>CM056993.1:369422134-370622134 GCA_029891345.1 Dryococelus australis
GATCGTTGGTCCAGCGGTGGAGTGTTAAAGACGTTTCCCTGTTAACTACACATTTAATACAACACTTTCATGCTGATCACAAAGTGCCTGAAAATAAGAACTCGTGATGTACTCTACCTAATATCGACACTGCTAGCCAGGAACATTTTATTCAGTGTAGACACATGTGTAGATTTCTTGTAAAAGGTAACATGTGAGTGTGATTACTATTTGAACATTAACCAAACTTTCTGCATACTAAAATATTTTAATTTTGGTACGAACTTTTAAAACACTGTAAAGACTTAAATTATGGTTGTTAAGCACACACACCTAATAGCTATTTTTGACAGACATACAGAGTTTTAAATTTAATATTCTAGTCCAGCAGCTGCGTGGTATTTGTAAATATTCTGTCGTTACAATATAAAGTTGGGAGAAGTATTTGATTTGAGAAACGATTTTGTTTGCATTAAACTCCACTTCACCCTCGGACTTCTTTGATCGACATGCTAGTAGTTAGTTTCTTTATTATTTCCCAGAAAATATTTAAAGTGTGACATATGCATACCTGTGCGGAGGCGGAGATAAGCCTGGATACAAGGAAACATGCTGGTAATGTATAAGTCTGTTGATGTTTTTGTGATGAGTTTGAGAAAATTGCAGTGTGTGTGTTCTGTCACCTACACATTCAGTTGTTTATTTGCAAACCCTGACTACATGTTGCGTAATAATTACACATATAAATATCTCTCTATTTGTCTTCACGTACATTAAAGTACCCCAATTTCTTTACAGTGACGCCCATGCGTGGTGCTGTAATGAGCCTTAGTTTGCATATACAAGTCAGCCCTATGTCCCCAGCCAATATATTTCTTATCAGTGGCGCCCAACGTGGGGCCTGAACATTAGAAATTGTTGTTTTGTTTTTGAGTGTGCTCAGTTTTCGAGGAAGTTAATATCCTGTGAGTAGGGACAGCAGAACTAGGTACAGCTTATGGGAAACAGTGCCGATTGATTATCGTAGAAACGAATATAAAGTTGTTACAAAGGCTACTGATCCCACAATACAGCAGGGTACAGAGGAGGGTTTAGTCACAGAACCTGGTCACGAGCGAAACGAGGAAATTAGCTCCGTGTCAAGTGCAGAAGAATTTCAGGTCGCACCTACTGACCTACCCGAGACTGATAGCGAATTGAACCCAATGACGAGGTTATTACGACAAATGCAAGCTAGTATGACAGACATAAAAGCTAGCATTGCAGCATCAGGAGATAGGCTGGCAGAGCAAATTCAAGCTTCTCAGACCGAGTTTGAGGGATTGCGACAGATTAGAGTGGAAGTCGGAGATTCATTTCAAAGCTGGTTATCTGATTTCATGGCGAATGTAGGAAAAGGAGAAACCACCGAGTTACATAAGGAGAAAGTCTGCATTGCGGAACAGCAAGAAATGAGCATAATTTCTGTGTCCGATTGAGTTTCTCAAAACGGAAACCTCGCACAAGGAGCCGACAATATTCCTGGTTCTGAATCAGTGAGCATGTTGGAAACGGAATATTTCTGTCAGGAAACCAGACCTGATTATGTTGTACTAACTATTGAAGATTATGATGTTCGAATACCGAAAGTGACAAGTACTATGTCAGAGGTAATTGATTCGTCACTAAACAAAAATTTTTATCCGATACGAGTTGTGGGTGTGTCGTAACCACAAAGAGAAACGAGATGAGAATGAATTTCAGAAATCTCGCATTGTACAAATGTCAGATGTACAAAAGCTTACGGCACATTCCGCACAAGGAACATTTAACAAAGGGAGCAGAAGTAGGAGAAGGAGCAGTTTGTTCGGACGAAGACGGAAGCAAAACAAAACAAGTAAAGGCGAGCGCAGAAGTAGGAGAAGGAACAGTTTGCTTGGACGAAGACGGAATCAAAACAAAGAGAAGGGGAAATTGCTGTAAGAAGAGAGCAAAAAGACAGGAGGACGGAAGAAAGAAATTCGTCGGTAATAAATTGCATTTTGAGTGGCGTAAAAGAAAGAAGGAATCTTAACATTTTCGCACAGACGTGAGCGAATACAGAGAGATAAAATACCGGTTTACAAGACGTAAAAGAAGGAGCAAGTTTTGCTATGCAGGTCAAGCAGCTAAGAAAGTAAGTTACGACTGCAAACATCTTTGGGCATGGAGAAAACGTAGACGCAGAATATACGATACTCTCCTAGCCACGTGTCCAATAATACAGTGCACGAATCAACTAGTTTTACTCCTACGGAGATATTAACTGGTCAGCCACCGTGTGCGTTCGACCTGCAAAACCCACCACTGTCACCTGAGACCACTGAGACTAAGCAGTTGAGCGAACAAGAAGTTAGGGGTGAACTGCAGAACTTGGTAGGGCAGAGATTGAAAATAGCTGCAGAGCGGCGAAGACGTTACTTCAAGACGTCAAAGCAGAAGGCGTCAGAAATTGGAACATTAGTTCTGGTTCGTGCTGCAAATATTAGCAATATGTGGAATTTCATATATGCGAAACTGACGCCGCTATATTCAGGGTCCTTCGTTGTTTCTGGGAGGAGAAACGAAAAATGTTATGAATTGAGCGATCCGGCAACAGGCGAGCTGTTTGGAAGCTACAATTTACGTTAGTTAAAACTGTGTCGTGCACCTCCTACGGCTGAAGTCCAAGCAGAACATTCTACTGGTGAAGTTTGAGCAATAGTTAGCATATGTGTACTGGACCTTCCAGTCAGCTGGCAACGGTGTTTTACTATCTGGACAGAACGAAGGAAAATGTACTTCGAATAAGTCTGCGATGTAAGGCAATGCTGATTATTATTATTTGGAGCAAGAGCCGGAGAGCCCGCCTAAGTTTACTGAGAAAATGCTAAGTTCAATGCCGCATAGACTGCCATGTGTTTTCCGCACCCGCCAACAAAGCCTCTGTTCCAGATTATTTGAAAACTACTAGTCTGCTGCCAGGAATTTCGGCAGGTAACAAAAAAAAAAAGTTTGCTCGCAGTAATGTTAAGTGCAAGAGAGTGTCTACGGTTTTGAATTGTACGCGAAGCGCCTGAACAGCAAAAAAGGGAACTTAACACACCGGGTAACAGGCCCTGAACCCACACTTGTTCGACGAACGCTTAATTGTAGTTATGCAGATGGAACCACCTCTCTCACCCACGGACTGCAGACAAGTACTGAAACATTTACGCAGTCAATGTATTTGTTTTCAGTAGTAATAGTAAAAATTGAAGTAATTGTACCAATAACTTTTTTAACTTGTAATAAAAATCAAACCTGTAATGAAAATCACATAGCTGATGAACTGTTTTCCAGAGACACCTAGTAATGTATCGGTAAAGATATTACATATTAATAACATCATAATAAATCAGTTAACCATTTTATCTTAAGTACCTGGAGTAAAGGTGATTAATAACGATTTAAATCTCCTAGTTCGGCAATTACTATACAATACTACAATATATAGTAACATACAGTATTGCAATTACTATACAATACTACAATATATAGTAACATACAGTATTGCAATTACTATACAATACTACAATATATAGTAACATACAGTATTGCAATTAGTCTTAGTCATCGTCATCGTTTACAGTCGTAAACTGTAGTCTACTACTAGCCAAGGTATTTGTCATGAGATTCTTGCTCAAGATGGGATTGGGGATAGAGGACAGTATTAAGATGGTATACTGTACGTGCTGTTGTCACAGGACGACATTGCTGGCGATGCGGCAGACCTGGATCTCATGTGCTCGGTTTTGAAATCCATTAGGATTCGTCATACTCCCAGATTTGCTCTAAGTCGGCTGCGCGCTGGCAGCGTACGCAGTTGCGCTGCGATCTGCTTGCTTATAATTTCACACTCATCCTCAACGATGGTAGTCGGAGTAAAGAAGGAGGAGGGGCATAGAGTAATTCATTTAGATATTTAAGTTCTTTTATTGCAGCGGTTATTGTACCTGTTTGCTTTTTTTTTTTTGTGCTCTTTGTAGTATAGCTACATTAACTATCACTGAACATGTGACAACTGTTGTTCACTGTAAACACTTTGGGCATCTGCGAGATCTTCATATTCGTTGTATGTAAGTTCGGTCGCATTCAAGCCACCGGAAGTTTCATCTCGTCCATAATCGGAGGCTTCAACTTCCTGAAAAGGAACGAGTTCGTATAGTGTGTGTGTATATACTGAAATTTTATGATGTATAGGGGGCACTTTGATAATATTTTGCACCTGGGTAAGTAAAACTTGCATACTATGTGTACCTTCATTGGTGATGCAACGTACATATTGGCATTAATGTTGACATGTGCCTTAACTAGGGGACGTACTTCTACCATACTCTCCACGGGCCGTTCTCCACTGTAGGAAAATTGCAAAGATTAATGTAAGAAGTATGGTTTTAATTATATATATACAGTTTGAAATTCTCTCTTGCACAACTTAAACATAATCAAAGGTGGTGCCATACTTCATGGACATATTGCATTGTGTGTGTGTGTCTATATATATATATATATATATATATATATATATATATATATATATATATATATATATATATATATATATAATACACACACACACACACACACACACATATTTTTTTCTTATGTGACGATTTGTTAATAGCCACAGTACAAAATATTTTTAGGATATTTTTTGTAGTGGTTGGCAATACCGCACTGGTACTTTTTGGTATATATGTTAACAATTTTATAATGACCGGTCATTCATTCATTACCTTTATTTAACCATTTGGTTATGTAGTCATTGTAATTATTTTATCTAACTATCTAAAGCATTTCATCGTATTTATATTTATATAATACGTGGGGTAGTATTCAATGTGATTTATTTCTGGATAACATTTATAATATTGGCTGCGGCCAGCGTTGGGCTAGAGACAATGGACGGTGTGCGCATAAGGTTGGGCTACGACGGGAATTCCGCCTCTGTCGGTCTCACATAAATAATTGTTCGCGCTCGTACTGGGTGATAGTGAGCCGATGGTGTCTTGTCGGACTGCGACGAAATGTTCCCGCGATCGAGCGGGGTTCGGAACGAAAATCGAAACAGTGAAATGGGTCCCGCGCGTGACAAAACGCTTGCTGGCGTTAAATATTGTGCTAGGCACAATCCACCCCGGAAAGCGTTGCTTAAATCTGATGCGTAATACAGACGGATGGTGTAACTTAACCGAGGGCACGGGACTGAGTAGAAATTAACTGTTTGCTGCAAATAAAAGACAGGGCTGGAGTTTCGAACGCTACTTAGAGACGGTTGGAATTCGCCAAAGCACTAGCACTATTTTAATAAAGTCACGGGAATAATGACAGAATGTCGGTACGTAAGATGCGTCGAGGGGAACCTTGACTCCGTATTGACGATGGGCACGTCAGGATTCGTGGCCCGCACTACTGTACGGTCTGCCGGCAAAATTGTCGGGTTAAATGGTGCAAGTCATTTTTGTAGGGGGACAAAATTTCGACTGACTCGCCAGCGGGAGCTTTGGCCGGGCACGTACGTTTGCGTCGTGATAGCCGCAGCAAACTTAATATGGTAGCGAGTGCGTCGCGAAGCAGCGGCGCGATTCACGCGCAGTGCCAACGGGAATGGAGAGTGCGTCAACGCGTCGGAAAAAAGCTGGCAAGAATCCCGAGAGACGACAAGTACGACGTGACGGCGTCGCGGTAAGGAGCGGCCCGACAACCTTCCGGACTCTTCATTTCGTCGGGCCCGTGGCAGGGCTGTTACCCAAGGTACTCACACTTGCTCTCGCACTCGCTATCCCTCCTTATGGAACTATCGTCATTCGCACTTTTCAAATGAATCGATACTGCCTGCGATCGATTGTTTTCCATATGAACAAAAAATATTTACTTTAAAAAAAAAAACAATATATTCATTAATATTTACATTTCAATTAACAATGGCTCGATTAGTAGGGATTATGATGGGGATGATAATAATGTATGAAAAGAGTCAGGTATAAATTTGATCTGAAATCAACAGTTTTAATTTGGAATTTTAGCACCATTTACTATAAAATTATGAAGTAATAATTTACGAATCCATACATATATTTAATATTTGCTGAAAATACTTTACAGTGAAAAAAATACTTGTGCCTGTGCCATTTCACTGTTGGCAGTACTTGAGAAAACAAACAAAAGAATGGCTGCTGTAGCGAGCACGGATAGCGAGCATGCATGTGCACACACTCGTAAACAAACACTCGCGCTCGCTCTCGATGGCCATTTGGAACAGCACTCTATGACGTCACTGTCGAGTGCGAGTGCATGAGAGTGCGCATTTCTTGCTATTTGGAACACCGCCTGTAGTTATGTTACAACCCTACCTTCCCTACCAGAGTGCAACGCGCGACGCTGTAATTAAGACTCGCCAGATCGCGAATACCTAGTGGCCTCTCTGAGGTGGCCGTTATCACGTGCTTTAACTTTTGGAGTAGGTGTAAAATTGTCTTTGAACGTTAGTGAGACTTGGTGATAAGTAAAATGACAATGAACTTTGGTGAACTGGCTGCATTCTTTGAATTGGCGGAATGTGTATAAGATTTAATTTTTAATGCAATATTTTAATGTTTTAGCCAGATATTATTTGGAATGTCACGTGAATTTTTGGAGTGTAATTCAAATAATAAAATCTGTTGCCACTAGAGACTTAAACTTGAGAACATTTTTTTTTGTGCATGACTGTAAGAGACCTCAATAGTCGTTTGGTGTATTCTTGCGGCTGTTCAATTATAATCTCATATAACATCGAGGACGGGGCACGGCTCAGGTGTGTGTATAATGTCGAGCACGTCTAGCTTCGTCCAAGGGCGGGGTTGGGGGGTGTTGTAGTCTGGGTGACGAAGTAAGGCACTTTTTGTTACCCCCCCCCCCCCCGTGGGGGTCTGCTGGCGTCTCACTTATCTCTAATAGTTGTCCTCTTAACCAAAGTATTTTATTAAACCATCAAAAGCGTAATGTAATTACAAATAAAACGACATCTTGCTTGTAAAAAAAGGGAATAAAAAATCATTGCGATGTTTCCGTTTGAAGTTGTCAAAACTTGATTGTTTTGCCGTGAGTAGTATGGTTGTAAACATTTCAATGACAACATTACATCGGTTTTCTTCATCAGATTTTTACAAACAAGGTGCAGTTGTGATTGAAGTACGCTTTTGATGATTCAATAAAAGGATGTAGTTAAGAGGACACATTTTTGATATATATATATATTATTGGCAGCCAATTTGATATCCTTTGGCCGTTTATATTTCTTTCTTTACATAATTTGTTACGTTTAACACATTTATATTGCATACGTCAGACAAAGCGTAAACACCACATACAGACAGGCAAACACAAAAAGAATAATTTTAACAAACAAACCTTGTCTGGACAGACCTCCTTGTATATATTTCTTGATTCCAGATTATCTACAAGTACATATCCTATGTACAGCCAGTAGTAGGGGCGTAATGGTTTCACTTCACTTTTGATTAATCCGATTATCAATTTGATATCAAATTGATTGATAGAATTAAGGCTTAATCCGATCACATTTTAAACCAGATTTTAATCCGATTAAATAATTTTAATTTATCAATCCAATTAATTTTATTGAAATATTAATCAATTTTTTATTCTTGAAATTTATGTGAATTGATAAGTATATAGTTTGGTGTAAGAGTGTGCCAAGGTACTTTTTTTTTGGAGAGCTGTATGGTAGGACCTCACTTTCTGAGGTCTGGCGTTGTACTGATGTGTGATGTGTTGTAGAAGGGGTATATATGTTTAGAGGGTCTTAATTTCTTGGAGCGCATCATGGTATGTCCTTACTATCGGAGGTTTGTCGTTGTACTGAGGTGTGGCTTGTTGTGTAAGGGGGTTATATAGATATTGTGTAATATTAATTTTTTTTATATCATTGAGTTCCTTCCCATCTGTGAGGCGACTGAGGGCTAAGACACATCTGTTTCGACCGTCGTCTGGCAAGCGACAGAGGTTATGATGTATTTAATAAATTTATTATAAATACACAATTAATGAAACTGAAAGAGACATAAATACGATTTCCTGTATGCTTGAAATGTAATTTACATGAAGGTCTCATCGAATCGGAAATTTCAAACGAATTAGAGACCCCAACTATCCCGGTGTCATAAATAAATCAAGTAACGAGTTATATGTACAATTTACCTATCAAATATATATATATAATTTAAGACATAATAAATTACATGACTTAAATAAAATGACAGTCTTCCTAAGTACATTAACAAGGGATTTGAAAACACATACAAATTATACTACTTGATGCACACGCCTCTCAGTTCTACACGTACCTTAAAATATTTTAATATACGTCAATTCGATCGGACGATTGCCATAGGAATGACGTCCGTATAGGATTTACGGAAACTTATAAGTTGTGTGTTGGGAGGGATGTTGACCGTAGGCAACTGAGTTCTAGATACACGAGAAGTGGGAAATATTTCGGAGAAATAAAATGGTTAGGAAAAGAGAGGTGAATGCGATTTATGTTGAAACACACACAGCTACCTGACAAATTGATAAAAATTATGTTTATGATGCAAGTACTAGGTGAAACAAATATTTCCCTACTGTCATCTGAGCTTACCTCCCCAGCGATCCTGCTGTAATAACCTAACTTAATGTCCAAGATGGAAGCACATTTGTGCTAACTTATTAACAAAGCCAAAAAGGTATCGTATTTCCCTACCAAGCTAGGTGTTATAAATTTATGCACCTCGTCAGCTCTCAACACAAAAATTTACAAATCAATAATAAAAAAAAAGTCCTGTTTATGAATTCACTGGTTTATATAGAGCCTAACAAAATATTTCACTAGAAATTTTAAACAACGAACATATAAAGATTTCTCACACAAACAGCTCCACTTAACACGAGATGTTTCAAATGAAAAAAAATTACTAAGGACGAATATTTACAAATGCAGTATATCGGTCTGAATAATCTCAACAAAATTTCCATCGAAAATCAATCGCAGTGCATAGACGTTCAAACTTACTAACAAAGTGATACAAAGTAATTAAATTTTTTAACCCAAACACAATAGCATGCTAGCTATACATGTATGTCTCCCTTTGAGTTCTACACATACCTTCCAATGTGAAATGATTTTAAAACACGTCCGTTCGCTCTGGAGGTCGTTGTAGGACTTATATGGACTTGTAAGCTGTGTGTTAGAAACAACCAGAGGCACCGTCTGATTGTAGACTAATGTTTTTGCTGAAGTCCTCGACCTTAAAGTAACTAAAAGTTACGTCACAAATCAATAAAAATGTCCTTTTTACGAATTCACACGCACCTCTCCCTTAATGTAAAATGATTGAAATGAAATTTAAAAAATGGAAACAAGTAGTTAATCGCAAGGGAAAACACTCGCCGTTTCCCATGAATAAAAGCATTCCAGCACAAGCTCCATCGGAAACATATGGTAGTGAAAGATTCTCGAAGCAAACACAAAAAGACCAGCTTCGGGAATACACATTTAAGAATGAAAAAATCACATGGATTATTAAAAAAAAAAAAAAAAAAAAACCAGCGCAAACTTCCAAATGAAGGAAACGATTTGCCCACTATTCATATGTGTTGTGAATTATACCTACAACAAAACATTTCACATGAAAATTAATGAACACTATCGGTTCGAATAACTTTAACACATGCGCCATCGAAAACATATCGCAATAAAAATTTAGCGCATCTCATAGTTAACACTTATAGAGGAATTCACATGTTATTCGATAATTACTAAAATAAATAAATTATTAGCCAAGATTAAATATTTTCCACTGTATTTTTCGTATATTAGAAGCGAGGTTTGAATCCGGGTCAGATAATTGAAGAAAGGACTTAACGATAATCGCGACTAGCAGTCAGGCATACATAGGTTGTCCGATAGCCAAGTCCGGATACCATGACTTAAAAGCTGGAGGCGTCGTCCAAGTTGGAGCTGACATAGAAGCTGGATGTGGCGTTAGTCCTAAGGAGGGAATTGACAATAGCATTGGTTGTAATCTAGGAATCCTCTCATCCTTCGAAGAATCCAATAAGTTGGTTATTAAAGGATCTGGAGCATCCAAGTTGTCATTACAATTTGTTCCAGTTTCAATTAATGATTTCATTTTCCAGAGCTTGACTAGATAAGCCAAGAAAATAATGTTCGTAGAAACGCGACATAACAATGCAAACCGTACAGGCGAACTATTGGAAACAGTGGAAGTAGATGTAGAGGCTAAACCCCTGTTTCGAAAGATTTCAAATTTTTAGGTAAACAATCAGGAAGCAATACTCATCCCCACCAACCAGATTACCAGAAAGCCAAGGACCCCTTCCCTACCTGTATCCATACCTTTCAAACAATTTAAACCCCTTATCCCATCCCCTGAGACAAACCTCTCTACTAACTTCATCCTGGAAGAAATGAAAACCATTTATTTAAGACTAGAATAAATGTGTTAGAGATCAATGTATTCAATAAAGCAATATATAATTTATATGATATGGATTTACAGAAAAAGAAAACGGTATTATAATCCGTAAACAATCTTTAATGGTTTGCAATATTCCACCTGTACAGATTTCTATGAATAATAATTTTCATTTTGTTAATCATATTTTGCTAATCATATTTGTGCTAACATTTACAAATATCTTCCATTAATGTATACAAGAATGTTTTCATTGCGGTTAAAATTCTAGCTGTGTTTGAGTAACAAAAAAAACTCTTCTAATCAGTTTTTTGGTAATCTATAACAAGTTTCCAACTCTTTCTCGATTGTTACTACTAAAAATATGGGATATATACAAAATTATAGAACATTTTATAATATTTGTAAAGGTTAGTGTGTAAGTGTAATAAACCCTCTTTAATAATCAATACTAGATTTTTAAAATAAGTTTGTGTATGTTTCGATGTAGTGTAAGTGCAACATTTCATGGATTTAATTTTATGTATTTTCTAATGTAATGCATTAAAATGTTTATACTACATTGCGGGATGTTAAGATTGTATTGGAGGGTAGAAATTGGTTATATTTAATTAATAAACAATACATTGCTAGAGAGTTTGCGCTCAGGTAGGAAGACATTTTCGTCTTACTGTGGGCAACAGTTAATCAATGACCTGGCCACTAGCAGGCTAGCAGGGTGGTCCACGGTTCCTGGTGCCTGCTTCATGAAAAACTATGTTAGACATCTCCAGGGCATTGTGAAGCTAAAGTGTCTCCAGCGAGGGTCGTTGGACTCAGGCGTGCACCCTCTGAAATCTTGGTTCTGTGGTTGGTAACACTGGAAAGACATTGAAGTTAAACCTGAACGTTTTGTGAGTCTAGTGAAGGGGTGGTAACACTGTTAAGGTGGTAGACCTCTAAATATAATGGGTTTGCACTTATTGAGACATTTGCAAACGCTATAAGTTTACCAATTCGAATCCAGTATAAATTATTCAGCTAACAATGTTTCATCGGAAATATTCCTCCTAATTCATTTAAGTTAAAGCATCTCTGTTTTTTAATTCCTTTGTTAGGAAAAAAAATTTCTTTTCATAGTTTCAAAGAGGTGAGGTTAAATAAACATACCAAATATGAACCTCCTACAATATTAACATTTATACGACAAACTTTTACCAACAATATAAAACCTGTTTTGATGATTCGTGCAATTCATTAGTGGGATACACTCTCCGTCTGTAACCCAATATATTTGCAATTGAATTGTCTTCCGTGAAATTGATATCGACGCTACTATACATCTCACTAGGTAATGTATTTGGTTTTCCACGTGATTGGAAATGTACATCTTTAGGTAATGCCACTTAAATGAACATTTTTAAGTCATCCAACCCATAAGATCCTACCGGTATCACAATCTTGTAGGTTTTTTCACCAATGTTAACCATAAATGATTGGTTATGGATATTAATGTTTGGTATACTGTTGTAAGTAACGAATTCTATTAGATTTATTTGCCATTCTCAATGTAACTCCAAGGCTTGGAAATATACCGCACACAATTGCAATGAATTACCACTTAATATCAATGTTATTGACATATTACTAATACATTTACTGTTGCACTTACTTATACATCATATTTATAGCCAAAAAATGTAGACATAAATATCCCCAATTGATTGTATTTGGTAATTGTTCTGTTTTGTAATGATACCTTAATGGCATGTTTTATAAATAATTACTTATTTCAATTGGAGGATGTAAATCACCGAAACTGTCGTAATACAAAGGTTGATTTACAATTTTCATTAAAGCCCCCCAATGTGTACCCTTTTTCTTGTTTCGAATCGAAATTAACAATCATACATTCACGAAGGTTTGGTTTCTTTGGTAAATCAACTCTCTTATATATGCCTCAGAAATAGGGAATATCTCATTTCTTTATAAATATGAAAATGTCTTTGTTGGTAAGTGGAGTTTTGGATGACTATTTAGGACTTTCAGCGTTTTTTTCCCACGTTTGGATTTTTTGTCCTTGACCAACTTTATATGGTTTCAAATACGTTCCTTTACCACATGATTGAACTGCTCTATTGTTTCCTGAAACTCCTCCAAGGAGCGAGCCTAGAGCTGTTAATTCTGGAAAAAGGAACAGAATGATTTTTTTTGTTTTGTCTTGAGTTCGATGTCCATGCCACTTTTTTCACCTTTGCTGTCATCACTTTATCCACAACCCAAGCTCCAAACTTTTCACCGGTAGATGTAGATGGATTCTTCCTTATATTTGCTGCTTTATCGGCTAAAATGGTATCTGATATACGTCTTTGTTTCAAATTGTTTGTTCGATCGTAAACTATGCCGTGTTCTTTACAAGTATTATTCCAAGAGTTTATTCCTTGATATTTCCATGCCTGACGTTTTGCAAGCTTAGTTCTGGGTCCACAATAATTTTATTTCAGTAAATGTAATTCAAATAGCAATTTATTAATCAATGTATTCAATACACTGTACCCTTTTTTTGATATGTTTAGTACGAGCCATTAATTTCAACTGAACATGAACCTATACATAGTTCCGCATTTATAGTTTTATGTTAATATACTACGTTATGTAATATTGTATAAATGAATGATATAAAACCAAATGCACACCTTATGGTAATTGTAAATATGAAGGGAAATGTAATCGAACAGAAACATGGAATTCTTTTACTTCCAAATATACTTGTGTAATAAGCAGCCATTATTCATGTGGAACAACTTGTGTTATTAAGTCGCTGTTGCAACATCCAAATGGTCTTAAGTTTGAAAATGTATGTGTTTCTTTAAGACAATACAACAAGAGAAATATCAATGATTAGCAAAAATTTTGTTGTTAATTGAAGGGATGCGATATTTACCCTTTTCTAATAAAGAAGATACTGTACCTCCAAATTAAGCATTACCCAATTCCGTATTTATATTTGACGATGTTTGGTGCGAACTGCAGGGTGAAATACGCCAATATTTTAGTTTTGGTAGACATTCAAACGTTGGTTGTTTTTATCTATCACAAAGTTACGCACATATTCCCAAACATAATGTGCACGATAATGCAAATATTTTAATTGTATTTAAAATGAACAACATGAATTCGCAACATATTTACAATTAACATGTTTTGGGTGATATGACATTTACAAAGTTTTCTAGTGATTATGCCAATGCTTCCCCTATATAAAGGCAGATATATGGGTTTGGATTTGAGATTTTTTTACTTCCCGAGCAAGAATAGTTAGTATTTAAAAGTTTGGACATAGCAGTACAAAATGTAATCTTTACAATACCTGTTTAACCAAAAATCGCGATGGGAATTGTGATTTGAATGGACATATATTATTTACTGTGGGTATGGCTGCGAAAGATTCTGATGTGGCAAATAGGCAAATAAACGTTATGTGGAAGACTTAAACACCATTACGCCTAATGTATTTAAATTGTAATGGACCAATATGCAAGAGAAATTAATAAAGTTAGTTGATTTGAATGGTAATGTTTATAAACACACGAGTGCAGTTGCAAACATTTTAACGAATATTCAGAATGATTTGCAGAGTAATAAATTTAGATTAGAAGAACATTAAAATGGGTTTATTAATAACTTCAATGATATGACAAATATCATATTTACAATACATCTTGCAGAATTGGAAGATAATCAAAGAGTTGTAATTAATGAAGTGGTAACCCCTTCTATTACCAAACAACTTAGACGCTGTTTTAAGTAAAGTCGACACAATTGAAAAACCGCAAACTAATTGATCTAGTGTAGCAGTTAGTCGACCTACTGCAGCAGTTAGAAAACCAATGACTTAATTTATATATCAATAGTGGAAAGTTAATGTAATATAATCAAAACACGTCTGACTCTGCTTCGGAACTACATAACGTTATATCTGCTGCAAAAGAGAAATATTTACAAGCCAAACAAACCTGTATACATTACATTCTGTGTTGAATACGCCTAATGAAACACCCATGGAAATTAAACTGGAAGAAGAATATTTAACAAATAAGAAGAAGCAAAACCTTTCCCATTTAACACAATGTTATTTAGCTATGCGCGATATGACATTTGGTGTACATCGAAATGGAAACACATGGTTTCTGGGAAAATCTGTAATGGCATTTTTACCTGATAATAGATTTAAAGTAGGTGATTATGCAACTGTTATGAGTCAAGGATTGTTTGAATTATTTTTTAAAAACTTTCCAAATGGATATTCTGATACTGATTTGCAGAAATTCAAAGAACTTGTTCGTTGTACGAATGCGAATATTCGTTCAGGAGATGAAAACCACCCGAAATACATTTATTAAACTATATTGTGGGAAGTGGAATATATAAAGATGAAGTTGGCGATTGGATTTCTCCTGAATATTAGAATAATCTTAATTCGAGAGAGTCTGAGAATAATTCATATACGAACAAAAATTTTTCTAAAATTGAAGAGCTGATTGAAGATGGATATATTACTAATGAAGTTCAGTAAAATCGCTCAAGAACTTCACGCCCCTGCCAGGATAAGTTTTCCTAGAATACCGATTATTACTAAGGGCTTAAACTATCCTATTCAAGCTGATTTGTGTAAAATGACATTGATTTCGAAATTTAATAAGGGATACAAATATATTAACTGCAATAGACATTTATTCCAAATATGGTTGGGGTATACCTTTAAAAAACAGGTCAGCATTGCAATGAAGATTGCTTTTCGCTCCAAACTGATAAAGAATCCGATTTTTTTTTCTGAACTGATCCTGAAATTAATGACCGATTATGGTATCAATAACTATGCAGTGTATTCAGATCTTAAAGCCAATGTTGTGGAACTATTTAACAAATAGAGCAATCAGCTAATATATCAGCATTTCTCATCGAAGGGGACTTACAAATGGGTGGATGTTTTGTTTAAAATACTTAAATTTTTTAATTCCAGATATAATAGAACTATCAAGATGATGGATGAAAAAGTTACGTTCAATAGATTGATGAAAATGTATACAATAATGTAAAAGTATTTGAGGAGAAAAACTAAATTTTAAAATGGTGAATTTATACGAATATCAAAACAGAAAACCCTCTTCGAGGAAAAATACAGGGTTAATTGGCCTTATTAAATATTTAAAATTTTTTCAGTATATCCCAGAGTGTATTACCTAGAAACCTATAATTGACAGCCTATAAAAGGCAGATTTTACGAGCACGAATTGCAAAAAGTTAGTTCTCCAAATGAATATTTGATTGATAAAATCATTAAAAGAAAAAAAATAGGTCTTTGGTTCACTGGAGAAGTTTCTCAAAAGTATACGATTCGTGGGTTAAGAATCAAGATCTTAAAAAAAAATTGTAATACAATGTTTGTAACATTTTGATGGTAAATAAAGAAACCAAAATATATATGATGTGTTTTTCATTTAATAAACCTATCAATATCGATGTGGTTTGGACGTGCAATTTATTGTGCAATCAATCAACTTGTTGATTTTATTATCATTTCATTGGATTAGCATTTGGAAGGTAATCCATTACATTTATTTCCTTTCGATATTACAATTCTTGGAAAATTGTTTAAGTTAAAAAATACATTTAGAATGTGATTATTCGTGTTTAGGGATAAATCTATATTTTTCCGAGGTGATTGATTTCTTAAGTTATATTTTTGCCAAAAGAATACTTTGTGGGCAAGGTTGCAAAATTTTTTCAAAAGGTTCACATGACAAAGGACAGGGTTATTGCTCCTTTGGTAGCTTTCAGCTTGAGGGTTGTAGAAAGAGAGAGAGAGAGAGAGAGAGAGAGAGAGAGCATAATGGAGAACGAGTGAGATAGGATGGAAGCTACCTGGCTCCTCAGTGCGTGTTCCCTAACTGTATTTCTGGCCAGTTTTTCTTGACCACCCAGGAGGTTGGTTGTCCTACACGGATGGAGGACAGGGTTCCAGAGATGGAGTCTAGTTTGTACTTGCATATCCTTCGTAATATAAAATGTGATGGGAGTTAGGATATTTTTATGCATGTTAACAAAATAATTTCTTTTTTTAATAATCATCGATTAATGTGCGAATTCCTCTATGAGTGTTTACTACAGGATTCGCTAAACTTTTACTGTGATAATTTTTCGACGTAGCTTGTGCTAAATTATTCCAACTGATAAAATTCCTTTCCACTAAAACATTTAAGTGATTATTTTTTATGTAGAATATTTCATTGTAGGTATAATTCACAACACATATAAATAGTAGGAAAATTGTTTCCTTCATTAGAAAGTTTGCGTGCATCTATTTTTTTTAAAATAATCCGTGAGATTTTTTCATTTATAAATGTGGATTTCCAAAGCTAGTCTACATGTGTTTGCTATGATAATTTTTTAAATCTTTCACTGCTATATGTTTTCGACGGAGCTAGAGTTAAAATTATTTTATTTATGGAAAACTACAAGTGTTTTCCCTTGCACTGGACTCGTTCTACAACAACCTCCAGAGCAAATGTACGTGTTTTAAAATCATTTCACATTGGAAGGTATGTGTAGAACTCAGAGGGAGATGTACGTGTATATCTAGTAAGCTATTGTGTTTGGGTTAAAATTTAATTACTTTGTATCACTTCATTAGTAAGTTTGATCATCTATGCACTGGGATAGATTTCGATGGAAGATTTTGTTAAAATTATTCGGAATGATAAACTGCATTTGTAAATCTTTATCCTCGGATACATTTTTTATTTGAAACATTGCATGTTAAGTATAGCTCGTTTTTTATTTATTTGAAAATTTTTGTGTTGAGAGCTGATGAGATGCTTAGATTTATAACTCCTATCTAGGTAGGGAAATAGGGTACCTTTTTGGTTTTGTTAATCACTTCATTAGAAAGTTTGCATAAATGTGCTTAAATCTTGGACATTCAGTTAAGATATTACAGCAGGATTGCGGGGGAGGGGGGGGGAGGTCAGCTCAGATGACTGTAGGGAAATATTTGTTTCATCTAGTACTTGCATTATAAACATATTTTTTTATCAATTTGTCAGGTAGCTGTGTGTGTTTGAACATAAATCGTATTCACCTCTCTTTTCCTAACCATTTTATTTCGCGGAAATATTTCCCACTTCTTGTGTATCTAGAACACAGTTGCCTACGATCAACATCCCTCCCAACACACAACTTATAAGTTTCCTTAAATCCTATACGGACGTCATTCCTACGGCAATCGCCCGATCGAATGGACATATATTAAAATATTTTAAGGTACGTGTAGAACTCAGAGGCATGTGCATCAAGTAGTATAATTTGTATGTGTTTTCAAATCCCTTGTTAATGTACTTAGGAAGACTGCCATTTAATTTAAGTCATGTAATTTATTATGTCTTAAATTATATATATTTGATAGGTAACTTGTACATATAACTCATTACTTGATTTATTTAAGACACCGGGATAGTTGGAGTCTCTAATTCGTTTGAAATTTCCGATTCGATGAGTCCTTCGTGTAAATTACATTACAAGCATACAGGAAATCGTATTTATGTCTCTTTCAGTTTCATTAATTTGTGTATTTATAATAAATTCATTAAATACATCATAACCTCTGTCGCTTGCCAGACGACGGTCGAAACAGACGTATCTTAGCTCTCAGTCGCCTCACAAATGGGAAGAAACTCAATAACATAAAAAATTAATATTACACAATACCTATATACCCCCTTACACAACAAGCCACACCTCAGTACAACGACAGACCTCCGATAGTAAGCATGTATCATGACGCTCTCCAAGAAATTAAGAGCCTCTAAACATTTATACCTCTTCTACAACACATCACACGTCAGTACAACGCCAGACCTTAGAGAGTGAGGACCTACCATGCCACTCTCCAAAAAATAAAGAAATAAAAAATAAACTACCGTAGCACATTCTTACACAAAACTATACACTTATCAATTCATGCAAAATTAAAAAATTAAAAAATGTTTGGTTAGTTAATTCGATTAAATTAATTGGATCAATCAATCAAAATAATTTTATCGGATTAAAATCGGATTTAAAAATATGATCGAATTAAGATCGGATTAAGTCTTAATTCAATTAATCATTTTGATATCAAATTGATAATCCGATTAATCAAAAGTGAAGTGAAACAATCATGCCCCTACTACTACAGCCTAATCTAATTATATCATGTTTTGTTCTTCCAGGTGCCTGAGCAAGAAGAATGGCAATATATCCAGGTGGTTTTCCATGGCAGATGGAATTTTCCGGGGTGTTGTGATCTATAGATGGTAAACACATAGTGATTAAAGCACTTAGCAGCTATGGAAGGGAATATTACAATTATGTCAGCTATATACATTCCATTCCACGAGACAAATATGCAGTATTAAATAAAGAGGCGTTCTGGTTATGGTGTGGTGTCGCAATTCAGAGAGGTATGTTTATCTTCTGGCTGACAGTTGCCGTCTACCAACATTTAACTAAGTGTATTCGTTTCGGATTGACGGACAGAACTACGTGATGGCAGCCTGGTTAATTTACCTGAATTAAATTCTCGCGAAAAAAATATTCCGCCACTAGAAATATATTTAGAAAAAACATGCTTAGGTTTGTAGATTAACTTTCCAAGAATCGGAGAGTATTTACTATTCTATACAGACATTTTTGGATCATAAGCGTAAAAATTTTAAAAATATCTATGATGTTCTGACTGCATGCCAACAATGATGCCTTACTGGGGTGTAGTCAGTATTTTCCTGTCGTCGCGGCGTATTTGGAATGTACCCGTATTGCTACAGTTTCTTAAACCCTCAGTGCAGATTACTGACTGTTTCGGAAATATGCAAGAATTGTTATTAATTCTCAAATGTTTGCTTTCATCGGACTGAATTCTAGTTACTATTTAGATGGAGGAAAGTAGAAGAACATGTCTTAAAAACAGTCAACCTATTAAGCTGAATGCAAGTTTAAGTACAAACGTGATAAACTACTTTTTTTTTCTATCAGCTTAAGATTTCTAGCCTGGAAGTATATTGTGTTCAAAATACTTCATTAACACATGAACAGCCACTCTGATAGTGAAAACTGAATTTTTTTAAAAAGAATCACGCATAAACATACATTAATATTTTACCGACTTGTGCAAAAATTACACTAACTTAATGCAGATTTACTTTACGCCTGAGGGAGAAATAAAGTCGTTAGGGAACTGTGTCCTACGCGCGTTTTGCTATAGGCCTACCTGCGATCCAAACGATTCCATTAAAAATTCTTCGTGGTAAAGCACGTCCTGTTCACCAATGGACGTTGAAATATCGAGGGATTTTGCATGCGAAGGTGTCGCTGCTAGCAGAGTATTTACAATCTATTGACTAGCGTTTCGCCTCGGAGAGCGTCAGAGAATAATTAATGTGGACGTGAACGCTCGTCGCCGTTTGAAGGCAAGCGCAACTTGACACTTCATTATCGCTACGGCATGGCGTGTAACTTGTTTGAGTGCAGCCATGTGGATAGTAGAGTATGGCAGTTGACCGAAAGTTGCTTGAGCACGTACCTGTTCGTTCTGGCATGGATAATTCCAGTAAATTCAGGTACAAAATTTGTTCTATACATAATTATGTATATTCCTTATGTATGTAAATACATACATATATTATTCTATACATAATTATGTATATTACTATCTCATATATAATTTTACCTGCGTGTTTTCTTCTGGTCGAAAGAGTATTTGGGTTTTCTCAGAGTGCTCCCATACCGCGAAGGTAAATTTGAAATACAAAGGACTGCCTTTGACCTCAACGATCATGGAGCCGCGATCTGCATCATCGCTAACTGGTTGTCGCCTGTGCCGATTCTGCGATCGAGTTTTCACCTATGTTCAAAACGCTCGTCGACACGAGAGGGCGATTTGTACGATGAGTCGTTTTCCAGTGACGACCAATCGGGAAGCATGGCGGTGGCCTGCCGTGATGCTACAATGTTCAGTACAAAGTGCAAGTTGTGCATCGACCAATGACAAAGCGTGGTGGGAGGCTGCTGTAGTTGTAGGCACTTTTATTGCAAAGTGTAAATACAGTTTACCCAGGAAGCAATTAAATATAACGATGGAACTGGATGTATACTTTTCGAAGCGAGATTATTAAGTAAAATGCCCACCTTTCAGATATTGGAGGTAGGACTTCATAATTTTATTTTAAAATGGGGAGGAATTATTTTTTCTTGCGACGCGCACACGCGCGCACACACACGCACATGCACGTTCCACAATAGCGATATTCTCCCCAATCGTTCGCAATCACTCCACAATCTTTTGCAATCAGCTCCACAATCTTTCGCAATCAGCTCCGCAATCTTTCGCGATCAGCTTCACCATCTTTCACAATCAGCTCCACAATCTTTCGCAATCAGCTGCGCAATATTTCGCAATCAGCTGCGCAATCTTTCGCAATTAGCTCCACATGCAAAGTATTGATGGAAAGATTGACTCCTGCCGATTGACTCCCGCGTTTGATGTCTCAATGCCTTCACGCGATTGGTCAGCTGCAAACTGGTGGCAACTCGGTGATTGGCCGTTCGGTATCCAAACAATGTTTTAATGGTGTCATGCGATTGGTTCAGAGTCAATATGACGTCATGGTGCTTTCATACTCGTATATTATAAGCAGTAGAGAGTTAAACTGAAATTCTTAGTTTGACAACGGCTGCCGTGAAAGATACATCGTCTCGGTTAGCTTCTACCCCAGGTAATTCATGGCTAGTTTCGTTAAAGTGGAGTGGAGCTTGCCCGCCAATGGTTTCTCGCAATCGATTCCTTCTTCGAGTGAGATGTCTCCTGTTTTACCAGCGCCATCGACTCCTTCAGCTGTGATGGCTACATCACTAGCAGCATCTACATTCACAAGTGCAGTACCATCGTTTCAGATTGGTATTGTGTATTCACTCTCGAGTTTTTGTTTTCAAGGTAATTCAATGTCATGGGTCAAGGCTCGACCCATGACATTGCATTACCTTGAAAACAAAAACTCGAGTGTCAAGGTCGAGGTCACTGGCTTCCAAGATGGTGGTAGTAGTCAGTAACATAATATGCTTGCTGATTTTATAATTTTTTTCTCGAGATATTGTTTTGAAAATCATTCAATGCCATGTGGTCAAGTAGAGGCCACTTGCATCCACTGTGGCAGTAGCAGACGGTAACATAATATGCTTACTGAGTTTTATGCATTACTTCTAGAGTTTTGTTTTCAAGGTCATTAAAGGTAACGGGGTTAAGGTCACCTGCATCCAATATGGTAGTAGCAGTCAGTAATGTAATATGCTTGATGACTTTTATACATTTTTCTTGAGTTTTTGTTTTTAAGGTCATTCAAGGTTACGGGACCAAGATAAATGTTATCTGCATCCAATATGGCGGTAGTAGTCAGTAACATAATATGTATGCTTGTGACTTTCATGATTTTTTTGCGATTTTTTAAAAATTTAAGGGAAAAGGGGGATTTTTTAAGGCAAAAGGGAAATTGTTAGGGAAAAATGGCCACCGGGAGACTGAAATTTAAAAATAGTTTTTTTTTAATAATGTTAAAATATATTTTTAATAATTTTGATATTTATATTTTATATAAATTTTAAAATTATTTGTAATTATTTTTATTATAATTTGTATTATTAATATTTTTTAATTTTTGGATTTTTTAATTTAGGGGTCAAAGGTCATAGGTCACCTGCACCCAATACGGCGGACAAGATGGCTGACAGAACGAAGCTGGCTGATAGATCTGACTCCGATCCTGAATCCCTTGTATCGACTTGGGGCACCTATGCCTAGGGCCACCTGTTTTTCGCGATAAGATTTGCGCGGAGGCTAGACGTCGATATCCTATGTGCACACTTGCAGCCTTCTTTTGGCTGTTGGCCGCTTGTCTTTGCGTGAAGAGGGTCTATTATATCAGTGGGCCAATCAGAACTAGGTTTCTCCGATACAGACCGCCCGTGATTCACGAGCAGACACATAAGACGCCTAACAATTCAAACGATCCAATCGCGAAAGCGGTTCTGAACTAAAGTGTTTTGTAACACAACTTGTCCTGAAATCTTTTCGCGAAAAAAAAAAAAAAAACAGATGCCCCCTACCTATGCCCATGGAACCAAGATGGTCACCACAGCCATGTCCGCTGGTCCTCCCTGGTACGCTTGCCCTGACCCGGGGTCACGAGTTCACCTCTCTGGGGTTACGAATCCTCCTCTGGGAAAAACGGAATATTTTTAAGGGAAAAAGAAAATTCCAACATGGCGGCTGGTCGGCTCCTGCTCCTGTGCCCCCGTGCCCTCGTGCCCGTTTTCCCCAAATAAAGTTTCCATATCATTACTTAGAAACTATCAGAACGAGTCTCAGTATATACGGCGTACAAATAACACTTCTCGCCTAATCCAAGGAAATTGAAATCTATGAGGCTTTTGGTACCGAAGTAACTAGAATGTCATACTATATGTCTCTGGAATCACTAACTGATCTGAACTAAAACTGGTATTTATGTTGACAGTAATAGGTCATATTGTGTTTACTAATTCACTTATTCTTTATTTTGCCATTTTTTTTAAGATAACCCCATCTAGAAAATTAATTTGCAATGTAATATCTTTAACAACTTCTCAATAGAGTTCCAACACATCTGGCACGTAAGCACTAGTAGCATTAAACATTATTTTCGTTTAGTCGTTCACTTGAAGTAAGCCAATTTCTGGCTACCGTTCATTTATGTATGCAAGAGTATTGGCGAACACAGCTTACAATTTTAACCTCTTTATTACAATTATATTTATTAGCGAATTATCTAGTAACGCTTTTGGTGGATTTTATTTCTTTTTACAAATTTCTCAGTTTAAAATTTACCAACGCGATTTACGGCCTTTATTTTTAAACAGAGAACGATAACATGTAAGTAGTAATATAACTTAACGTATTTTGCATAATGCCTATTTTGGGCTACTAAAATCCTCATCCCCCCCCCTTTCCAAAACTTTTCACGTTTTTCTAGTGTAAAACTGTAACGAGATTAAATAGTGTCTGTGATACGGAAAGCATATACGAAATATTTACGTTTGCAGTTAACGCCACCTCACATGTTCAGAACAACTCCGTGCCCTATTGCTATTATGAGTTGTGGCACAGTGCAAAAGCTGTTCCGGGTATTCCAGATAAAAGTACAATTTCTGAAGAGCTTCTTTTTTGATGGCGTCGCTTCGCCCCCTTAATTACTTGCCGTTTTAACGTTATTAATGTCTCTTTTTACAATACGCAGCTTCTCTTTGTGCATGTAGCGTAACCCTTATAACAGCTAGGCGCAATGAGTAATTAACTTCTTTTAGTAACAGCACGGCACTTCACGTATTACATCGTTAGGCTGCGTCAAAGGAGTTAATAATGAAAGTCATAAAATTGACTTCTTGCAGAAATGGAAAAGGCAGGCTAGGCTGTCTGATGAAGACCACGTCGCAAGTCAGCTCGCAGCAATGTAGGGTTGGAAGTTCACTTTATAAACAAGGCAGGCACTTAAAGTTTAGGTGATTTTCATCAAAAGAAAGCTAAAAGCAATACTTACATAGAATTATAACATTAAGAAAAATTATGTTGAAAGGGCCAGGTCTGAAATAATTAACATCTTCTTCATATTCGGTCGATTCCAATACCAGCCAGGCAGATCTCGGGGTCTCACTGAGAGTATATGTATATTCAAGCCATATGATTCTTAAGGTTACAGCAAAAATAAATTCAATTTTTTTTTAAATCTAACATTAATTACTGAGCAGTTGGCATACACTTTATAAGAAATGTAATCGTCCCGGGGTTGGCGACTACCGACAGTGTTGCCAGAACAGATGATGACAAATTCCTGCTAGGTTAGCCAAAATTTCCTGTTTTTCTTCGAAATTTCCTGTTCTCACGCAATTGTCAAAAATTAACATACGTGGTTTTTGTTCGTTTACCTACTGCTTCTTCATGCCAGATTAATCGTAAAAAAAAACAGTATAAAATGATTGTATCGTCTTTTCAGTTACAGCAAATACACGTCCATTAAACATGTAGTTTTGTAGGCTGCGAAGTTTCTAGCCCAACTATTGACCCGGCGCAGTGTTTATCTCTCAACTGCGTAAGACAGAACACACAAGTAAAATATACATACTGAAAGCATTAATGTAATATCATACAGACCCTACTCACTATAGGTTGAAGTACGTTTTATTTCTTACGTTAGGATATTCGATGAGAAAATTAAATCAAATTTGTGGTAAGTTAATAAAAATTCGCCCTTTTCCCATTAATTAGGCTCTAATGTTTCCCTGACTTAAAAATTTACTATAATAACAAAATGTATGACGCGAGATAATCTGTAATAAAGGGGAAAAGACTAAATCAACAAGCAGATCGTTTATTTCAGAACACAGCCCGCTGCGTTACCAATTGTAGGGCACATCTTTGCCCAAAGACGTCAATAATGATATGGCTTACATAATCAATACATAGTATAAAAGTAAGTCCCCGGCGCGCTTCTGTCTGTATGACTGCGCTAATCTCGAGAACCACTAAACGGATTTGGATGCGGTTTTTACTGTTATGATCTGCATTTATCGAGGAAGTTTTTTTGTGTGTTAAAAATTGCCGAAGCATTTATGGGAGCTGAGCATTAAGGGTATTAGTGAGTCTAGACGGGAAAAATGAGCTATTATGCTGCATGCTCTACCAACACTGCAGAGCCGATTGTTATAATTATTTCATTGTTAGCAAGCTACATTCTTCCATATAGCTATATACATATATAAATTGGGGCCACAGAGACCCAGTGGGAAGAGTAATCTCAAGTGGGGCCGCAGCAGTGGCTCAGTGGCTAGAACAATCTCAAGTGGGGCCGCTGTGGCTCAGTGGCTAGAACAATCTCAAGTGGGGCCGCACTGGCTCAGTGGATAGAAATATATCGAGTGGGGCCGTAGAGGCCGTGTGGCTAGAGCGATTCTGACTGGGGCCGCAATGGCTGAGTAGATAGAAATATGTCAAGTGGAGCTGCAGTGACCCAGTGGCTAGAGCGATCCCAAGTGAGTGGTAAGAGGGGAATTCCAATTTTCAAAATAAACCAAAGACCCAACGAAGCGGGCGAGGGTGCTGCTAGTGCCACGCGAAGCAGCTTATGAGCAACTATAATTATGGTTCTCCTTATCATAAAGACAATCATGTTGACTGTATTCAAGTAGGCTTCAGTTAGAAAATAGGGCTCCAGGCCCAAGGCAATGCTAACCTAATCTATTCTCGGAAGGATACAAAATGAAGATAAAAGTAGATCCTGAGCAGGGCTTACAAAACTAAACGCCTAGTATCAGACCCCTCCTTTTTGTACGTAAAATGTAAGTATACATGTGCTTATATAAGTCTGTAAGAAAATATCAACACGTAAGGCAAAGTTACGTACATGATAAGGATATTTGCCTTAGTATTGGTGGTATGATAATTTCGTGAGCACAAAAGTAGAATACAGGTGGTATTTACCATTTAATAAATAGCCTACCGTTTAAAAATTAGAAGCATTTTTACTTCCCGCAGATAAAGAATAAGTCACGTTGAAAGCACGAAATATTGGCGACATTGTCAACCGAAAACAGTCATGGCTTAATGTTGTGGTGAACAGCCACAAATAAACTTGTAAACAATATTGAAATAGCAGCGACATACAGAGAATTGAACAAAAGTTTTAAAACATCTACACAAAACATTAAAGTTTGATATTGATTGTCCCTTCCATCAAACATATGGAAGTGCGTTAAGCTCAAAGAAAAAAAGAAATATTTAATTGTATAATTAAAAGGCATAAAATAATTTCTTTAGCAAGGAGATTTTTACATTTGAAGCACAAATTACAAAACCTGGTTCACTACTGAACCCCAAAATTACAAACATTACATGCTCCTTCAAAATTACAAAATATTAAAATGCCTTCATATAAAAATGCAACGAGAGCTTGCCAGAACGCACTAAATTCAAACTTGAGTAGATTCATGAATTACATTAAAGTAATACTGATGTGATTTCACAAAAAATTTATAAATATGAACAAGGATAATGGGCAAGGGTAGCCAAGTGCAGCCAATCACGGCCTTCCTCACATAAAAACGTAATTATTAAAACTTTATAAAATTTCCATTGAAAATTAATGACAATGGTGGCAGTTCGTACGGAACCCGGACAAGGACCGTAATCCTAAAAAAGTTATCGACGACGCAATATTAAAAAAAGGCTGTCCCCGAGTGAGTCGTGGACGAATGCTTAGTGCAAAAATACTGAATGGCTGGACAAGTGGAGTGGGGCTGCAGAACAAGGACCACACAAACGCGTGAAAATATGCGAAAGACACAGCAACCCGGCTTATTTATCGAAAACGTAATTTAGAACGTGCATCAAAACAGAGTTGAGTAAAACCCTAGGCAACGCATGCCTTGCAGTGCGGCACAAACCACTCCACACAAAATTTGCTACGAACATCTAACCAGCCTAAAACTGATACGAGAACGCCCACGGCCCACCGTTCCACAATCGTTACAGCACCGGCGGCTCAGCCACAAACACAAGAAACTTTTAAAAACTTTACGTCCCATTGGACGGTTGGCAGAGAATTTAATTCATGACGCGTTGTGCATATATGTCGGTGACGATAATATGTTATGATCCATGATTCAAGTGTTGCTTCGATTTGCAGCAAGTATGAGTAGCCGGTTGAACATAAGGAGGGGATTTTTTTTATATATTATTTTCTAACTACCCTTTTACTAAGTGTTAAGTGTACCCCGAAGGTAGGACGGGAGCTAATTTGCGTATCAGGGCGAACCCCTTGCGCCTACAAGGAAGGTAAATCGTGCAAAGAGACATGCATCGCGGCAGAGAGGACTTGGGCAGCCTTGGCCAGCGATTGGGGTCATGACTACCTCGCTAAGTGTACTTATAGCCAAAACTATAACTAAGAAGAGACTGGGAAAAACCGTCATGGACACCGTAAACACCCAGCCAACATGAAAGAACTCAAAATTATTGCATGCATTAAATAGAAATGCTACGGGAGAAAGGAGGCTGGATATCATTCTTTATTAGTAAAGATGAAAGACTATTAGAGAAATGGACACTGTTCTTGTGTTGGCATGGATTTGCTCTGGCTTTAATCACACATCACTCAGGTGAGAGAAGTGGCGCTATTGGACCTCTTTTCCCCCCGAACCACCAGTGGATCCTGAAACTTAAACTAAAGGGAGTGAGCTGCGAGTAAATGTCAGCATTGCCAACACTTACTGGTTATTACAAAACCAGTGAGAAAGGAAAAATTAACCTAAATGGCTAAGCTAATATAAATTACTTACAACTAACATATGTCCTCGGGGACATGTGTCTAATCCTAATGCTGTACTACCTTGCAACGGCCAATCTCTGTAGCCATTGGCTGTGACAGAACATATCTACGGCCATGTGCTGCAAGTGCACGAAGCTTCACTTGAGGTGGGGAGGGATGGCCAACTCAATTAAATAGCAGGGGAGGGGAGGTCTTTCACAAACTGATGCAGAGAGCCGCACGACGCTGCAAACCTCTACGATACAGAAGATGGGGAAGGCGTGCATGCCTATTTATTAACAACGCCTTAAACACGAAAAAACTGTGACGCACGTAGAGGGGAAACGAGGAAGTGGATTAAGAGGAGGAAAGAGGAGGGAAGCCGAGTGGCCATCGAGGAAGTATAACTAGATCTATAAGATCTCGTTGACAAACTTAATTATCGATTCCAATCGACGACGGCGCCGCACCACTGTCACAATGTGTAGTAGGGACGGCGGGGTTTCAGATAAAATGGGATGCCGCCTTTAATTGGCCTAATTAATTTGATATCAAAGGGTTAATTAAATTGACTGAAAGGGTTAATCAAAATTGAAAGGGTTAAGTTTAATGAAATGGTTATATTTATTGAAATGGTTAAATATATTGAAAGGGTTGATTTGATTTTATTTTTTCTTGACTTTGTTGTTGTGTATAGTTCTTTCTTTCTTTCCTTTTGTGGGTAGCAGGAGCTCTGTACGATGTTGACGGAGTGGTGGCTAAAGGTGACTGACCAGAGTGGTGAGTTGCAATGTGTTATATAGGTGTTGATTTGAGTTCAAGAGTGTGCTAATGGTCATTTTAAATAATTTTCTAATTTTGATGTGTTTGTAGGGACATTCGTGGTAGATAGGCCATTTTTACGAATATATTTAACACACAAGAGAAATTCAGGGTTTTAAACGATTTTTAAATATGAATAAATAACACGAGAGAGACGTTATCATAAAGAAACAAGTGCAATTATGTGACTCTCCAGTATGGAATTAAACGTAACATGATTTTACTACCCCGAGTTGTATGCTAGCAATATAGTTTACACTAGAGAGAAGTATAACGAACGAACACAATTACGTGAGTATGGAATTAACGATCTACAACAAAAGTCCCTATAAATTTAACAAACACAATAACAAGATATATATTACGCCTCTCGCACATACCTGACACGTCTGACTGTCTGTGAGACTGGCGTAGAGGAACTTAAGAAACATAATTCACACGTAAAAATAAATAAATTGATTAACATGCATAATAAAATTGCACGCTCCCAAAACACGTCTGTCTGGCTGTAGCTCAGTGGAGCACTGTTTGATTATAGACTTCAACTCTGAGCTTTTAAACAAAACGAATGATCCAAATAAATTAAAAAACTCACATAATGAAATGGTACCAAGAGCTCCCCGAAAACACATCCGTCCACCTCGGAGGTCACTCGATGAATGAGTGGATCGTATAATGTGCGCCTGCTTATATACGTGTAGTGTGGCCAGTGTCTTAAAGGCAACTGGGTTGAAATTTATGACTGACAGAACCTATTTCCCCAACAAGCTACTATTAACGACTTGATTCGTCCTACAAGAACGTGAACGAAAGTTTCACTATTAGTGTTAGAGTTGAGTTTGATTTTTTGAAGACATTTTTCAATTAGATTTTCTGTTTTTGTGTAAAGTATGACTATGTTTTTTTCAACACCGGGCATCATTGTGTTGGTTCTTCAGCTGCAACAGTTGTAATCTTGATGCTGTGAAGGAAAAATATTTTAATTTTAAAGGTTGGCTGGACTCTCCTAGTTGTAGGGCATCAGAGAAGCATTGTGGTGCGAAGCCAAGCACTCTTTCTACCTACCCTGAAAAGTTATTTGTGCGAATAGACTCTCAATTTTGTTAAATTCCATAGAGTTCTTGAACTTGGCCAACATCCCAGTAAAGTTTCCTCGAGATATCCAAGACTGTTCCTTACATTTCAAAATGCATTCATTCATTCCAAAGTGTTAAATTATCTCTATAATTTTTGTAAGATCTCCTTAGCTCTTCAGAGGGTGTTTGTTTGATTACATTTTAACTGAAATGATAGTTTTTAATGTATAATATATATTTTCTCCCTTTTCAAGAAAATTTTAAATTCTCTCTTTGAAAAAGTGAGCAAACAAACAAATAAGCTGTTACCTGGATTTGAATTCAAAGCAATACTGATACTCACCAACTCTTTTAATGATTACCAAGAGTTGTTTTATTTTGGTTAAATAATAAACACAATATATTAGATAATGATATGGAGAATTTTCAAACTATTAAATTACAATCCACAGTATTTAATTTTTACATATAACAATTTTTATTTAAAATTATTTTCAAAAAATCCATCCGTAAGAGCTAAAATATTTATAACTAGTTTACAACAAACATCTACATACACAGTAAAAGACATCTTTCAATCACAGTAGACAATGATAGAAATAGAGTTGTTCTTCTAGAACTTGTGAATATCCTGCATGACTAGAGATGCCGACAGACCTTCGATATTCAAAACCTCGTGAGAATTTGGATATGAAGTAATTCTGCAATAATTTTGTGTGACAGGAAACAGAGATACTAATAAGGCATAGTGGAAACACATTCCCTCTGGGCAGTGTACATCGACACAAGCAAAACCATTGGCAATAAACTTTGGTAGTTTCGAGTGTGCAGCACCAATGGTGAAAGACCGATATTGCCTCACATTTACGTCCATGTATGTCAATATTTGGAAACTCCAGCCAGAACCATGGGCACTAAACTCCTCAAGTCTGTTTGTGAGATAAGGAACGGATGAATGGAGGACGGGGAGGGCTTTACTTTGAAAATAGAATGTTTCTGTAGCGCATTCTTCTGCAGTGAGGGATTTAAAATACTTACCCGCTACAGTAACTGAAACTCTAATAGTCGGGGTGAAGCTATTATTAAACTTAACAAAGGGACTTTACACCTTTGGAAAAAAATCACAAGAAAAATCTGCATGAGACTCTAATTGATCATTACGTATCTGCGCATCGTTTAGTCTTCCCGTGAACACCGTAGCCAATAGCTGGTACGCCAGGTCTGGCAAAGCTTCCACTGATGCTTGGGAATCGGAAAAAGGAATTACTTTCTGGCTCCCTTGACAAAATATCTCTAACCGACTCGAAAGTCAGCTGTGAAACAGTTGGAGCACTCTCTGAATCACAAGCATCTTCAAGAGTCTGATAGAAATAAGTTGTCATTCAAAAGAACAACCTTCTCATGTTTGGGGGAAGCGGACACCTGTTGACCTTTGGCTGTAAACGATCTCGCTGTAAGCGAATCTGTGCTCGAATCATTTAAGCAGAGATCGTCCTCCAAGAGATTAACTTGTATCAGCTTAGGCGAAGGGACACTGTCTCGACAGCTTGTTTGTCTTTCCATCTATGATTCCGAATCATGATCGCTTACATAAAGATCTTTAAGCAATATGTCAATACTGGACCGCTTACGCTCACCCATCTTAACAAACAAAATTTGTCTTTAGTTTCCCCAATATAAAAGTTACAACACCACAATAAATAAATATATGTAGGTATCTCGTGCTTCTGAAAAAATAAAACATTCTTGATAACTTACTTACACACACATCCATAATGCAACTGAAAACATAATTTTATTATTAACATCCTAGAGAAAAGGGCAAAATGTTTTTCTTCATTTTAAATTTTATGTTTGTTGGGGAAAGACGGGAGGGAGAGCTGTGACTAAAAAGGTAAAGAGTTCAAAATACTTCAAACTTGGCCGAGAGGCAGGTAGTTAGTAGGCGAGGAGAAATGAAACACAATATGGAATAGACGGGGCAAGGTCTCGACCGCCATACAGGCGGTGAGGGTGAACAGTGTAAGACGCGAGCATGGAACAAGCCAGGCCAATCCCCCTGCAGCACTGTCCCTACATCGACTTTCAGTCCATAGCCCGTCTCCAGTATAGAATTGACCGCTCTTTGCGACCTGTCTCGCCTTCGTCTTTCATAAGATTTACTTTTTGGCCCAGGCGTGCGACTTTCGTTTAGAATATAACAGTGACATTTAAACTCGTAATATTGCATTGCATTTTAAGCCCAGTTTAAACATTATTTTTGTGAGAGAAAAACTTTGCCTTTTAAAATGTACTTTAAAAAAAATTTAATCTTAAACCATCAAAGTAGTGTACACCGTCAAAATCATTTATTAATATTACACTGTAAAAATTTGAAATATTTCGCAGTAGATTTTTTAAAATTAATATTACATTGTCAAAAAATGCGTCCTAAAGTACACCATAACATTCATTTACGCTGTAAAATTTTTTTTATAAATTTTCCAAAAATAAGTTTAATAATTAAAGTTTCAGTAATGGTAATTAATCTGTTAAATTCAAGACATTATAAAGGTTGTCTACATTTTTTAACAAATTCTTTAAAATTATTAAAATTCAATTATTTTACACTTTAAAACTAAACATGGAATACGTTTACAACTATAGAAACATGAATTTTTGCATTTTATAAGTAAAATTTTCTGAAGCTTAAAAATACTTGAAAATCAAATGTTACATAAAAATTTTCATCTGGAATTAAATTTTTCTCACCTTTCCCCTGCATCCACACACACACAAATTTACAACTACATGACCAAAATTTTTTTCTCAGACCATTCGAACGATAGATTCTAGATGTTTTTCACATACTTTGCGAATATTTAAGCAGTGAAAAGAGGGCCAGGCTGTGTGTTATTGACATGACCATCATCCATATAGTGCAGTAGGTACTACTGGCGGTTAACCTGTATATTCCTTTCAACTCTGCTAAATAAACTCAAATGTACATAATACATTTCATCTGAAATTAAATTTTTCTCACCTTTCCCCTGCATTCCCACACACGCACACTCACACCCAATTACACCCAGAAACCCACCCTTAAACATCGTTAAACACCCTTAAACATCGTTAAGCACCCTTAACATCTTCAAAATACTTAACTCAACAAATATTCTTAAGTGTGAAACAATTTCACTCAATTTGTAATAATTTTTAACTATTTTAAGAAAATCCTTTCAAATTACAAAGACTTGTTTAACGATTTACTAAAAGTTTAAGAAAAATCATTGTTCGTTAAAAAGTTTAACAATTTCAAAGACTTATTTTACGATTTCAAAGACCCGAAATTCAATTTGATAAAAAGTTTAACGATTCTAAAGACGTGTTTTACAATTCCAAAGATCCATAATTCAACTTTATGAAAGGTTTTAAAGATTCTAAAGACTTGTTTTACAATTTCAAAGATCCATAATTCAACTTTATGAAAGGTTTAACGATTCTAAAGACGTGTTTTACAATTCCAAAGATCCATAATTCAACTTTATGAAAGGTTTAACGATTCTAAAGACTTGTTTTACAATTTCAAAGACCCATAATTCAACTTTATGAAAGGTTTAACGATTCTAAAGACGTGTTTTACAATTCCAAAGATCCATAATTCAACTTTATGAAAGGTTTAACGATTCTAAAGACTTGTTTTACAATTTCAAAGACCCATAATTCAACTTTATGAAAGGTTTAACGATTCTAAAGACTTGTTTTACAATTTCAAAGACCCGAAATTCAATTTGATAAAAAGTTTAACGATTCTAAAGACGTGTTTTACAATTCCAAAGATCCATAATTCAACTTTATGAAAGGTTTAACGATTCTAAAGACGTGTTTTACAATTCCAAAGATCCATAATTCAACTTTATGAAAGGTTTAACGATTCTAAAGACTTGTTTTACAATTTCAAAGACCCATAATTCAACTTTATGAAAGGTTTAACGATTCTAAAGACTTGTTTTACAATTTCAAAGACCCATAATTCAATTTGATAAAAAGTTTTACAATTTTAAAGACTTGTTTTATGATCCTAAAGACTTTATTTGCGATTTTAAAGACACATCATTCAGTTTGTTAAAAAGTCGAATGAAATTCATGCAATTTACTCAACGTTTAAAGAAAATGCGAAAAATTTCAAACGAAATACCGAAAACCGTAAAATTTACCATCTAGAATTATTAATTTACTGAGATTCTTGTAGCGAGGATTATGGGTGTGGAACAAGACCCGAACCCAGGTGAGTCAAGCTGAAAAATAGGCCGCTCCACTAGGTGAGTATTGGGGTTCCTACCCCAACAGGTTAACAGTCGGGTGCTTGCAAGCCCCCCAAGAGCTATGTGGGAGCGTACCCTGGCAGGCTATCATGCGGTCGGGAGATCGCAGTCCCAAGCGAGCTCCGCGGGTGACTTCTCCGGCAGGCGAGCGAGCGGTACGCTCCAAATACTTTCAACATCACAGCAGAAGCGATGGGCGGGCGGGTCCGTTGGTCACAAAGCCTCGTTGCAGAATAGACATGAAAAGGTAAACAGCGAGAAGGTGGCCGATGCCCTTGAACTAGGGACCCTAGCACCGCGGACCGGTTCACAAGGCTGAAGGTTGGTACACTTTCACGCACTGGAGGCGAGAGGAGGTCTTGACCCATGAAGGCACAGCAGAAAATGAGCTCCAGTGCATACATACCCCTATTTATACCCTCTCCACCCTCCCTTGTCGCAAAAATTAAAATAATGCTATTCGCCTGAAATGGATATCAAATAGACGAATAACATGTTTTAAGACACGTTAAGAAATTTTAAGTTATTTTAATGTAAATTAAAAGTGTTTAATGCATCTTAGGATTGTTAGCGTGGATATGCTGAATTTTAGCTTTTATATCTGAATTTAATGTGCAATTGTTCGGTTTTAGGCCATTAGGATTGAATTACGATCATATTTAACAATTTTTTACATGATGGATTGTCATTACAATACGAACCTTTTGCTTTAGGAGGTGAATTGAATTTAATGCTACGATTCAACACTCTTTTTACATATACGAACGAATTCCGGTTTTTTTACTAACATTTATTTGTAAATTTTTATTTAATTTATTAATCCTTTTAATGAATATGGTTAACTATTACTGACTTACAAACTAGCAAATATCATACAAGACCTAGCCGGTAATCGAACCCAGAAGCTATATATTACAATCATATCGACCCGTCATTGAAAGTGAGAAACTAGATTACAATCGTACATGATATAAGCGGGATTTGAACCCAGCTTATATCAACCATATCTTACCAGGGAATCGAACCCGCAAAGTATATATTACAATTAACCATGCCTTATCTGGGATTCGAACCCAGAGCCTCCTTGTATAAGCGGATAACTCTATGGAGGCTGGCGAAAGAATAAACTCTTTTATGTGTGTTTATAATTATTCCAGCAGACATTTTTTAGTCAGATTCAATTATATCTTTAGTTGAATAGTATTTTTGGCGAACTAATAGTATGTTTTTATCTGATTTTTTTCTTTACATGTCTCTTTCTTGTTAATGCAACATACTTTTAATAGAAAACTTAAGAATCTCTCTCTCTCTCTCTCTCTCCTCTCTCTCTCTCTCTCTCTCTCTCTCTCTCTCTCTCTCTCTCTCTCTTTCTCTCTCTGTTGGAGACAAATTAATTACTTTTCTCTCAAACGTCTCTGGGTAGATAATATTTTTCTTACCAAAAGAAGTTCACTTTTAATAAGGAATAGGTCAATTAAACATACAAAGGGGATTCATTTTTCATCATATTTATTTTATTTAAAAAATATATACAAACATATTTTTATTATTATTTCGACAAATGAAATATACGATATTTCAACACATATAAGCAAGTAGAAATTTTCCTTCAAAACATATACAAATTATACACTTATTTCAAATAATTTAACACACAGAAACAAACAAGTATAGGATGACACGAAATATTTTTAACAGTAGCAAGTAGAACTTGCTCCAAAAACACCAAACATTTCCATACTAAACAAACACAAGCGAATACACAATAAACTTACAAAATTTTCAAGAGACAAGTAATAAACTCATAAACCAATACAGGATAGCACACAAATTACACAATTACTTTAAAAAATACAGGTAAATCCAAACTTTATGTACAACAATTACACCTTGCTCCGAAACAACTACAGGATAACACAAAACATTTCAAACTAGCAAAAATATTCACCACATTTTTTTCTTTAAAAACAAATATTTTTTTATAAACTATCAGCAACTTCCGCGAACAAAGTTTTCATTCATTTTCTTAATATTGGATCCAGATCCTCTTCTTGACCTCTGCTTTCAAGGAGGGAGCATTTATTATGTCCTGGTTTTAATCTGTCTGTTTGTACACAAATGTCTTTACAATTAGGGGCATGTAAAACAATGTTTTCAACCAAATCGGAACATGATTCAACATAAGAGTACACATCATCAATACTAGATGGAAGAGGTGTGTTTGCAGTCATATGAAACACTGGAAATTTTTTCTTGTCACTTCACTGTATGAGTTCGTGACTCTTTTCGTCTCCTAGAGGAAAATAAATTACTTTAAAATGACAATATTGTCACAAGTCTCTGTAAATTCTCGCAAAAGCCCGTTGCACCATAGGGCGTAAATTATATCGGAATTTCCTTGTTTGATACTGAGGTAATGATTTGCAGGATGAAAATACGTCATGTTTTTACTATGACATCCAACACTCGACTGAGAAGATTCAGCAAGGAACAATGTATGCATATTGATAAGTTCATTCTCTCTCTCTGAATTTGTAAGTTGAAACGTGTTTTAGTGCTAAATTTCATTTTTGCTAATTTTATTGCTCGATGCACATGACATTTTGATGAATCACACCAACTATGAGACATGTCACCAAACTTGTTTTTACTATGATGATATAAAGTATGAATATTATTATCACATTCTTCGAAATAATGATAGGGCAAAACAATGTCTGTATTATAAACAAGATGTTTCAAACATTTTTCTTCCCCACAATATGAAGTTTCAATGCGTTTGCCCTTAAGTTTACGCTTACGATCTACTTTGTGCAGTCTGTACTGGTTTACAAAACTTTCAGAACTGTTGTAGTTAGTTAAAGTGCAATTATAACTATTTGGTTTACTATGTGCTGTAAAAGCTCGAGAGAAATACTTGCATTTGAAATGAATGTCTGACTCACACATTTCCTTTGCAACAAAATGTGAATATGCCATGCTATAAGTTACAGAATACAAACCTTTAGTAATAAACACATACTTGCAAATCGGCGAGAACATTATTCTGAATTAGCCACTTCACACACATATAAATTACACATGGACAGAAAAACTAATCATCCTCGTATGAAAATAAAGTTACGGATGTCCCCGTCGCAGGTCTCCTTCCAACGAACGGTAATTCTCTGGTGAGGTCTGGTGAGCTGGTATGTGATTACTCCGTATCTCCTTGCTAAGACTGGCAATCATCAAATCATCTTATGCTAACGGCAAGTCGCTGTCGGAGCAAAGATATCTCACAGTACAATCGTATGCTATTCCTTCACCAAAGCGAATGCCGAAACTGTTGTCGAAAGTGTAGCACCAATGTTCTATATCGTTGCAGACATGAACTTGTAGAATACAATCATATGGTTTAAAGAAAACTCTTCTGTGTCCAATTTGTAGGACCTCATATACTTCTGTAGGGTTTGAAGATTCTAGCCATGACGATTTTATACTGAACACACTTCTTTATATAGTCTGCCAGATGTTCTTACTGTGGAAAACGTTACATTGCCACATACCACAATGAGAAATTAATTATTGGTCACCGATGTACGTATAATGTTGCTTGTTGTTGCATTGTTCTGTCCAAACAACACGTTCAGAGTAATACTCACTTCGTAATTTATATTTAATTGTACTAAATGATTAATATTTAGTGATTTCTTCACCTTCCACGTCCCTTACTAATTCGGTTAAACTAATTGGTAAATCGGTGTCAGGTCTTAAATTATACACTACACACTTGCGTCCAATGCAATCTCCAACTTCTTCGTACATACATTCAAAATTGAACATTGAAAAACTCAAATGTTCATCTCCGTTGCACATCTGTATCTGTAGTGGACTATCTTCATTTTCAATTCGAAACCACACGCCTGAATCCTGGAGTAACACTGACATACTGAAGTGATGAGTCAGACCTCTCCATCGTAACTGAAGCTCTGGCGCACGATTCTCTCTTTTTGTAGACAGATGTTCTTCCAGTTTGTGGTTTAAATAGTTCTTCAATGATAACTTTGTTAGATCAAATTACAGACACAAACATTACTGTTTCAAACCTCACAGCCCTACATTCCACATGACACTCTTAAAAGGCTGCTGCTGCCTTGTATTTGCATGGTGTGTTCCTTATTATTACATGTTTAAGATCATAAGGTGCAGGTATTGTAAAATTCTCTAATCAGTTTATATTTTATTTGATGAAAACCTGGTACTTTGGTTATTTCTGTACAGCGATTTTTAAAACATAAGTCCCAAGATGAACAGGGCAGGTCACTGTCAGGCCGCATATTAAAAACAGGACAGTCTTCTTCTTCATCACACAGCACTCATTCTGTATACAGGCTTCCTCCGAAACTTTTTGCGAAATTCCAATGTTCATCTCTGTTACACATCTGTTGTTTTAGACGTCTACTGTTGCAATGGATGCCTATCGTCGTTCACAATGTCGACGCTTCCCATTGGTGTAGACACCTACTGTTGCAGTGGACGCCTGGCATCGTTTTCTGTGCTACTGCAATGAACACATGCACACCTTCGATGTGCACTGGGTGGTTGATGAGTTAAGACTGAGAAAAAAATTTATTTATCCCTTCTAATATACTGTAAGGATTCAAAATGGCCACAATTTTCCTGTAAATTTGTAAGAATTTGGACCTTTTAGTAAAAAAAAATAAGAATAACGTTGAAAATCGCTGTATTCCAACTCCGGAAAACATTATTTCCGAATTTTTACACATTGTTTCGTAAAACTTACGTTGGAAACAGTTAAAATATTAAATAAATTCAAATATTTACATTTTATGTTAGATGGAATACATTTTGCTGTTGGAAAGTTTTTGGTTAGAAGTAAAGAAAGGGATCGCGTTGGTTGAGTGGTTGGCATGCTCGCCTCCCCAGGCGGGTCACACCATAATTTTTTTTTTTGCTACATGCGGAAGTCTTGTTAGATGTTGCCGTTGATACAAGGGTTTTATCAGAGATCTCTCTCGTTTACCTAGTCGCGCGTGGCCCGGCCCGGCGCTGATCCATACTCACCTCGCTTCACCTTCAACAGCTCTCAAGACCTAAATTTTGCTCGCTTACCACACGCTCAATTCTTGGCTATCTGTCACCTGGTATTCTCCATGAGGTTTTAGAATGACTCGTACCCATATCTTTTTTAAAAACATGTAGTTGTTGAAAACTATGCTATGCTTTTTTTAAACATACAAATTATTTTTTACAATTAATTTGGAACTAATTTTTACTTAACATAGAATATTAAACTTCAACGAGATTATATTATATTTTCCTATATGATAACAGAGCTAAAATTCTGGGCTAGAAAAACCTACGTGTAAAATACGTATTTTTGTCTGCTAGACGAATAAATATGTCTTGTTTCAATAATTGTAAAAAACATTTTTTTTATGGCTGAATCAAATATGATTTTCTAAATCATAGTTTGCTTGATTCAAATATACATTTGTTGATGGAAGTTTAATCTGGGGATTAAAGAAACTTTATTTCAGGGATATAAAATTTCATTGGTGGGAATTGTGAAATTTTAATTCGCTGGGAATACACCAGGCTCTTTCGTGACCTTGGATCTGTAGCGAGGGTGAGCTGTGTGGATAGGTCAGCTCTCGAGATATGCGAAAAGACACGTTCCGGGTTGGGTGTGCATGGCCTTGGAGAAGAAACTGACTTTTTGGGCGAAGACAGCTTCTGGAGTACGGTTGGGAGGGACGGTCTGTTTTCTTGAGCTCGGACACTTCGCTCTGGCGAGGGGTAGAATTTGGGGGTTGGAGGTTGAGGTGCAGGGAGGTCGGGAGCATTTGACCTTGGGCAGAGCGATGCGGAGGTTTCTCGAGGGGTTCCACCATCTTAGTACTTCGACAATGCTTACGCTGCATAGACACAGCAAAGGATCTCTCGACTTCACCATGCTTCGGAGTATGGTAGCCGCGATTTTCGTTAACCAATATTATATGCTCCGGGGTTCAGATCTCGTTAACAATATTCGTAAACTATAGAGTGAAATATTAGAAGTTTTTTAATTTATCGGAAAAAAATAAATTTTTGTGTGATAACCCGATATAGTGAATTTGTTATTTTTATAACTGTCTCGAGTACGTTTCTGAGCTCAGTCGACGAAACTTCGTACCATTTTCAACTCGCGTTTGTGTTAACAAGTGTTTTCTATTTATCAGACTTTATGGAAAAATTTTGTAGTACGTCCGTTATTTTTAAATAATTAATTTTTATACATTCATATACTTGTAGGACAAATCAAGTCGATAATAATAGCTTGGTAGGGATATAGGTTCTGTCAGTTGTTAATTTCAACTCAGTTGCCTTTAAGACACTGGCCACACTACACGTATATAAGCAGGCACATATCATACGATCCACTCATTCATCGAGTGACCTCTGAGGTGGACGGATGTGTTTTCGGGGAGCTCTTGGTACCATTTCATTATGTGAGTTTTTAAATTTATTTCGATCATTCGTTTTGTTTAAAAGCTCAGAGTTGAAGTCTATAATCAAACAGTGCTTCACTGAGCTCATAGCCAGACGTGTTTTGGGAAACGTGTTATTTTATTATGCATGTTAATCAATTAATTTCTTTTTACGTGTGAATTATGTTTCTTAAGTTCCTCTACGCCAGTCTCACAGACAGTCAGACGTGTCAGGTATGTGCGAGAGGCGTAATATATATCTTGTTATTGTGTTTGTTAAATTTATAGGGACTTTAGTTGTAGATCGTTAATTCCATACTCACGTAATTGTGTTCGTTCGCTATACTTCTCTCTAGTGTAAATTATATTTCTAGCATACAACTCGGGGTAGTAAAATCATGTTATGTTTAATTCCATACTGGAGAGTCACATAATTGCACTTGTTTCTTTATGATAACAAGTAGTTATACGTCTCTCTGTTGTTATTTATTCATATTTAAAAATCGTTTAAAACCCTGAATTTCTCTTGTGTGTTAAATATATTCGTAAAAATGGCCTATCTACCACCAATGTCCCTACAAACACATCAAAATTAGAGAAATATGAAAAATGATTATTAGCACACTCTTGCACTCAACTCAACACCTATATAACACATTGCAACTCACCACTCTGGTCATCACCGCTAGACACCACTCCGTCAACATCGTACAGAGCTCCTGCTACCCACAAAAGGAAAGAAAGAAAGAATTATACACAACAACAAAATAAAAAAACTGTTTCAATACATTTGACCCTTTCAATAAATTTAATCCTTTCACTAAAATTAACCCTTTCAATTCGATTAACCCTTTCAATTTGATTAACCTTTTCAATTAATTTAACTAACCCTTTGATATCTAATTAATTTGGTCTATCAAAAAAGCGGCATCCCCTTTGATCTGAAACCTCGCCGCCCTATTACTTATACACGTAGTTATAAAACCTAAATTAATTTAATAAGAGACATCATTTTATTTAATACTACACTGTATGCAGCTTTAAAAAAATACTATTAATTCCAAGTGCTGGTAATAATTGTTTTGCAGCAATTCTAGCATACCATGGGAAGTAGTGTGCTCGTCTTAATTTCGCTAACACAGCTCTCAGTGGGTCAGCTTGTATCGGCTGACTATACGCTAGACCTAAAGCAGGCTCTGTTAGGTATACTTTATTTTAACTATAATGTTACCAGGGTATAAAGTGGATACAAGCACACTACAAACACACACACATAATACACAAACAAGGAGTTGATATGTGTCACTGTCTTTGAGAAACCCGTAGTTCCTATGATTATTAAGTTATATAAATTTGTAAAATTTTACACCCCCGTTACACTCAAATAAAATATTTCCTAGAAATGTTTGTATATCGTGTCTCATATTACAAAAGTAAAAAAGTCAGTAAGCGAATTTTAATACTTAAATGCACATGACTAATATGTTACTATACTGTTTTAAGTCATCAGGTGAAATAATGTACACAAATTGTAAACTACATATATTTATCAAGATCCTATTTTTAAAAAAATATTGCCAAAATCTCACTTAATTAAATTAAAAAAAACCTAAAGCGTGTGTTGATGTGCATTTCAATTAAAATTGAAAAATAATAGGTTTGCTTTTTTTTTTTTTTTTTATTACATCGCACACATGTAGGATACGAGTCGTTCGAAAATTCAGCGAAAAAGCAATTTCCTTTGCTGCGTTTATTAGTATGCGATGTTAAATCAACGCCGAACAATTTAGCTACGGCTGATTTGACGTTCGTGGACAGTTAATTATTTCACTAGAGCGTTTCGCAGCGAGAGAAAATATCAGAGCGCAATATCCAGTGATAGTCATCAATTAAAAACTCGTTCGTTAATGTCTCAAACATCCAGGTTTATAAACTGGAACACATCGTGTTTAATTTGTACAATACAGTTTCGAATTAAACGCGCTATGGCCACGTGAACTGAAGTCGTGTACCCTTGATGAGGCTACGATGACGACCCATAGAATGTGTGGTTAGATAGTCACGAACAGAAATTATAGATGTTTACTTGAAAATATGATTATCAGGCCGCGGTCATACGGGATGCAGAACTGCTTCACTTAAACAAGTTCAACTATTGAAGAGGTTATATTACCATCGAATGAGTTCCGATCGAAGTTGTTTCTCGTTAAAAAATGAACAGTTTTCATACGTAGTTTCGAACGACTTCTCGTCTCTGCTGCGATCGTATTGGCTGCTTCGAAGTAAACAAGCAGAGTAATAAATATTGCTGAATTTGGTGGGAACTTCTGCACTTGTTGAATTAAGTTTAGGGTTGAGTGTACTTATACCTACCAATAATGCCATTACAGTAAATGTGTAGGAGTCATACATAACCAATAAAAAGATCAATAGTGATAAATGTTGGAGGCTATTATAATTAAATATCATACATTCAAAGTTCCATATTTGTTGAGGTTAGAGTTCCCATTGATTACATTCTACTCTGGGCGTGTGACCGCGAAAACACGTTCTGCTGTTTAACATGTTCAGCCGTTGCTACCAAATGTAATTAGCTAAATGTGTCCAACATCACTCGTGTAACCGCGGCCTAAAACTGCTGTAAATACTGCATAAAAGCTACTTATTACTTTACCGCAATACTACACACTTTTTGGTGTAAATATAAAGCGTCAGTATATATATATAATTACACATAAGTTGTTTAAAAAAAGATGTGCGCTGCTTAATTGATGGATAGTATGTAATATCCGAAGGAAAAAATGTTAACAAACGTATGGCGCGATCCAGCTTCTGTTTCGCGTAATTACGAACCTAGGGAGCCTTGCTACGGAGGAAGGAGTATACAGTATGCCAGATGCACGGCCTGGAGTATGTGACGTGCTACAAGAAATGTCAAAAACGTGCGCAATGGGCGTTACCACACCTCTGCAGAGGTTTTTCCATACAGGTTCGCACCTTCACAAATACATACGTCGTGGTTGGCGCGAACGTGTTGGAGTGCGCCCGCATAACGCAGCAAGTAGGATTTCTACAGTGGCAACAGTGGTGGTGTGAACCAACGCTTTCACGTGCACCCGTGGGTAGAAGTCGTCTGCTTGGAAACACGTCTCGCTCCGCTGCGCGACTGCAGTTGGCGCGCCAGGTGCATCAAGCCCCTGTCAACACTGTCAAATTTCTCCGTCGAACTGCTTCCGATGAGTTTGGTCAAATAAACTTGGACAACTATGGCGTCGTCGAAACGTCACAAACGCCACCATATTGCCTTGAAAAAGTTGGTTGCTTCAGTTCCCATCAGACATTTGAAAATTGGGCCGGTTCTAAAATTGATTTGATGTTTGACGGTCTCAGCCAATCAGAACAGTGCAAGAAAAAAAATGGACTTTAAGAAACTTAAAATAACGAATAATTGCTGGAAACGTAGTAAATTATGAAGATAATTAATTCATGCAGTAGCTGTCTGGGCATGCATGCTAGTTTAAGTGAATATTACACACAATATTACGAACTCACAGGCATTAAATTTCATTGTGCAGGAAATCTTATAAATAAAAATTTAATTTAGTAAAAAAACGAAAATAAATTACAATATTACTTACGTTTCTTCCTGTAATGGACCGCTATGAAAAGAATTTTTAAATAATATTTCAAATTATATTCTCCCAATAAAGAAATTTGACGGTGTGACACATTTTAAAACAAATTCAAGACTGTTTGATAAAATTTGTCGGAAGGAAAAATTTGATGGCCGTATTTCGTCCTCAAATTTTACTGTCGAATATGGTTGAAGGGAAAAATTTGATCGTGTGACAGGGGCTTTAGGACCGTGTCCGTCTTTTCTAAACAGGTGCATCCCATTTCACTGCGTATGCACGTGTCTGGCGATGTAACACACCCACCACTCTGTGCAAACGTACAACCGGACTGAACCGCTTCACTGCTACGGCGTACATAATCTGCATCCGGCATGTATAGTCCGCTTTCACGGCTACTTCACACTTTTCTGAAGCCCTGCTGAACTTATACTTCCAGAATATTCCTCCATCTCATTTAAACCAAGCCTAGGGAATTACACCCAAAGGGACAGCGCACTAGATTCGCGCGCACGCAGTGTAACGCCATTTTGCATAAGAACTATTCCTTACTAAACATTACCAACACACCTATTTTCTCCCAGGTTTTTTTTTTTTACATTTAAATTATAATTGCTAAATGAAATATAAGTGAAGATTCTATTTAATCAGAAATAAGATACCTAATTTTGTATTAACACAAATGTAAAACGTTCGTGTTAAACTGATCTTAAGAAGAAGCTTAACGCATGTGTAGCAGCAAACGTATTCGGTATTCGCAGCCTCATATACAGCACGTGTGGTTCAAATAATAAACAGGTCAACAACACAAATCTAAAAATATCATTCACTATTTCGTGCCAGCAGATATATATATATATATATATATATATATATATATATATATAATATATATATCATAACCAATATTAAAATGAAAGTACGGCTACGAAAAGGGCTATTAAATAAACATTTAAACGCTTGAATAAGTACAAAATTGCAAGTGTTTCAAGCAAAGAAGGCAGCAAAAGGCAAGTGTGGTAAGACTGGAACACCTTTAATTTCTGCCGGAGAACTTCGAGCCAGGCAGTTTAGATATGCAGTAGAATGAGTGAGAAACTACATGAAGGAAAAAAGTTAGAAACTAATTATAATCGCGTCTTCTGGTAATCTGTAACAAGCGAAATGGGGAAAATCAAACTTAGTTTTGAAGAAGATCTCAGACAGCGTATTATAAGGAAATATTAATTGAACTCGCGGCTTTCTAGAAAAAAAATTAATTGTTCTTTACCGAAAATAAATTTATCTTATAAACTTCTATCTCTTTTTGTAAATTATTAATTTCTTTATTCATATGTACAAAACCAGTCAAATTTGCACAAATTTAGATAAATATACCAAAGACCTCATTTTTAAGCTACCCAATCATGCAAAGACACGTGCGAATGTGTAGCTACGTGCATCTATGCAAGTAAATATTCATTTAAATTGCTTATATATGTTTCCATTTTCTTGTGTACGTATGCAAGTGCACTCATTGCAATAAAAGTAGACCCACATAGAACGAATCATCGCACCAGAGGCATAAGTTAGTATCGAACTATCAAAGCTAATATTGTAACCGATTGAAGATCAACTGCAATCGTGGCGTACAGCTGCCACCAGGAAGTCCTGACGCCGCTACAACACTATAGAAATGTGAAAATTCATAGATAAAGCTATGCGCAGTGTTATCAGTAAGGGCATAAAGTGGACGTCATCGAGCAGCTAGCATGCTTCGGCAACGCAGTCAGCCCAGGCATGACAAACCTGCAGAGTTTGAAAGAGGACGAATCATTGAATTACGGGCGATAGGGCGGTGGTTCTGTCAAACTAAACTAAAAGAACTTTATAGTAATCCAGTTCCTTTGCGGATTTGAATGCTCGTTTTTGGAATGACCTGCCTAGTCATTTGGAAGATTGTCCAAACGTCAGCAAATTCAAACATAAGTTAAAAATTCATTTGTTACAAGAGAGATTTAGAAAGTAGTAGAAATATTGCACCACGTTTCTCTTTTCTTATTTTATTTGTGTATTTGTTGTTATGTTAATGTGATCCCCCCCTTCTATTTTTATCATGATATTTGTTTTACTTAAGTATATTGAAATATTATTCATATGTTTCTTCGAGTATCATGCTAAAAAGTGTAAATAGCTTAATTTTATACAGATTAACATTTCTCTTATACGTATTTTAACATCAATCTTTATTATTATGATTTGGATTATAATTATTTCTGTGTTAATGTTTGCTAAAAGGAAAAACGGTATTGTGTTTCAACTTATTTTTTTAAAAATATTTATTGCATCTTTATGCGTTTTCAGGATAGATAAACCAATTGTGATTAAATATTTGTTATATTTTGATGTTCGTGGTTAAGCGTAGCGACTGAGCGACAAAAAATGACAGTCAGAAGAAATAACGCTTGACCATCCAACAGGCGAGAACTCAACCAAAAGTGTTTTTTTCACCGTTCAAAGACATTCAACCACACTTACTGCGAGGCAACTTACAGAAAAAAGACGCATTCTCCACGTCCCTTAAGCGCTCTTTGACTGGCACCCAGGAAACTATCACCCGTTTGCAATTTTGTCATATTCGGGTGGTGAATATATACACTCTAACAACTGGTAGTATCAGGAAAACGATATCACTGATTGAGTGCCAGCAAACTGCACGCGGCGAATCGAATATGGGTTTTTATTGAATTTGTTTATATCATTACGAGTAAGAAAAATATTTCCGCCGGTCACTGTTGATATTCTGCAATGTAACGAAAATTAAAAAAAAAAAGTAAAAAAAGAAACCACCTTTCATAGGATTTGAACACACAGAACCATGCTTCTATGAATTTCACCTCACCTAGCTGACGTCGATTTTAGTTGAGGAAAGTATTTACTCCATAATATGAAGCTTTAAATTTTATGTATTTCCTTTTCTTTTTTAGTTCAACTGGTAATATTAGGAATGTTTGTACAAATAGTACCTACGTATGAATACACACACTTCATCACATTTCATGCAGTTTAAGAATACAAACTGAGCGCTACGATGATTACGTGAAAATGAAATGAATGTCTGAGTGTTCATGCTACCTCGTAATTTGTACTATTATAGACGAAACCCACATTAAAAAAAAAAGTCTAGTTTATGGGTGCGGGTGTTGTTTACGTATTTATCTGTTAGTGAAAATATTTACTTTCAATTCTCTGAGCACCAAACTAGTGATATCTATCAGTGAAATAACATTCACTGAATAATAACATGGTGGCGCCTGGCGAGTCAAGCAAATAAACTGTTACAACAAGTGACTTATGACAGTGTAATCCTCGAAATTCAATGCGAAACACGAATAAATCAATGAAATTGAGTCATAAAATTAATTAGTTATAGGACACTGATTACCAGTCGTACGATTTTCACTCTTCGTCACTGATTTGACTCAATTAACAGTGTTTCAGGTTTAGAGTGAAGAGTATTAAGTACGATTACTAGTCGAAAAATATATCACTGACGGATCAGTCGCGTATTTCGTGAACACGTCAGTGGGAAGTGTCGTATATTCAATAAGTGAAGGAAAAAAATGCTTATTTCACTGAATTTGTAGATCAAGTGCTGGGAAGTAATTGTTTGGTCCGTCAGACTTCTTCGCTGATTGAAAAAGAGATATTCTCATTGATTCAGGTTTAAAATGTAGTGTAACAAAAATAAGTAAGTTATAAGACGAACGGGAGCGTAAAGCTACTGTGAACAGTGAAGAGATTTGGGCTGCTCTTAGCAGCGAGGGCTTGAGAGCCGATGCGGGTGTAGTGGACTAAGAAGTTCCATCTTCATCTTCTTACGCGAATACGCATTACCAAAAACACTAATTACAGCAGCATTGTCTGCCTTGCCCTAATGAACTGGAAAAGTCCTCCAGCAGATTATCCTTTGGTGAAGGCTCCTTCTCGACATGAGAGCTTCTGAAGAAACACATTTCCAACAAACCACTACCAGCTTTAGCAGTTATTCCTTGAAGACCAAAACGACACAGAAAAGACAACAAAATATAACTCTCTTCTATATCAATGATCTTAACTGTCCAAGACCTATCATCTTTATTGACATCCTTAGTAAAAGACACAATATTACGATAAACTTACCTCGGGTAGTAACCAGAATAACGAATTCGCCTCCGATTCATGTCAGGTTGAAATCTGCAAAAACACATATTCAATACTGTTAATAATCGTAAAAATTAACATAATATGCAAAAATCAATTAAACTATTAATAGAACACAGATAGATACTTCAACACAAGGTAGGACGGACGCTGCCAATCAGCGGCATCGCCCGGCACGATTCCCGAACGCGGAAAGCCGACCCTGTCCAGAATCGAACCCTGTCAGCCTATGTGGGAGGCGAGTAATCTGACCACTAGACCACTGCGGCCCCAAAAAAAAACCACTTGGGATAAGCCATCTCTAGCGCACGCGGCGATGGTCGTGCTCAAAACCCGTGATTGCCAGTCAGATGCCTTACAACATGGCCGGTCACGCTCGGTATATGCAAACACTCTATAAATTTTAATCTGTGATAATTTCACTGTTTCAATCAGTCGCCGGTATCTGGCTGATTCAACAGTCACTTCAGCGAATTTAACTGACGAATCAGTGAAAAAAATTGCCAGCTTTCCTTCACTTATTGATTCAGTGACATTTTCCACTGATTAATCGGTCACTTTTTTCACGGTTTTTCCGTGGTTTGTTAAACAGCGTGTAAAAATGGACGTCGAAGAACGTTTATAAACGGCTGTTAAACAACGTGTAGGCCTATCAAGTGAAATAATAACGAATAAACTAATAAAACCGATACAAAAGACTTTCTAAAATGTGTTTCGTCTCTCAATATTTTTTTTCTAAACCTACCCTATTGCTAAGTATTAAGTGTGCTCCCGCGGTAGGACAGGAGCTGAACGTCTCAGGGCTGCGCCCCATACGCCTAAAAGGACTGGATATTCATGCAAGGAGGCGCGAGGGATTCTCGGCAAGAGGGATTGGGCAGCCATGGCCGGCAACTGGGGGCCATCACTACCTTCCTGAGTGTACCTGTTTCTGAAACTGTATTCTAGAAGGGGAATGATAAAACCCACACAGACACGGTAAAACCCATTCCGACAGGAAAAAAAACTCGTGGGCGCATTCAAAACAACATTTTACGAGGTTATACGAACATTCCGTCTTCAGTTCCGTTTTTACGTCTTTTTTTTTTTTTTTTTTTTTTTATGATAATCACCACAGAGCTCTGTTTCAAGGTTTAAACTGCATATGAAGTGGCGGAGAGAATGCACTCATATATACTATTCGTTCGTTTTAACAACCCTAACGCTACCAATTAAAAACGAAAAGAAAGTGTATAGAATTTAAATCTTTAAGATTTCGACAGGAATTATGACACGTATGTTTTCCTCTTGTTTTTCTACTTGACGTCGTATCTCGGATGGTATTGCGCAACATAAATAGTTAACAGCTGTGTGCCCTGCCCTTCATAGCTCAGGGGTAGGATGGCCGACCTGTAGTTGGAGGGTAGTGGGTTCGCGTCCCTGTGCCTCCGACGCGGCAAATTTCCAGCTCGCTTGTCGCACTGGGAATTTGTCAGCAGGTGTGTCTCACTTGAGCTCCGTCAAGGTCAAATTTCTCAACAACGTCAAATGAAGGAAAAACGAAAAAAGGGGGAGGGGGGAAAGAAAAAAAAGATGGTAAGGTGACAGCCTAAAGCGAAGTGGCAAGGATGCGAGAGTTCAATCCCGGCCACATCCGATAAATATTTCATTTTTTTTAAATTACGGTAAATTGCGCAATATAAATAGTAAACTGCCGTAGATATGTTTATTTTACGTAGATATTTGGCTAAATTCAATAAAAACAATATTTCATTCGCCACTGCATTCGGCCGTCACTTTTTCATCAGAGAAATTGCTTCACGTCACTAATTCTTTCACTGAAACAATCAATGGTTTTCAACTGATTCTAAATGGAGCCGTTTTCACTGATTCGAGTAGTTGAATTACACTGCGAATCAGTAGTTTTCCACTGATTCGAATTTTCGAGTGAAATACCGTATTTGGTACAGGTTTGTTGGAAAACTTCTGTGATGAGTTTACTCCGCGCTCGGCAATGTCGTGAAAAGCGGGACTGCGGTGGCTGGGTGGTTAGCCTGCTCGCCTCCCACCAAGACGAACCGGGTTCCACCCCCGGCCGGGTCACTCCTGATTATCGCAAGTGGGAAACGTTCCGGACGATGCCGCTGGTCGGCGGGTTTTTTCGGGGATATCCCGTTTCCCCAGCCCTTGTATTCCGGCGCTGCTCCATTCTCAATTCATCTCACCCTCATCGGCTCTCAAGACCTCGTTTTTAAGAGCCGCTTTAATCTCTCTCAACTCAACTCGTGAATAGCTCCGCTCAGGAGAGAAGTAAGACTTCCCGGTTTATAATAGCCGTGCTAATTTTAGGAATTGCGATACCAACCATTCTTCTCGTGATTCACATGAGGATGGGAATGCCAAACTATACACACACAGCTTGCGATTTGAAACGTTCCGTTGTAAACGTAGCCTATAGATATGAAATAAAAATTCTTAACATCTGCTTTTGAAGGGAATTTTTTTCCCCCAAAACTGCGCGTTTATTAGTACAAATGTTATACGGAGCGCTTACGGCATTCTAAAGTTGGTAGTTGGTCAGGAAAAATAATTTCGTATTTCAATTTTTTTTTACAAAAGTGTACTGTTGAATTAATTTGGAAATGAGATAGGTTTATCGTGGTTCCTGTGTTGACAGATCAGATAAAGACTGTTCACGAAAAAAGTGAGCACTTTTGAATTCAACATTATAAGAATGTCACTGATCCTACCTGCATATACTTCAACAGGCGCACCGGTTAACTTGCGCCCAGTAAATTTAGTAACGATGGATGGAAAGTAGTTCCATATCTAATCGTCGAATAAAGAGTGCTAGACAACCATTTGTGATAACTTATAATTATTTCTTACGCTTTCTGTTTTTTTTTTTAATGCATCGAAGTATAAAACTGACCAAATTTGTAAAATATTTTCTTTTCCAATAGTTCCAGTTTCACATGGCCGACGCATGGATAAAGTGATGAGGCCCATGGCAATGTTAATTCTACATAAGGTGGGAAAATACACAACTTGAATATAAGTAGATCTTAAACAGGTATTTCGAAAGTGCTCATTTTACCCTGAGTAGCCTATATCAGACGATAACAATGGGAACAGCAGCTTACCATACACGCATGTATGGCGTATTGCCTACGTAGGAGGCACTTTATCGCGGTGGCGGAATGATATGGAATTTTGGTTGTGTTTGTTTTAGGCCTAACCGAAAACGGCGGGTCCTAGGCAGTTTGCGACAGGGGGACCATTTTTGTTTCGTAGGTCATACATCTCAATAAACCAGCTTCAAACGTTCATAATTCTCTACGGTAACGAAGTTGCCCGCAATAAGAGGGTCGCCCCCCCCCCTGTTATTTTCGTAACGGGGGAGTGTTATTATTGTAACGTTGTTCTGGGGTTGAAGATCCCGACAACACAAAACAATGCTCCGCGAATTGTACTTTCATCGCACCTGGTTTCCGATATTTCGCACAAACACATTCCAAAATCTCCATTTTCGGGGACTTATTTCGCCCTTAATATTTCGTTTAGGTACAAAGTGCCCTGTATATTTGCCACTTGATTTTGCATAAGGATTCACCTCACCAAGTTTGTCAGTTAAATTTAGCCCTACACACACACACACACACACACACACACACACACACACACACACACACACACACACACACACATATATATATATATATATATATAATATATATATATATATATAGTAAAATTCATGGTGAAATCTCGGGTAGTAAACGTTGCGTGACTTCGAGTTCTATATTTCACTTCTCAATATCATTCCTTAATTTGCGGCACGCTCGCTACTTTACTTTCCGTCATTTCTCACTGGAGTGTGTTGGTAAATAGTATTTTATCTTTGTCCTCTAGAGGACACCGATGGGGAAAATATTCAATTATGAAATCACATTGCTCCGGTCCTGACTGGCTGGTGGTCATGGGAGATCGCGACACCTGCTGATAAATAATGTGGCCAAAGTCAGGCCACGTCGTAGTTCGTTATGTTCGACTTTCCCATCAAAGCACTCGTGTCATCATCGATTGTGCTCATAATTACACATATATGTTTCGCACCAAAGTTAAAACATGCTCAAATTTCAAGTACCTGAGAGCTATTGGGGAGTAGAGATCAAGAAAGATGAAGCATTCGTTTATTTGCGCGCTTGCGACTGGCACACACCCCAGCTTCGTCTTTGGTGGTACACTATCATTGATTCCAGATTGACTGCTTATCTGTCGGTGATACCCTTCGCAAACCAATGGAATTAGACCCTTAAAGCTTGGGATGTACAAGGCCAGAATAAGCTGAATCATCTCGATATCTCTCACTATTGTCTAGATGCTTTATAAGTATAGTAGAATTCCATTTTCGAATCATTGGTGAAAGAGTAGCAACCAACCAGACCATACAAGATAACCATATCAACTAGCTATATTTATAAACCTAAAAATGAAACAAAAAAAAACAAACCTCGAAGTGAAACAACTTCAAAAATCCCCTTGAAAGGAAACCTCAAGAGAAAAAGAAAATAGAAACCTAAAAAAATAACTTTAAAATAAAACTACCCCCTCCCCCAATTAGAGTAGGAACCTCGAAAAAACTTAATTAAGAAACGTCAAAAGGAAAATTAGAAATAAACGTAAAAAATAAACCCTAAAATGTAACCTCAAAAAGAAACCTAAAAAAATAAATTTCTAGATGAAGCCTCAAAATGAAACTTCAAAAAAAGAATCCTCAAAATGAAGCGTCAGAAAGAAACCTAAAAAATGAAACCCCAAAAAGAATCCTCAAAATGAAGCCTCAAAAAGAAATCTATAAATGAAATCTCAAAAGTAATTCTCGAAAGAAACCACAAAATAAAGCCTCGAAAGAAATCCTCAAACTAAAATGTCAAAAAGAAATTTTAGAAAACTCAGTCGAGTTTAAACAAATTATGATAGACACAATGTTTCGGGTTGAGCCATGGCCCCACCTACTGCAATCGATTTAAGTAATACATCTTTCAGAAAAGCAGTAGGGACGGTATGACAAATAAAACACACAATTATCTAAATTTAAATTTATTTGAAATTTTTTGTATTACTCCATTCACTAAATCTTTGAATTTCTTAAATATTTACAGATTATGAGAAGTATCCAATTCTCTAATTTGATATAACCTCTTTACTTCAATTAATTGACAATTGAAAATATTTCATTATTGTGCGAGAAATCCCCACCTTCATGAAAAGCGACTAGAAGAGTCTGGGTCTATAGGCAATTCCATTCGTTCCTTCGGGAGATATGTAGCCTGCGTTCTTGTTGGCTTCTGCCTTCTTCACACCACTTGGGGCAGGAAGCTCATTGGAAAGATGTATGAGTACGTCAAAAAAATCACCACAATCTTCATCGTCTGCATCATCAAAACTGTATTCAACATCGTCGATCTCTGCTTCTTCATCAGCACAGATATAACCTCGTTTCTTTTCCTTTGCAGTTGAAGTCGCGTTGGCAATGTTAGTCTCCACAGCTATCGGCACTACCTTAATATATTAAAATTAAAAAAACTCTCTCTCTGTCTCTCTCTCTCTCTCTCTCTCTCTCTCCTCTCTCTCTCTCTCTCTCTCTCTCTCTCTCTCTCTCTCTCTCTCTCTCTCCCCCCCCTGTTTTTATACACATAATAATAATCGTACTAACGAAAATTCGCTACTAAACTGTTAAAAAAAAGTCCTTCAATTTACTGAGAAGTGCTGGTAAAAATTTACCCAGAAGTGCCCGCAAACTCTCCGTAAAATTACGGGCACATTGATTTTCAGAAACGGACTTTCCGTAAATTTCACGAAACCTTTCCGTTAATATTCAAGTTAGTTTTCTGTACTTTCCGTTTAAAATAAAGAGAGATAATGAAAATGTCTTTAATTTTCGTTATATGGGTGTTCTACCGTGTATAAAAAATTATACTAAAAAGTTATAATATTTTGTAATCAAGCGAGGTTTGAACCCGAGTCAAAAAACTACCAGTCCACAACTCTAATCATTCAATTACAACTCTCACTTGAAAACTGTGGTAGAACTTTTATATTTGTACTGAAAAGACGAAAGCAAAAAATTCAGTTCCTATTAAATTTAGTGCATTTTTAGTGTTGCCAAATGTTACAGACGCTTGATGCTATTTTTTTAATGTTAGAAAGAATAGGCCATATTAGCGTGGATAACCTTAACTGCCGCAGAAACGATAATTTTCTTGTTACAGTGGCGAAGAAAGCTTCGTGTATAATCGGCATTGTTCGTCCCCGTAACTCGAAGCCAAAAGAAATACGGAGACGTTCCGTATTTTGCATTTACGGACTTAACTCCGTTTTTCGTCATTGCGGGATTGCCTTTCCGTACATACACTGTACATTTCCGTAGAACATTACGTAAATATACGGACATTTTAACAGTGTATCCGTGGCGAACGTGGAGCCAAAACCCATATATTCTTCGTCACACTGTCGAGATAAAGGAATATCCGGGAAGTAAAACTTAAGCAGGGCTTCATAAAAGTTGAGAGTAACAGCGAAGATGGTCGCCTGGGTAGGCCGCCGAACGGTGTGCAGGGCTCAAGGAGAAAGCGTTTTATTATAAAAAAACCGTCCAACGTGTCTCAGTGAGGTCTGCTCACGAATAGCATTTAAGAAACGTCACGTGTCTCTACACGTTTTCCAGTTCCTCCTTTTCTCTCGAAAGCATGTCATTTTTTAGGGCATAAACATAGCGGTACAGGACATTATTAAAAAAAGGAACAGGAACGCGCACCAATCCTATATTTTTATAGACTCTCCGCTGAAAGTCTCACAGAGGCATGTTACCGACAGTAAGACAGCGCGCCAGTTCAGTGCTTTGCGCGTAGAGGCGATGTTAGAGTTGATGCGCATGTCTCGGTTCGCCCCTGGCGCTCCCGCGCTTTTAAAGGCTGTTCACGATAAAGTGAGCACTCTTGAAATCAACCTTGGAAAAAATTCACTGCTCCTACCTGCATATATTACAATGGGCGCTCTGCATTAAATGCGCCCGATTAAGTTAGTAGCGATGGATAGGAAAGTAATTCCGCATCTTAACGTCGAATAAAAAGTGTTAGGTAACCATTTTTGCTAACTTAAATGATTTCTTTCATTTTCTGTTGTTTTTTTTTAAATGTATCGAAGTGCAAAAGATGAAAAATGAACAGATTTGTAAAATGTTTAGTTTTCTAATAATTTCACAGTTTCACTTGACCGACGCATTAATAAAGTGATGGCGCCCATGACAATGTTAATCTTATATAAGGCAGAAGAATACACTACGTGCGTACAAGTAGATCTTAAGCAGGGCTTTCAAAAGTGCTCATTTTATCCTGAATAGCCTATAGGTAGAGACCTGAAGAATTCGCGGATTAATTTTGAGACAAGCTAGAATTCAAAACGCGTGTGTTTAAATAACTTAAGCCACTGGTCCACACGGTGTTTGACACCTCCTCGAGAACGCTGGCCCAATCGTTGCCTTCCACTGTGAAAGCAGACAACCAACGTGTAGTTAAGATCCGCATATTTTTACATAGGACTGTAGAGTCTAGCCTGCAGGTCACCGAACTCGCGAATTTTTCAGGTCTCTGCCTATAAGCCTCAGACGTGGAAAATTCCTTCAACCAGGCGGCTAGGGGAATGAGCTGTAACGTCGGCGTCAAGCGAGCGCTGGGTGGCGGCGGGCGGCACGTGGATGGACACCCCTGGCTGACGAATCAAGGCCACCGGTGCTGAAGAGGGTTGTCTTCCCCGGCCAACAGTGTCCATTGTTGCGAGGGCCGGCGCGCCGCTGGATGATAATGGTGAGTGATTGCGGAGCTGCCAGTTACAATCAGGATCACGATCTCTTTCCAGGCCGCCGATTATTATCCTTCACATCTCCCTCTCGGGTACCAACCGCCCGGACTGTACGTGAAGACGATAGCCGGTGCTCACTCAACTTGAAACAAAAAAAAAATGTTTTTTTTAGCTAACGTGTCCTCTTCCGCGACTTGCGAAGCAACGGGCGAGTCTCACTGGACGCGACATCCAGTGAGACTGGAGTTTGCAAGTCGTCCTGATAAAATAATTATAGGTAGATACCTGCATAATTCGCGTTATTATTTTCGGACACGCTAGACGTCATTGCCCTATAAGTTTCTGAGCACGACCCGTGATTTCGTTGGCTGACGGCTTCTATACGAGGTCTTGTGCCTGTGTAACTGTGTTACAGACGATTAGTCACTCTGACGTTGAACTGTTACTATTGGTTAAAAGAGTCTTTCACGTCGTACCACAAATATTCTCAGCCATTGAGGGACGTCAGTAGCACGCATAACACCTTGGAGTTTAGTCTGCCCTAGAAAAATAACGCGAATTTTGCAGGTCTCTAATTATGGGTCGGGACACCCGAATTTCGCGAAAAGATTCCCGCACGTGCTAGATTTCAATACCCTACGGACCTAACAACTGTTTTATTTTGCTTATTGGCGGCGTGTCTTTGTGAGAAAATTTTATCCTATTTAACTGGCCAATCAGGATTAGGTAACTTCAATACTGTGCGTATTTGATTGGCGGACAGACACCTAAAAACGCGTAACACTGAAACAATCCAATCACGAAAGTGGATCTGAGCTAAAGTGTTATGAAATACAACTGGTCGTGAAATCTTTCCGCAAAATTCGGGTGTCCCTAATTATGGGTAGTGATATTTCGCGAAAAGATTTCAAGACAAGTTAGATTTCAAAACACGGTAGGTTCATTTACCTATCTTAATTGGCTGCATTCATTTTTGAGACGTGTTAACTGTCTGCACACATGAAACACGTAGGAGCCGTACCGATGTAGTCGAATTCTGATTGGCTCGTTCAGATATGAAAACGCCTTCTCAAGCAGACAGCAACCAATGACAACAGACAAGTATTGAAGTCTACCGTGTAGTCGTAGTTCTTCGCGAAAAGTCACTAGCTCTAGAAATAATGCCTCAAATGGGGAGTTGGAACAGCGAATCAGAAACCGTCCTCGTTTTTTCCCACGAGCCACGCCGAAAAGTTGAGTTCACGCGGAAAGAGTAGACTTTGCTGATTATTTTCCCTCAGGCTCAGTCTTTCGCAGGTTTTATACCAATGATTTCATGAGTTATCGAAGTATACTGGCGAGTGGGTTGAGTGCAGATATTTGGGTGGCTCTTTACAACGAGGTCTTGAGAGCCGATGAGGGCGAAGCGAGGTGATTATGGAGTAGCGGCGGGAATGCAAGAGCGGGGGAAATGGGAGATCCCCGAGAAAACCCTCCGACAAGCGACATCGTACGGCACGATTCCCACTTGCGAAAATCCAGGAGTGGCCCGGCCTGGGAAAGTATACTGGTGTTAACAGTGTATACGATGCTTAAATGTTTGTTTTTATAATAAAACGGGTGGAAAAAATGCTAATCTTTATCAAAACACTATCAAACATATGTTTGGATATGAACCGATACGTAGCACAAAGCTATAAACTTTTTTGGAGCTGTAAAAATAAATTGTAGGCTCTTAAAAGTAATTCGGTAAAATTCGCACTCAGCACCACGTTGACTAAAAACATCGCAGCGTTAGGCTCGTTGCCCATCAATTACTTCAGAAGGTTGGTACTGATAACGAAGGAACCAGCGTGGCCATAAAGACAGCTGCTTGCCAAATACCAAAATGGCAACAGAGAAAATACGCCTACATGTGAGCAACCAAAGGTGCTGTCAGCTCTGCTTGTTCGTCGTGATCGGTGTGGATGTAAATCAAGCTTAACTCTGCGTTTGACAGTAAAAATAAATCATAGTAATCGTCGCTTGCTTCACAAAGTGGATAATCCAATCTGCTTATAGGCTGTTCACGGTAAAATGAGCAATTTTGATAGCCCTGCTTGAGATCTACTTGTATGCACGTTGTGTATTCCTTCGCCTCATGTAAAATTAACACTGTCATTTGCCTCATCACTTTATTCATGCGCCGGTCAGTGGAATGGGGAATTATAAGAAAAGTAAATATGTTACAACAAATCTGGTTATCACAAATGGTTACCTAACACTCTTTTTCCGACGTTAAGTAATGGAACTATTTTCCATTTATCGTTACCAACTTCACTGTGCGCATGTCACTCAGTGCGCCCGTTAAAGTACATGCAGGCAGGGGCAGTAACTTTTTTCTAAGGTTGATTTCCGAAGTGCTCACTTTATCGCGAATAGCCTTTACCTGGCATCGTTGCAGCGTTGATCTTCAATGTCAAATAGTCTCGCTTAGAGCATCTAACGAGTTCTGGATGTTTGCGAAATTTTTCCTGGAAAACTATTCCCCCATGTAGCGAAAAAATGGCAAGTACAGAGAAAAACTAGAAATAAATGTGCGTTTCCTGACGTGTTATTATATATTTAAATTGAACAGAAAGCTTAGGAAGGTATGGGTATAATACTCCTTTTCCTACATTTACAGTTCTTAATAATGCACAGCACAAACTCAGCTTGCTCGTATCTGAAAAAAAAAAGCATTCAAACTTTCATAACAAGCAAGCAGAATAATTTAACAATGCGACTATTGCAGAAGTTTTAAAGTGCTCGCGTTATAAGCGCCGGTATAAGAGGGAAGCGTTGCTCGCTGGATCCGGAAATCAGGGAAATTGAATTATCTTTCAACAAATGCACAAGGTGTATTTAAAATGAAGTACGCTTCTCGTGTTCGCTCACGAACAACTCAGCGTCTAGCGCTGCAACTTTTCCTGAAGGACAAAACTAATGTGCTTTGACGGGCAATAAAACTCTACGGCATCACTGCTTCATCTGGGATTCTGAAAGGTGCAATTTGTCTCGCCGATAATTTAACGAGTCATGTGGAGTCCTTTCTTCGAACCGCCAAGCATATGCGATGAAATATCTGCGCCCCGTCGTCGTAATTATTTAAGCGGCGCGTTGTGCATGAAGACGTACGGAAGGAGACAGCCCATCCACTTAATGTATTCACGAAGACCAGAAAACGAACTCGGTTTCAGCAGTAACTTTAAGGATTGTGCCCACGATTTCGTTTCTTTTCGTTCTTCGGACTTTTTTTTTTTTTGTTCTCCTCTCCTACGGTTTTCCGTTACATTTAACACAGTTCATATTTAAATACCGACTGCAAACGTTTCCACGGCCAAATTTTGAACCTAGAAACGATCTCCCGATAACCTACGACCCATTTTATTTTCGACGAATGCTGGCGTAATAATAAATATTCCTTGTATCATATTTTGTTCTAATAGACTCTGCAGTGAAATTAATATAAAAAAAATATTGTACACTCGCGTTTCCAGGATGCGAACATAGAATAATCCCTTGCATCTGCCATCAGCGCTGCACATTTTGCAACCAACTTAGTGCCAGCACAGGATTGCTTTACGTTTGTCAACAGTACAGAAGGAGCCGAAATAATTACTCCTTTTGGAAATCTAAGCCTTGGAGTACGAATGCCATTTTGACAACTAAATTACAAAAATTAAAAAACTTATTATAAATGTTTATTAGAGTGTAATCCTTTTACTAATGTTAATCATAGAAATATTATACCATAATTGCAACAAAAAAAATTCTCATAACACCAACTTCTGACAGTATTTGGTATGGCAAAAATTTGTGACCTTCGTACCAGAGATTGCTATGTCGTTGCCTGCAGAAAGCGGGCATCTTAAGAGCCACTCGATAGCAAGCTCATGATATGCACGATGTTTTAATTGCATATTGATTGTATAGGCTGTTCACGGTAAAATGAGCACTTTTGAAAGCCCTGCTAAGATCTACTTGTTTAACATGTAGTGTGTTCTTCCGCCTTATGTAAAATTAACATTGCCATGAGCCTCATCACTTTATTCGTGCGTCCGTCAAGTGAAACTGTGAAATTATTAGAAAAAAAATATTGTGCAAACCTGCTCGTTTTTACACTTCGTTACATTAAAAAATACAGAATGCGAGATAAATAATTTAGTTGTTACAAGTGGTTACCTAACACTTTTTTGTTCTAAGTTAGTATATGGAACTACTTTACTCTCCGTCGTTACCAACTTTCCTGGACACATGTCACTCATTGCGCCCGTTATAATATATGCAGGCAGGGGCGGAGACTTTTTTCTAAGTTTGATTTCAAAAGTGCTCACTTTATCGTGAACAGCATTTACTTACGCTAGCACTGTGTAAGCTATTGTTCATAGTAGACCAAATGTGTACCAGTAACATGGGGGCCACGGTGCTGTAGTGGTTAGACTACTCGCCTCCCACCAACGCGAACCGGGCTCGAATCCCAGTGGAGTTATCCCGGATTTTCACATGTGGGAATCGTGCCGGACGATGCCGCTGGTTCGGCGGGGTTTTCTCGGGGATCTCCCGTTTACCCCACCCTTGCATTCCGACGCTGCTCCACACTCACCTCGCTTCACCTTCATCGGCTCTTAAGACCTCGATGTTAAGAGCCACCCTAATCTCCTCACTAACTCACCAATAACATGCCATATAATCGCTTCGTCGACGTTTATGACCAGAAATATAAAAGTGAGACTGGTTCTGTAGTTGAACACAAAATAAAACTGGTTATATCAGTGGCCCTGATACGGGAATAAGTAAGTTCCACTTTCAGTTCGTAGTACTTCTTCACGATGTTAATTCTTAAAGGTGGTCTTACGAGTGTCTTAACAGAATCGGTGTTCCGTGTGCTTAGGATATGAATGAATGTGTTCAAGGGTGTTGGTTTATGACTGTCGTGGGCGGGTCGTGGCAGGTTGTATGCGATCTTGGCTTGACTTTAGATATCGTTATATATTACATCTTAAGTACAAGTCAAGACGAAGAAGCCAATCAGAGCCCAGTGACATATGTTATTGGCGGGGAACTGTATTCACATTTTGGATTTAGGTTATGTTGTATCGTGCAATCGTATGCAAAGAATTGTATCTTTATTTAAATAAGCGTTCGAAGTCATGTGTTATTTCTTGGAAGAGGTTATCAAATTCGCAGTATTTAACCTTCTGCAAATTTACTGACGTAATTGCCCAATGTTCTCATCGGTATTCCCTTCTATATGATACCAAAAGTTTTTCGAAACGATTACATAAGCAATAACCACAGATAATTAAATACAAGTAAATAATCTTCCCTCTTGCCCATTTTCCCAGCAGGTTACATCGGCTGCTTTGGTATCCGGCAATTATGATTGGCTAGATAGTTGCTAGATCAATCATAAACTGCAAAACGTATTTTCCGTGTACTTAACGAGTCATAAGTACAATTCTTAATGATTCAGTATTTAATCGCAAACCCACCTTATGAGGTCACCCTAGTTGTCATGTGTGTTTCATTGTAAGCAATTGTGCGGATTGTAATTTAAAAAATATATATGGAATGCTTGAATGTAAATATTTTTTTTTTAGTACAGAAATGAATGTCTTGCTCTGTATAGTAGTTTTTTTAAAACTATAGTGACATTGCTGTGTCGTTTCTGCACAGATCGCTGCATTAAAACTCTTAGGTCACTCTGCTTAAAATTGTCATTAAACAGGGCACACGCGAAGCATGCTTCATTGTGGCCGGACGAGAAGTTGAGGCTTTTTTTTTTTTAATCAGTAGGAAGGCTCCTTATGAAACAGTTTTTAAATTGCGTCTTACTTCTCGCAGTTACTGATCATTAAAAGAACGCATTTATTTTTTAGCAGGTGCGTAGTAGGCCTGTGGGTATTTAGATGAAGCCGTATCTTCCCGTCCAAACCCAGTCAGCGCCGGTCCAATGATTTGGTCACTGCACACTACTCATTTTGGTAGACGAACAGAACGCTATAACCTCCAGGAGCGGATTGATATTTATTGCGTTATTTGACGCAAAAGCTTTACGTTTCCTTTCATAAATTTATCAATAAGTATGGAAACCAATATATAATATTTAATCCCCAGCAATTCAGCGCGTTATTTAAATGAACTATATATAAAAATAATAATTTAATAAATGTTTCTCACGATGGTTTTAAAATGATTTGTTGCCCAAATGTACACTTTCGGCTTCTTTTGTATGTTGAATATGCAAGACTTTGGTTAGATGATATTTCTTTAAATAAAAAACTTTTCATCCTTCATATTTCAAATTTAGCCCGCGGTGAAAAACCCACAGACTCTACTTAATTTGTAGTTACCTGTTCCGTCGTTCGGTATTGATTCCTTCTCCAGTTTACCAAATAAGAAATTAGTTTGTCCTATTAGTGGAGACCTGAAGAATTCGCGGATTCATTTTGGGACAAGCAAGAATTCAAAACAGGCGTGTTCATATAACTTTAGCAGTTGGTCCACTTCGCGTTTTACGCCTCCTGGAGAACGGTGGCCCAATCGTCGCCTTCCACTGTGGAATCAGCCAACCAGAGCAGAGTTGACATCGGCATATCTGTACACGCGACTGCAGAGTCTAGCCTGCGGGCTAAGACATGGAGTCTCACGACCTGAAAGTTTTCGCCCGCGTGCCACACCAATTTTACCGTCAACTCGCCTGCCCGCTGCGAGTCCACCTGCCTTGCCGGATGGCGTGCTCGTCAATGCTACGCAATTTCCTGCACTTTAACACTCCCGAACATGACTTTATAATTACTTAATTATACTTGAAGACTCCCTACCTTTTTGAAGAACACAGTGTGTGCCGACAGCGAAAGTGAACGATGCGTGCGGTGGCACTCCTGACGCCCGGACACCTGCAATCTCTTAGTTCACGCACTTACGCATGACTGGAAAATGGCAGGCGTGTTTGCTGGCGTGCTCGCTAGGGGCGCCATTAGTTGGACGTCCGGCGGCAGCATCCCCCGGCCGTTCAAAATGCGTAAAGGAGGCACTGCTGTGACGGAAATGAAGTTATATCATCAGAACATTCGATATCATTAAAAATTATTTTGCATTGTATAATTTATATAGACGGCACTGCGTTCGCCGAAAGTAGTGTGTAATTGGAGGAGTGGATACGCCAATAGGATTTTGGTGGGGTGATTCTCCCCTGTCGGATTTATGACTATAAATAGTCCTTCCAGCGGATTGGCCTTTGGGGGTGATCAATACAGCACTACAATGGTTGAGATAGGTATTGTAATTAGGTCCATAAGGCCAGATTTCAGTATAAATGGGTGTGGTAACCCGGAAAATTGTAGATCATGTAGAATTTCCTGGAGATATCTAAACCTAGCATTTAAAAATTACTCAGTGTAAAATAATATTTTTCAAATTGAAAAATTGCCATCTTAAAAATGGTAATGCATAAAGAATTTAAGACCTCAGCATTGTGTTAATGCAGAAATAGCTTAAGTATTTATCATTTTAATGACGCATAAAACATTTAATTATATGTAGCATTTTGAGGAAAAATATAATATATTCAGAGATTGTCAAGTATGTAAAGTTGTAAAATATTTCACCTGTTAAAGTTCAGAAAATTTTGAAGTAATCTTGCATTCAAAATGAATAAAGTCCTTGTATATTTTGAGACAGATACCCTTGCAAGTACCAAAGATAGAGTATAATATGTTCTTTAGAGTTCGCTGTTTTATGGAAATACAATTGTTCTTTGCCACCAAAGGAACAAAAGATTTAGAGCTTGAATGTTGAAGGTTTATAATGGAAAGTTTTCTAGGTCTAATAAAATAGGCTTCTGAAGGAGTGTTTTAGCCTACAGCATTTCTTAGAAAACCAAAGAAAATGTTATGGGGCTATAGTAGCGGTTTTTAATAGCCTACAGAATATACCAGATATATGTTCACAGGAATTTTGCAATCTTATTTTAGCCTGAAGGAAATAATAAAAGACTGTAATTTTTTCCCCATTTTAGGGAATTTCATACAGGTATAATCTTTTACTCATGTATACCAGGAATTTCCACAGTCATATAGTAGAGATATTGTGGAAATGTAGATGTATTTTGTTTTATATTGCTTGTATAATAATGTGGGTATTGATGTTTCAATACAGACAATTTTCAGAACTTATGTGTGTTTGCCTGGTAGTTAGTATGTTTTACCTTTCTAGCCATTAGCCAGGGAATTTTGATTCTGAGTGTATACGACTTGGTCGTTGGTTTGTCTCTGCGGAAAGCACGTCCTTGCTTGGTTCTGACTTGAAGGGCTAAGCAAGGGCCGTCAAGGTCATTGATATCGCGAATTTTTCATGTCTCTATCTGTTAGACTGGCGATTAGGAGCCATGTTACTGCGGTCCTGCGCTCGCCTATAAGAAGTTTATTAAATTCCATAAAGTAAATAAATAACTTTTTATTACAAATTTAAATGGAAATAAGAAATTTAGTGCTCTGGCACTAACGAAGCTTTAAACTGGCCCTCTTTTCATTGTCTTTTTATCGAGTAAATCGCGCCATATATATTTTTTGCCCCGTTCATAGTACTCCCTTTTTTCTGCACCCTGGGTGGTGGGGCCCCGCTTTATCCGCCCTTTAAATCGACCCTAAATAGTCACCGTGGTTTTTTTTTTCGCAGAAATAATTAATTGTAATTGTCTGTACCTTACCTGACAGACACGACACCTGTTACCGAGGTCATAAGGCGGCTTGGAATCAAAATGTCCTGGGTTCGATCGCGATTAGGCCATGTATGTAAGTGCCATTCAGTCACCCAATCAGTGTGTAGTACTGATAATGTCTTTGCATATGAGTCGTGTTACTGATCTGTAATCCGCACAGCGTGAAAACAGCGTGTCGCAATGTAAGCGCCTTACATAGGGAAGTTACCTTTATAGGCGATTCACGGTAAAGTGAGCACTTTTTAAGGCCCTGCAGAATTTTTCGTTTTGGCCAATTTCTATGTTTCTGAAACATTGGCATGTGACTAATAAATACAGTGCAAATATTTCAGCACTCTCAAAAGTTAACGTCTGAAGATGCAATAAATTATATTTATTAGTGGTTAATGCCTCGTGGAAGGGCCCTAAAAAGTGCTCACTTTATTGTGACTAGCCGATACACAGGGTAGTTATCCTTACATAAGGGAGCTACCCTTGCATAGGGCAGTTACCCTTACATAGGGGAGTTACCCTAGCATAGAGTAGTTACCCTTACATTGGGGAGTTACCATTTGATAGGGAGGCTACCCTTCGTTGTTAAGATTATTTCCTAGATTCACAAAATTCTGCCGCCAATAACGTTAACAAATAAAAACATTTTTGATTGGTCCTTTAATGGAAACAAGTATTGAAGCGAGGCAGATACAAAGTAAGAATTATTTCGAAACAAGATATTGTTTAAGACTTAAAAGTTTAAGATTATGGTAGTTTGATGTTTCTCTTAGTCTCCTTTCTCTAATTAAGCTCCCAGTACGAAGCCAGGGAACTATCCGGTGCACAATCGGCAAGATCACATCCGAAATGTCCCTTATGAAGAACATGGCGTACATTGCCTTTGGCCGCTGGGTTTCCTCGGGGCACTCCCACATCCCAACCCTTGCATTCCGTTGACGTTCCGCTTCGTAGTCCTATCCCGTGTTACGTTTACTAATCCTAACAAATCCGAGTGAAGCCGACCTCGTGAGTTCAATGCTATTTTCCAAGCCCTGTAAACCTGCTCTGCTATAAATAGGATTAATATATCTAGCTATTTAAAACCATAAACAACTAAAATGTTTCTAACTTTTTGCTTGTTACTCTCACGTCGATATGACTTGTTCGCTCTTTTCTCTATTCTCTGAGCCTCAGAGTTGGTATAATTTTCTTTCCCAGTTGTTAAGATATCAAAACAAGATTAGGAAACTTGTTTGTGTAAATTATTGTGTTTTTAAGTTCTAGTATATTTACACTGAGTTAGTTTTAATGAAATTGCAACTAGAGCATATACAAGTTATGCGAAATATTTTTTATTAAAAATAGTGGGTGTTTAAAAAAAAAGGACGCTATCTTCTGGCATTATTTTGATACTTCTGCTGGCGACGGACGAGTGAGTGTTGTTACAAAATCAGTCTTACTCATGTTTATTCTTTGTGTGTGGCGTATTCTACTGGATGGTACTTGCGTAACGGCTATTGAGAATGACGTCGATTGTGATTCCATTCGGAATACGAGCCGATAGGAAACACAAGTATTTCTACAGTGGATGAAAGGCTGTTAAAGGCTGTTTACGATAAAAATGAACGCTTTAGACGTGAACGTTAGAAAAAGATTACTGTCCCTGGATGCATATTTTTTTATGGGCGCACTGAGTGACATTCGCTCGGTAAAGTTGGTAACGATGGGTGGAAAGTAGTTCCATATCTCAACGTCAAATAAAAAGTGCTAGTTAACCATTTGTGATAACTTAAAATTATTTCTTTCGCTTTCTGTTTTTTTTTTTTTAATGCATCGAAGTGTAAAAATGAGCAGATTTGTAAAGTATTTACTTTCCTGCTAATAATTTACAGTTTCACTTGACCGACGCGTGAATGAAGTGATGAGGCCCATGCCAATGTTAGTTATACGTAAGGCGGAAGAACACACAACGTGTCTACAAGTAGATCTTAAGAAGGGCTTTCAGAAGTGACAATTTTACCGTGAATAGGCCATACAGTGATGAACATGTAAGCAGCTTGGAACATTGTTATATATTGGGAAGGCATTAGATATTTTCGCTTTCGATATATTCACTTTTGTATAGCACGTTTGCGGCACGGTTTATCAAAGAGCTAGTATCCCAGTAAAAGGGAAACAACCCTATACAACGCGGATGTCCAGAGCTTAGTGCTAGAAGCACGAAGGAACTATCTGCGAGAAGCGAAACCCTTTGCCGCTAACGTATAAAAGTAAACAATATTGTTCTTTAATTGTATGTTTAAAGCATATGTGAACTTACGATGTTTTAAGTGCTTCTCTTGTAGCAGCGACTAAAAAAAAAAAATGTATACATGTGAAACAAAATACAACGAGAACCGTGATGTGAGAGCACTGTCAACTCAATTGTATAAAAGGTTCTCTGTTAACTGTAAACTGACCGCTACTGAAATCAAGACGTTAAATAAACAAATATCACTGCCCCTAACACTATGTATTTAACGGGTACACTGGCTTGCATACTCTCGGGTTAAGTTGGTAGCGAAACGCAGATAAAGTAGTCTCATATCTAAGCGTCTTATTTAAAGTGTACATATGTGGCTAATGTATTCAGTAAAAATATTTCCTCTCTGTTCTACGCATATTATAGTGAAATTGTAATATTACGAACGTATTTATATTAGAGTGGGATGGAGCCCCACGGCCAAGGTCAAGTAGCGAGGGGGCGATACGGGCGACACTAACACGCACGCCTAGTGCCTCATCGCTCCTACGCGCAAGGCGTGCAGTGTTTCCGTCGTGACTCTGTACTGTGCAAATTGGATGTGTAACAGTGGGGTTTTATTACACGGGATGAAAGTACACAGATCAAACCACGCCCACATTTTTGTACTTCTCTTTTGCCGCTTAAGGAAACTGCATAGGCAAGCTTTAAATATGTGATATTTAACCATTTTCACGGATTTTTTTTCTCCTGGAATATACTTAATACGACAAAAGTAAAGAAATAGAGGCATCGATGATTGATTTCTTATATTTTATGACGAAAAGTCGTATTTGCAGAACAATTATTTACCGAAATACGCGTATTCCCGCAAACAACTATTTCATAAAAAAAAAATGTGTGAAACATCTATTTCACAGTTAAAGGCTGTTCACAGTAAAGTGAGCACTTTTGAAATCAACCTTTAAAAAATGTCACTGCCCCTACCTGCGTGCCTTTTTAACGGACACGCTGGCTTGCATGTGCCCAATAAAGTTGTCAGCGATTGAGGGAAAAGTAGGTCTATGACTTAACGTCAAATTAAAAGTGTTATGTAAGCATTTGGGAATACTGAAATACTTTCCTTTAGTTTCTGTTTTTTATTGCATATAAGTCTAAGAATAAGAAAATTCGTAAAATATTTACGTTTCTAATAATTCTATAGTTCTCCTTGATCGACGCATTAATAAAGTGATTAGGCCCGTGGCAATGTTAATTTTACAAATGTCGTAAGAATACACGATGTGCATACGATTAAAAGCAGGGCTTTAAAAGTGTTTATTTTACCGTGAATAGCCTATACTCTTGATTGGCGCATGAATAAAGTGAGTGGGCCATTGACGTACTCATTTGTAAAAAAAAATTGAAGAATAAATGGGCGGAGGAAGTAGATCTTACGAAGGAAATTCAAAATGCTGCCTTAATCGTGAAATCCCTATAACTCGATTTCTTGGTTGAATTCTCCCATGTTGTATAAACAGTCTTTTTTTTTTTTTAAAAACACGATTCACATGAAGTTTTCCAAGTGTTTGGTGTCGCGGTAAAAAGCCTGTTTTTCGGTTGTTATTCGAAGGAAACTAAGGTATCTAAGAATATTGACACTATAGAAAATATTTCTGGTAAACTTTCTAAACCGAATTGGAAGTTTAAGTTTTTAGCCCATATATCGTATGGAAATAATACCGCAGATCTGGCTACAAATACTATGCATAGTTGGGAAGTTCCGTACCACATCTGACTGTTTCCTGAGCGAATGTAGGAATGCCAGCATGAATGCATGGGGAATAACTTTACCATTCCCGCTTTCCAACTCTACGTATACATTCATGTATAAGCTGTTCGCGGTAAAGTGAGCACTTTTTAAAGGCACTGCTAAACTTTTCCTTTCACCCGATTTCTGTCCTTTCCGACATTTTTAAATACAAACATTGCCATGTGACTAATAAAACACAGTGTATACAATTCACCACTCACAAAAGTTAACGTCTGATGCTGTAATAAAATTATCTATTAGTGGTTAACGGCAGATGGGTTGGCCTTAAAAAGTTTTCGCTTCACCGTGACTGGGCTATGGTTAGAGCTATGAGTATTTCGCGAATTCATTCCGAGGTGAGGTAAGCTCCAAACACTTTTTCTTTTATCCTACTTTTGTAATTGGACGACAGTTCTTTAGACACGCCCTGTTAACTGAGAGCCAGTAATAAGCACGAAGTAGTAGTGTGAGTGAGTTTTTAACAGTCATGTGTAGAGGCCTCACTTGATCACAGTAACCAATAAGCAAGCGATAATGTCTCGAGTGTATAGAGAGCTGTCCAGCCTAGCTTGCTGCCAACTCAATCCGCGAAATACTCGGGGCTCTACCTGTAGTAAATTTGCGAATAGTTTCTTAGCGTTTACCGAAACGAATGTCGACGTTCCGCCAGGGGGCCTAAGCTCGAACTGCGCTCGCATACGAAATCTTCGAATTGCGGCCGTAACTCGCACGATTTTAGAAGACGGTAAGATGGAACCATACGAGAGCCATCGTATACGTCTCGACCGTGCGAGTGTCCACTCTCTCGATCATCGCCTTGCGAGATGTGGAGTCGTAGACGAGTAGCGCTTCAAAACAAACAAAATATTAGACATAAGATGACTGTTGACGCTGTGTGAATTCAATTTACACATCATTTATGCTGCGCTGAATGTATAATCGTATACAAATTAAGAACTTGTTGAAGCGACAAGCATTAAAATGTGTGTTATGAGTGCAAATGAGGTTATAGGTAAAAGTGTAATTTACATAGGCCTACTACTGACTTTCATTATTGTTCAGTGACTAGTAGTTGGTTGGTTAGACGTTATAAGTTATTATTTAGTCAGTCTTGCATATAAAACTCTGTAAATAACATATGTTATTATTTTTGCACAATCTTTCAATTTCTCGGAAACTTCTTCCCGCAACCGGCTGGCATCCTTGGCTGTCCAGTCAGCTGTCAGTTTGCCTTGGGCAAGTTTCTTGTTTCCTACAATTTTTCTTAATAGTGTAAATTAATAAAGTTCAATGGCACTTCAGACTACTAGCCAAAAACTACAGCCCACTACCCAAAATAACTGATACCTTTAATCTACGTCTGCAGTATTATTACACTAACAGTATCTGTGGACTTCACAGTTGTTCTTACTCAAACACGACGTCTAGCAAAGTGCCATGTAGCTGCTAATACTCTCCAAACGAAGGGCAACTTATCATATACATACTCATTTCATTATTTATAATGCAATGAAAACATTATGGCAATGTAGGATACACAACTGTGTTCTCTTAATTAAATTGTATGTAATTTCCACAGGGAAGAATTTTACTTACCAATCCCTGCCACGTAAACTATTTGAAAGACAAAAAACAAATCTGCTGTTCCGTGCAACGTTAAATATCGCTATTATTATTATATGTAAGGGATACAAATATTACATCAAGTCGTGCCACTAACAAAGACAATAACCTAATTTTGTTGGTATTTCCAACGTACGTAAAGGTTAAGTAAGGACAACACGAGACTTTATTTTCACAATTAATTATCTGTAAACATCATAGATGAACGGCACAACACCATATATTCAATTACGTAACCTTCTACGAATTCGAGAAGAATAAACTTCTGCTCGTTGGTTATTTTGGTAATTTTAGCCATTTGCTTATTCAATCGCGTACAATGTAAATAAACAAACGCGCGCGATACAAGTGACTCTTCTGATTGGCTGAGTTCCGCTAATATTTGTTCCCGTCTCGCCGCAGGTTCACCAACATGACAAAATGTCACTCGTATATACGCTTGCCTGGCCCTCCGCTTGCACACTGAAAACGTACGCGAGTTTCAGGGGTCGGAGCTTACAACAATTGTCTCGTATACATTGCGGACTGTGCGAGACTGTCTCGTATACTAGCTGCTCTCGAACGATCTCGAGATTAGGCCCCCCCCCAGGACGTAATACGTAGTGTTCTGAGGCGTAAACAGTATATTTACCCGTGTCTCTTTGGGAGCAGACTTCTGGTAGCCAGCCTGGAAGTCGGCGCACCGGCGGGAGGTCACGAGCCCTCGCTGTTTGTGCAGACTCATCGCCTTGAAAGACGTCGATCACCAGTTCGTGACTGGCCGTCACGCGCCGCGCGCGAGATGCTTGCGCGGCCAGAGATCCCCCGGCGACGTGACGGAGAGGAGGCTGGCTGTTCCCCGGCTGCAGCGTGCTTCAAGCAAGGGCCCTCTACGTGCATCCGATTCTTGTGTCGTGCGACAGAATAAGTCAACAAAGGTCGGCCGATTTCAAATCGTCCACTGTAAAAAAACATTTGAGGTAAAAATTCCCTTACATGTAAAGGAAGCTGCTAAATTTTTCCTTTCAATTAATTTCCACCTTTCCGCCACTTTTAATGCAAACATTGCAATATGACTAATAAACACAATGTATATATTTCATCACTCTCAATAGTTAACGTCTGAGACTGGAATAAATCATATTTATTAGGGGTTAATGACGTTTGGAAGGGCCTTAAAAAGTGCTCACTTTACCGTGAACAGTCTATTATTACATCTAAATGTAAGATGAAATTACCTCTTAAATGTAGAGTAAAATTACGTAACAAGTTATGTACTATTCCCTAATCATACGGGAAAAGTACCTGACAAAAAATGGGGGGGGGGGGGGGGAATCACATACAAGTAAGGGAAAATAAAATATATTTCATAATAGAATTATATTTAAAATTATCGCGAAGTTGTAGCAATTGCTAATATTTTTTATTATCTATATCTGCCGGCGAATAGTAACCGAAACACGTCAACATTAAAATCACCGACTTTTGCTGGTGGGTAGGTGCGAACCGTGGTCCTCCATCACGATAGGCCGATGCGTTATCCAACTACACCACGACGACAGTGTGACAGCATAAGTGAGTATTAGTGTGTTAAATGATTGTTTCTTCCGCCCGTCCCCCCACTTAACTGTTGAGAATTCTGAAGAAATGCGCGTGTCGTAAGGTAATTTTCCCATCCATGTATGGGATTTTATACTGCCATGTACGTTAATTTTACTGCAGAGTGCGGTAATTTTACCTTACCTGTAAGGACAACTGTTTCCCCCACAAGTTTGGGAATATTACCTTACACTTGTCAGGTAATTTTCCCATTATCTTTTACAGTGTCCGTTTTCAGTATTACCAACACGATCCACTGCGCGGAATGTTTGTAATTCGTACAGCAGACACTGTTGGCAACACTGTCCACTACAGTCCGGACGACTCACCAAGTCGTCCGTTTGCATAAAACGATCCATTGTACGCCGTGTACTTAAGGACCTTACACAATTACAAACTTTTAACATTTGACTTTACGATATGACTTAACGTTTGATTTCCCACATGCCGTTTATTATGGAACTTGACACAATGGAACTGTCAAAGGTAAAGTCAAGCACTCTTGACTTTACGATTTCGAAAAGTTGAAATTTAATTCAAAGTCAAGCAGCCATTTTGCCGACAGTCTAACAGAGGTTATGTGAAATGAGTGTTATTTTATTGTAGGGAGATTTGCATCTCTGGACATTAAACCAAGCTCGTCTAAATTAAAAAAAAAAAAAAAAAAAAAAAATAGCAAATGAATATAATATGAAAAGAAATATATGAATTTACATTTTTGAATAAATTAAACAAATGAGTTTTTGTTTTAAAATAAAATTATAATACAATTATTAAGCCCATTTTTAACAAAGATGCCTAAGTAAAACGCACCCTTGGAAAATATGATTATGATATACATAGCAAAATATACATTTTTACAAAGCTCACAGAACCAATTTTCATTTGACTAAACTTTGATTTTACATTTGCATTGTGTAACGGTGGTTTCATCAAAGGAAAGGAAATGTAAAGTTAAATGCTAAAGTTTTCTGTCGTGCAAGGGCCTTTAGAGAAGTCGTACGATTATAGAAGCCGCGCGTTACACGGGAGAGAACGACATGACTTACAAATCGGACGACTAGGAAAATCCATTTCTCCCAAGGCATTTACAACACGTACGACTTCAAGATGTGTGACACAAATCGGGTGCATAAAAGGGCCCATATAGTGTATTCGCGGTTTATTCACACTTTTTGAATCGAACCTATGAAATATCACCCCGTGTATGACGTGTTCGGTTATAGGCCGGACCTATCGTAAATATGCCATGTAAGGCAAGCGTTTTATACTTCTGTTAAAGGCTGTTCACGATAAAGTGAGCACTTTTGAAATGAACCTTAGAAAAATGTTATTGCCCCTACATGCATATATTTTAACGGGTGCACTGAGTAACATGCACCCAGTAAAGTTGGAATGATGGATGGAAAGTAATTTCATATATTAACGTCGAATAAAAAATGTCAGGTAATGAATATTATTTGTGATAATTTAAATTATGTCTTTTGCCTTCTGTTTTTTTTTTTATTGCATCAAAGTGTAAAAATGAGTAGATTTATTCAGTATTTACTTTTCAAATAATTTCACAGTTTCGCTTAACCGATGCATGAATAAAGTGATGAGGCCCATGGCAATGATAATTTTACATACAGCGGAAGAACACACGACGTGCATACAAATAGATCTTAGGCAGGACTTTCAAAAGTGTTCATTTTTCCGTGAACAGCCTATTAACACATAAGTACCTTATTTTTGGTTAAATTGATATTTAAAAAATTTTTATTTATAAATTATAATATTTCATCTATAGTTAATATGAATAAAAGCGTGAGGAAACAGGTGTTTTGGTAGTTACTAGAAAGAAAGATTTATTATGCAAACTAGAGTTACACTGAGTGCGCAGGAATGCGGTGCGCTGTCCTTTTGGTGTAACTTTTTAGACTGGTCAAGCTTCGTCTGGATGAGGCGGATCGGGGAGATTTGGGCGGCTCTTAACATCGAGGTCTTCAGAGCCGATGAGGGCGACTGAGGCGAGCATGGAGCGGCGCCGAGGTAAGCGGGGCGGGGGAAACGGGAGATCCCCGAGAAAACCCGTCGACCAACGACATCGTCCGGCACGATCCCCCCATGCGAAAATCCGGAGTGGCCCGGACGGGGATTGAAAACGGATTGCCTTGGTGGGAGGCTAACCGCTCAGCCACCGTGGCCCCTGCATGAGGCCCAGGAATGTCCTGGAAGTAGCATTTTAGCACGGCTTCAGAAAAGTTTGAAAGCAGCCGTGGATGGACTAGGCCTATAGCAGTATATTTACTATAATGTTGCCCAGGTTGCGAATTATTATTATTTTTTGCTCGAGAAGGGGAAACTTCTCCGAACATTTGGAGACTCGCTTTTTCCAGCGAAGTGCCTGATATCTGGTGGCGTAAACATGTACTAGCCTATAGGTTATAAACGAACTGGAGTGTTATGCTGGATTTACAATGCCACTACGAGCTTGTCCCGACAGTCCGACACAGGGGCGTATCCAGGGGGGGGGGGGTTGAGGGGACTGAGGCTCCCCCCCCCCCATGACACACATTTTTTACACCCTATATTAAAATGGCAATCATTATATTTATTTATTTGTTTTTAACCACACATATGACTACAGGCTTAAAATATAAGATATTTAAATGACACGGTGATACAATTCTCATATGACTATTGTGTTGACTTTTGTCAATTTTTGTGTATATGTGAGCGAGTTTCCAAAACTAGTTTCTATCCTCCTTTCCTTTCCTATTATTCCACTCTAACTAGTGAAAGATATACTGCTAGTGACAATAAAAATTCTTATCGCCCCCCCCCCCCCCCGGCCCGAAAAAAAAAATTCAGGATAAGCCCCTTGACTCCCGCACTACATCCCAGTCCGACCATTTCCTCCACTAAAATTACTTCAATGTTTACAATACCCCGACAGTTTCCATCCGACAAGTGTTGCTTGACTTTCAACAAATCCTAAAATGGCCAGGAACTTGCTACACATTCTCTTCGGAATCCAAAGAAATCGCAGATCATTGCACACTATTTTATTTTGAAAACTTTGTAAAGAAACTATTTTTGGATTTCGGCACAGTTATTTTTCTCCGAGTACTTATTTTCGTAAATTCGACAGCTTTCTGTTGGAAGATAACCAGGTTGTACACGTAAATAAAATATTTTTAGTAAGAAATTTACCACAGTAGTGAAATCCACACGAAACTCTGTTTTGTAAGGTTATGTTTACTTTTTTTCAGCTGCCAAGCGAGTCCAACCAGTCCGACGCTCGACGAAAGTCGAAATACGATCTACTTTTGTCGGGATATCGAAGCGGCTATTTTGTCGGAGTAACGTTGCTCCTAATTGGTGGGAATGAGACATTTTTCGTCGGTTTCTGGACTGTGCAGTTGGACTGTCGGGTTATTGTAAATCCATCTTTATATGTCTCCAAGCTGTGCCTGATACGAAATTAAGTACACCGAAAGCGAAACGAAATTTTGGTCCACACACACACACACACACACACACACACACACACACACACACCGAAAACCCGAGTTTCGACAGTCAGCGTACATATCTTAGTCGCCTGTGGCCTGGTGTGTTCTCCAGCCGATACTTCTCTTCTGAAGTGCGCATCAATCTCTGTGCGTTACTACTCTTGAATGAGGGATTTTTTTTTTTGGCAGGAAATAATTTTTCTTAAATGAGCCAAAGAAAAACAATAACGAGTGGACGAATTCCCTGGCATTACCCCCCCCCCCCACCTACTTAACCACACCTTCCCAAACTTAAAAAAAAAAAAAAAAAAAAAAAAAAAGTTGATTCGCACATAGCTGTTGCCGTTTATAGGCCATTCATGGTCAACTCGGATCTTTTGAAAATCCTGCATAGGTTCAACTAGCATGTACGTCGTGTATTCTTCTACCATATATAACATTAACATTGCCATGGGCACGGATCACTTTATTCATGCACCTTGCCAAGTGAAATTGCGAAAATCATTATAGAAGTTAATATTTTAAGAAATGTGCCAGTTCTTATATTTGTGTGCATTAAAAAACCATAAAGCAAAGGAAAATATTTCAGCATTCACAAATGTTCACCTAACACTTTTAACGCAACGGTGAGACATGGAACTATTTTCTCTCCATCGTTGCCAACTTTACTCAGCGATCGCCGGTCAGTCTGCCCGTTAAACTATATAGAAAATGCAGTGTGGTGTTACGAATAATAATAATTAAGAAAAACATCAGCACCCTGTTGTGCAGTAAAATAAAACAGTGCAAATCAATTAATTACTTTCATTGTAATGCTAGAAATGTCAGCCAATTTTTATTTTTTATTTTTCTGCAAGATGTGTGAAAATGTTTGCGTAAATATCGAATAATAGTTCGGATAAATAGTAAAAGAATGCTTGGCCCTCTGAAAGAATATATTTCAGTTACAGTTGCGTTGTCTCCAGGACTTGGAGATGCGAGAATTATGAAATAAACAAATAGATCGCACATACTCGGATGGGTAATGAAAGCATCAATTATCACATTAATTAAATACCAAAGGTGATAAACAACCATTAAGTATTACTCGCAATCGTTTTTACTGAATTAAGTACTGAAATGACGTTTAAAAATATTTAAAAATAGTACACTAGCAGTGAGGCAACGTTAAAATAGTCGTGACGTATTTTAAAACAGCACAGGAACTGAAAGGCAAATTTCTCGAGGAACTGATTGAGAGGCCAAATACGCGTTTCGTAGGGCACTTCAGTTGGTCCGACAATAGGTTTTTTTTTTACACTATCGACAAATGTATGTCACAAAAGACACGTCCGTGGCGTGTCACGTGTCACTCGTATGCAAATAGTTCGAAACGGATGTAACATCATATCGATCATTGGACTGCTCCGGTCTAAGCCACGAAAACACGATCTATCAGAGTGACATTTCGCGTTGTAAAATCTTTTGAAATTGAGATATGATGTCGGCTGTCACGTAGGTACAATGTGACGGTGATGTACACAGCACGTGAGTGACGTCATGCCTTTGTAAACTTGCGGTAATCTGAGCATTTGCTGTACTGGGAGGAGGTAATCGTCGCCAACACAGGACTTTGTTACGTGCATTAGGTAAAATTAATGGTAAAATCAAGGTTTTTCAAACTGTTATTTCCTCCACTCCTTGTTTAATTTCGGAGAATGCGCACACAATTGGCAAGCTATGTCTCCCATACCACCCAGTATGAGTCAGACAGCGTAGAAAGTGGCTATAATAATATAAATGCACAACATTCAGAACTCATTAACTAGTAGTGCACGCACTACAAAAAACAGAGAAAAAAAATACGAATTCAGTCGCATACTGTTACTGGCAAGGATGCCAATATCCGAGCGGAAGGAGGCAAATCGAAGGCGCGGCCAGAGTATAAAAGCGCGGGCCGAGCAAGGCCAGGGATCGCCATTGCTGCAGAGACGTCGTCCCGGGGGAGGCCGACTGGAGCCGACTTCCATTGGCCTTCCCAGCGGCGCGGGCCTGACCGACCTGATCCAGAGCGTAATTAACAGTGGTGAGTCAAGGTGATTAGATTCGGATAATCAAGGAGTAGTAGATCTTCCCCGTAATAGCCTTGTAGAGCATTAATACCGTACTTCTGATGGAAGAGTAAAATAGTTGTATTCGTTGAGATACAACAATAGCTATATTTTGGCTACTATTGTTTTAACTGACTTACAGTATCCCTAAATAGTCAGTTAACCTAGAACTAAAAGTATAACAATACGAAAGAATGAAGTACAAATATATTTTGTGACGCTCTAAAATGTTTTACTATAATTTACTAATCAATTTTCAATTAATTAAAAATATTTATAATCTGAATGTTTTAAAAAGTGCATTTCGTAAATAAAAAAAAACACTCTCTTTCCTTTAAGCAAAATGATCATAATAATTATTCTGATTTTATGTAATAAATAGAAACCCGCAAAATTCGCGTTATTATTTGGGGACAAGTTAAACTTTAAACACTCGTACGTTTGCAATACGTTTATCATTGGTCCATTCTTAATCTGACACGCCCAGGGCAACTCTACGCCAGTGAATGAACATTTCACAACTGTGTGCCCCAATCATACGCAGTCCAGTCAGTAGAGCGTGGCTTCACACCTGTGCAACAGCCACTGGAGAAATGACACCAGCTCCAGTACAGACAGTACTGTGAAGTTTAGCCTGGTGCAGGATAATAACTCATTGCAGTCAGTAGAGCGTGGCTTCACATCTGTGCAACAGCCACTGGAGAAATGACACCAGCTCCAGTACAGACAGTACTGTGAAGTTTAGCCTGGTGCAGGATAATAACTCAGTCCAGTCAGTAGAGCGTGGCTTCACACCTGTGCAACAGCCACTGGAGAAACGACACCGGCTCCAGTACAGACAGTACTGTGAAGTTTAGCTTGGTGCAGAATAATAACGCAGTCCAGTCAGTAGAGCGTGGCTTCACACCTGTGCAACAGCCACTGGAGAAACGACACCGGCTCCAGTACAGACAGTACTGTGAAGTTTAGCCTGGTGCAGGATAATAACGTGAATTTTTCGTCCCTCTAGTAATAAAACATTAGTAATAATGTTTACAAATACTTTTAGTAATTAATAAATTTAAACCACGAATGTTATCATTTTTATAACTGAAATATGTGTGCACAAATCGAATTATTAAATTTTTTTTAAACACTATTACTGCAGTTTTATTACATACATCATACCGTCACATTAATTATTATTATAGTCTTTCAATATACAATTTTTTTTTTTTTTTTACAAAATATGCTTTTGAAGTACTCTGAATGGAAATACGCTTAAATTTTGATTAAAATATACTGTAATTATTTGATTTTTAAAAAACATTTAAATAAGTACATTTTAGAAGAATATTTTGAGCGTTAAAAAGTATATGTTTTCTGTTTTCATATGCAGCTTAAATCGTACGTTTCTGACAATTTTGGTAGTGCCTGTAAAACTTTTTGATGAACTCTGCATTTGTACAGTCAGGTAATATTGTTGCACTGGAAACCACTCTGCTGTGAAGAGCGGCATGACTTACAGAATGTTCATGTTATTTTGAAACGAACTATATTTGAAACTAAATTAATTTGCCGGGATTGTGAAATGTTAGTATGGTATATAGAAAAACAGGAAAACGAACGAAGAAGTGAAAAACTAGGACACCACTGCGAGGCTATTTCCAAACAGCAAGATAGGTATATAAACTTAGCTAGTTTGGGCCATCACGTCAAAATAAAACTAATTAATCTTACGCAAGATCAGAGTAGAACATAATGCACACAACATAGCGTACGTCAAACACAAATACTCTTTGTACAAGAACATCTCATACTTTAAAAAAAAAATTGCTATTGGGAAAAAACTTCGGAAAAATTTTAGCACAATGCTTATCAGCAAATATCTCGTCTCATAGATTGAAAATTAAACATACTACCATAAACATAACATAGCATCTATCCTTTGGAAGACACGCAACTACCCAAATCATAATTTAACTAACAACTGTTTAATTAAAACGACTTTGGTAGAATATATAATAAAATGATGCTGTCCGATAACGAAAGACAAAACTTGACCGCTAATTAAAATAAACGCAATGTTTAAGGCGTTTTTTCCACCTCTCGTTTAGACCCTCATTAGTAGAGACATGCAAAATTCGCGTTATTATTTGGCATCAGGTTGAACTTCACAGTACTGTGTATACCGGAGCCGGCGTCATTTCTCCATTGGCTGCTTCACAGATGTGAAGCCACGCCCTTTGTGACTAACTCCACGTGATTGGGGGCGCACACCTGTGATGTGTTCATTTATTGGCGCACAGTTACCCAAGGCGTGTCAAATAAAGTTTAGTCCAATGAAATACTAATTTCAAAGGTACGTGTGTTTAAGTTCAACGTGCCTCCTAATAATAACACGAATTTCGCAGGCCTCTACTCATTAGCTATGCAGAGAGAGAGAATTTGATGCGTCGAGAGATTAAAAATAGCCTTGATTATTTTGTGAAACGGTAGAGCGTTTGTAGACCCCCGTCGCAATTTCCTCTGGTCTTGAATGTATTGCATTTGATAATGAACAAATTGCAATTAAATCTCAAGACTGCCAAACAAAGTCAAGAGCTCAGTTAAGTCGAAACGGCAATTAAAGAAAGAGGTAGGTAGTGCGACAGGCCTGACTAGTCCGCAGGACGGCTGGATTAATAGCACCATCCCAGGCGCCTGTGTCTACTTCTTCCTTGATGTCACAAAATAAAAAAAAGTAATAATTTAATGAACGTTCAAGAGCCTCATCACGATTGCTCTCGTTCAAATAGGCCTCTACCACCTTTCTGATTGCTACACATATTTATATCGGAGCACTAACTTACGATGACCATTTGCTGCGGTGATACAACGGAGAGTTTTCCTTAAAAGCACGGATATCAAAAGTTCAAAACCCGGAAGTTTATTCATTAAAGCAGGTAGCACATCTCAGTAAAATTTTTGTTAATGTGCATCTTTAAATGTGGTTGAAATTCCACCTTGCTTTTAACTGGCCTGAGCTGAAAAAGTCTCTTACATATATTCTTTGGTGCAAACAGCTTCAAATTTAACCAAAACATCGTAATAAACATTACTTATCGACACAATATTAAAATTCATTATATTTATGTGAGAGGTGGATGCTGACCTAGCATCCTTACCGGTTCGAGGCAGTACAAAATTATTTTTACCTTTGAAGTGTAATGGCAATGGTGAGTTCGTGTTATTATGATTGTTTGATTGGGCTGTGTCCATTGCCGATCACGAAAACAAATATAAAATCTCGCAGGCACACACGTAACTCAGCAAGACAAACGACGGGAAAAGAAACCTTTTACAACACCACAGACAGATAGTTGGGAAAAACTGTTTCCTTGTCAATGGACAATAAATATGCATATAATTGAAACGACAAGAAGATAGACGAACAACTTATTATTACGAAACAGGACAGCCGAACAAAAAGCAAACCAAAAGAAAAGACGACACGAGGACGAAAAGGAAAACACCACACGTTTTAACAAATCAGTGCAAAAAAAACGGTACCATTGGACACAGCTGAACGATGAAATTCGAAACACACAAAAATAGGACAAAAACCACGACAGTGATTGCAGGAGGTTCTTTGTTTTCTGGTTTTGTGATTACTGAACTGCCCTGTTTACCAATGTATGAATAATGCCTGTTTTTGTGCTGCGTGTGTGTGTGTGTGTGTGGTTGGAAGTGAAATGCAAATACTGGCCAGTGTGCATTGGTTTCCGACATATCGTGGTGCTGATGTCATTGTTATTTCTACATACAAGAACATCCAAGAAGGGGAGAGAGTAATTGCTTTCGGTTCCATAAGTGAACTCGACCCCCGCAGACCTTCTATGTAGTTCACTTATAAAACAGAAAAACCGCCCAGTGCATGACGTGTTCAGTTGTTTCCTAAATATATCATGCATCATAAGCGTTTTATAATTCTGGTGGTACGAAAGTACCTTATTTTGGGTTACATTTAACTTTTACGTAAGTTTATAAATTATAACATTTCATCCATAACCAAGATGACCAAGATAGGTATGTTGGTAATACCTAGTAAGAAATAGTTCTTATGCAAAATAGTGTTACACCGAGAGCGCACGAATGCGGTGCGTTGGCCCTCTGGAGTAATTTTTTAAGCTCTGTTTATATGGGGAGGAGGAATATCCTCGAAGTAGAACTCAAACAGAACTACAAAAAAGTTGGAGGTAACCGTGAATGGTGTATATCAGCTGTCTAAGCCGTCGTATATATTGGACCATAAAGTTATTCTAATAATAAAATTAAACACTTTTAAACAGTTCACTTTATGGTTCACAGTATGAAAGTAGAAATGTGTACCAAAATACTTAAGTTGTCGTAATTCCTATACTTAATGTATTAGGTATCATTTTTATAACTTGGTGGAAAATTGTTTTTATTCTCATTATAATATTACTTAATGTTACTCAAAAATCCGGAGCTTATTTAATAATCGTCCTTCGTTTAATTGTGTTATACATTTATATTTATTTTAGTGATTAGAAAATGAACTGCTAATTAATAATTACTATATTATTAAAAATATTTTTTTCCCCAACATTTAGTTATGAGTCATGATGCTCTTCGGGATAAAGGATCATTTAATACAACATTAGAGGGAAATTCAGTTTTGCAAAGAAAGTAAACACTGCATCGCCTCACGGACAATTTTACACAATTAAAAAATTGAGAAATCGAGGGCATCAGAATATTATCATAGTTAATTAATATTTCCTTTTAATCGATTTCCCACGTTCTTGTAAATGTAATTTTTTGCAGAACACATCGAAAGTACTGGGAACACAAATGTCAATATTTATTATCATTGACGTGTATTTTTTTTTAACTAGAATATTGATGGTAGTCTATTTTGCCCTGATTTTAATTTAAATTAACTGAACATATTTTGCACTATTTTTAAAACTTAAAAATATTTTTATGTTTATACGCTTTTTTTTTTTTGCTTTTTTTTCCCCCCCCCCCCCCCCCCCGTAGTTCTATCCGGCCTTTACGTTGAGTTCAGTCTGCTGTTAAAATTGCCAAAGTAAAAAAAAAAAAAAAAACTACTTCACTACTTAAACCGCCAATGCTATCACTCGTGTATCATCAGCCCAAGTAATTAATGAGCGCCCGTCGTAACGAAGTTACTCGCATGAGGGTGTGTACGCAGTTCCAATTGAATCGATCGGCCTGTTCGATTAAAAGGTGATTTTTTTTTAGGGGAAGAGGAAGAATGGCACAGCACACATAATTGGATGCGCGCGCGCATACGACACACTTTGATATAGGCTGATCACGGTAAAGTGAGTACTTTTGAGGCCCTAGATACTTTTTTTCCGTTCAGTCATTTATTATCCTTTAATAGCCTTTTAAAACAAATATTAACAGGTGAGTAATAAACACATTGTGTATATTCCACCTTACTGGGAAGTTAATTTGTAACGCTAAAATAAAATTTATTTATTGACTATTATTCCAAATGAGAGGACTTCCAGAAGTGATTACTTTACCGTGGATAGCTTATAGACATAGACACAGACACAACTAACTTTAAAAAAAAAGAACATTTTATTAAATAAATTTATTCTTTGCACATATCAGATATTACGAGTGTACAAAGACATATTATATGGCCAGTGATATTAACTTTTTCCTTGCGATTATAAAACTGCGTATGTGTTAGTGTGGATACAGGCCTACGTATTGACCATTTCTATGTGATTGAGAGTTTACGTCTGTGTATACAAGTAAGTTATCACAGCGTTAATTTGTTAAAGAAGCATATCCACCTGCTTGTAGAACTATTTTAATTATTGCAGTGTGTTCACATATGCGTGCAGATTTCTGATAGAGAATGCAAAATATTTTACGAGAGTCGACCCTGCCAAATAGTTGGAGCGTGTGTTGGAAACAAAATTATTCTATATAGTCACAACTTCTTTCTTGCTTACTACAAATTATTAATATATAAGAAAATGTATTGTTCGTTTTGAATATTCACTAACAAACCTTTTTGTGTCCACTAATGATAACTCGCACAGCACAAAAAAAAAAAAAAAAAAAAAAAAAATTCACAGAGTGAATTCCCACAGCGGTTTGATGGAGAGACTCAAGTATTAAAATAAAAAAAAAAAGGCGTCTGTAAGGACGATACTGCCTCCTCACGCTTTCACCGACTGCAGAAACTTACACAGGTTATTTCAAGCACCGAGTCAAGGGAGTTATTGGCCTACATGTCCGGAACGCTTCATCAATCTACCTGGAGTGTCGCGCGCAAAAAAAGTTCACGCCAGGGCAACCAACCTCACTGTCAATCATCGGCAGTCCTTTTTTTTTTTTTTTTTTTTTTTTTGTTTTGTTAGCACGTCCTTAAACTACGGCACGAGCGAATGTACTGGCGCTTTCATATCATCAGTGGCATAGTCAGAAATTTCTCAAGAGGGGGTTGTTACATAGTCTTAAGATATATAGATATATATGTATAGATAGGCATACAGATAGACAGACATATAAATCAATATATATATATACACATTTATATATAGATAGGCATATAGCTAGGCAGATAGACATACATATAGATAGGCAGATAGATATACAGATATATAGATGGGCAGATGGATGGATAGATAGACATATATACATATTGATATATAGACATACAGACATTTAGATATATAGAAGAACGGATACGTAGATATATAGTTATAGACATATGTATTTATATATAGATAAATATATAGATAGACAGATTGTAGATAGGTAAATAGATAGATAGATAGATAGAGAGAGAGAGAGAGAGAGAGAGAGAGAGAGAGAGAGAGAGAGAGAGAGAGTGTGTGTGTGTGTTTATACCCGTGCTACCGGTGCTGACGCACGAGTTAATTACTGCAAAAACTAGGAGAAAATAGGGAGGCCGCGGTGGCTGAGCGGTCAGACCGGCTCGCCTCCCACCAAGGCGAACCGGTCTCAATCCTCAACCGGGCCACTCCCGGATTTTTGCAAGGGCGACTCGAGCCGGACGATGCCGCCGGTCAGCGGGTTCTCTCGAGGATCTCCCGTTTCCCCCGGCCTTGCATTCTGGCGCCGCTCCATTCTCAGTTCGCTTCACCCTCATTGGCTCTCAAGACCTCATTGTTAAGAGCCACCCAAATCTTTCAATTCAACTGAACTAGGAGTGTTTACAGTATAATTAAATACATCAGAGCTAATGGCAATTGCATATTTTTTTTTATCACAGACACTTATTAATTAATGTAACATTAGTTGACAACCTTAGCGGTAAGTTTTTTTTTGGGAGGGTGTTAGAAACCCCATATTTCTCTCCCCCCCCCCCCCCGGTTACGCCACTGTTTTACATCCACATTGTTTTACTTTGTTACGCCGTTGATAATAGTCGAGACGATTAAATATAGCACAGGTTAAATAATGCCGGGAAAACTACGAGCGTATAACACTTGTTTACAATTACGTAATGCTACTTTACGAAACAAACTTCGGGAGGTAATTCTTGGGATAAAAACAAGCAAAAATGGTCTTATGAACACATGCCCTACAAAGCGCTGGTATAAAGCTACAGGCGTTTTACATTGTGGTAGCATGTATCGCTAAAGGCTGTTCACGATGGAGTGAGCACTTTTGAAATCAACCGTACAAAAAAGTCACTGCACCTGCCTGCACGTATTTTAACGGGCGCACTGAGTGACATGTGTCCAGTAAAGTTGGTAGTGGTGGATGAAAAGTAGTTCCATATTTTAACTTCGAATAAAAAAGGGTTGGGTAACCATTTGTGATGACTTAAATTATTCATTTCGCTTTCGGTTTTATTTTTTTAATGCATCGAAGTGTAAAAATGACCAAATTTCGAACATATTTACTTTTCTAATAATTGCTCAATTTAGCCTGAATGACGCATAAATAAAGCGACGAGGCCCATGGCAATGCTAATTTCACATAAGGCGGGAAAAATACACAACGTGCACACAAGTAGATCTTAAGCAGGGTTTTCAAAAGTGCAAATTTAACCGTGAGCAGCCAGCCCATGGCTGTAGGGACACGTGAGAAGTGTGGTGTATGCCGCGTCGGTTAACGACGTCAACGACTTGGAACAGCGTATAAATAACACCTTGGGTTGCTGTTCGACATGCCCCAGGTATCTGCGAGCGGCTTCGCCAGTCAACGACGAGGCGTTGTCACGCACACATTGCTTCCCTTGGCGGACGCTTCGAGCATCGCCTGTGGTGTGGTCAATCTACCGCCTGTAACTCAATAACAATGCAGGAATCACCTCACCAAGTTTCTTATGGGCTGTTCACGGTAAAACGAGCACTCTTGACAACCCGGCTTAAGACCCACTTGTATGCACGTGGGGTATTCTTCCATCCTATGTAACATTAACATCGCCATGGGCCTCTGCCTCATAACTTTATTCATGCGTCGGTCAAGTGAAACTGTGAAATTATTAGAAAAGTAAACATTTTATAAATCTGCTAACTTTTACACACCGAGGTGTTATAAAAAAAAAACTGAAAGCGTAGGAAATAGTTTAAATGATCACAAATTGTTACCTAACACATTTTATTCGACGTTAACATCAGGAACTACTTTCCTTCCGTCGTTACCAACTTTACCGGGCGCATGTCACCCAGTGCGCCCGTTAAGATATATGCAGAAAAAAAGGGGGGGAGGGGGGCAGTGACATTTTTCTAAGGTTGATTTCAAAAGTGCTCACTTAATCGTGAACAACCTTTACAATAGTTTAGCCCGTTCAGTCCCGAACTGTACGAGCGCAAGTGTTGCAATCGTTTAATTTTTTGACGCGCGCTGTACTTGAGACGAGTTTGCTTCCCGCAGCCAGTGAACTAAGCACTGCGTCGATGTCATTATTAACCATCCACAGCTCAGAAACGCAGAAATTTTAACAAATCGTCACTCTCCCAAAGAACACGCTGGAAACACTAGCCACTATTGACTAGATACCTGCATGATTCGCGTTATTATTTTGGGACAAGTGTCATTGCCCTATGAGATCTGAGCACGACCCGTGATTTCGTTGGCTGATGGCTTCCATACGAGGTCATGTGCCTGTGTAACTGTGTTACAGGCGATTGGCCACTCTGACTTTGAACTGTTACTATTGGTTAAAAGAGTGTCTCACGTCGTGCCACAAATACTCTCAGCTCTTGAGGGACGTCAGTAGCACGCATAACACCCTGGAGTTTGTTCTGCTGCAGGAAAAATAACGCGAATAATTTTGCAGTTCTCTACTGATAGCTTGTTGTATACAGTGCCAACCACAGATATCCTTCAAATGCAACAGATTCTTGATCATGGATATGGGGACTGAACAGGTTAAATATTTCCTGGGTATATTATTTTCTTACAAGTTGCAAAATGATTTATCCTATATTGTTAGAAGTTAAGACGAACATTTCTTGGAAATATTTTTTGTGGTTCGCCCGTACATCAATTTTAACATTTGAGATAACATTTAAAATCAATATAGCCACAGTTGACACTTACCTCAGGCGAATCAAATTGCAACATACCACTCATTTTACTTCAATATTCACTTTAGCGGAAAACAATCTTTGTGCTAAAATTACTTTTGGAAATTTGTATGTATAGACTGTTCACGGCAAATGAGCACATTTGAAAGCCCTACTTAGGATCTACTTGTACGGACATTGGTTATTCTTCCGCCTAATGTAAAATTAACACTGTCATGGGCCTCGTCGCATTATTCGTGCGTCAGACTAGTGAAACTGTGAAATTATTAGAAAGTAAATATTTTACAAATCTGCTCATTATTTCACTTAGATTAATTGTAAAAAAACCGAAAGCGAAAGAAATAATATACGTAATCACAAATGGCTACCTAATACTTTTAATCTGGCGTTAAGATATGAAACTACTTTCCATCCAACGATACCAACTTTACTGGGCGAATGTCACTCAGTGTGCCCATTAAAATATATGCAGGCAGGGGTAGTGACTTTTTTCTAAGGTTCATTTCAGAAGTGCTCACTTTATCGTGAACAGCCTTTATCAAAATTTTTGGTTGAAATTCTCATACTTGCGCATAGCAACATGACTAACGTTATTTCTAATACGATTTGATATACTATCGAAGATATCATAGCTATCGTGTCACGAAACCATTAAATGTCCTCAATATCTAAAAAAGTTAATTTGGATCGCGAAAGACGTTTCGCTGCGTATAGGACGTGCTCCGAGACATATCCAACTCCCCAACAGTACTAAGATACGTTCGCGCTGGAGGGCCCACAGAACTGCGAGGAAGCTCATGCTGGCGTGAACGGGATTTGCAAGCTTGCCAGCAAAAATACATAAATAAAAAAGTAATAATGACAGCTAAAAGAGTTAACCTTCGGGGTCAAGAGGTTCCAGGTTCGCCACCCAGCTATATATAAGCGTGTATGCCGTTTTTGGAAGTGGCCCTCCTCCTACGCCCACAGTATTCCGGTATAAAAGAGAGGGCGTTAACAAGCGCAACAAAAAAAGTAGTAATAAAATACAACTTAGTATGATGGATGACGCTGATAATATTGTAAGCAATCTACGTAGCAATAACACCGCGAGGACCCAATCTTTACATCTTCCAGAAGAGTTTTGGGTTAACTAACGACAAACTAATTACACGCCAGTTCGCAATTCAGTACCCCTAGCCCAGGTTTCCTCCTTTATTTTATTTTTCTCTTAATCCGCTGAGCAAAGGCGTATCATTTAATAACCGCAGCTGTTTTCATCGCCCTGTCTGAGCGGGAGTTCGTGTGGGAACGTCAGGCTTTCTTCATTTAGCAGAGAGAGAGAGAGAGAGAGAGAGAGATATATATATATAATATATATATATATATATATATATATATATATATATATATATATATATATATCCGCTATCCCCCCGACACTGAGGGCATGGCCCTTGACCTCGCGATGTTGGGGCTGCCCCCCCCCCCCCCCCGATCCGTCTTTCACGGACCTGTCGCGAAGCAGCTAAAAAAACCCGCGGGAGACTCCATCGTTCTGTGCGAGACGCGCAGGCTGTATTTGTTAGGAAACGAAGGGCGCATTTCGAGAAAACGAACTCCCGATCGTCCCCCGCCACCCTCTTAACCCAAGGAAAAGGTCGAATCCTGTTCCGCTGCAGGCCAAGTAACGTTTCTCGAGAGAAGTTTTTGCGATATCTCGTACGACCGTAGTAACGATTTTGAAAATATCTTCGCGCACACTTGCACAGCGTAAACCAGACGTTCTTTTAAAATACGAATCAAAATTTGTTGTACGTAAATAGCGAACAATTTTGTATGACTGAGAAGGCTTTCCTGAACACGTTAGCCGGTCGATACATCTCCAACATGTTCAGGAAAATAAAGTAAATGCATTTTAATAAGACGTTATAGGGAAGAGTTGAGAGACAGACACAAAAAAAAAAAACTGTTATAACATGTAAACTACTTGGTTTGTTTAAACATATTACTATTTTGCACAAATATTACAACTTATTTTAAACTACCGTCAGTCAGAACTTCTCCAGGAACCGACAACTTCTCCAGGATTTCGAGGCGAGGTTAAAATAATGTTAGAAATTACCTAGGGCATATCCAAGCTCGTGATTGATGGAAGCCTGGATAAAATAAAAGAACTAAACTTAATTTCCTGATTTATTTAGAGTGGCATAAAATAACATACAGCTGTTATTTATAAACGAAGCTACCTATCTTGTTCTATCAGTGAGCGCAATTTTTAAGCTTATCACAGTCAATTATGGGTAAAGTACTGTAAAACTATAATTGGGCACAGTTATAAATATATTTTAGGAAATCTAGTTGATTATAGTAGCTAATTACCAAATTCTAAAAGCAATTGATTACAATTACTAGTAGCTGACACTTACGATTTCTCAAAACACTTTCCAATTATTGTACAACGTTGGCCAAAAAGAGAAAAAATAATAATTAAAGAAGCAAGAATTTAAACTACGTTACAAAATTTAATCACTTTTGCTTATTTCTCGCACATTAATTTCAAATATACAATCAATATGTCCGTAGCCATATGTTTTCATCACCCGAACGTTCGCCGCTAACAAAACTAATCCCACTTTCTTACAGTGGCGGCTCCAGGAAAAATTTCAAAGGAGGGTACAAAGTTGAAAATTAATACAACACTTTATTGAAGATGCAACAAACTAACAAACCTCTAAACACACCGGGTTTTCACTTTTAACAGTTTCATCATAATCTCGAAGACTTGAGGGGGAAAAAAAAAATCCGCAAAACATATTGCATTCTTTTATTGTAGAAATGATGTATCTATTATTTCTACTAGATCATAGTGTATTTTAACTAAACTTCTGTATACTAAATTCAATTGTTTTCTTATATCTACCTGCCCCAGCATTACAATTTTCGTTTCATTTCACAAATTCAGTTTGTTCCCTTTTTGTTCAGTCTTTGTCATCCAAATGTTTTAGGACAAAAACATCTGTAGTCGCTCACGTTTCGTCAGAACCAAAACGAATTCACCACAAACAATAAAACGCGGTTTTATTAACATATCCTGTAAACCAAATAGTTTTATTTATTGACGTGAATACATCTTTAAATTTGGAATCATAGTGGGAGCCAATCCAATATTAACAAAATCGGGGGATGGTATGCCATTGCAACTCCGAATTTATCGTCTACATTCAACATTCAATTACACCACTCGATTGCCAAAGGATCAAAGAATGTTACGTTGGGTGAGGACTGCGAATCATCGCGAGGTGTTTGGGGGGGGGGGGGGGGGGGCAATTTTGAGTTCGTTCCGCCGCGTCTCATATCGTCCGCATAGTATACCTAACATTTGACCAGGAGAAACTACTACCCTCGTTTAAGTTTCAATCGACAGTTCTCGTGAAGATCAATCGATTGGGTGTATAAAAACATTTGTGTGGCGTGGTTATGGTGAAATTGTATGAGTTTAATGTAAAAAGTTAAGAAAACTCAACACATTGTCGGCCTATACTCGTCAAAAAGCCAAGTCGAAATACAGAAATCGTATACGGTTGGAAAGAGCATCTCTAAAGCAATCTAGTGATACCTATAAAATCAGTGGCGTTTATTCCATAGACGCAAGTTAAACAATGCTTACCTTATACATTTTGGAAATGTTTGATCGTTTATACTTTTCGTCTTAACTTTAAACATATTTAATTCTGAATTTTCCATTTTCAATTCGAGAAACAGTTTTCGTAACTCGCGTACTGTACATGCATAGTGCTGCTATCTAGTGCGTATTTCCACACACGGGATCGACTAGCTTTGAATCGAATCCTGCCGCGTATCTTCGGCAGATTTTTCGTTAGAAAGTGGATTAAAGTGTTCGAGAAAGCGGGAGAAAACCTATAACTTATAATATGCTCTCTAAATTATTACATTCATTTCGTTTCCGTTTTCATAACTAGTGTCAGTTATTATAAAACGATAAATACATGTGGAGGTTAAACAAAAATGGAAGTTGCTTTTGTTAGTAAAAATTGCTTACCTGTAAAAAATTTCACTACACGCCACTGTGTAAAACGCCATATGATCAAATTGGGTTTGGCTGTGTTGCCCAATTTTTTTAAAAACTCAAATTGCAAGTATAATTTCTCTTTTGGGTGTAATAAGTTCGCGTTAGAAAAAATTGTGGTCACGCACAGCCAAGATATTTATTTGAATGCATGTCGTAATACACTAACTGCTTCCCTAAAAAAAAAATTTGATTCTGTCCACTTTGTTTTTTGAATGAATACGGCATGCGACACGTAAGTTCAGCAAAGGCCTATAAACAATTGTGCTATCACAACATGTGTCTTAGGACAAAGATATGCTGGTTGGTGCATGCGATCCTCTTGACATCACGGTGCTGTCTCAACCTTCCATGTCCCAAGTCAACCTGTGTTCCAAGTGAAAGCTTTCAGAAAACTGAACATTTGTACCAAGTTGTGTCCTAAGATGATAGAAAAATAAGATTCCAGATACTTTCGCGCACATTCGTGGAATATTGACGTAGCGAATATAAACGTGCCAGTCGGATTCTCTCTAGACGAACATGATGAAATGCTAATTATTGCAGTTTGCGTTCGGTGTGAACTAATTGATATACAGGATGAACATTAAAAAAATATAAAGTAATAATAAAATTCCTGGATGTTATTTGCTGAGCTTATTTTAACTAAAACAGGACTGACGTGTGTCGTTCCCCACCTTAGGCCGTTTGTCACACCGGCCGCTTCCCAGTGCAGCATGCACGCGCACTCGACGATTGATCGCCGGCGAGTAGTATCAGTGTCGTGTGAGTGCAGGAGTGGTGCACGCAAATGCAGAATAGGGCAAGGGAAGTCAGTGCAAAGTAGTGTATCGCCACGTACATTTACCGGTCCGAAAGAGTGGGTGGAGTGGTAAACAAACACGTGTTATTGGAATAATATGGTTATAAAAATTTTTGCAGGAATATTTCTCGACACATGATGAGGCCTCGTAACCAGTAAATAAAGTATAAGATGCCTAGAAACCCTTATGTCCCATCGTTATTGTTTTGCGGTATCATTGTTTTCATAAATGTTTATTTTCACCGCCAACAGTGTTTTGTCCATTCCATGTCATCCTATTTGCAAGTTAAGCCTCATAATAATTATCTGATTGGTTTTTGCTGTGTTTAATAATGTTTGTAGCATGCAACTGTAAATATGTTCTTCCGTGTGTGCAAGTAGATCCCTCCGTGGCGCATGGGCCCGCCACCGCCAGCCCTCTCGCCACAGCGGGAAGTTAGTCAGCAAGCCACACCCAGAGGGGGCGGACCTTGTGAAATCGCGCTCACGCTTTTCCTGTCCGGATGGCCTCAATTCTTCATCACCGGTAACGTCTTTACAATAGCTTAATTTATAAAAAACCTTTTTGTTTTCTGCCGTCCGGGACACTCCTCCTCGCCACCACAGGAATTGTATCACCTGGAGAGTTCGTACATTTATCAGCATGCTTAATTCCATACCAGTCTAGTGTTTTTATTACCGCGTAGCCTTCGCCGTAGGCTGAAAGCGTTCAACTGTGTAAGCTGTTCTCCTGGAGGGAACGTTAGAATCTCCAATAAATAGCATGAACTGAAGAGTGCTTTTTATTCGGTAGCCGCAAGGCATTCCAGAGCACGAGCCTCTTAAAACCTGCAATTTTCTTCTGCAAGTGTTTATATGCATTTAAGAGTAGCTATTTGTTTTCATGTGTGCTGCAACGTATTTCAAGGTATCGTGTTTAACATATGTGGGTGTGTGGTTTGGCCTTAACAATCCATGCATAGGGAGTCTGATTACGCCGATTCAATATGTCAATAATTTGCAGTACCATGTGGTGATTGGGCCGCCCGAAGAGCACCTCGTTTAGCAAACAATGAGGCCTCCACATCAGGAGAACAGCAAGATTATCGCGGGAAAGTTTAGCCGGGTGATCAGCCCACAGCACCCCGAGGTAATGAGGACTCAGCTCTATCGCAACAGCATCAGTGTCACCACCACGGCGATGTCTGGCGTCTACCGGGTATGTAATTCCAAACACCTGTTCCCAAATTTTGTTCACCACCTTTGTAAGTTCCCAATCAACCTAGTATCACCCCATATACCAGCATCAAATTGGCTGGCCAACGCGTGGCCAAGTCGTTACTGCTCCTTTAGCATATTTTACCCCATCTCGTCCAGTCAACCCAGGTCAGGACCTATATCATAAAGATAAATAAATACTTAAATCGCACATCTCGCCAATATTATATAATCAACAATTCGGCAATATAAAAATTATTACTTAACAACTTAATAATGTGCCGAATTTACCACGAGTGTGATCTGATATATTCTGAAAGCTCACTTCGGACAACGCATTTGTAGACCATATTCGGACTGTGTGAATGTGACATCACTTTACATCAAGATTCGGACACATCCACAGGTACTGCCGATTGCACTCGCTCGGCACTAATAACAATTGGGCCGTAGTGACTGAGCGGTTAGAGGGCTCGCATCCCACCAAGGTGAACAGGGTTCAATTCCCGGCCAGGTCATCCCGGATTTTCGCAAGTGGGAATGGTACCGGTTGATGCCATTGCCCGACCAGTTTTCTCAGGGATCTCCTGCTTCCCCACCCTATCATTCAGGCACTGCTCCATTTTCACCTCATTTCATTCTCATCTGATCTTGAGACCTTGTTAAGAGCAGCCCAAATCTCTCAACTCAACTATTCGCCATTCAGGAGTGCCGGCAGAGCCACGCCACATTTTTTTATAGTTGACATGACCTGACCCAGAAGGTTCTTCGAACCTCGAGCCACACCGACAGAGGTATGACCAGAAAATTCACGCAAGGTTTCCCAATGCATTCGTTCTTCCAGTGACAAAGTTGACGTTAGTTTTGGAGACATTATCGCAGCCCATGGGGTGGCTCACTCACTTCCCCCTTTCTCTGATTCCCAACGATCTTATCCTGGGGAGGACCACTGTCACTGGGTTTGTCTGTGGAGAGATAGGGCGCGAAGGCGAGTACGTCGCGTGTAACAATGCCCCCTCATCAAGTCTGTACATCCCGAACAGACTGTGCAAAATCCAGACATTCGTAGAGTACCAGTCGGTCGACGTGGGCAGCCTTAGGCTCCGCCCGGGAGCCTAGATGACAAATCCGAAAGACCACATCGGTGATCGGCTTCAGAACATTTTTGTAGCTTCGGGTAGCATCCTTTTCGCATTTTTGGGTTGTACAGTTATACCAGTTGTTCTTCTTGAAGTTCCTAACCCGACATTTTCTTGTAATAATGCATCTTCATCCTGTTGATATTTATTCTGAGGTGCATAAGGGTGCAACACAATGCCTCAGACAAAGTTTGACTACAGGAGCGGAATAGGACAAGGGAGTAAGGACGGGGCCATGCTGGCAGTGATGTGCTACCATTAATACGCCTGGAACTAATTAGGCATGTAAGTTTTACTGGTGTGGGGGAACCACAATTCCCCAGGATGTGTACATGTCCTCTGTGGGACATTGAAATAGACACTGTGAAAATGGAATAGAATGTTGATATAGAGCTACCACATACCCTCAACGAAAGTGATCATTTCCATTACATGAGAACATAAATGATGTCTAAGTGTGTCGCACATGGTTCATTTCGCGAGTTCAATACTGATTGAGTCCTAATAAAATTTCCTTTTTGAGTCAATCAGTTCATGGAGTGGTTGGCAAACATGGCAAACCTAAGTACAAATCACTTGTAGTAAGCACATACTGTAAGTCTAAAGCCAGTGGCATAGAGAGGGGGTTAGCCCAGAGGGGCCGGACCCTTCCCAAAAAATACGTAATTCAGATAATGTAAAACTCTAGAGCAGATGGAATACTGGCAAGCTAAGCTGTGTATTTATACAGTCCACTTTTTTTCTTTCTTCATGTCTAGCTTTTAAAAAGTCTGGGCAGATTCACACACACACTCTCTCTCTCTCTCTCTTCTCTCTCTCTCTCTCTCTCTCTCTCTCTCTCTCTCTCTATATATATATATATATATATATATATATATATATATAAATAATACTGACCCTGCGCCCTTCCAGTTGCTCTGCCTCACAATTATATTCTCACGAGATGTATACGAACGCAGAAAACTGTCGTTCGAAAACATTTACAAATCAATCAGAAGGCGTACATTAGGCAAATTAATTTGACCAAGCATGAATAATCGCCTTCAAGGTACCTATGGCATAACGCAATTATAGTTGCGTCGGCTAGTAACAACAGTCATCGATGCAAAGTCAAGTTCACTAGCTTTCGTAGAGGCATGTCACAAAATGTGGTTTATACTTTTCAACTGAGTAATCATTACTGTTAATTTTTTATTTTATCTGTTACCATGCTCATTCACAAGGGAGACCTAATATTACAAGCTACTCGTTCTATTTCAGAATAAAGAACGTCAGCCCAAATTATTTACCTTTTGACACAACTTATTAAACACTGTGTTCCTCCTGCAGGCTTGATGCTTCAAAACAATATTTCTAGCAATTCTCGGACGGGGCAGTATTCATGCTCTGACAATATAAAAATATTATTCGTAAACCTAGAGTTGTGGTGCCCAAGCATAATCAAAATCAAGGCGGGTAGAACAAATGGGGTGACTGAAAACGAGATCTAACATGGTGCTACAAGTCACAAGTATGAATCCGAAAAGGCCCAAAAACCACCTTAAGGAATCCAAAAATCCCTTAAGGAAGCCAACACCCAACATTCAAACATGCTGGCCGAAACATACTCTACCAATATCGCTGCAGCCCACAAACATTACTTTAGCACTGTCCAGAACTAATGCAAACTACTACCCTGTTAATCAAAATGGCTTGCGCCACAACTCACCTAGATCTGGCCGCACCTCCCTACATAACATTTAAGCCATTTAAGCATAGCCATGATTTTACAATTACAAAATTATGCACCAAACATAATTATATCTAAAATATTAAAGATTGCACTTTTAATCACTAGGGCGATTATCCATTAAGGGACCACAGTAGCAGCTAACATCAGCTGTGTCGATGAAGCGAAGGAAGGCTGCCAAAAGGTGTTAGGTAAATCGTCGGGACGACCGACGTCTTAGATCACCAGTTGACGAATAACATAGGAAAGCATTAAGGGGAAAGGAGGAGTGGAGAAGGGGGGGAGGGGCAGGAAAAAGGAGAGGAGATGCCGAGCACACCGAGAACACAGCAGGCGCAGTGCTCCTAGGTGGCGAAACTATGTACTTTCCACAGCAAGCGATTCAAAGGCTGGCACAACACCCCACCCAAAATTTTGCTAATCGCAAACTCAAAGTTATATCAAACTGTCCCTCTCTGGCACCCTAAACATACACAGACGAAATCACAAGTTCTACACAAATATTGAAGTTAAGAAACAGTAGAAGAAAGATGAAAGTGGAAAAAGAAGCATAGTGTCAGCAACAAGCACAGTACATCCATAGGTTAACACATAAAGTGACACCCTGAAGAAACATTTTCGTCTCTTGTAGACACTCAATTCGATGGAACAGCGTTCATACCCGGGGATGATATTGATGGTCGACAACCAAGTAGAGCTCTTCTCGAGAGGCAGCGACGAGAGGGACGCGACTCAGCCACTTCTGCCTAGACCCACCGACGCAGGAAGACGAAACATCCAGTCCTCGAAGGTCACAGGAGACTCCAGCAGTCGTTCGGGTCAGCTCAAACAAAAAACCGGGAAAAAACGTAAAATCAGGGTACTTAGAATGGGACTATAAGGTAATAAACAAAAAGGAAGGGACATAGGAACGGATACGAAATGCTAATTTAAAACCAAAACATACAATGACAAATACCAAACATGAGAACAAGAAGCATCCATCTAAGCTCTAGAGACATAAGGTTTAATGTGCATGACATGGGATTTACGGCAAATGCAGCCAGATTTTAAAGATATCAGTTGTACAGTGCTGGGACCCAGAAACTTGTGGACCCTGAAGGGGCCCACAAATTTCGGGATAAATTTACTGCCAATGTCATTCGAGAGATCAGCCAAACTGAAATTCTGGCACAGGACAATCTCACCAATAGAGAATTTCCTGGGAGACAGAGATTGTTCAAGGCGGGTATTTACAGCCTTTTTGGCCTCGCCCAAACAAACAAAAACCTCTCCAAACAACTTATCTCACAAAGTCGCTGACCTCTTTCTTGAGGCCAGGCCAAGCAAAGTAATTCGAAATACTATGAAAAATCTTGCTGACCTCCTGGTGCCCTCTAAACATGGAGTCGTGAAAATATGAGAGCACCATGGGACGCAAAGACACAGGAACTACCATTTTGCAGGCATGACCATTCTTCCTGGTAAAATACAACACACCATTTTCTAGGACATAGGGCAGATTTATGCCCAATCCCAAATCCCTATTTACCTCTGACCAAAATGAATAATTATACTGAGCCTGATGGAGCTGCAAAAAAAAACCCAGGAAACCCTTGAATCATACCAACTGAAGCCGGAGGATGCTCCTCGGACTGTGTCTCGAAATCCTCAGGTTCATACATTCGAGAGACTGCATCCACCACTTGGTTGTCGGACCCTCGAACGTGATGAACCCAGAATCTAAAATGAGACAACTGCAAAACCCACCTTCCTAATTACCCTAGTTGTTGAGGTTGTTTGAGCACACAGCTCAATGCCTGGTTGTCCATGTGGAGCTCACATTCCTCATGCTATATATATATGATGTCAGGAAATCTCGAACTTGCCTCACTCGCAAAATATTCCTAACCTAACACTCCCATAGGGAGAGAGGGATGAACTTGACTTAAAGACCCCATTGACTGCAAGAAAAATAAGCAGGGCTACAATTTTGTCATGACTTGACAACCACCAGCTTAATAGGCGAGCTTTCAACATTAATTAATATAGTTAGGGTCAGCAAATAGTGTTCTCAAAAGACAGGATTTCTTTTGGGCTTTTTAATAATCGCTTCAACGTTAAATGTCATTACACACATAAGTTTATAAACCGGCTCCAAATACTTAGTAATATAATATGCTACACAGCCCTTGATCACCGTGCTTAACAACAATATATTTGGCTTTAAATTGAGGAAATCTTGTGTTTTTGGGCAACTTAGCATGTCTTTTACTGCATTACCCAAGACCTTTAAAACGCATTAAAAAAATTGTACATGATTTCACTTTAAAATGCAGCTGGGTATAGAAAGGAACGAGTTGACTACTATTGTCAAAGTTTCATTTTTCAGATGGTATAAAGTTTTTCTCGTGCCGAGCTGAGCAACTGGACTGCAAACCACATAAATACATGTGCATTGGCTCTTTCTGTGGGCCTTAGCGGAGACAGTGGCTACAAACCGCACCACCTCGGTGACCTCCAGAAAAGACGTCGTGGCATCGCTCCGACCACTGCAGCGATCAGTCGTACGGGCCTCAATGCGCTTCCATATGCATATACCTCGCTGCTGGCTGCTCCCTCGCCATCGCGCACATATCCCGGTGATCCCCACACTGATCTCATTTTGTTAAACACAACTTTATTCTTTTATGTTGATGTGCGGAAATGTCCCACTTTAGTTCAGCCCGTTAACCACTTCGACATGTAAAACGTATTTTAACAGGTTCCAGCCACGAGTGTAGAAAATACATCAAAATAGCAAGTCCGGCAACGAGATTGATCGGCTTAATGCAACTAGGCTGCGCTTCAACACATTGTGTAAAATCACTATCATGTGTTTCAGTTGCCACACATGGGATTCAAAAGTTACCGTCAGCCTTAGCATGAAAAACTCACTAACGCCCTTTAAAGTTTAACAGATCTCCACAACCACATTTTCAGAACCAGTAAGTAGTAAACTTCTTTTGCCACTGTAGGCATTTCAAAGGTTTACGCATCCTCTAACATGAGTTTATAGCATGTCGAACAGACACAGTTAACTGTTCACTGCGTGCTGCCACAAGTCTAGCATAGTGCTCAACGCAAAGCATTACATTCCGTAACAAACATTTAATTCACGTACTGCTGTCTTTTTCAAAAATGCCTTCTTGCAGGGATTGCGTACTCGTTACCCTATCACTCCCGGGCCTGTCTTTTACATTTATGACCACCCTCACGGACCGAGCTCGTACGAGCTTCTACATTGACACAACATGGTGTGTGTGCCGCCACGACCAGCTGCGGCAACTCGCTGCCAATGCCGACCGGCCCGACTGACTCACACCAATGGACTGCCGCTAATCACCTGGCCTGCACGACAACCATAGGCCTAGATCAGCTGATATCACATACCTCACCTCTTGCTCCATGCTGCAGTATTTCTTAAAGACTTGTACTACAACAGCAATTTAAATTAACACACAAACAAATATAAAACATACCTGATTATTTACCAACTCATTTGTAAAGTTCGCTAACATGATTAAATATGGCCGGCCATTAAAATACAATAAAACAAGAAAATATAAAATTATTTTACTGCACTACCAACCAGTTCCCCAAAATAGCACAAAATTTACCCTGGCGATAGGTGTATCGCCACATCAGCGTGTCGTCTAATTTTTTGAAGTGGTTAGGAGTCTTACTCGTTTCATTGTTAAGGTGGTAGTAATCCGCACATGATATTATAGAGCAATCTCTCTTTTTAATAAGTACAATAGGAGATCATGGACTAACTGATCATTATATCACATCGAACTCCTTTGTATTCTCCAGAATACACTCAACTGCTTCATGTGAAACTAGTGTTAGTCGTTTTGGTTATTGATTTATGGACGTGGCATTTCCTGAATTAATGCGATAGCACAAACAACATTCCCAGCAAACACAACCTGTCGGCAGAGTGTCGGCAAGTTGTCGGCCCGATACCTGTACTGTCTGCAACTGTCGTTTCAATGCCAGGAGATAGCCACCTGACAACGGCATGGTGTCTTTTTTGAGACAGATTGCAAGCCGCTAGAAAAAAAGACAACTGCCCACTGTATTTTTTAGGATAACAGATGGATATCAGCGAAAATATGTCGGCATGATATCGCAGAGCAAACATGTTGCAAGCATCTTAAAAATGTTTCTAGGCCGATTCCCATATGACATCTTTGTCTTTTCGGAAAGCTGGCCATTGTTTTATTTATTCCGGCCTGGCAACGTTTTCGAGACACGGCTCTTTATCACAATAAAAATATAAATATGATGTCATTTTGCCGACAAACATTTGCAAAGTGTTTGAAATGGCAAGATGTTAGTTAACTCTTAATGGTATAATGTCTTATTTGAGACTGTGTGTTAACCATTAGCATGATTTTTCATGATTATAAATGTATCATGTGGTATCCCATGGCATTTGTTTGCTTTGAATTATTTTTTCATTTATACAACCATCCGACAGATATATTAAAAACTACCAAAAATTATAGGCTTGCAATCCTCTGAAGAAATAGTTTTTATTCAATCAGTGTTTCAAAATTATTTGTTATATTGAAATGTAATATATATATATTCCTTTATAATAATTTTAGTAATTATATATTTTTAATTACTAGAGTTTATCAGCAACTTATTCTGTGGTGAATAAGTTAGCATGTTGGACTGGCAACTCAAGTGCTTTAGGTTCGAATCCCACACTCAGTAAGCAAAAGGTTTTCATATCATACAATGTGTTGAGAAGTAAATGATATATATATATATATAAAGAGGAAATGACAAGTACTAAAACTTTTAAACAGAAAGTTAAAGTTTTTTTCACTGGTATACTTTTTGTTTCTGGACATCATGCCACTCCAGGCCCAGCATTGTAACGACATCCATCCATCGCAAGCCTGGCATCGTAAATACATCCAGCCATCATAGGCCCGGTATCATAATGACATCCAGTCGTCACAGCCCAGCATCGTTACGACACCCAGCCGTTGCAGGCCCGGCATCGTAGCGACATCCAGCAGTTACAGGCTCACCATCGCAGGCTCGACAATGTCGGCCAACAGTTTGCCCCCAGTCCATATATCCAACGGGCCGCTGTCTGCGTGCCGGTATCTGCTGGCCAGAGTTTGTCGGCTTGGTTTTACCGGCCCGATTCTGGCCCGTACTTTCTGTGTATGTTGGTTTGCTGGGTTAGCCCTTCCGAGACCATTTTACACAGGAAAAAGCATCACAATACTGTGCATTAATTCAGAGGCAGCTTTTTCTAATCACCAGTTGAGTTTTACTTTTGTTCTTACTAGCCTTACTTCCATTATTTATGGTGAAGGCCATTCAATATTTTGTTGTCAAGAAGCTTATTAAAATTATGGCAGTTGCTGTGAGTCCTGTTTGCAAAAAAAATGTCGGAAAAGTACTCATTCGTATTGGCAAACTGCCAGATGTTGAGGAGACCAAAGTCCTTGCTACAATGACACTACAGGTAGGATGCCACCTTTGTCTGCTGGTCCAATTAGGCTTAACCATCTGACAAATTTTCCTTAACATCTGGCTTCAATGAAAATTTCATTAGAGGCGATTAACACATAGCACTGACAACAGACTACTACTGGACAGCTCACTGACAAGGACAAATCCTGCCGTGTAGATACAACCAACTGTGTACTGCCTGCCCATAGTACCCCAGTCGAGTACCAATACACCACCCCAGCTTACGTAATACATCAGGCCGCAAAATACAGTCATATTCTATTTATGCTTTGTATAAAGGATGTATATAATTCCTATTACACACATTAAGAGCTTGTAGAGGGGACTGAGTAAGAACATTTTGTAAAGTAACCCTAGGACTGAGTCTAAAACATTTTTCACAGTAACCCATATCCAGAAACCTGCTACTTCCTTGCTGCAAGCTAAAAATACCACCATGCATAGACCTGCCTCATATCCATTAAGCAGAGCAGAGTATGTCATTCGATGACAATCACCTGATGTCATGTGTCTTTAACCCATGCTGCATGCTATTCACTGCATACGTCGAGCTCTTGGTCTCATGGCAGTGCCTTTCTGTTCAACATGGTCAACTAGTGTATTAAATTCGTGTAACATACATGTGTGGGTGGAGGGAAACCCACATGCTAGACACCCCCGTGGATTTCATGAACAAAATGCCATCAATTTGTGGGCAGGGTTTCTGGATGGATGTGTGATTGGGCATTACATTCCGACACCTAACCTCATGGGTAGCTCGAACTTGATTTTCCTGAAGGTCATATTGCCCGAACTCTTGGAAGATGTGCCATTGATCATCTGGCAAGCCATGTGGTTTCAACACAATGGCGCATCACTGTAATTTGCACATATTATCCATGGTCATCTTGATGATCGATTCCGGCGATGGTAAATCAACAGTGGTGGCTCAATTTATTGCCCTGCACAGTAACCGGATTTGTCGCTGTTGCATTATTTCGTGTGGGAATACATAGTAGTCTGGATTAAGAGACTTGGTGGAATCCCAGGAGGATGAGCTTGCACGGGTTATGACCATGGTTGATGTGCGACTACCATGTGTTTATGAATTACCCATGTAGCAAAACACATATGACCCATTTATGGTTTACAGTCGGATGCCAAGCAGGCAAAAAGTTGGCCAATAGCTGGCATGCAATTGGTAACAATGTTGGTCATGGAGAGGCACCGCTACTCTGCCCATTACTGGCCCAGGTGTGGTGAACACAAATATCCCAAGCATGGCCCATATGCTTACAACAACAATGGCCCATCCATGTACCACTTCATAGCCACCAGATGACCCACAGATGACTAGCCATGCTTCCACCATATGTCAAACACCATCCCTTAAAAATAATTATTTTTTCCTTCAATCCCAACTTCTCTTTGATATTAACTTTCTTTTACTTCACGATTAAAACATAATACAATGTGAAAATATTATGCTTACTTTAATACACTTTAGACTTCGCACAATATATTGTATGTTGTACCAATGCCAGCAAGTTGAAGGCTGGCAATAATGTAAATAGTTTCCTGGAGGAACGCATAGTTGAACCAAGTAAATGCATCAGTGAGAAGTAATAGAGTGGTATATTTTGGTAGCCGAATATCATTTCATGGCACAAGCCTCACGCCTCCCACCAAATTATAAGTACGTATTTACAGTGTGCAAGTGTTCATATTTAACCATGTAACTACGTAATTTACGGGTGTGTGGTCAGCCCAAATAGTCCACACAAGTATCACATAATGTATGGACACATAGTCAGCCCCGATTGTCCACCGTGTAGCATGCGCAAAAATAATCTAAACTTCTGCTGGGGAGTTACACCAACAACTGGAAGGATTGCCACCTTGGTAGTCGGCTGCATGACCGGAGATGAAGAATCAGCTCTACCAATTTATGATGGCATTAATGTCTGCATGATGTCTGGGGCCCGGGTAAACACCTTTCCCAACAATTTCCCTACACTCCAGACTCACTGCTCCTCAAAATTCTGAACAACCCCAATTCACATCATGACACCCTGTCAAAATGTCGTCCATATTAATGGCGAAATCCTTTCACTAACCAATCCTAAGTTCTAATACCACCAAAATACTTTCCGCAAAATTTTTCCAAATTAAAAAAAAATTATAATGTCCTAAGAAGCTTATCCCACACATTTTACCACTACCCACAACGAGGGAGCAGTGTAGACGACCCAACTACACAACAACAACTTTGGGACACCTTCTGGATGCCTACGAGATGCCAGGAAGGGATGTCGCGTGGTTGGCAGGAAAGCGCGAGGGGAAACGGAGAACAGCCATCATTGCTACAAGGAAGGAACAGTGTACGAGTCGCCATTTTGGGATGGCGTGTGATATCAGATAATGCTACATGCTCCACGCAGCAGACGATTACAGAGGGTGTACATTACAGTGCTACCCCTCCCACCACCATGGCACACCTGATTAGCTGAGCTACAATCGATCGCAAGGCCGGTCAACACCCCCTGATGGCACGTGCTGAGGGGACAGCCGCGAGAGGGGAAGGCCAGACTTCTCCAATGCCATGTCATGCGCTTCCATAACTCATGTGTCCCGAACTGCGCACCATGGCTGGCCAGGCGCAAGACGGCATGCTGGCACTATTGTGTCTGCCTATCTGTTGGCAATACCTCAGGATTCCATATCCAAGTACGAAAGTGGCAGCAACTACTGCCGTTGTCGATGAAAGACCAGACCAATGAGTAACCACACAATGGACAACCGTGATTTTGATATTAAACGGGAAAACAAAATACCAGACAGTGTAACCACAAACATTTTGGACAACAATCCTAGGGAAAATTTAACCACAAATCAAAAGCAACATCGGTGCAACAATTTGTTGCGCACAAGGTAGAGTACACATATCTTGACTTGTGCACACTGTCAAACATGATGTCATCATGAGTGCCTTTACAGTGCCGAAATCTAAACCATAACTGGGAGAAGTTACGTGTGTAAGAACTGAAATAAAAACGTGAACCAACTTCAACATGCACAGTTTAATTGGAACAACTTCCTTGTAGAACTGAAATGGCATGTCACCACATATCAAAGGGCAAGTTAGCAGGAAAGAATGGGGATGGAAGCAGCAAGTGTCGGAATTGCAACACCACAGTACACCAGCGGTGCCAAATGCAACATGAGAGAATGTCTGCACAGGGAATGCTGTTTTTGTGCCGAAACTGTACTGCGAAAGCGAGCATGCCACACGTCAACAGTACCCACGTGGCAGTCGACAACATGCAGGCACAAGGGGTCCAGCCACAACAACAGATACCAACCCTAACCACAGCACCTCTCCCACTCATAAACATGCACTGTACTTAACACCGTAAACAACTTACTACCCTACTACCATTCCCCCCCATCAACTCACACAATCATGCAACTCATTTCAACTCAGTTTCCAACCGCAACATCAGTGACACCATTTCAATCTGATAATGCAGGGACCACACTGAAGAACAATTGGGGACACATCAGTGTGCAACAACCTAACCATTCACAAGATTGTAGGAAGCAGCAGATTGAAGGCGAAAGTAGCGCACACCAACAAAGTTTCAAATTTTTCCACATTTTGTGTGAATACCGACAGAAGACTCCACGGCATTCCTGAAAAACTGTACTGTCCGATTGCAATGCTATGACGTATGGGAAGAGAAATGGGCTGCCTGTGTGGGTAGCCAACTACAGGGAGATGCAAAAGTGTGGTGGAACTCTCTCAACACTATGGACTGGAACAGGATGAATTCATACAAAACATTCCAGGGCAGATTTGGAGGGACATTTAAATCATTGCGGGCCCAAAACAATTTAACACTTCTAGAGCAACAATATGGCGAAGCACACACAACATTCATTACTAAGAAAGTGCATTTAGTGCTACATTTCCACCCGCAGTTACCAGAGCGCGAGGTCATGGAAGTTGTAGCAGAAACTGTGTGGCCAGAGTACAGTGCAGCGATTGTGCCATTACTGAACAGTAGCATGATTAGAGCAGCTATCATCTTGGAGAGGCATTCATGCAAACAGGAACAGAAATATCAAGCTGCATAATGGCGGCCCAAGCCGCGAGGTGAAAATGGTGCCATGAACAATAGTCAATTGGGACAAAATAAAAAACAGGCTTTCGGACAAACCTATACGAAATTCAAAAGTGCAAGTTCGGGCAGGTACAGTGCAAAACAAAATAACTCCGACAAAAGTGAAAGTTCACATTAAGGTAACAGGAAGTGCAGTGATAAATGGGAGTACAACAGGAAACCGCAACATTCCTGCTGCTACTGCCGACCGGCAGAGGAGTATCACTGGGATAGTGCAAAACAATACAACGAAATTTGAGTCATTTTTGTATGCCGCCTGGGTTTAGGGATCAGTGTCCAGACCATATACTAAATATAAGGTAAACCTATCTCCCTGACTGCGCACAACCAATTTCTGTGTCCCATCATTGAACTGCTTTTCTGCCAACATGTCTAGTGAAAATGGCATGGTTTGGATATTAGATTAGAAAACTGATTTGTAAACAAGTACTTAGAGAAGTTTTTACACCTCCTTTAACCTATTTGTAATGCAGTTTCACTAAATTCAAATTGGTAAAAGTATTTAGTTATTTTAATAGTGCTTGTCATTTTATAATATAGATACAATCAAACACGTTCTTCACTGGTAACCATGTGACTTTGACAGTTGTGTTCCTTTGCAGTAGGTCAATTTTGGGTACATGCGTAGAAGACGAATTAGTGGTCTACCCAATTAGCTATATAGTAAACATAGAGTGGGGGAATTGTTTCCAGTCTGAGGCCACTTGAACTTCTGTCCACCATTTTTATGCCAGTTAAAAAAAAGGTCCGTGATAGGGTGTAGCAGTAAGGAATATCATGCTTACGTATTCAAAATAATAGACAAATAAAATACTATTGGACATTTTCACGCACTTGCTGGATGGAAATAAAGTTTAAATAGCGAATTTTGCTTTGCAATGTTAAATATGGTGTAAAACAAACCTTTGGGAAGTTGTATAGTGTAGGGTTGTAAATGCTATTTTTGTGAAGAATCATGATAATATCAAACCACCCTGCATGTTTGAGATTTCAGTGTATAAACCTATGCTTGGGAGCATGTAAGTGATTGATGTATCCAATTATTTGAGTGCTCGGAAATATTAAACATGCAATGGGCTGTGGTGTTGTGGCTCGAAATTGCAATGAAAATAATTTACCTATTAACAGAAGTCTGGCATCAAACTGCAAAGTTGGTGAATTAATCTCGTAATCAAAATCATTATTTTCATGAATTGAGATCGACGTGGAAATTATATTTTGTGGGTGCTCATGGAAAGCATGTCCTGGTAAATGTAAACATATCGTCGAGGTATTGTAAAGCAGAGGGGCTTTAAAAAAAAAATCAGGAAAATAGACTAAGTCCACTCTTTTATTAATACAAAACACATATTTTATGAGGCACATCAATATGTCACCTGATGGGAAGTGCTATGAACTGTAGGAAAATTGAGGGGTAAAAGTTTATAATGAAAATGTATATATTTGTATATTTTCACAGCACAATTTCCCTGATCTTCATTGCCCTCCCCACTATCAATTTAGGTTTTTGTATTGGCTTGGTTTGTATTGTTTAATTGTCTTTTTGCCAACTCATGTATTTCCATGTGTAAATATTATTATAAAGTACATATTTTCCACTTGTTTTACCCCACAATTTCTCTGATCAAAAAATCGTCATATGCTAATTTCAAAACCTATTACGTATGAATATTCACAGTTTTGACCTCTAACATTATTTAGGTCAGCTTTTTGATGTGACATGAGCTGAGCTCCCGGCCCTTAGACCACCATCCATCGTATATGCAGCAGAGAGCCGCTCTCTATCACACGTGGTAGCGCGTCGGTGATCAGCAGAGGTGCAAGTGCAGTGCAGTGCAGTGTGTGTGTGTTCCAGGTGCAACATATAACAGAGTAGGACAGTGGTCATGCGGCCACGTGTGCAGCCATACATGGATACAGGAAAGAGTACAAAATACTTTTATTTTCCTAATTGTTACGTTAAAGGGCGAGGGTGATGACGAACAGTCATGTTTTGGTAGTGTACTTCATCAACGTGTTGTCATCCACACATCATTCCACTTGTTTTGCAGTGTATTATGTTTTGTTGCCATGTAAGAGAATGTTTAAGAGTGTTGTTGCAAGTGGTGTAGTGCTAAGCATAGTTGTGCGAGTTCTAGGTAAAAGAGAGTAGTTCCACGTGGCACGCTGTGGCGGCAACCTCAGTGAGTACGCAATGATGGAAATACAGTAGGTGTTGAGCATTTCGAGAGGTAGGTCATGTACATTTCGGTTCTGCGCCCGGGCGGCATTCACAACTTGTACCAGTCATTTTTCACCTGAATAGTCTTGTAGTTTAACAGGAACCTTTTTGCAACCCACCTGAGACACTGCCTCTCACCTTCTCCAGGTTTGCATCGCCTGGAGAAGCTTACTTTACCTTCAAGTTACACACGGGTCTTCGCGCCATTTTTCAACTGCATCACTGCTGCCGACCTGTAACTGTTCGGTATATATTTATGTAAAGCGTTGCTCCTAGAGGATTGGAAGCAATCGCCTAAATAAATGGCACTATGTTGACAGAGTGTTTAATTTAAGGTTAGCCACAAGGTGTTTCAGGGACAGGCCATTATACTATCCCGCCAACCTGCACTTTCAGCTTTTGTTTGCAAGTGGTATAGTGTAAAGTAGCATGGGCATGTGGATAGTCTGGTTAATTTATGGCATAGCATGGGATACAGTTTCATCAATATTCAGCATGAGGAGTGATGCAGCATGCAGAAGGATAGCTGCCTTTGGTCATCGGCCACACGGCCCAGAATGAAGAACAGTCTGCTCTACCACTTCAACGGCATTAGGTCTGGATAGTGCCTGGCGGCCAGGTAATATACCCCATCCCAAATCACCTCACCCAGACAAAACCACTCCTCAATTTTTGATTTTCACTTTGACCACAGTACCACCGTCCACTGGCCCCAATCCATTCCTTTTCAAGCCATGGCAGAAGTCAGGCGTTTTAGAAATGCCTGAATTGATGATAGTTCTTATGGATATTTTTAATTAACATATTTGTTTTCCACTACGTAGCACATGATACGTAATGAACGTCAATATTTTGCTGCTACTGTGTTTAACACTTTTACAACTGCTAGGTAAAGAACTGTAGTATTTATCCTTTTTGTTATTGATATCTGCTGGGTCATTTCTTAAAAAGGACAGTCTCAGTTGGAATAAAAATTAGAACGAAGGAACAACCAGTCTAACGAAAACGCCACATTAAATTCAAGCACGAACCTCATGTTGCATTTTTTTTTTCATATAAACTTAAAAGATAACGATGAACATGCTCCCAAATAAGCCTACAGTAACATTTATTTAACTCATATTTATACATATTGCTACTTACTTTCTATTAGGTTTATTGAAATTTATCTGGCTGGGCTTAGTATTTTGTTGGGATCACGTGACATGATTTTGTATCATACACCTAGGACAAAGGCTCAATGTTGTGATAAATAATTAAGACATGGATGTAAATAATTATCTTCGTCATAAAACAGTTCACTGTTAAAACATATAATTAATGCTCATAAATATTTGAAATCACGCACACAAACAGCAACGGCATTTTTCACGCAGCTGTTATGTAAACACACGTAACAGTATATTAAAATTCAAAAACTTGTTACATCTCATTCATGGTAACAACATGACAAGAAGCATCAGCTGACGAAGTTTTGACCGAAATGAAAATGGCTGGACACTTTGCCAATGGGTTCCACTTAAGTTTTTTTTTTTTTATCTCTTTGTTTAGTATAAAGCTCCTTGGGTCTACCTCCCCTTCTTAGATGGCGTTGTATTACAAAGACTAAAGATGAGGTTACCTGATTATTTGTCTTTTGTGCATGTACACAACATTGATCCACCCATAAGGAACACATACGTCAAAGTCACATGGTCAACAGTGATGAACGTGTTTGTTTTTATCTTAATTAAAAATAACAATGCACTATTATATGAATAAAATACTTTAACCAATTTTAATTTGTTGTGTACTCGCGTCCCTCGGCTCCTATGTCCAGTTCCACCATCGTGGTTCGAAACAAGATATTAGATCGTATAGTCCATTCTGCTTTCTTCGACCTTATGGAATCGAACCCTTGAAAAATCACCCTTAGGCATAACATGTCAACTTGTGTTAATTCACTTGTATTCCAAAATTATTTAACTCTGTGATATAACATTAAAGTACTGTATTCTTAAATGTATTAATAATCTTCTTAGTATATTCTATAACTTGTAATGTTCATTTCGTATTAAATAGGAATTAACAACAGTGAGAGCAGCGACGTTTTGGCAATGCCCAATAAGAAATAGTTCATGGTTACAATATTTTTTAACCTGGTTTTTATGTATACTATTTGTAAATTAATCATAGCCAATTGATATTTTTGTATTGTTAGGTAACACTGACGGAAACACATTTTTTTGCTGCAGTAAAAAATATAAGCGGAAATTACAGTGCATAGGCTCGCTGTAGTGACACAGTGGTTTTTTTCTACCCGTGAAGAAAAGTTTAAGCGACGTGGATTGTGTCGCTCTCTCTCTCATATATATATATATATATATATATATATATATATATTATATATATATATATATATATATATATATATATATATATATATATATAGGGAAGTTCGTACCACCTGTGTGGCAGGAAAATTATAACTCTTGTTATTTCTCATTTCAGCACATTTTATACTAATTACATCAACAATAATGATGTTTTAAATTGTAATTTACAACTGAAATGAAATTTATTTAGATGGGATGTGATCGTGTGATGATTACAAATCCGGCAGGTTGGCAGACGTGGTGTGGAAAGGAGAATCTAGAATCACGTGCTTGTCCCAACCCAACCCAATATGGCGAGCGATTATACCAATTGCCTTACGACTGGCAGTGATATGGCGACATTTCAACGACACTGCGTGTTTCTGAACGAAGCGCCAAGTTCGTACTCGTGTATTTTTAATCATCCTAGTAAATTACAATGTTGTGATAAAAATGTATTTTCATGGCAGGGTTTAAAGGGTTGTTTTATGTTCGCTGTGTTTGAAAGGGTGTAGTGGTTTCAGGTGCGTGTGTGGATTTCAAACATGTGTAAAACGTTTTCGTTTTAATAACGAACTGATGTTATGACGAAATTATCTATTGAAATTCACGTATGTTTATCACATTGTTGTACCTTTGCGCTAGGTGTTTTAAACATAGTTGTGTAATGAGCTTACGCTTATGTGATTTGAATGTCTGCCACAAACATCTAAAAATACTAGGCCCAACCAGATAAATAAAAAAAAAAATTATATAATATACCTACAAAACCAGTAAGTACCAGTGCATGTAAATATTACCGGAATAAATGTTATGGTAGGCCTATGTGTTTGCATTTTAACCACTATATTTTACATTTGTCGATGGTACGTACAATAAATATACAACACAAGTTGCGTGCTTGAATTTACTGTGTTGTTTCGTTGGACTGGTTGTCTCTTCGTCTTAATTTTTATTTAAATAAGGCTATCCTTTTAACGAAATAACCCAACACATTAATAACAACAGGTTAAATATTACTGTTGTTTTCGCCTCAGTTGTAACAAACACAATTGTTGCAAAAAAATTAATTCATATTATGTGTAATGTGCTATATCCTGTGTAACAAATAGTCATAAAGCCGACCTAAGTATTGTCATAGGCCTAAACTGTAAACATTCGTAACAAATATGACAGCACTCTTTGAACAGCAACCAACACATTTGTCAGTTATAAAAGTAGATGTCACGTGGCAGTGTTTATGTTTTCGTGTAGTGGAAGGATACATTATCATTAACCAAAAGTAGATATTTAGAAGGGCTTCAGAAAAAGTCGAAGATATCGTGAATCAACTATATGTAAGATTTTCACAGAAAATTGTTGAACCCTCTTCTAATTTCTTTGGTTGCATCATTTTAGTTCAAGCTTACAAGCAACGATGTTAGAAGTGGGTGCAATAGATTCGGTGAAAACCTTACATCCAATCTGGGATCGAGTTTCGAACCACGATGGTGCGATTGGGCACTAGCCATTCGCCCGGCCATGTATCAGGTCCAACACATCCAGTAGTGCTCCATGTGTGTGGAGCACATTGAAGAATGTGCCCGTTGAAGAATGCGCCCGTGCGCTCCCTGCAACTATAGTATAGTGTGGATTAGTGCAGAATTGAACATTGTAGTGCAAGTGGAAATAGCGCCATCTCAAAGGGCATAATGGCGAGCACCATATGACATTCCTAAGAGAAGGACTTTGGGTTTAAGCCCTGATGTAACCCCTATAATATAATTGTCATTAAAGAGTGTCTTATTGCAGTTTTTAGTTTCACTAAATTTGTTCCACCTTTCACGTCATTCGTCGCAAGTGTTTTGTATTGACATGAACCGTAAACCATAGCCTGTTCATCCCGCCGACAAAACAACTGCCAAGACACCACACTACCACGAGGAGAAATCAGCACATCAGACAATGTTTCGTGTGTATGTGTGGAGTGCATAAGTGTAGTGCGGGATGTAATATTTTTGTTATCTTTTAAAAAAGGATTTAGTTATGTGTTGTAAAAGAGTAGTGTTTACATTTGTGTGCCCGTGTTACATCGCACTTCTTAGTGCACCAGGGCTGCAAACCATGTGTGGCTTGTGTTCTGTTGACATAGGGTATTTGTTCATGTTTTTATAATGATGTGCGTTTGAGTGATTCATTGTCCTGTTTAGTTTATAAGGAGAGTCGAGGACGATATGTTAATTTTAATAGTGTTTTGTGTAAAGTATTTGCCATGCACATTTTGTAATACTAAATCAACCCTGCGCCTGTCACACTTTTGGTAGCACAACATAATATTATTCCAGGGTAATTTTGTGTACTTTGCAAGGACATGCGCTTAGCTTAAATTGTCTAAATTTAATGTAATATTTTACGGCCATTATCACTGCCATAGTTCCGGTAGTGGGTCAGTAAAGTGTGGTTATGTATGCCGATCACATTAAAGTCTCAAGGCATAAGGACGACCATGTGGTCACATAACCTTACTTTTCCATAATTCTTATTTAGTGAGTGTATTGTGTGCTTTGTGTATTTGTAATGTAATTGTAACATTAATTAAATAACTCTGAAATAAAAGACATCATTGGGGACCAACGCAGAAAAAAAAAATTGTGTATTAGAAAGATGTACAAAATGTAGGATAAGGCTAAGTCATATGTTAAAAGTGAAGCGGTATAATGTAATATTTTTATTTATGTTTTTAATAGTAAATTTTATATTAGTGTCTTGTGTGACATTGTAAACCCCATCATTCCATTACTGCATAAAATTTCATTTCATGTAAATAAGTCTTGTTGAATAACAGGACTTCTTATGTCATGCAGAAGTCTCGTGCCACGGTTGCTGGCTCCCATGAATGCTTTGAGCAGTGGCGTCATTGTATCTTGTGGGGTAGGTTGTATGTGAGGGCCCACTCCAAGGACTTCAAATTTTTGCCACCAATCATGTAACTACCATTGTTAACTTCACTATTTCTGGAACCTTTCAGCTTTTATTAACCCTGGAGCGCATGCCACCCCACTGCTCGGCCCATTTGTACATGGCCGGGGCTTAACTTTTCAAACTAAATCTTGATGTAGGTAGAAGACATCAGGATACCAGGTATGCCTCATGGATCATGGGATATCACGACCCCGCATCAATATTGTACTCTGCACTGGTGCCTATATCCCGGTAAAACTTAACCAAAATATCTTAGCGCTAACATAACCTCCTAATCTCTGATGCCCCAAAATTCCATCACATCAGTATTTTTATTGTGTAGCAAAAAATGTCTCATTAAGAAATTATATTTTATATGTAGCAGATAAGTTCAATATAATTTAATCAGGGGTTTTCTTGTGCGTACCGCAGAAATTAGTCCCTGCTTGGCATGCTAACCCCCTCCTGGGCGGTCAAGGCGCCAAGCCGGAAAGTGGTAGAGTTTGAGACTCGCGGAGGGCAAGGCTGCTTTCGTGCATGTCCGGTGGCATTCACCCTTGGACTTATCATTTAACTACAATAGACCATCAATGTAACAACAACATTTTCCCTGTGGTTTGAATTGCCTAGCAGATATTAAATGCCGTAATCACATTGTGTGACCGTCGAGTCTTTTGTACTGTGTAGCCTAACTAGCAGGTGGTGCCTAGTAATCAATGTAAGTGGTTCCTAAATGGAGAACAGTAATTAAACCGCACTGAAATACGTGTGAAACAGGACTTCTGTGTATTTTTCAGGTCTGATCGCAAGGTTTTTCAGGGCACGAACCCTTATAATATCTGCTCTCATATTGTAATTGTATTAAGTATGTTTTGTGTGTAGCCTATCGTCAGATAATATTGCAAGTTAATTCAGTGTTTTGTGTGTGGTCAGCCCATAGGTCACCGGGTAATACAGTGTAACATATCAGTATGGCGTGGTACCCGCCAGAGAGGTTACCGAAGGGAATTAAATAATTATCAATATTATTAAACATTTTATATTAAGGGAACAGCAGATCAACGTGAAGTTTTACTCCCTGGGTGAACGGCCTTCGACCTTGAGATCAGATGAGTCAGCTATACCAAGTATTCGTGGCACTGCTATCAGAGTGCCTGGCACCCGGTTAACAAAGGTAACGAGATCATTACTTAAAAATCTCACCTCCTGCAAATTTCTCGTCACCCATCCAATGGCCTAACCACAAGGCGTCAAATTTAATTAAACTGGATTACATATTGGTTAGTGGAAGTATACATTTATTTCATATTATTTGTTTAAAAATCAGTTTTCTAATCTAAAATCCAAACCACACCATTTGGCTGGTTGTGTAGGCAGAAAAGCAGCTCAATGCTGGGACACGAAGATTGGTCATGCGCAGCCAGCGAGATCGGTCTACATCATCTTTAGTCTATGGTGTAAACCATAAAAATATCCTTCAACTTATATATATGTCCGATCGTAACATATATTTGATTGTAGTTATCATCATGCTATCACAACTTAATTGTTACGAATATTTTTTATTTAATTTTCTAATTGACCTAAATATAGCCTGCAAAATAATGATTTGCTAACGTTTGGAAATATATTTACAGTAGGGAAGATCAACCGTATTTCTCTGTAGTGGCAGCCTTTAATTTGATTGTCATTTGGTGTGAAAGGAGGCGTGGTGGTGTGATTTTTGTAAATAGTATTGTAGAAAACACGTTATTGGCAGGTTTTGTTTGAATTTGATAGTGCTGCAATTGAATTTCTAATCTAGAATCGTATAATGGTTTGTCACAAAATTTTATTTACGTAAAGTTTTTTTAAAATGCTGTATATGGTACAGCTAGTGTAAAGAATGCTGGGTATCATGTTATTTCCATTTGACTGAAAAATATAGCTTTTCTTATAGCGGTTTGTAGAATATATCATTTTAATGTTTAAATTGACCAAACGGTAATGTACTTTGCTCAAGGTTAAGCTGGACTCATTCATCCATTTCATCCGTCAGTCGCCCGCCCGTCCGTCACGAACAAATCGCAGGGCATCTTGTTTATATCCTTCAATCTGTCAATTATATCTCAAACTTTTAATCTTCGACGGACCGACGAATTGACCACCACCTTGTAATATCGTTCCTTGAACATGGCTATCGGGAAAACAGTCACTGGGTTGTGTTTGAATATTTTTTCATTTTAAATACACAATGCAGCGAAGTTGATTACTTTTTTAATTTGAATCTTTTAATCGAAGTGAAGATAACTTGTGGATTTTAAGAGGAAATGCTGATAAATTATGTTAGGGAAAGAATGTATTTATGATATTCATTAAAAACACTCATTTCTCTGTGAGAAAGTTCATGTTGTTGGGTGGTTACACTGAACGTTTTCTGGTGGCCGGATGGATGACTGTTGAGAGTCGCTTTCACTTGGCGGACGAAATAACCGACGTATGGCTGACTGAAAGACGGCCGACTGACGTAAGCGTTGGATGGTTGTGAGCCAAGCTTAAGGTTAATTGTACTCAGGGTACGAATAAAACTAGTTTCGTATGGAAGAGTTTGCCGTAGTGAAATGTTTTTCCGCTGTGTGCGCTGGTTCCCAAAGAAGTATTTTTTACACTGGATGTAAATGTATAAATTCTACATATTTTTGTGTAAAATATGTAGAATGTTTGGCTCGAGTTCTGAATGTATTTGCCTGAGCCAAAATTTTAAGCACTAACTATGCCATAACTTAGGGTGGCATTTATGTAATTATATTTTTTTAGAGCTTCGTCATGATGGTAAAATTCTAGAATAGGGGCTTTTTTGAAGGGGGAAAAAAAATCTGAAACTGGTATAATTCCACTCTACTAATTACACAACACAAATTTATTAGGGGCATCAAGATCCAATTCGAACCCCAAAAATGTTAGCGGGGAGGGCTATGAAGATCAGGGAAATTGTTGGATAAAATGGGTGAAAAATATGTAAATAATGAATTATGTATTTATGAAAGAAAAAAAAAAACTGAACAAAACATTAACTAAATAGACAATATTACCAATACGAGCTACAAATACGATGGTGGGGAGAGCTATGAAGAGCAGGAAAATTGTGGGGTAAAAAAATTTAAAATATGTACATTTTCATTATAAACTTACCCCTCACTTTTCCTCCAGATCACAGCTCTCCCCACCTAAAAAAAATTGCCGGCGTGCCTTGAATCACTGTTTTGGTAGATTTACTCCCCTGCTGGTGCTGGGACTCTGGCTCGGGGTATAATGTATGGCTATGCTTGTACAGTATTTTTGCTATTTAACATATTTTCGTCAATAAATATTAAATTGTGTACATATGTTTCACTCGTTTTACCCCACAATTTCCTTGATCTTCATAACCCTGCCCCACTATCATTTTTGGGGTTTCTATTGGTCAAATGTTGTTGTACCTAGTAAATTCGTGTTCTGTGGAATTAGTGGAGTGAAATTGTACTACTTTACGAAATTTAAAAAAAAAAAAAATTAATTTAATTTTGTTAATATTCACCAAATCACTTGCCATTCATACAGCGTATACAAATACGCACTCCACAATGTCTGTCCATTTGACCACATTGTAATTCTTAAGAATAGGGCTTTTCTAAGAGAAAAAAATTCTCTGAAAGTGGTATAATTCGACTTACTAATTACACAGAACATGAATTTTTTAGGGGCATCAACATGATCAATAGAAACCCCAAAAATGATTGTGGGTAGGGCTAAGAAGATCAGGTAAATTGTGGGGTAAAATGGGTGAAAAATATTTAAATAATGTAATATTTATTCATGAAAAGATGCAAACAAAACTGAACCAAACATTAACTAAATAGACAATATTACCAAAACAAGCTAGAAATACAATAGTGGGGAGGGCTATGAAGATCAGGGAAATTGTGGGGTAAAATGGGTGAAAAATATTTAAATAATGTAATATTTATTCATGAAAAGATGCAAACAAAACTGAACCAAATATTAACTAAATAGACAATATTACCAAAACAAGCTAGAAATACAATAGTGGGGAGGGCTATGAAGATCAGGGAAAATGTGGGGCTAAAAAAATACAAAATAAGTAAATTTTTACTATAAACTTTTAACTCCTCAATTTCCCTGATCTTCATAGCCCTCCCCACTATTGTATTTGTAGCTTGTATTGGTAATATTGTCAATTTAGGTCATGTTCAGTTCAATTTTTTTGCAATTAAAAATGTTTTTAAGACAGTATTACAGTAATATTACAAATAGTAAAAAAATGTTAAATTGCAAAACACGCACGTTAGTTCTCAGTGTAAAGAGGCTACACATGATAATAATTTATGGGGAAACTCCAAGCTTCGCTGATGTGTCACGTTTCGTGTCGCCACCCAAAAAAAATTGCAGGTGTGCCTTGAATCACTGTTTTGGGGATTTACTCCCCTGCTGGTGCTGGGACTCTGGCTGGGTGCATAATGTTTCGCTACGCTTGTACAGTATTTTTGCATTTTTACATATTTTCGGCAATAAATATTAAATTATGTATTTATCTTTCACTCCTTTTACCTCAAAATTCTCTGATCTTCTTAACCCTCCCCTACTATCATTATTGGGGTTTCTATTGGTTAAAGGTTGATGTACCTAGTAAATTCGTGTTCTGTGAAATTAGTGGAGTGGAATTATACCACTTCCCATAATTTTTTTCCTCGAAAAATTCATTTAATTTAGTCAATACTCGTCAAATCATTCGCCATTCATACGGCGTATACAAATAAGCACTCCACAACTTCGGTCCATTTGACCAAACTAATCACTGCTCATATATTATAATTTACCTTTTCCCTTGCTATAATAGCATAGAAACACGCACAATTATTAGATTTAACTCTTCAAACAACATGAATTGCAATAAAACCTGGGTTTAATCACTCGTTAATCCGAAGCCTCAGACAGGACTGTGCAAACGAACGTTTGGCAACTTCCCCACAATCCATCTGACGTCAACCAACATGGCGGTATACACGCACACACAGTGTATTGAAATAAATATATATACAAATGGCAGATAGGCGTAATACGAAACAACGTTGAGACTGTGTTTATGAACAGGTGCCGTATGACACCATGTTTCTTTACGATACACTGTGACCAATAATGGACAAGAGATAGGAAACAAATGTGCGTCGAAATTGGTAGATGTTATATGTGTAGTGTGGTTCTATCAGGCATTTTTGTAAGCTCTTATGGTGGACTTTGCAGGAGGTTTTAATGTAAATGTGCTGTTTATGTGTTTTATTGCGTTTCAGCTTGACATGTGAAGTCAAATAATTATGCGGAAAGATGAGTGTTTTTGCGATAATTAGATTTATGGGAAAAGTTAAAATATAATATTTGTGCGATATTTTGAGTGTGTATATAGTCATCAAATTGAATACACCTTGTGTCGTGGTTAGTAATTTTTGATGTATTGATTGGGCGAGTAAATGTACTACATTTTCAATTTTAAGTGTGAAAGTGATTATATTGTGAAATGAACTGTGTATTATTGCGTTTGAGTGTGTTAATTGCGTGGTAAAAGGATTGAAAAATATGACCTAAAAGCAGACCTAACCAAACAATACCTAACTTTTTACTAATACAAGTTATAAATACGATAGCGGGGAGGGCTATGTACATGTGGTAACACCATGAAAAACAAAATGAAGTTATTGGAAGTTTTAATGATCATCTGTTCATTCGATTAGCTACAAATAAATTTAGTTTATTGATGTATTTTTGCATTATTGATGTTTCATTTGCAGATTCGGTTCATCCTGATACAAAATAGAGCTGGGAAAACACGTTTAGCCAAATGGTACATGAACTTTGATGATGATGAAAAACAAAAGCTAATTGAAGAAGTACATGCTGTGGTGACTGTTAGAGATGCGAAACACACAAATTTTGTTGAGGTGAGTAGTGAATATCTTAAGGTAATTTTTTCCCCCATAGAACCGTTGGTAGTTCTTTGCCATTATTGGTTGAAGTCATAAGTTTGATGTACATAAACAAAAGTGAGAATTAAAATTACTTCACAACATTATACTTAATGATTTTCATATAAAAATATAAAATTCCCCAAAAAAAATATTTTAAAAAATTAGTAACTGAAGAAATACGTGCCACAATTTTTCCAGCTGCACTATGAGAAAAAATGTTATTTTTATTTGAGATGCATCAATACAATCTGTCAACTAGAAACAGATCCACAATAAAGACATGTTGAAGAAATGGTAGTCAATGTCAGGGTGTAAATAGGCAATTATGGGCCTGAGTACTTCTGTTCAACTGCTAGTACATAAGTAATATTTTTAAGTAGGATTATTTGTAACAGTAATTCGATCCATTTTGGTTTCAAAATGCTTAAAACATTAAAAGTGTATTTACATTTTAAAAATTTTAATGTGGTCATGAAGCACATGTATTGTTTTTAATATATAAAGTGTCAAAATAATTCATTGTTCATGGGATGTGATAAACGCAGCTTATTTTGGTGGATAGGAGTGTGCCAAAAATCTTGGTTTCCATGGAAAAATAATTATACTGTTCCCCTAAATAATAAACTTATTTTTTCGGGAAATTCTTATTGAAATAGGGTCTGCGGTGGCTGAGCTGTTAAGACTGCTTGCCTCCCACCAAGGTGAACCAGGTTCGATCCCCAGCTGGGTCACTCTGGATTTTTTGCAAGTGGGAATTGTACCAGACAATGCCATTGGTCGGTAGGTTTTCTCGGGATCTCCCATTTCCCCTGCCCTTGCATTCCAATGCTGCTTCATTCTCACCTCGTTTCACCCTCATCGGCTCTCAAGACTTTGTTGTTAAGAGCCACCCGAATTTCTAGACAACTCTGATTGTAATGGAAACACTGTCTTTGCGTGAATTGAGTTATTGTTGTATGTTGCAATAAATTTCACTCCAAATTAATTTGCCAATGTGCTTGGCATGCAGCAGATTGCTTAAGATTCTGTCTATTCTAGGTATTTCTTTAGTTTTGTGAAATAGTGACATTGCAAACCAGTGACTTTTTAAATTACTTTCGCTGACAAATGTATCATTATGTTACAGTTAATTTTGAAATTTCCATTATCTGATTTGGAAGTCCTGATAAGATTGGGTTCTTTAATTGGAGTTTTAATTTGAATTTACAAGCCACCTTTTTTTTAATTTAGATCTTTGTAACTCAACATAAGTGTGGTTTATTCTGCACAGAGGTAATCAAGAGTTGCTGCTAAAATATTTACAATAAAGTTATATATGTCATTCATTACATGGGACTGCACTAGAACCTTTCTAAAAGCGTTTTATCTTATTAACAAGGGTTTACTTATAGTATTATACATATCAGTGGGCATATGGAATGATGTTTAAGTTCATATCTGTCTCTATGATACCAACGATGGTCTCGACGATGTTGACTTAAACATGTCAACCTCTGTATGTCAACTGACATGTCAACCTCAACATGTCGACCTTCGGTTCGAAATGTAAACTTTGACATCAACAATTTTATATTGTCTACATCCTCACTGCGATGCTGTTATATAGCATTGGTTACAAACTAGCAGCCATGATTCTTCCTAAGTAGTTAATTCATGAATATATATGTGTAATTAGAACCTATAATTCACGGTAGTGCAACATGACATGTGTCAATGTTTAGTATACAAATTATATACAGTACACTCCCGCTTATTCGTGCTTCAGTTAATCGTTCTTCTGCTTATCCGTGCGGCGGTAAGGTGATACTGTAAAGTGTGTCGTTTAACAAGCAGCGGTACAGTACGTCTTCTATCGCTATGCCGCGTGAGCTGATGTTTCTCTCTTTAATCTGTCAGCCTGTCACAGAGACCATTTCCGCCCATTGTAGCGCGTCTGACTCATTTCGGGCCATGTCCGAAATGGCAGATTTTGTTGGCAAAATGATCACGTGACCCGATTTTGTATACAAAAATGGTGACTTATTTGGTCATTTGGTATTTTGTATTTTCTAACTAGCAGCAGATGTTAGCAAAAATACAAAATGAACACATGCGTGAATGTTTTCTAGAACAAGTAATTGTTCATAAAATACACTAGGCATGTTTTAAAAAGCAAGTAACTGTTGTGCTTTATTTATATATTTTGCAACAAATTTTTTTGTTATTGCATAACTTATTATTTTATTATTTATTAAAGTAGACACAGCATTCCAGTGATTGTAGAAATATTATGTCCGTTTTAAGTATTAAATTTTGATAAAGATATTTTCACTCTTAATGTAAAAATGTGTCACTACGAGTGCTAAACAAGTGACTGTAAACAACTTCTAAAGTGAAACTTACGAAATGACAGATTACAAAATAACAAATTTGCCATTTCAGTTTCAGACACAGCCTTGGTTACCCTCCACCCCTCCCATTTCCATGTCTTGCCAGTTTATTGATCACTGGCTCAGGACATTGTTCACTGTTTGTAGTGTCATTTTGCAATGTCAACAAAGCGTAAAAGGACAGTTTAATTTATCGTGGAAAAGTTAGAAATAATAAAACATTTTGAGCATGGTGTGTTATAAACAAAAAACATCAATTCCAGTCCAAAGAAAAGCAAATTGAAGCCTTTTTCAAGAAAGACACAGTTTAACATTTTTTCGTATCGGATGTTTAAATGTTTACAAAAAACTAAACATTTCAGAATTTTTAAACTTTTGTGTGCATTTGTAAGTTGGTAAAATTGTAATAAGCTCTTAGTAATTAAAGATGTATAGAAATCTGAGACATTTCAACCCAGCCTATTGAGACAATGAGAAAGCAGCCTACATTTATTAATGTAGGTGTGCGTTTAAGTTTTCGTCAGATCCATCATCATTGCCACTAACTTTGAAATGAATGAATTTAGACTTTTTTAAAATTTGTTTTCCTTGCTTTAGCAAAAGGTAACGTTAGGTATTGCTTTTGTATTGCAAGGGTAATTTTTTAAAATGGGGATTGTACTGTATTTTTTAAAATTCCGTTATAGTGTAGTCTTTATGCATGGCATTCTAAAAGTTCAACAATCCTTGCCATCTAAAGGATGGGTCTGAGTGACGCACACTTAGGAAGCGACACACACCGTACATATCGCTTATCGGCCCGTGCCGCCCGTCAAGCGATACACACAGTACACATCGCTTATCGGCCTTTGCCGCCCATCTGGCGCTGTGCCCATGTAAGTTATAATCTGTTTATACTCGATGCACTGTGAATTACTCTACGCTCGATACAACATAAATACCAGTTAAAGTATTGTGTACTTTAAATCCTTCACATACAGTGCATGATTTGTGTTTACTTTGAAACGTATTGTAGGTACTGTGTTTATATCATGTTTTTTGGAGCCAATAATATCACTGTTCCATTAATAGTAAAAATGTGTAAATTCCATTATCTGGGTTTTTAAAATACAAATTTGCTTATTCGTGTTTTCTCTTGTCCCGATTTACATGGTTAATCAGGAGTTTACTGTATTGTTGCTACAGAGCAAGGTGGTGCAGGTGGTTAACCTTCTGACTTTAATTTGGGATGACTTGGGTTTGATCTGCCTACAAATTGACCTGATTTCCATAGTTTCCTGAGATCATTCCAGGTGAATGCTGGGATGTTTCCTGAAACAAACAAGTCCAATTCCTTCCCTGTTCCCAATTTTTTGAGCAACATGCCCAGTCTTAAAACCTTACTATTGACTAGATGTTAAGCCCTACCGACCTAAAAGCTTTTAGCAGCTCTGTGCTTCATTTCTTACCTTCCCCACTTCTTCCTTTCCCTCATTCCCTTTATTATTATTATTATTATTATTATTATTATTATTATTATTATTATTTCAACATGGTTTTTGAATAGAAGTATGGAAGAACAGACTAAATGGAATGAGTGAGAGAGTGAAGAGATTTGGGCAGTTCTTTAACATCAAGGTATTCAGAGCCAATGAGGGTGAGGCAAGGAGAGTACAGAGCAGCACCAGAATGTAAGGACAAGGGAAATGGGAGATCCCAGAGAAAACCCGTCGAACAAGGGAATTGTCCGGCACGATTCCCACATTCTACAATCTGCGGGGACCCTGCTGGGAATGGAACTCAATTTGCCTTGGTGGGAGAACTAGACAGAAGAAAAAGGAGCCTAGGGGTGTTTATTAAGAGCAACTACTTCAGTCGCCAGTTCATGCGCTGCATCTCGTAATTTTCATTTCTGATTATTACTTTCCTTTGTATTGTAGTGGTGAGCGTTATTAACCTTTGGGGGGTGTCTGGACCCCCTTGGGACTCTCTGTTGGATACATACTTGCTGCCAGCATATTATATTTAGCTATAATCTAAAGGTTGGTTATATTGGCACACTAACCTAAAATATTTCTACTGGTCACAATTTTGAAAATTTCTTTTATCCACTAAAATTGTGTGATTAGGTTTCGAAAGAACGTGCAGAACTTGGCAGGAATAGGTGCAGTAAATTTCTATGATACAAGGCAAAGACTTTGTCTCTAGATGGCATACTAATGAAGACATTAGTCAGCTGCCTGTAGTAAGTACTGCAGTTATAGATAGAGGAGTGTGCACCTATGCATTTAAGGTCAAGAAGCGAGGGAGCGATACGGGCGACACGAACACATACGCCTAGCGTCTCATTGCTTCTCCACGCATGCAGTGTTTCCGCCGTGGTCCTGTACTGTGCAAATCAGATTTGTAACAGTGCAGTTTTATTACATGCAATGAAAGTCCACACATTAAGCTACGCCCGTATGTTTGTACTTTTCTCTTGCTGCTTAAGGAAACTGCATAGGAAAGCTTTGAAGAATGTGATATTTCACCATTTTCACAAGTATTCTCTCCATGAATATACTTAATATGTTAAAAGTAAAAACATAGAGACTAGGGATGGGAAATTTGATTCTTCGATACCCCGATACTCATCAATTCCAAGATTCAAATCGAGAATCGAAAAAGTTGATTCTTTGCAATCCCGATTAGTAACACAGTGCCAAAACTTATTTTACGATGACACTTGGAAACTACGCGCTGCTGTGAAGCGATTGCAAGCATCCTTTGTCAACAGTACAATTGGAGATTCCAGTGACTGTGACTTTGCCAGGTGGTTTACATCTGTGCCGGTATCGATCACTTCAGTTCATTCTCTCTCCCCCTCTCAAGTAGTGCATGCTTCCCAGATAAACTTGAGGCAGTGTTCCAATTCGTTTCCAATTTCATTTTTCCTAATTTGTGTCTAGCATTTGGTACCGTTTAGTCGAAACAATACTACGTTTAACTGCCTAGCATGCAATGTTGTATTATTTTGGTGTTATCATGATTGCAAATATAAAAACTGATATGGCGGCAATTTGTTTGTCAACTTCGAAGTTGACAAAGTGCAAATTACAAAAATTTATCTTAGATTTTGTAGACAAACAAGTCATGACCATTTTGTTAACAAAAGTGCCAACTGGATCATGGCCTCGTGATAATGGAAAAGGAATGAGCGAGTTATGAAAAATTTAAATTGATGATCGTGGAATATACACGTGAACATGACAAAAATTCAGCTGCTCGACACTTTGTCATCGACGATAAAAATGTACGGTGTTGGTGCAGGGAAAAAGAACGCTGTAAAAATTGTGCAAAAAAAAAAGTGCTTTGCGAGGCAAAATGTGTAAATACCCGGAACTGGAATAATAGATAGTTGTTTCATCACATGCGCACCACTAGGAATAATGGATTTTCTGTCACCACAGAAATGCTTTTGTTTAAGTCAGAAAAATTGCAGCTAACAAAAACATTCCCGTAACAGAATTTAAGGCTGACGTTTGCTGGTAACTCGACTGTGCAATATGCCGGCGGTCAAATTACCCAATTCTTAGCAGCTATTCAGTAGCACGTATAAATAATTTACTTGTACCCTTTGGTATATTCCCTGACAATGCGGGACGTTAGATGTCATTTTATCATGGTCAGAAACGTTTTTACCCCCCCCCCCCCCCGTCAACACAGTTTCATGTACAGTTACACCCCATATTTTCACATGAAATAATACAATTTCCAATGATTGATTCAAAGAAGTTTAAGTAAAAACACTAATTCGTAGGTAAATTTATATTCACGTTCTTTAGGGACAGATTTTCATGTTGCATTTCATTATTAGCTTTGGCCGATATTGAAAGTTTCTGCTTTGTGTGTACACAAATACACAGTGGCGAGCGCACATCAAGCAGGCAGCCTAGTACAGTCGAGTGCTGATGTCTTACTTGCTTTGTGCTCGACTGGATGGACAGCACAGCGGCACTGGCAGACAAGCCGTTCGGCGTTGCTAAGTCTGCACGTGGTCAGCTGGCGTCAGCGATGTTGCCAAGTTTCCGGACTAGGCATAACCACAAAGTTATGTGCGGAAATCAAAACCTTTTCTTAAATTTTTTACGCGATCATTTCTTCTTGCAATGTTTTTGAAGGAAACTGCCGAGTACGTCTATTTAAGCTATGATTATAACGAAAATAAGCCCATACTGCATTTGTTATTATCGACTTCTTTTCCCACTGGGTATATGGGCAGTTGACTGTGCAGATTAACGGACTTTTTGTTGTAAAGCATATTCGTTATATTGGACTTTAACTGCAGAATAGTTCTGACTGTGAAGAGCAATGTGATTTTGTGTGTTAGAAGTCCTATCAGTTGTAAATCATAGGAATTGAGAATCGCAAAAGAATTGAGAATCGATAAATTGGAATTGTCCCGTCCCTAATAGAGGCATAGATAATTGTTTTTACCATTGCTAGCAAAAAGTTGTATTTACCGAAATTTTTTACAGAGTTACGTGAATATGCACACAACGATTTCACAAAAAATGTTACAATGTACACTCCTCTTAGGCCCGGAAGATTTCTGTGCAAGCAGACTGCAAGATGATATTGTATCTTTCTTTCCTTCAGAAAGTAGATTAAAAGTAAAGAATTGTGGGGTATGTTAAAAATTATGAAGGTTGTACTTTATTCCATAAGGTACGTATCTTAAGCAATACTACTTGAACAATATATTGCTCCATGCGGCATTATCTGCCAAAGCATGGATGAAAAGGTATGTTAATATGAGAATCAAATGGTAGAGACTGCCAGCACACTAACTTGTAATATTCTTACAATGGTTTTAAAGTACGATAAAAAGGCCGTAATACATGTACTCTGATGAGTCGTTACATTATGACCACCTACCTATTATAGTAAAGGATCACATTTAGCCTGCACAACTACTGCCACTCAATGAGCCATTGATTCAGCTTGCTGTCGATGACGTGCAGTCAGCATGGGGGTACAAGTGGGTCTTGGATTCCGCAGCAGTTTTCAATGCACTGGTGTTGTGAAACATTGTCGTGGTCACCACTGTTGTTCCTTTGTGCAATTTCTCAATCTGTGGGCATGCTGTTGTTCCGAACAATGCGCGACAGCCTCTGGCCCCAATGCTTTGTGGTCAATAAAAGGATGGATGATGTGTCTTTTCCTCATCAGTGCTTACAAAAGCGGTACGAGAGCAACTAACAAGATGGGCAGGTTCAGATAAACTGGTACCAAGGTGTCCTGCAATCACAGTTGACCTCGGTCAAACCCAGACAAGCCCTATATAATTATAATGCTGCCAGCACATCATGTGTAACTTTCCACACGAAAAATGTTCCCTGGTCAGGGTGTAATGTAATGGCTTATCTGTGTATATTGCAGCCACAACATACCAAATTTAGTTCTGATTAGTTTGAAGATACAAAAGATTCATTTTGACGCATGCCACATTACTGCGCAGCGGGTTTGCGCACACTACGGGAGACTTTGCTCCATCAATGAGCAAGCAGGAGCTTGGGGGCAAGTCACAAACGGTGGCAAACTTTTCACATGCCCACTGAATGGACTCCACACGTTGGACAGCTTCAGACACATAAAAATAATTAACATGATTAATTATAAATTGTACTGCCTGCCCAGAATTTGGCATGTAAGCGCCACCCCTGTTAGATAAGATTGTTTTACGTGACGGACCACTACCCTGAGATTATTTGAGTAAGTCAGTTCCACTGACACCACGGGAACACACCACCTCTGCTGCCCTGTGATGTCACACCCTCGGGCCGAGGTGGATGAATTTGCCATCGCCTCGGAGCAGGGAGATAAGAAATGTGTAGTGTAGCCGCTGCAACCCTGATAAACCAACCCCTGCAGGCTATGCTACCCTGCACCTCCGGAAGATCACTGATCAAGGGATTTTTGACTATATAAGGGGGCTCGAACACGCCTCTTGCCAGAGACGCCGGGCTTGCCGGCCGCATCGGTCAGCGAGCACTCCCTGGGCCTGGACAAGACCTCTCTCCTCTCCTGCAGCCTGTGATGGCTCCAGCCTCTCCATCAGCTTGAAAAGGCTTCAGTCTCCAGCAACTTGCAGAAGGCTCAATCTCTTCCTGCAACAGAAGACTGCACGTCGTTTCAGAGGTAACCAGACGTCCCATACCTTGCAACCCTTTACCTCGGTCAAATTTCTGACTACACGGTATCAGGCCTTCGTACCCTTTTCCCTTCTCGATAAATTCCCCTGGAGAGGTTATGCTGTAAATAGCATAATGTAATGTACTTTGGAAGCCAGAATAATTTTGATGTATTCTTTTACCAGGCTCACCTTCACCTGAATTAACGCAATTAATCAATTCTTAGCTAGCTTGTATTATATTATCCAACCGGGACTTCCCACTTTCATAATTTGTAATAATAAATATTACGTTAATTTGGAATGTGTATCTACCTTCCTTTTAACTGTAGTTCCTGTTTCAGATGATGTAATATAATTTTAACAATGAAAGTTGTGGCATCAAAACTCTACTGAGACTGTCATGAGGCGTGCTAAACTCCACAGGAGGGCTTGAAGGAGACTTCGAGTCCGAAAGGATATTCCGGTGCTCCCTCGCCTAACCTCGGTGGCGTACTGATACCAGACCGTACCTCTCTCCGTCAGTGCCTTGGGTGTGTTTTACATAAGACACACTTCTAGGACTGTACATCTGCAGAAAGGTCAGAAGGCAGGTCTAGATGCGGGGTAAGAAGGGTGGTGTTCAGAGCGGCGAGCGTTACAGAGGTTCAACAACGCACAAGGAGACTGGGAAATTAAGTGTGAGGACCCCCCCCCCCCCCCCGTCAACAGACTCAGACGTTAGACCTTGGCCAATCTCACAGTTTATTCCCCTTAGCCACGAGTCAGAGCATGACGTATATTTAGGTGCCTGTTGACCAGAACTTGTACGCCCCCTCCAGCTGGAGACCCCATTGTCCACAGTCGCCATAACCCTGTCCAAGGCTGACCATAGCAAAGACGTTTAGAATACGTGCACTCTTCACTTTCACTTAGCTTCCGGAAATATTGTCAGGATTATTCGACTACCACCGAAAGTCACCCCGAAACCTCGGGTAGGGCCTTCTCCCGTGAACTATATTCCCCCACGTCGACCTAAGTGGCCATTGTGGATCGCACCTATCCCTCCATCAGATTCATCCACACCCATCATCGACTAATCCACCTGCTGATTCATACCCCGGGATAGCTGGCATCCTGCATCTTGGCAGCTCTGGCAGTGAGGAAGATCGTTTGCCCTGGACGGGAAACTATCACGGTTCCGACTCACTCTGGCGTTTGATTCCCCTCCCCTCAGACAGCATCCTCCCCCTAAGCGGCTCCCCGTAGAACCTACCACGACCCACCAGGCTCAAGTAGCAACCAAAATGCCGCAGTAGGATTACCTGCTGAACCAGGGAGGGCAGTCAGTGCTGTAACTGCTTACACGAAAGCAAGGACGTGCATCAATTTCAATGATTTTTAAATACAACCATTAAAGAGTTGTTTGACCACCATTTTTTACAATGTTGTATTTTATTGAAAACTAAATCATTTGGGTGCTAGATATTAAGAGTATACACATAATTTGGTGCAAGAAGTTGCAATATACATAGACATCTGCACAAGTGCATGAGTATATCTTTCTAACGAAAGTAGGCTAAAAATGAGTGACTTAGACACAAATGATTAATTAAAAAAGTCAACATTATTGCATTGTTGTCAAAGGCATAGGAAATTTTTTCTGGGGTTATGAAATATTTAAAAGTTTGTAATGATGTAGTTAATAATAATTAAATTGGGACATTTAGTTAATTTTATTTTGTTTTATGAGGAATTGTAATTACTTACCAGTATTTAAATTTTGGCAGTGTTAGAATGTTTGTCATGCATGTGCTTTTTCTAAAATTGCAGTTTAGGTTGTGTCAGCACTTGAAGATAAAAGCAACTCTTTCATAAACAATTTTTCCTTTGAGAATGTTCAAGAATTTCGATTATTTTACTATGATGCAGTTTGGCATGGCATGGGAAGTGGTTGCTACGGGGGTCTCGCGGGTTTCCGTAACACACCATGCCCGTCTTTGGTCAGGTTTTTTGGCACCCTGGTACGAGGAGAGGGGGTAGTGCATGTGGCAATGTAAGCCCTGAGCGCCCGCTGCCTGCTATCCGTCAACAAGCCCTCGAAGAAGACACATCGAGCATGGCAAATTTCGCCCGCACCGGCAAGCAGCCGCAATTTTCACTTTTATTTCAATTTTTGGATGTCCTTTCCCTACTAAATTATTTCCGCCGGTGTGGGTGTTCGCTAGGGTGCCAAGAGGGAAGTGATGTCCCTCCTGCCTTCTTAATTTTCTTTTGCTTTGCGAGTTTTGAGTGACGTGAATAATAGATGAATTACTGCAGTACTGTTCTTTGCTAGTTTCTTGTAAAGCTGACTGTTCGTGGCTCTGCATTAATGAATGGTTCTGAACTGTTTATTTTGAATTTGAAATAAGAAAAAGGAGATAATAATAGACTTTAATTCTATATTTTATTTTAATATGGTGCCTTTATTTAAGTTTTATGTGTCTGCCAAGTAAGTAAAACCGAACAGAAATTTCCAGTTGCCAATTCTGACGTCTGAGACATTACAAATTATTTTGCAAATTTTCTGGCCCGAGAGTGTCTCACTTGCTGTGTTGTGTGTATTAAATTGAGTGATAGGGTTTTTGACTTTTGCATAATTGTTTCTTGTTGAGCAGAAGTACTGTCATCAGAAACAAAAATATTTAGGAACACTGTTGAACTGAAGAAAGTAGGATGCAGCATTTCTAAATCAAAAATGTTATCTGTTTATTTGAATTAGTGCTTCATTGGGAAATGTATGGTGGTACATATAAAAAAGGTGCAGATGTAAATAAATTTTGTATCTATTGTTTTTGTAATGCTTTGAATAAGAAAAGTGACAAAAAATGTAATTGCCTATATACTTGATTCGCAATAACTTATGCCTTTCCTGAAGCCCTGCTAAATTTGTACTTTTGGTTACTGATTTCGTATCCTTCCGCTACACGCAAGCATAAACACTGCCATGTGACTTCTACTTTTATAAGTATCGAATGCATTGGTTGCTGTTTTCAGCTGTTCAGAGAATTGTCATGTTGCACAAACCATTTCCTATGAATGTAAACAATTTAGGCCTATAACAATATTTAGGTCAACTTTATAACTATTTGTTACACACGATATAACACATTACACATAATACACATTAACATTTTGCCACGACCGTGTTTGTTACAACTGTGGCGGAAACAACAGTAGTATTTAACTTGTTATTAATATGCGTTTGGAATAAAAATTAAGACGAAGGGACAACCAGTCCAATGAAACAACGCAGTAAATCCAAGCACACAGCTCGTGTCGCTTATTTATTGTACATCGAAAAACGTAAAGATAGTGGTGAATATGCACACACATAGGCCTACCATAACACTTATTCCGCTAATATTTACATGTATTGGTACTTACTGGTTTGTTGGTTCATTTTAATATTTATTTAATTTTATCTGGGTGGGCTTAGTATTTCGTTGGGATTGTTGCAGACATTCAAATCACAGAAATGTAAGCTCGTTATGCAACTGTTTTTCAAACACCTAGCACAAAGGTACAATGGTGTGATACAGACGTGACTGTAAATAATTATCTTCGTCATAACATCAGTTCATGGTTAAAACATACAAATTTTGCACATATTTGAAATCAACACACACCTACAACGCAGCCACCATGCCCTTTCATATGTAACAATCTCAACACATTTCACTCTGCCATGGAAACACATTTATCACAACATTGTATCTTGCCTAGGATGTTTAAAAAACACGAGTATGAACTTGACGATTTGTTAATAAACACGCAGTATCATTGACATGTCGCCACATCACTGACAGTCATAAGGCCATATAAAAACTGGATATAATTGCCCGCCATATTGGGACAAGCATGTAGAATGTGAAGTTGTAGATTCTCCCTTCACACCACTTCTGCCAACCTGCTGGGTTTGTAAGCGTTGTGCCATCACATCTAAATAACATAGGCATTTAAACAATAAAATCTCTTTTCAGTTGTAAATTCCAAATTCAAAAAACATTATTTTGCTGTAATAAGTACAAAATATGCTACAATTTTAAATGTGAATAATTTGTATATTTACTAGCGATGGAGAAATTTCCTAAGAGAGAGTGATAGAGGGAGGGGGGGAAAGAGCGATAAGCTCCGCCCAACCATTTCATCGGTCGAAAAAACAAACACCACGTCACTACGGCCTATGTATGCTATTTTGCGCTGTTATTTTTAACTCTAACAATGAAATGTGTTTCTGTTGGGGCTACCTAAATATTTCAATAGCAATATATATATATATATATATATATATATATATATATATATATATATATATATAAAATTATTATATAGCAATATTTTACAGCAATATTTTACAAAGAGCATACCGAAAAACTATGTTGAAACAATATTTGAACTGAGAACTATTTCTTACTAGCCATTGCCAATACACCGCTGCTCTTGCTGTTTTTAATTTGTATATAATACGAAATAAACATTACAAGTTATAGAAGATGTTAAGAAAAGTTTCATTTATTCAAAAATACAGTACTTTAGAGTTAATCACAGTGTTATGTATTTGTGGAATACATGTGATTGAACAAACCAGGTTGACATATTACGTCTAGAGTGATTTTTCAAAAGTTAGATTCCAAAAGGCTGAAGAAAGTGTGAATGGACTATACACTCTATTCCACTCATATTCATAAAACATTTTATTAGTTAATAATGATATTGTCTAAAGTACTGCATAAAATGATCTCTGGGAATCCTGCAAACTGAGCATACCCTTCTTTGTTTCAGTTCCGTAACTTCAAGATCATTTACAGGCGCTATGCTGGTCTGTATTTCTGCATTTGTGTTGATGTGAATGATAACAACCTCTGTTATTTGGAGGCAATTCACAATTTTGTGGAGGTGCTGAATGAATACTTTCATAATTGTTTGTGAACTAGATCTGGTATTCAATTTTTACAAGGTTAGTATGGTATTAATATAATTGTCTTGTATTCAACAATACACACAGTTGTTCTTGTGAGGTGATGAGTAACAAACTGACTGGGACTGACCAAGATAGTGCAATGGTAAACTTTTTGACTTGCATTTGGGAGGACCTGGGTTTGAAATCTGGTCCGGCTATCGTAATTTCAGTTTTCCCTAAATTGCACCAGTCAAGAGCTGAGATAGCTCCTTACTATGGGCCATCGCAGACTCCTTCCCCATTCCTGCTCTCTGAGTAACTTGTTCAGTCTTTATTGAGCTCACTGTCAGCCCTACTAAATTGGTCAAAGAAACGTTAAGATAAAATTGCCACCAGTTGTGAACATAATCATAATGGACTAGAAAATTCACCAGACAGAAATCAAATGCAGTAAATAATATTGGGCATAGTATTTATTAAGCAGAATGAAGCCAGCAAAGGTGTACTTATTTTTATTTTCTAGTAATTTTAATAATAATTAAATGCTGCTAATTGTGTGACAAAAATAGGGTTGAAAAAGATTGTAGTGAGATTTGTATACTACCTATAAACAGCTAATAGGTCTCTTTTTAGTCTTTTAGGATGCCTGTAGTCTGTGATGAACTGTCACATAAGTTATAGTGGGTGAGTATGCCGTTTAAATGCATTGTACATGTCAAACTGCATAACCTTTTTGCATCTCTTCAGCTTACAAGTTTGGTGACAAGATGACCAACATCAGGAGAAATCTGAAAAAGTTGGTTAAATTTATGCGAGGTCAAGGAATTAACATATAAACTGTTTAGAAATATATATATATATATAATTAGAAAATAAATACGTGATTCTAGCACTTCTGCTGCATGCCATCTCATGAATTGACTGTGCATTATTTTCATTTCACCTTTATAGTAATATTTAAATGATTGGAGTCAATTTTGTTGCTTTATATGTAATAAAAACCCTTATTAGACATTTTATGAGACAAACAATATCAACACATGTTTCTTTAAAAAATAGAGTTGTGAAATAATACAGCTGTCTTACTCTTCCATTATACCTTATGCCTTGAAACAATTCTTGATGTTCAGATATTGCTTAGTGAGGTTATGAGAGCATGCCAACAGTGCCTCACCTGCTGATAACTCACCAATTTAATATTACAAAATTTTTCAGCAAGGACACTCAACTTTTGTTATGAGGTTTTTTTAAATGTTAATTTTTCTAAGGATATAAGCAGTATGTCATTTTGATATGTGGGATTGAGACCTAATCCTACAAAACTTTATACATGTACCATACACAGTCACGTGAGATAATATTGCCATGCAAATGATGTTATGGTAAAAAAAGTATATACATATGTCACATACCTTCAGTTTTTGGGAAATTATAGCCTTAAAAAACTTTAGGGTCACTGGGTTCTTAATTCTGTAAATGGATGCAAAACTTTAATTGTTTCAGTGATTCAAAATATTATTACAATATAACTGGACATGGTAAACCTAGCACGTTCCCCGTTTGTTAAAAAACACAAAAATTGAAGTACAGTCCTAAAGTATAGTGTACATAAAAGCAAAATGGTTGTAGCAGGTAGAAAGGTATAATTTCATTTCTAGTTAACTTTATTATAATGTACCAAAACCATACTCTGTATATATTGCTTCCAATTTCTTGTTTCAAATACATATTTTTATTTTTTAGAATTTGAAGTTTTAAAAAGTAGACCTTCAGGTAGAATAATTTAATGGTACGTTAATACAAATACTGAATAATAATAAAAGTAGTACACTTTCACTGAAGCAAAAACTATACTATAAAGTGCACCAAAAATCTAAAAAGTGTGAACATGTTAGGAGAAATTGTGGGACTGAAAACATTTGTGTATCTGAGAGACCTTAACATCTTAAGCAATTTTTGTTGTATATACATAAAGAAATGTACTTGTGAATTAGCAAGTAAATGCACAATCTTATTTTTAGTTCAGAAATGTGGAATTAATAAATTTAATACTTCGAAAGTAAAATACTGTAGTAGTTATTGGAGAAGTCTCTATTAAAATTGTAACTACCAAAGAAAAAAAAAATCCTGTTGTACAATTTTAAGTACCAAATTGCATTCTCTCACTCTACTCTTCCTGCAAGTTTTGTATGTCTTATTGAAATGAAATGCAAGACCTTCTGTTTGTGTAAAGTTCACACTTGATTGTATTTAGTGAACAAATTACTAGCTTGTAGTTTGCTGTGTATCTTGTATCAATTTGCAGTTTCTTATACATTTTTTTTTTTATTCTTCCACTTCAGGTGTACACTGTAGTCGATGAGATGTTTCTGGCGGGGGAGATAAGGGAGACCAGCCAAACCAAAGTTCTTAAGCAGCTTCTGATGTTGAATTCTCTGGAATAATCATTTTGATGCCAGTGGATAGGAATACTCAAGTTTTGTACCTATAAATGTTGCTGATTATGTGTATACTTTAAATCATGTTATTTTGTATGATTGTAAATGAATGAAAGTGTTTTTTTTCCTTCAAAGAGATTTTTGCCAAATAAGTGTATGATAATATAGACAAACTTTAAATATTTATTATGAATGTACATTACATTTTGCCATGTTTTGTTACATTATAAAACATTCCACAATGTGACAAAAGTTTTTTATTTGAATCTGAACATATTTGAGACACTATATTACGGAAAACAGTCGGAGGGACTAATTCTCCTGATAACACAATCTTTATTTTAACCTATCTGGAAAAAAAATTGTCTTGCATTTTAGGGATGAGTTTGTTTTCAATACTGCCATGATATGGAGTGCCTATGGGTTCTGTGTGTGGCATTTTGTAATTTGTACATGGTTATCACATGCCACAATCAGAATATAAAAAAACTACAGCATGCTGCCAGAGCTATAGCAAAAACATTGTTTTAAGTACAGTATTTTACGTGAAAAGTAATAATAATAGAACCTGGACTTAATACAGTAATTTGCAAAGTGATTCTTAGAAATGGTCATTACCTCTATCCAGCGGTATTATACCACCAGAAGTGGTCCCAATCTACAGAGCTCCCAATCCATCATGGAACCACCTATATAAACCTACTACAGCACTAATCACAAATATCTTGACAGAGAAACATTATTATTACCAAACAGAGATATGAAATTATCTTTTTCAAATGTTTGTTGTAATTCTGCCAGGTTGTCTGAAACAAGAATAGAGATGTTCTACACTTTATTTTTAGTGGTATAGCAAGCAAAATACTAGGCCACAATGCCACTGATTTTCCCCAGTTTTTAAATTTACACAAAATATATGCAAATACCACATATAAATTAACTATGTTGTAACATAATCCTAATAATTCTGTTGGTACAAAATATGTGATGTACACACACTTTACAATTTGTTGCTTAATTTACTGATAAAGTTGCATCACAATTCAAGTACACTATGTGATCAATGTTCATTATCATACTCTTCTTTCTGTCTGGTTTGTGTACCACTGAATATTTCAACCATAATCTGTTTAGAAATGCATAAAAACGTTTATTTGTTTGTAAAATGCAATAATTGAAGCCTTGCAACATTTCAGTTAAATAAGCCCTTAATTGTTTATTTCCTCCTCCAACAAATAAGACAAAATATTACTCAAGTTCTTTTCTTAAGGATATATTTCAAAACATCTTGCAGAAATAATATTTGCGTAAACATATTAATATTTCTCCTTATACCAATTTTCAAATTATTTCTACCTACACCATCCATCCTTGATGGTGTTTGTAGGGTTTCTGTTATGTTTGATTTTACTTCAGCCTTACTTCGGTTGTTGCCTGATCTCGCCTCCAACCAGCAATGGCGATACGATAGCCAATCAGAATAATTTTCTTTCGTTCAAGTGTTTTATAACATTCGATGCCTACTACCCTCTAGGGAATAAATGAATAACAATAAGAATTGAAATACTGAATACCCTTTAAAAACTAATGAAATCTAACTTACACGTGAGCTGTATATCAATAAACTAATAAAATAACCAAAGTTTATACTGCATTTTGTTTAAGTCATATGATGAAGCTTCATTCGGAAGTCCAGCCTCGAACTGTGAAAACTCCAAATTTCTGCCCCAAGGCAACAAGGTTGCGACTCTTTTAACATTTAATATAAAGCTTTTATCTTCACACTTTTAAATGCTTCGGGAGTCGTCTTCACCCAAAAAAAAAAAAAAAAAAAAAAAAAACTTCCCTGCTGCATACCAATTCCCCTTGTGTAGTAGGCCTTGTGAAATAGGTACCCATCACAGAAGGATGATTTATCTCCTATACCTCTCCCCTTCTCTTCCTGATCCCTAAGCTCTGTCCCTATGTGCACAGTAACAGGAGTCAACTATAGGGCAATTTACTTAAGCAGGTGTTCCACTGATTTCCCATTCATGTGAAAATGACAGGGAGGCTGTCCTATGGAATGGCAATTAATTGTTGGGTTTCCCCAGGGACAGGTAAAAGTGAGGATCCCAGCGTAGAATGGTCCAGTTGTGAACCAGACCACCCGTTAAGAATTTGTTAGAAAATTCACACATTGTTCTCCCTGTTGCGCAATTTCCCCCCCCCCCCCCCCGATACTGGTATATTTGATAATTGCATTGTAGATACTAGAGGAAGAGGGGCTCGCATGATCCTTGAAGGAAAAACAGCAGATACATCAATATAATCTATTTTTGGTTTCTTCACACTGTTTTAATCAAACCTTTGATAAACCACACAGTGCATAATTTGATTGGTTGTTTCCTGAATATACCATACATCAAGCATTTTATACTTCTATTGACATAAAAGTACTTTAGTTTTTTAATTAAATGCACTTCAATTTTATGTATAAATTATATTTAATAATTTATAATTAATATGAATTAAAAAGAGGGAGAAAATAGATGTGTTTGATGCCTAGTGATCATAGCTTACAGTGGTCACCCTATCCACCATTTTTCAGGGGACTGTCAAAAAAAATCCATTTAAAGTGGGAGTTCAGTAGATAAGCTCTCGCCTAGCCCAGGCATTGCACCGTTTACAGATACCCATCACTCCAGAGATCCCCAAGGACCTTTTTGAGGCACCCACACATCTGCAGACTTGCCAACTTTTAAAGTTTCCAATCGGTAAAATGGATAAAAACTATTAAAACACGCTTAAACTGCCAGCAGCAATTTCATATACGCTAATTTTCAACATTCACACTTAATTTCAAGTAATAAAATTTCCACAATTCAATAATGAAAACTTAATATAATCCAACGTTTGTTCAGTGTTTCAGACCAGAAACTGATCTCCTCTAGAGAAGACCTATACATCATTGAAATGTGTTTGCTTAGTATGACGTGCAAAGCAAAAATATAGCTCACTTATTCCTTACCTTGGGTAAAATATATATTAATTTAAGATAACTTCCATGCCATATTTATTTTCACGTTTATAGTATTAATACGCTTACCATAAAAGTATTAAAAATTCACTTTGTAATATACAAAATCTCTATTTTGTAATGATTTAAAATTAACACTTAAAACTTGTATATCAAAAATGTGCATATACTCACATGTAAAGTTTTGAACTAAGAAAGCTTACATATTTTATTTAGAAAAAACAAGCATTACTTTTTTTCCCCCCTGGATTAAGTCAAATAGAGGAAATATGGGAATTGTTTATCGCCGGATGAAAAACAATATCAATTCTACTGCTACCCATTTGTAGTTTTGTGTTGGTCATTTTCACAGATCGTACACACACAAAACATGTAAAATAAATATGAAATACCAGTTGTAAACAGAAATGGCACGAAAAAAATTGAAATATGTACTTGCATTCAGAATACCGAACATGAAGATAACTAAATTTCGAGATATCTAGAAACGTAGCACAGCCGCAATGTATCCTTATTAAACAGCTGCTCTGTCTATAAAGAAAACAAGGAGTGTAAATAAATGCTGTGATCAATGTATGTTACCATTCCAACCTACCTTGTTTTTGTTATAACAGTCATACTTCTGGGACTCCGCGTTAATTTTATTGAGAGTGGATTGGTTAGGGTTGGGGGATACTTTTTAGTTTAATATCTTCCATGAGAAAGCGTTGTTTTGCACCTCTTCTTACGTGACTATCATTTTTAATTAAATACTCTTTAAATGGAAATTGAAAATTTGCTCGTGATTTGATAGGTATCAGTTGTGACAGTCACTTGTTTAGAACTCACGGCAATGAATTATTACATTAACAGTGAAAAATATTTTTATCTAAACATAATGCTTCAAAAGGTTGTAATATTTCTGCAAATATCACTGGAATGGTACGAATACGTTAATAAATAAGAAAATAATAAATTATGCAATAACAACTTTAAAAAGATTTAGTTGCACAATCTATAAACACAACACTTACTTGCTTTTTAAAACATGCATAGTGTATTTTATGTACAATTGTTTGTTTTAAAAATCATTTTACTTATGCATTCACATGTTTTTAAAGTAAAAACAAACATGGTACTGATGTCATTTTGTATTTATGCTAACCTCTGCTAGATACAAAATAAGAATTACGAAATTACCAAATACGTCACCAATTTTGTATATGAAATCGGGTCACGTAATCATTTTGTTAACAAAATCTGCCAATTCAGCCATGACCTCAAATTATTATATAATCTGTCAAGTTTCAACCGAAAGAAAACGTGATAAATGTGTAGTTAGTACCAATCCGAATATTAAACATGCTTGAGACGTAAATATTTTTGGCAAAGTTTGTTTTTTCATACAGTAAACGTGTAATTTTTACATTGCAAAACAGATCTGAAATAATAGTTATCTATACCATGTACATTTCAAACATTTTAATAACCGTTTCAAAATACGTTATTTACAATACACACTGACTTACTGTTTGTAATTCCTATTTACAATACACACTGACTTACTGTTTGTAATTCCTATTTGCAACTCCTGAATACATGTTCTGTTAAAATTCTTACTACACGTTTCACTGCCATCAATACAAATTAATTAGCTGAATCATTAAATAAATACGACATTTCACAGGCTTTCCGAAACTAGTCACTGCAGAACGAAAACTGTTGCTTTGCTTCGTGACAATCAGGAAAATGGCGAACCAAGCCATTTCACGTATAGAACAAATGTATCAATACACACGTCGCAATACTCGATACTTTTGATACGTCCTGATATCGATGGTCCCGTCTAAGTAAATATTCACTCCAAAAATTTTTCCAATATCAGAATTCGGAAAAAATTAAGGCATTTCCGTACATTTTATGTCTGAACAAGGAGACGCACCCCCTGAATTGCAGTGTATTTAAGCCAACTGGATCAGCCCTTGGGAGTCCCGAAATCCAGCTTCAGACATGAATTAGCAGTACCAACCCCGACAGCAGACACAAGCATTGAGCACCAGATCACAAACCCACCTGTAGCTCACATAAGCATGTCGGAGAAGAACCAGGTCAAACCACTGTCTCAGGTTGTGTGTTACCCAGGTATCCTGCTGAAAGTCAATACTCTGAAGCGTGAAATCTACTAGCCAAACCAGACTTTGTGCCATACCACATAGCTACCAGGCGTCCTCTACACTGGACGTGCACAAGTACCACGTAGGGACTAAGAGAATTCAAACCCCCCACCACCAAAGGGTGCACCTGACATAGCGCCCAACAAAACCAAACTCCTTAACGTGGCGACGACCTTGTCAGCCTTAAGACGTCACTGTGTAGTAGACCATTTGAAATCCTATATTTGTAAAGAATTTTTAGGAGCATATACCCTATTTACCCAAAAGGAAGACGACCCCTTCCTAAAAAAATATTTTTGAGGGAAAAATACTTAAGCCTGAATTCAACACTACCCTTGTGAAGTGCTGGAAAAAATTATTTAGGTTGAAAGTATTTTTGCATGAATTTCTAATTAACCCTTCCAGAAAAATGCTAGTATATGGATAATATGATATATTTTATGTACTTTAAAGAAAATCTGATCACAATGAAATAGGTGTGTCTAACCTGGCTGTATGGTATCAGCATCTTTCTTACACTGCAAACTTTTGCTCAAGTCACCAATAATGCCCACAAAAGTGAAAGATATTCTGGTCTTTGTATGCAACCTCCACCTCAACATTTCTTGATAATCTGCCCACCACCAAGGACACTGACAATACCACAGACACAGCTTTAACCATCCATCTGGAATTGTCATCTTCTGTCACCTCGTACCCATATCTCATTTGTACATTGTACTGATGTACATCTCAGACCCATTTCCCTCCCTAACAGCAATACCACACCTGCAAAATGGAGAGCCTCCAGAATAACAGGGACATAATCATATTGCTAGCAGACAAAGGCCACATCACAGTAATCCGTAAGACATGATTATATACAGTAGACTCTCACCATTCAGTGGTTCTCGGGGATTCATAACCCCCGGATTTTTGAAAATGTTAGTGTCGATTATTGAAGTTCATTTTCATAACAAACAAAAGTCTGCAAAGCCCTCAAAATGTGTCCCCTACATAAGCTGATGCCATCCTATGTCTGGTATACATTAAAATGCAGGCCATTACTAGAGTGCAAAACTACGACAACGCGTGACAGCCAAATTACTGTGGCTGCCTTTGATAAATACTGCGGAAACACCAGCAACATGCCATGCGTAAGTAAACAACCTGTCAACTGTCGGAGGATGGCGACACGGAAACAACTGCCTCTTCCGCGCACACTGCCCAGCAACTACAGTGCATTACAAAATAATAAATTATGTTTAACAGTTATAAAAATGTATTAAACGTTTGCTTACTAATAGAAACACTGCACAACATGAAAAAAGGGGATCACAAAGAATAAATACTTAAGTACAGCTACACATATTTTTATGATAAAATATGTTCACTCTCATTTCATTACCACTTTATCATATTTAATCTAGTTTGTGTAACTTAGAACAAAGGTACTTTGACATCACGAGTCGGTAAAGATACAGTGGAAACAAACCAACTGGTCATGAGCTGTTGGAAGGGTATAATTTAATCGGTAAGATGTTTGTTCACCATGTAGCATTAAATAAAACTAATGATGTGATCTCAGTTTAACGAAACACCGTTATCTTGTCAAATGCATCCCACCACAGAGCGGCCAAGTACTTTGCCTGTTCTTTTTCATGGGCTGCGATGCTACAATACTAACAGCAGAGATGGAGCCAGCTGGACAGCCTTATTGAAGTCAAGATATTCTTGAGCATTCTGGGCTAGTACTGTTTGGTGGCCGGCACTCTTGATGGCACAGCACAAATTTTGAAACAGCTTACATGCGGTACAGCACAACATGAAATTTAAAAACAACGCTTCAGAAACACCACGGATTCTCAGGCACGGACTGGTGAGTGTACTGTACTTGAAGCAGAAAACCAGCTGACGGACTCGTCTACCTACCGAACCCTGCCAGAAGACCCCGCAACCAAATTCTGCGACCATATCAAACAGTTTCTTGCATCTCAAGGCTCCCCCCCACGGCCTTTCTCACAAATTGATACAACTTCTAACCCCAGAAGAACCCACCACACCTACCCTATACTTGCTGCCAAAAATCCACAAAGTACATTGGCCACCTACAGAACGCCCCACTTTATCGGGAAGTGGCAACCTCACGGGCTGGATCTCTGCACTTGTGGGTGCTCACCTTCAACGTTGGGTACAGGTGCTCCCATCGTGCATCAAGAACACCTGCAACATCTTGGAATGCCCAAAAAAAAAAAAAAAAAAAAAAACCTGGACATGATCCCACAAGATGCTTACCTGGTCACAATAGGTGTTACTTCACTGTAAGCCAACATTCCCCACTCATCAGTACTGTCTGCAGTAGAATTATACTTCGACTAAAGATACACCCCCCCCCCCCCTTACGTGGATGCACATAAAAAGAATAATTCGGTTTGAACTGGCAAGAAGTAACACTAAACAACACAGTTTCAGGTTCCAAGATGGAACAATACCTCCAAATTACAACCTTAAGTTCACCTGAACCTACTCTAAATCACGTGCCATATTTCTGGATGTAGAACTAGCCGTTCACATTGGTAAAATTTGAACAACTGTTCCACCAACCATCTTCCATACTTATATTTTGACAGCTATCATCCATTCCATGCCAAGAAATCTTTGCCGTACAGTCTTGCCACCAAAGCTAAATGCATCTGTTGCCACCCAAAATGACGAACAAGCAATGTGATATAATAGCCAAAGCATTCTTCAATAGGGCTATTCCAAATCCCTGGTTCACACAAAAAATTCAGTGTGCCACTTCAACCGCAGATCCTCGAACAAAGATCAGTAACTCGAATATCCCTGTGGTCCTCTACCAAAAAAGCATGGACAAACTTAGAACCATTCTCAACTGTGGATGCAAAATTCTGGCCTCATCACCACTTGCTCAAAACTTGTTTTCCAAACTACCCAAATTGGTCTTAAAAATGACCCCGCAACCTTCAAAACAAACTGGTGCACCCCAAATTACAACCAAGATTCACAATCAGCAATATCACAACCCCCACGGTGTCTCATCCTTGCAATAGCCCATTGAGACTCTTCCCTCGTCCTACACTCTGGGGCTGCGCAAGGTCTCTTTTCCCAAGTGTATGTGCGTGTATATATGTATGTGCATATATGTATTTCTCTTTTAAATGCATTTTATTATGCAACATTCTACATAATTTATGAATGCTCTTGTCATTACTGTAATCATTTTTGTCATGGGAAGCCAAGTGCTTTTAATATTCAACATTTTTAACAATTGTGTTTTAACTTCAATATCCAGTAACCAAAAATTACTTCTACAAGTAATGTTGGACAGCAATTGTCCAATTCTAAATTACTGGCTTTATGAGCCCTACATTTTGAATATACAATTACTTATCTTAGGATTGGTCTCATCCCCAGCAGCCATCAGTCTCTGCTGACACAAGCTGCTGCGGGGACTTAAATACGATACGAAATCAAAACTAGGGGGGAACCACGAGAGGGGGTTACAATATTATCCTAGCCAATAGGAACGAGTTGCAGGTCGAGTAGAGTAATTCTCAGAATTTGTGCATGGAACGCCATCTATTCTATTTAGAATTATGGCACGCGCTCCCTGTAGGCTTGATGACGCTAGTGCTCTAGGCGCGAGCATTACGAACTATGGATGGCTGCCATGTTTCTCAGTCTGTTCCTAGCAGTTATGCTAGTCGGATGTCCGTGTCAGGATCTGCAAGCGAACTTTACGTATTCGTTACCGTTTGTCAATTTCACACAGCTAGATTGTGTACACAGTTAGCTTATATGTATAAAAAAAACTTTCATAATAATTTTTCAGTGAAACAATGATTTTGCATCATGCAATTTAGCAAGCTGGCGGGCTGACGGTTGACACACCAGGGCGATGTTAAGGCAAAGGCAGTCAACTAGGAACGTGTAGGCGGGCTGGTATTCCGTGCATAATGAGACGTCCCCGTCTCACCAATCAATCTTATTGTATCTGTGACAGCTTCAACTGTGCAACAGAAAATCTTATGTACCAGCTACAGTGCATTCACTGCAATGCAGAGTACATTGGCCTTACCACCAACACACTCAGACAGAGAATGAATGGCCATAGAACAGACACCACACAAGCCATAGCTGGGGCAAATGTAAATTTGCAGGAGAAGCCAGTTGCAGCACCTCACAACCAGAACTTAGTCTCCTGTCACACAACCAGAGTGATGGGCTTACTTCTTCCAATAATGGTGCAGAACTGTGATGCTGGGAACTAGCCCACCAATACATCACCAAAACCAGACAGTCACCTAGCTTAAACATTACATGGCCCTGCGCCACATTTCACGTTTCCCACCTCACTGCCTCTAGGTTCACTGGTTGCCAACCACTGCTCTCCACCTGATCGATGCAGCTGGTCTAGCCAGTGAAACGTTGCACAACAATGCATCTGCATGGGAAATGTGTGCGCCTGTGTACGAGTACCACCCTGTGAACATTTGTGTATTCTATCTTCTTTTATAATATAATTAGTAGCCTAGTGGCTTATTCTTATCAAATTTCACACATACTCATGTAACTGACACATGAATAAGATAATTTTATGGCAGACGGATATAAAATGACGAAAAAGAAAATTTTAAGCAGGCCTTTTACATGTATCAACAAACAGGATAAAGAAGCATAGACAAATATTAACAACAGATTATTAATAATACAGATTGTACAAAAGAAAATAAATCACAGAAAATTATTAACAATATTTCACTTGTTTTTGTTGAGTTCTTCTAAGAATGTCCGGCACTTATTCTTCAGAATTTTCACTGCTTCAACAAACAGAACGTCTGGTGGAATTGCTCCAACAGACTCTATGGTGACTGTAAGAAAAATAATACAGTAGTTACTCACAAATTGAAAATCATTTCCTATCACGAGAAATGATTACAGTAGTATTTACTTGCATAATACCCACATCCTTATATACAACCTGTTTGGAAACTACACTGTCCCGCACACAGTAATATTAGACCTCTGTCCTTGTACTATTGTATTTCAGGGCAGACCTCTTGGCCATTCAGCCCTTCTGCACTTCGACCTCCCAATAGGCGGGGAAGAGGAATCACGTCCTCTCACCACAAGGAGGCCAAGATTAATGCGACCGTTGGCCAGATCCTAAGCCCAAACCTGGCATGTCCACACATCCTTGCCTCTTCTACCACAGAGGTTCTGAGATCCTCGCCCTCAGAAACCAAGCGTGTGGTCTGGCCGGGGTCCTACCCAAACCCCTAGTGCCTTTCCAGGGCACAACCGGAGCAGGTTGCCACTCACCGCCCAGTCTGTCATCGAGAGTGGGAATCTCTCCAGACATCCTCCAGCATACAGAGTCAACCACTGCCAGCACGAGTCCAACCCTATGATCGGTCACCAAAGAGAACCTCATGGTGGGGTCAACCGATCGTCCCATGCTACCACTTAATTTTCATGGCACTTGTGGGTTATTCATGGTCGACATTATCCCCCGAATGGAGTGGTAAGAGGAAGTCCCTTCCACACAAGGTGGTTGAGAAGACCTCACTGGGCATTGTCTTACACCCAATGAAGGGACAGACACTCCACTCCCTGGGAGCCACATCCTTGGTGGCGGGGAATTACTTTGACTCAGAATGGCCACCACCCCGGCGGCCAGGCACGAGAGAGCAGTCAGGACCCTTCCCCGGTGTCGCAGCTCACTGGGGATAACAGCCCTTGCTGTGAAATTGGAGAGTTTATATCATATATCGTCATATAATCTCCATGGTTTCATCACTGCAACCAAGCCATTGCTCCCTCGACCACCGAGGTGTTACGTTCCCAGTTCGGGAGGGCATTGGCCACATACTATTCCATGTCATTGTACTGCTTCGTTGAAATACAGACCTTGGGCCCTAACGGCCTGAGTGCTAAGTGGTCAAACACCCCGCCAAGTGGTCGAGCCTAGGTACCAGCTATCGGTCCAACCATCATGGCATATACCCCTTGCCAGTTGCGAGGACTCTGGGTTACGTCGTCCATTCCCTATAGGTTGCCAATCTGTTAAGCGACTAACAGGGGTGGCCCGAGAAGCCTTGGGTCGCCTTGAGTGGAGAGAGGCTATAAGAGACGCTTCATCCACCCTGAATGGTTTGAGTGCAGTGCATACCTAGCTCGGCATACTAAAGCATGGTACTGCCACACTGTCTATCATGCCCAAGACCTTCCTCCTGCCTACTACACCCAGGGATATTATCCTGCAGAGTGCCTGAGTGCCTCGCCCAGCAGTCACACAACACTACCCCCTACCCCACACACAGGCGTCATCACAGTGGCCCGTGAGTTTGCGTATTTCATGGTTGCCTATGTACAGGCGCTGGCCGTATGTCGCGCCACCGCAGTTTGCGTTCGTGTCACACAACTTGTGCACACAGGTATATATGGCTGCTAGTATTATTAAATTTCCGATCATTTCTGTTTATTTATTCTGAGAGGGAAGTACGGAGCGGAGTCTTCTGAATAGCCCCAGCCTGAGCAAGGCCAGACTACGTCAGGAGCACTCTTGAGATGCCCAGCCCTTCAGAAGGATATAACTCGAATGTCACAGGCTGCTTTTCCTATCCCCTGCTTCAGTTCTAGTCTGAACAAGGCCGGACCGGTGAAGCATAGGATACCACCCAGTGATTCTGGAGTATATCCTAGATTAACGAGTTGTTGGTTTGGGATGCCTTATGATACTAAAGGACGTCAAAGTACTTTAAGGAGTTGGCTCGACAAGCTTTACTGAGAGAACTAGACACCCTCCTAGCTAATATTCTCGCAATCAGTGAGAGTGAACTCATTGGTACGAATATTGAATCAGAACCGTTGTTTGGGCCAGGGATTAAGTTAAGATGGTCCACCACACCTGGGACGTGAAATGATAAGACAAGGCGGAGACGTAATACTAGGACTAGACTGGCCATACCACACAATTGATTATCTAGACAATTGTAATCCAGACCCACCACTTTCGAAATTACTCCAGCCGCTACCTACACCTCTGAAATTAGGACCTGCTGCCCTTACATGCCAAGTGCGCACAGCAGCAGGTAAGCTTCCACCCCCCCCCACCCCTCAGGCACGCCGAGACAGCTGGAATCCACGGATTCTAACCAATCTTGCTAAAGCCGCCCCCTTATCACGTGGCAGCTGGTAATCAAGAATGGTGCATTAAAAGTTACTGCTATAGCAAATGTATAGTAACAGACAAAATACAGTACAGTGCATTCCAATATAATTTGTGGCAATATTTATTTATTTATTAAATGTCTTGTCTTTTTCTTTTTTTCTGACTTCATGACTAAACATTGCATGCCCCGCTTATTTGTTTTTGGAAAAATGTGTGGTTAATTAATTACGATATTATGCAAGTAAATGTGATAGACAGGGTATTAAACACACGTATAAATGGATGTGTGCATGCATGAACACATGCACACACAGAAAGAAATTTTTTCAGGACAAATTGTTAAATTAAGTTATTCAGTGAATTTTACATGTCCAGGAATAATACAGTTGTGCATGTTTCATGATACGTATAAACATTCTCTGCGTGTGGCGTGTGTTTAACACACACAACATGTATTTTACTTATTTTATCCAATTAGCATTTGTAATTTATAGAACTTATTTATTGTAAACACCTCTGCCTATGAACATAAATGTTCATTTATCCAATCTTGTCACCTATGCACAACATTTATAATTTAAAAAACACAGTCACCTCTCAAACATTACATGAATTTATGGCAAATGTTATGTAACCGTTAAATAATTTATCCAATTACTATGAAAGATTGAAATACCTTGTTTACAGATCATAATTTTGCTATGAGATGAATTTATCAGAATCTTGCATAGTAGAGATCAAATCACAATTACTGTGTGGAACACAATACAAATAATTGATAATTTAGTTAGGGTTTCTGCTACTTGTGTGATGAAATATTTATACCTGCACCATGAATGTAAATAAATTTATTACACTTGTACAAAAAAAAAAACTTTTTACTTACATATAAAATGGTCTTTTAGTCTTGTCATTCTTGCACAGTCTTTCAAGTCGTCATACCGAAATATATTCCTGCTGCATGTATCATACCTGGCATTAGCAACTTTTGCTACCTTTCTTCCTGCAAAAGAGAACAGTCGTTGATATTAATTTAAGCAAAATTTCTTGTGAAAACTACTTCAAATCAGTACTTTTTTCTCACATAATTTTGTCAATTCTGAGGTAAGTTGAATATATAATGTACAGAATTTTTGTGACGATAGTGTGTTATGCACTGCTTGATGGTGTAGTAACTGATCTGCATCTTTGTTTTGTGCTGCCACCTATTGTGTGAACCAGTAATCTCCTATACTTCCTGTTGGTTGGACGTCACAATCAAATGCAGTGAAAATGTGTTGTTTTACAGGTAGGGTTGAGCAAATATTCAGTATTTCAGTATACTGTGATGCAGGACAGTCTAGGAACAGGAGCGTGTTGGCGTCTCAATCTTAATAGGTGTTAATTTTTAGTTCTGTGTTAGAGCAGTCACATACAGGCTCTGGGGAGGGTAACCTTACTGTGGCGGGGTCTGCAAAATCTGGCGCTTCGCCTTAATGGTGTCTTTATATAGAGTCGGGTGGGTAGGTCGCAAGTGCGGCACGAGTCTAGCTGTGCTAGGATGGGCTTGCATGAGGGGGTAGGTGGTGGAGCTGCTGGCTTACCTCCCACTGCAGTGCGTCTGGTATTTGTCGGCGTAGGCCCAGCATCGGGTCTTCTGACCCAACTGGCTGGCGGCAACTGTGTTTGCTGGACAGTTTGGGGGAGACACTGTCTTTGCTGCGGCAGGCAGGCGACTGGCCCGCTGATGGTGGTTGGTGATGGTGGTCCGACGTCGTCGGCTAGTTAAGCGCCCAGTACCAGGGGCAGGCCTAGAGACGTAGGTACTTGACGACTGGGTGTACATCTCCGGGGAGTTTCACAAGGGGACCAAACAAGTTACTGGGGGGAACAGCGAGGGAGACCTCGGCAGTTGGCGGACAGTGTGAGCTCGTTCCCAGGGGGTCAAAAAGCTGAAGGCTTGGGCAGACTGTTTAATCAGAGTTTGCTTCTCTGCTAGGATAGCAGCTGCCTTCCGGTTGCTCCACTTACTTCCCCTTCTATGGATGAACGGCACTTACCAAGGATGAGGTGCTAAAGTTCACATCCTTAACGTGCTGGCAGATAACAATGTCCCTAGCTAGAGTGTATCCCAAACGGGGTAGGTCCCTCCTTGCCAGAATTGGCACTCCTGGCAGTTTATACGCTGTGGATGGAGTGGGTTAGCTGACAAGGATGATCTAGTCTCTTGCTAGTGGTCGTGCTCTACCATATGTGTGCACCAGGTACCTTTACATGCCTGGTCCACAGTATGGGTGGCCATCTATTGGATTGTGTTTTAATGACGTATGTCAAGTCCTTTTAAGGCGAAAGGCCACAGTCATACACTAAGTTTGGCAAAAAAGTCTCAAATTCTGCAATTCCCTGCTTATCAGGGATGACTAAGCACAATTCTCGCAAGAAAGAGCAGATGGCGGTTAGACTGGTGATGTGTTTTATTCTCTCCAGAATAGAATACGGTGATCAGTACCCTCCTGCTGTAACCAAGGCATTGATTAACTCTCGAAAGGTAAAAGCAAAAGAGACTGGTGAATGGGCCTGTTGGCTTGAAGAGCTTTGCCTGAAGGGCGTACCAGAAGAGCAAAGAGCAACTAATTAGGTAGCCATGATAACAACTAAACTCTAACTGAAGCTGGTGGTGGTCTGAAGGGGTGTGGGTTTGACGGCAAGTGTCAAGTGTAAGACGGGGAATGATGACTCTTTGGGGCTGCAGTGCGTGCTTGAAGAAGTCCAGCGTTGGTAACTGGTGATCACTGGGGGTTCTCCACGGAGCAGAAGGGAGTAGACAGCCTTGGCACAACTTGTGTGAAGGCGAGCGGAGCTGCTAGTACCAACTGCTATTCTGTGATGGGGCAGGGACATATATTCTCCTGCACTAGGGGTGTCTCTGGTTCCTTTGGCCTTCGGGTAGCTTTGGCGGGGGTGGTTCCTCCCTCATAGGTGGGCTCGTACTCTGCTACCATCTCTCAGGGCGGCTGGAAGCAGGTCTTCCTGTTGTGCGGGTGGTATTGGCTGCGCGAGCTCAGACACAACTTTGTTGGCATGGTTTACTGAATTTCCCTTCTCACAAGGTTTTGTTAACATGGGGGAAATTTAATATTCTCTTCCTTCAGCTGCACTCCAGTCTCCAGGCATCCACCTTATTAAAGGTGACGGAATGAATGTGGGCTTGGGTAGCTGCCATTCAGGACAGTATCACTTCTAGAGCACATGGCATGCACATGATACATAGTTGCAGCATAAAAAGCATGAATACGCGTAATGCATCAATTGAAACATATATGAAAAATGACAACTAATTTTTGTTTTAGTAAGAAATTTGGTTGTTCCAACAAAGAGAAAATCTTTGATTTTTATGAATATTCAGGTTTTTATTGAATGTTCATTTAGTCACTAACAAAGGGTGTTTTTGTCTGTAATCATCTGGTTTGTTTTCATTACTTTATTATCCAAATAACTGAATAAAATATAAATTTTAATGTAGGCAAGAACCTATGCAGTGAATACTCTGCACCTTAAATTTTTTTGATTTGGTTTTGCAACAAATCAGTTAGGATGTATAACTTGCTAAAATCATTCATTATAACTGAGTTCTTTTTCATTTTTGTTTCAGTTTCACGAGGGGGAAAAAAAAAAAAAAAAAAAAAAAAAGGGTTGTGAATTTGCTCAAGGGATATTCTTTTTACGTAACTGCAACACATTTGTGTTTCAAAAAGCTAACAGCTTTAGTATTACCACAGTCCTGTAATTACATAATAGTATGCATCTGAAAAGTGGAAAAACTGAAAACTCTGCAGCAACATATTATCTTTGAAAAGCAGACATTTGACCCATCACACTTCTAATGTCCCAGCCACGTAAACCTTAGTGATCGCGATGACCTCAAAGGATTCTTACACACATGGAAATTTTTGACACGACATGTCTCCAGACACTAAACAAATGGGATGCAGTCCTGTGTTTAAAACTCTGCATTTTGAATTTTTTTGTTTCCTACCATGCAGGTATACAAACCACCAATGTTTTAAATTTCTTATTACTTCTTGGCACTAAAAACTATACCTGCGACAGATAGCTTATGTGAGATTAGTCTGAATAGTAACACAGTCAATTCATTTTTTACAGGCGGTGGCTTAAATGGGTTGTACTTAACGGTGGAGCCACCAATTCAAAGTCAAATATTGAACAGTTACTGCCAGTAGCGTGTTGCTGCTATTAATAACCCATACGCACACTCTGTTAACAGTTGCTTAAAGCTAACTTAAGTTTTTAGGCAGCAGTTGAGTAATGCGTTATTTTGTGTCCAGGTACTATAATTAAACACGTTTTTAACAGTGAATATGTCCGATAATACACAATAAGCAAATGAATGGTGCTCAACATTCAACAAAAATTAAAAATAATTGAACAGTTGGAGACAGGAAGGAGTGCAAAACAGCTCTTGAAAGAATACTGCATTGAAGAGCAAACTGTTGTAAAAAAAAAAAAAAACGATAAACTTTGCATCTGCATTGACGCAGTCTTCTCCTTTCTAATTTTGGAAAGAATCCTCTGTAGCACCATTTTGTCAGTAACAAGGAAATCTTCTCTATTTTCAGGTACAGACCCTTGGCATTAACTTTGCGCGAGTGTGTCACTTTGTTTACGGGCTGTTCGACTTTGCTTTTGTTTCACTTTCCCTCTCGTTATTTTCACCCTTAGCTCTCTGAACGATATCATCTGTCAGTACAGCAAAACTAGGCTGGTTTGCATCCCATTCAAACCACTCCATAATGCTTTACTTGGACATTTCCTTCATTAATTGCTTGTGTCGCTGACTGGCTATTTTAACGTAGTGTAACTGATGGTGACGGAAAGAGGGTTTAGTTTTTAATAATACTGACCACACCTGTTTTTTGTTACTCATGTAGTATTTAATGTGATTGGATGTTTTAATTGTGTTTACTGTTGTGATTCAAGTTAGAAAATGCAGCCAAAATGTACTCGATAAGTGTACTATGTACTACATACTATTTATTCACATAACCTATGTGTACGGTATGTAAAATAAATTTTTTTTTGCTCACTGCTTTAACCATGAATATTGGTTATGCATGAACCCTCAGCCAGTCATTACCCTGGAAAATTGGGAGTTTACTGTATAAAAACGTAGCTTACCATTTCTTTCTTCTATGTCAATCACTCCTGGTGAAAAGCAATTTTGCAATCTCTCTGCCTGCTCTCCAAAAACTTCCCTTGTCAAAGTGATCTCTGGTAACAGGCGATAGTAAGCCGTGCCTGTACACAACATGAAAAATTAAATACATGGTGGATATTACCATTCACATACACACATGCATTACTTACAACTTATGATTACAAATGCAAACAGTGTTCACTTAATTAAATTACTGAAAACTTAATTACTGCTAATGCCATCTTCTATAGTATTTCTACAATTTCTCGTACCTATTCTGTTGTAAGCACATGCTCCCTTTCATGAAGATGGAATGTCTACATGTTACATCATCCTGCCTGCCATTTTACTTGCTTTGTTACGTATTGTGTTCAGCACCTTTGGGGCACGTATGTTTAAACTCACTGACAGCATGACAGAATAGGTAGTGATTTAAACTCCACATAAAATGTTAGATTTTGATCAACGCTGTAATTTTGGACACCAATCTACAACGCAACAGCTGGAATTAGCAAACGATCAGAAACTCAGAAGTTTCGCAAATTCATTTAGCCTTGACAATCTGTCACGTACTCGAGCCTCAATTAGTTGGTCATTGGCAGATGCTCCAATTAAATGCCATATCAGGTAACACGGGATCCAGTCCTCTTTTCCTTTCACGTTAGTTTCTGGCTCAAATTCGCCCAGGGTGTGGCTTACAATTGTGATCCAATTGGGGGTGGGGAGTCAAATGAACATGTGTTTGAGGCATAGCTTGTCCTCAAAACGAATTTGCAAAATTTTTAGGTCTCTAACAACAATACTTTAAATAGAGATTCTAGTAGAAAATGTATGAAATGTTTACTCAACAGAAGGCCAAATAAAATATACTCTCATATACACTGAACTGTATACTTTGACTTCGCACATGTTTAATTAACCCTCTCATTCCCAGTGCAGACAATTATCTACATGTAGCACAGGAAGGTCTGTACTCGCACTGCAAGGCTCAGTGCTCAAAGATCTCTCCCGGGGGTAACTGATCTGTAAACTGTCCTACTGATCTACATTATGTCTCGTCCATGTCACTGATTATTAGTTGTGGTAACAACAAAACAAGTTATTTGCCAGCTTAAGTGCATCAAAAAATCTTTTATTTACAACACCAGAATCCGTAAATTAATGTGGGAATAAAGGAGTTGTTGATAAAAATTATAAAACCCACAATGGATATATATAGATATTTTTTAAAATTGTGTTAAATAGCCCAAATGCAGCTAAGACACCTGATAGCGTCGTCTGCAGTGCTGAAAGTTTAAAATAAGTCAAGAGTCCCACAATTACACTCATGCAAAATGTACACTATTTACACATCTCAACAGGGGTCAAGAACAATCCATACACCAATGTCTTTGGTAAAGTAGTACAATTGCCCAAAGGCAGGAACAGATCTAGACTTCCTGTTTGGGGGAGTGTTCATTAGAATATCTAGAGACTTTAAATTCATGGCATGGAAGAGCAACACCGTCTCGTCATAATTAAAGGAAATTGTAATAAACTAATAAAATAAGTATTTAAAATACTTCTATTAATGTATTCCAGCTTTAAAATATTCACAGGAAAGTTTCATTTCAATACTATTTGGGTGGGGGGGGGCGGCAGCAGTGTACTCTGAGAGCTGCCTTCTGGATGTGCCCCTGCAAGGCGTTGAGGTTAGTGGAATACTGCATACTGCTATAACTGGCCGCCTCTAATGACCTCACTGTTAACGAGACATTAAGCCCAGCTACATATCTACCTACTATAAATGTAATTACGTAATTTATTTAGTATCTTAAGTAACTCCTGAATAGAACAAGACCTTAGTAAGGAAGCACAATTTATATTTATTCAGGAATTAGAACGGAACTGGCCACATCCTGTGTTATGGAACCATTCCAGCATTCGCCTGGAGTGATTCTGGATAAATGAGGAAAACAAAAAATTGGGATGGGTGGACTGGAAACTGTACTAGGGTCCTCCCACATGTGAGTTGAGCGGTTTACCATGGCCTTATCTCGCTCATAATGTGTTGTATTTATAGCTGAAAGCAACTTAACTTACACACAGGCGAGAACTTGGCATGATCCTTGCCGATTCCCTTAACAGCATGCAGCTTCAAGTCCAGCTCATGGCCAGGCCTCATTTTGCTGATCAGGATGTCACCGTGAACAGGACCAACATCGCTATCTTTGAACAATGCACCCTGGTCACCAATTGGCAACCATTTCATGTGTTTTGTGTAAACTGTAAAATAAAATTTCAATAACTGTAAAAAATAAACTTTTTTACCAATAAAATTATTAATACACCTGGTTTATGGATAAAAAAACAAATTGAACTCAATTTTTCAAATTTCATATAGTTGCGTGTAAGATAGACTAACATATCTACTACACACATTGGCATGGTAAAATTAAAGAATAACTCTCATAATTATTTATGGCGGAAATAGATCACTTAGCTACTGACTACATTATAAAAAGTAGACAGAATGCACAAGTTCTCACAGGGCGGGACTCGTATACGGACACACACAAATCAAAAGTCAGGCAAACACATTTCTTTCACATAGATGCATGGATGCGCAACATTCCGCTGGCTAGACTAGCTTCACCAAGCAGCGAGCAGTGGCACACTGCAGTCTCTTGGATGGTGGTTGGAAAACAGTGAACCTAGCGGCCGTGAGGTGGGAAACGTGAAATGTGGCGCAGGGGCCATGTAATGTTTAAGCTAGGTGACTGTCTGGTTTTGGTGATGTATTGGTGGGCTAGTTCCCAGCATCACAGTTCTGCACCATTATTGGAAGGAGTAAGCCCATCACTCTGGTTGTGTAACAGGAGACAAATTTATGGTTGTGAGGTGCTGCAACTGGTTTCCGCACATTTACGTTTGCCCCAGCTATGGCTTGTGCGGTGTCTGTTCTATGGCCATTCATTCTCTTTTGCAGAGTGTTGGTGGTGAGGCCAATGTACTCTGCATTGCAGTGCACGCACTGTAGCTGGTAGATAAGATTTTCTGTTGCACGTTGTGGCTACCCTCGATAGGATAAATCTGACTGGTGAGCCTACTATTGAAGAAGTGGAAGATTGGTGTATAGCACAAGAGCTGCAACGCAGTTGAGAATGGTTCTGAGTTTTCCCACGCCCTCGTGGTAGGGAACAACCCGAGGGATATCTAAGATCAGTAACCTGTTACCGATTACTTACACATTTGCATAGCACTTTACTGCAGCATTCAATCACAGTTCATTCTTATTAGTTGATGAAGTTGTCACTTGTGAATAAACTGCAAGATATGCTTGAATAAGTTATACTGACAGCCACATTTAGTATACTGATCTTCTACTGTCAGTTACAGTTATGTTATAATGTAGACAGCATTATATGTTCAGATGTCAGTTTTAAGGTGACATCATTGTAATGTACACAGATCTCAGTACATGATGAACATTGTGAACAGTACTGTTCACTTCTGAGGATGACATCACTTTCCAAATTATTGGTTGGTGGATAGAGGACGGGGAGGATGGGCCGCAATAGCTGTACATTAAAGATTAAGTCAGTTGATATCGACCAGCAACTCATAAATGCATCTTATCTCATAAAAAACAAAAAAACGTTTTATGTTTTTGTGTTAAAAATTTATATAACCTTAACACACTGTGTTGTAACCGTAATTTTGGTTGACTGGAAAGCCAGAACACTTGCAAAACCAGTTAGTATTAAAATACACAATGTTACTTACCATTTGTGTTCTTGTACAGAAAATCTGGGTTCTTTGTGTCCTGTGGAGCATTTGGATTTTTTGTACATTTTATCTTAAGTTCAAATTCAAGTGTGTCCTGCTCTGTACCATTTTCATCATCTGAAAGATAACAGAGAGATTACCCATGAAATGGATAATAAAATCTATTGGTTTTAATGTCTGAAGTTAACTTAAATACTGGGGTATACATAATCATGCTTTATCAAACTAAAACTAAACACTAGAAATTAAAAATAATTATTGCTTTCATTCAAATTTTTTTCTATCCTGCATTGATGTCTATGTAAATATCAACATTGGATTATCTCCCATTGTTGTCATAGTACATTACATGGCTGGAATACAACTTATGTGCATGTAATCAGTAATGAACCAATTTCATGAAACTCTCATGTAGAAGGTTTCAGAATACTTAACAAATTCAATCTTCCAAGTAAAAGTATAACTACCAAATTCAAATTTCAGGTGGTTAAATACAGAGTAACAGCTAAACACTAATTCCACTGAGAGCAGATGTAGCATAAGTGCTATAAAATCAAAACAAGCAAATTAACATTAAATTATACTGACAATGATCGGTGGTGGAGCCAGTGAGTCAAGAGGGTCATAAGACCCTCTAATAATGTGCTGTAAGGGTCAGTTTCTCAGAAGAAATTATAAACCAGTTTCGCGAAAAAAAAAAAAAAAAAAAAAAAAAAAAAAAAAAAAAAAAAAAAATGATGTAAGTGTGTGATTTAAAACTGGACTGAAAATGTAGTGAATTATTGCATTGTGTGTGAGTATATAACAGAAGCCAGCACCTTTCTCCTTGCAATTTGAAAAACAGCTCGTGCGTGTATAGCCTTAGGTAGTATGTACATAGGATGAACACTTACCAAATTCAAAATTTTATGCTTTCAACCATCAAAATGCAGATAAAACAGAAGGAACAAGAAAAAGATATACCTTTAATAATTTAAAATAGAAAACTGACTCAGAAATGGTATAAGACACAAGATAATTCATACCCTTTGTATGAATGCAACCAATAAAATGTGCTAACTACAGACAACACATTATCATAATATATTTTAACTAGCAAAATTATTTTTATTTAATGGAATACTGGCACAGTTGCCAAGAAAAAAAATTGAAATTACTTGGAAAATTAAAATAAAAATCAATCTGAGGTTAGAGAAAATGAACTGGAACCGAGTCAGGCAAATTAATACTTTTAAATGAATTTAACTATCACCTCCCTTTTGTGAGCCATATTAAATTTCAATTACATGACAAAATAATTGATAGTGGAGTTTCAGGTTTGAGTAAAATTTATCAGTGTCTCAGATTAATATGCAGGAATTTATTACACCTTGACTGGCGTGCATGATATAATTACAAGTTAACAGATCTCTGGAACTTCAAAGTAAAATTATTATTAATAAGTTGCAGAAAATAATTAACTCTTGATAAGAACAGAAAATTAATTTATGGATGATAAGACAATAGTAACGTATCCATTGGAAATACTCATCTTTCTGAAGTGGAGTTGGCAGCGTCAGTTGAATATAAACCACTCAAAATCTAAAAAATCTGGTGTTTCAGGACTCTTACTTGTGTACACACGTTATAGGCTGTTCACGATAAAATGAGCACTTTTTAAGGCCCTCTGAACAGGCATTAACCCTTAGTAAATGTATTCTATTGCAGCCTCGGGCATTCATTTTTGAGAAAGGTGAAATGTATACACACTGTTTATTAGTCACATGGCAATGTTTACATTAAAAAGTGGCTGAAAGATAGAATTTAACTGAGAGGAAAAATTTAGGAGGGCCTTAAAAAAAGTGCTCACTTTACAGTGAACAACCTATAACAGAACTTTTTGCCTCACTACACCTCTCCTAGGCTTACAAACGGCAGGCACGGAAAAATTTAACAGAAAAATCACCCGACAAAAATTAAAAAGGACTGCCTCCCATCATGTCTGGTTTGAGAGTTCCAGGGTTCACACAGAAAGACAATGACCCGGAAAAGAATCTAAGATAATGTAATTTCCTGTTATCACAAACGTAAGTTAAAAAGTAAAATAAATTTCTCCGAGACGCAAAAACCTTACATACATTAGTTTTTTAAACAGGTTGCTGTTAAGATAAATTAATAAAATTACATATACTTCTGCCACTGAATATCACTGCACTCTTTATAGTACATTCAGGGTTTACTCAGATATTTTGAAATTAACCTTTGAAAAATCACCCTACATGTAACATGTCAACCTGTTTTTTAATAATTTGTATTCCACAAACACATAAAGCTGTGATTAACTTTAAAGTACTGTATTCTCGAATAAATGAAACTTTTAACTTAATATCTTCTATAAATTGTAATATTGATTTTATATTAAATACACATTAAAAAAAAGCGAGCGCAGCGATGTGTTGGCAACGGCTAGTAAGAAATAGTTCACAGTAAAAATATTATTTTAACATGTTGCCTATTGAAATATTAAGGTATCTCTGACGGAAACATATTTCATTGTTACAGTTTAAAATAACAGCGCAAAATATTGTGCGTAGGCCCTAATATAATGTGTTTCATTTTTTTGACCGAGGATGAAACTGTCGGCTGAGTGGAACTCTGTGTGTGTGTCTCTCTCTCTCCCCCTCTCCCTCTCGGAGAGTTTCGCATTGCTAGTAGTAGCAGGAAAATTATACATATTTAAAATTTTAGCATATTTCATAATTATTACAGCAAAATAATGATTTCTGAATTCGTAATTTACAACTGAATAGAGAGTTTAATGTTTGAATACTTATTTTAATATATTTAGATCCTAAGTTGGCAGAAGTAGTAAGCCATGACATGACGTGTTGTTTTTTGCCAAACAAAGCGTTAATTTTTCTTGCTCCGAAAAATACTTCGAATTAACACTCAAATTTGTACACGTTTTGTTTTTAAAACTATCTAGGCAAGTTACAATGTCGAGATAAATGTGTGTTTCCAAGGCAGGACTAAATATACTGTAACGTGTGTTGTGATCGTGGCATGTGAAAGGATGTGGCTGCCATTTCTTCCTTCTATGGTGCCTGCTTCGTCGTCGTTACGCTGGCCCGGTGTTTGTGTGATTTCAAATATTGGATGTGCAAAATTTATACGTTTTAACCATGAACTGTTTTTACAATGAAGTTAATTATTTAAATTCACATCTGTTTATTTATCACAACATTGTACCTTTGCCCTAAGTGTATAAAACACAGTTGTGTAATGTGCTTATGTTTATGCAATTTGAATGTTTATCACAATCCCAACAAAATACTAAGCCCAGTCAGATAAATTATAATAAATAATGAAATAAACCTCTTAAGACAGTAAGTAGGAATGCATAGAAATATGAGCGGAATAAATCTATGGTAGGCCTATTATTTGTGTGCATGTTCACCACTATCTTTTAAGTTTGTTGCTGCTACGTACAAAAAATTAGCGACACAAGTTCCATGCTTGAATTTACTGCATCTGTTCATTGGAATGGTTGTTCCTTTGATTTGATTTTTTTTCCAACAGGATTAAACACAATAGCTGCAAAATATTAACGTGTATTACGTGTGATATGCTATGTTATGTATAACAAATATGTTAACAATGTACATAAAATAATAACAGTAAGAACTATCGTCACCTTAGACATAGTTAAAAAGTCATAAAGCTGACCTAAATATGGTTATAAGCCTAAATTGTGAAAATTCGTACAAAATTGTTTTTTAAATATGACAGAATTCTTTTAACAGCTGAAAACAGTAAACAAAGAATTTGACAGTTATAAAAGTTGAAGTCACATGGCAGTGTTTATGTTTAGGTGTAGCGGAAGGATACGTAATCAGTAACCAAAAGTAAAAATTTAGCAGGGCTTCAGAAAAATCTGAAGATACACTGCATGGACTATAGTAAAATTATAATACTTACCAAAATAATATCATAAAGAAATTTATGAGGATTTGCACTAACGATACAATTTCACCAAAACTAAATGAAAAATATTTAAACAATATAAATGTGATAAAATTAAAATATACTGCTGACTCAGTTCATATGTAAACAAATAAACGTATGTAAAAAAAAAAAAAAACATGTGGGAGGATACAGTCTCACCACACTGTGCTAAAAATATGATTTTTGTTAAATTAATACTATACGTAAAGACACATTTGAGAATTATTTTCAAATAGGCATATGCTTCTAGTAGAATGGCGCAGTATTTCTAGAATTTGTACGCTATTTATTTATAAATGGTACCAGCTATTACGTTAAAAAAAAGTGTCATGTATTATGTAAATTTTGAGTACATAAGCCTGAATAGTTTAGTAAGAATTTTTCTACGATATTGTAACACTTGTGTTAATTAAATTTAATTAACCTTTCACCGTCCCTGTTGAGAATTAAACTGAAGTTTGAATAAATTGTTGGGGCAAAAACAGTAAACTCCATAATACTTTTACACAGTAAACCAGTTTACCTTTCTGCCTGTACTCAAAACGACGAGCATCTGCCTTCAATGGTATCAGTCCCAATCTATGAGCTAGGACTTCATCTTGGATTATTGATGTATTGTTGAATATGAAAACCTTTTCAATGGCCATGCTAGGAACCTGAGGAATAAAATATTAATACAAATGTAATATACAACAAATTTACAATGAAGCTCTATTTCAGTTTACATTCAGAAAAATATAAAGTAAAAATAAATCACCTATACCTACAGTGAAAGAATTTCTGCACACTACTGAGCATTCTTAGAGGTTGGACGTATGCTGCGTTTCCTTCTCTTTATCGTGTAGTAGTGACTACATAAAGCATTGAAGTAAACATCAACCAACCCAGAAATCCAGTGCATCCATTACAAATCAATGGCCTTGGAAGGAACATCTTTAAGTTAAGCGACAATGATGCCATACCTTTGTTAAACTGAACCATAGCTGAATAGTGAAACTGTAAAATCCTATAACTTGACAAATGTTAACATGATTTGTGTAGTTGACAGAGATTCTACTGTAATATTAAAGAATAGTGGAAAAGTATAAATTATGAACAAATTTTGAGATAATTTGGACTGAAATTGCTTTACCGAAATGTAAATATTTACTATTAGGCAACATTTACACCCACCTTGCTGACCCGTCAGTGAAAATTATAAATACTAACAGTTCTTGGAAGACACATTTCTCAGCCCTGACAAACACAACACGACAGCTCCGGCACAACACTTAAAACTGACAGCTCCGGCACAACACTTAAAACTGACAGCTCCGGCACAACACTTAAAACTGAACAGCCAGTAAAATACCTGATAGATCCTAAGTAAGCCTGGCAAATTCTGTTGCCCAAACAGCAGTTTTGGGTTAGAAATTATTTCTAGTTTCATAGTGTCATGCAGATCAACAAACAGAGCTTACAAACTGCAAAATAAAATTGTATGGCAAGTTTTCCCTACAGCAGCAAATAAGCAGCTTAAAAGAAAAAAAACTGTAACTTATGGGATTAAATTAAAAATAATTTAACTGTTTTACCTTTGCATGCCTTAGCAGCCATAATAACTGCAATCTTTGTTACCATCACATAATTCAAATTTTCTGCCTGCCCACCACATTTTGAAACTAGTTTAGTCAATCAGTACCTTCTAAATGATTCAGAAAAATTCTACTCTCTGTGTCATACGACTAAACTGTCGGGCTATAAATTCAAGCAGTCATATTGAAAATATAATAGTTGTGTCGTGGTTCCGCTTTATTTATAGTGTCACACAATGTTTGTCGGGGGGGTGGGGGGGGGGGTGGTTACGTGACTTCTGCAGAATATTAACACAGCACATTAGATGTTACTTCGTTGAAGATTAGGGAATACGTCTTAAACTCAAATTATTATTTTACCATTTTACCATTATACATATTTAATATTTTCCCCTTGAATGTCAAGTTAGTTACATTATTAATCCCTATTGCAGCTATGACCAAAAGACTCATGTAATAAATTAATTACAAAATAAAGCTGTTTGAAATTACAACAATAAGTTACAGAATACATATGAAATACATAACATTACTAAATTGTTTCCAACATTAACATGTCACAGGCCTTCAAACGTTTTTTACAATAGTGATTTTCAATATTTTAAGACCTTGTACGTAACAGAGTACATCTTCTACAAAACAGAGTACATTTTTCACACTTTTTACAATATTAACCACATAAACATACCTCAGACAAAAGCAGTCTCCTAAAGGCATTCGCTATTGCTTCATGAACTCCTATTAGGTCAAATTCCATATCTGTTTTATTGCATTTAACAACATTTATTTTCAGTTTCTAGAAGAAAAAAAAACACACACAAATGACAGTAACACATTATAAATGCAAAACTATTAACTGGATTAAAATTTCAATAAAAAGAATTCTTAAGTTATATACCACACTATTGGGAAAAGCATTGAAGAACATCTAGTATACATTGTTTAATCCAAACGGGTTTTGCAACAAAACAGTTTGTTTGTAGAGGACATTCTAATTGTAAATAAAATATTACTAATCACCTGCCCCAGTCTACTGCCATTGGACCATATGTCTTATCGCAGGTCGTCTGACAACATGATGAGTGCAGTTGGTTATGCGTTTACATTATGTGTGTATGACAGTGTGTGTCAGCAATGCCTGGAAGATGATGACTAGCATCAAATTAACTGTTAAGTGGCTCTAAGCAAGGCTGTATAGTGGGACTCTGTGAGGGTGGCTGGACATTCTGCAGAATTGCTACTCACTTGGGACATAATGTGGCAGTGGTCCATCGGTGGTGAGGAAGATGAGTACTTGGATAGAAGGACTGTTCAGGTTGTCCTGACTGACAGAACAGCAACTGTATGTGCAATCAGAACCAATGTGGCCCCCCAATGTATCTGTACAAAGAATAAACAATCAATTGGTGGAGATAGATTTTCGTTCTTGTTTTCCTCAGGCATGTCTGCCCCTGAACCCGCTAACTATCACAAACATCTCGAGTTGTGTAGCGAGAGGTTGTGTTGGAGAGGCGAATGGAGAGCAGTGGTGCTCAGCGATAAAGAGTCGTTTCTGCATTGAATAAAGTGATGATGGTGTTCACGTTCGTAGACGTGCTGGTGAAGCAGAACAATCTAGTAGTGTGTATTTGCACTCGCCACACTGGACCAGCACCTGAGTTAATGGTATGGGATGCCTCTGCCTCTGGTATTCATTCAGGGGAGAATAATGAGTGTGTGGTACAACAGTGACATTGTCAATCCTGTCCTTCAACCATATCTCGATACACTGCAGGAACTAACCTTCCAAAACAATAATGTGTATCGCCATGTCACTAGGGAAACACAGTGTATGCATGCTACCTTGGCCTGCTAGATCTCCAGACCTCAGCTCCATTGAGCACATGTTGGTCATGATGGTACGGCTCCCGGCATCCAGCCTAGCCCTGGCAATGACCATCACTCAGCTACATCAAGAAGTACAGCGACCATGGAGTAAAGTACCCCACATAGACATTCAGCATTTGCACGACAGGTTACATGCCAGAATGACTGCACGTGTGTTGTTTGGGGTGGCTACAATCCTTATTTAAGGTGTCTGTTGTATGTGTTGAAGTTATCATTCTAATTGTTACACAGACTTTATGTTTTGATCAGTCCCATATACCAACTCCTTCTTGTGTACCACCTTTAGGGCAGATATGGGTATTCGTACAGTGGGTATTCGTACAGGATGTTCTTATGCATTTCCAGTAGTGTATGTACACCAAGTTTGGTGACTATAAAATATTGCACCTAGGTAGTTTTAAACAAAACATGCTGACTTCATCACACTCACATGAGTAATATTTGGCTTCCTACATAGCCATGAAAATTACAAAGCAATAGCCAAAAAACAAAAGAAGTTACCACAGAAAATTTCCCTATTTTAATCTTTCAGGAGATTGTGCATTCCCATTTTTCATGCATCCCGTACGTCAAACCCTTTTCATGTTGTATGTGTATTTCCATTCCTTGTTCACACTGGGTCCCATATGTGCAAATTATGAATCTTTTGTACCGATTACTGGCTTTCCCACTTCCCTAAATGTTTTTACTTGCAGTAAGTATAATGTTACTAAATTATGTTGTCTTCTTCTTTGTCTCCCTGTCTAACATATGTATTCAAATCCAATATTGTGAAGGAATCTCTGGAAAGTGGGAGAGGAATATTTGACAAATCTACGTTTAAAGAAAGGGCATAAACAAAACACTGTATGTAACTCATTGTTTAATACTATGTATCTTAGACTTGTTTTCTAACATGGATGTAGTTATGCAATGGTAGACCAAGTGACACAATGGCCATTATTGAGATATTACTGTACTCTAGTGGTCGAAGGTGCAAACTGCAATATAAAAACTTGGGGAGCTAAAATTTCTACGAACAACTTCTATACAGCCATTAAAGCTAAGTACCATTCAATGTAACTCAGTTTTACTATTTTGCATTACGAGACCAAGTAGCAAGATAAAATGCAATCGAAGACCAAGCAACACGAGTGTCAATTAGACTATTAATAAAAAATAAATAACGGTTTGAAGCACAACGGTTTTCTAACAATGGTGATTTGATGACTTCAGCTCCATCCTACGCATAGCTTTGCTTGTGAGTTTAGAAGATTGCATTACCGTTTGTCACCGTAGTTTAAGAAATTGTTTTATGTACCACGTAGGATGGACATTCCGACCAGTGTAGATTGTTTTATTCACCGGCCCACCGTAATAATGCTTAACAGCAATAAGTTCTTTTATTCCCTGCTAGATAGCAGCACTAGTAGGAATTTTGTTTGTCTTTGCTTCCCCATTCCCCAGCCGGCCAGTGACGTCACTTTGGCAAGTCATGCATTTCAACCCCCTGCTCAGTGACCACTCCTCGCCCTCAAGACACCAGCCAACTAGCATCGGGCAGCAACCTCCGAATGAGTATAAAAGGAGTGACAGTTCTCCCCCACGGAGATCTGATCAGCCCTAATGACCAGTCTTCAGTCGTCCAGCACCCGCTGCTCGGACACTAACTAGACTGACCATTTAAGCCTTTGCTTAGAACACCCTTCGTTCTCCAGCGCTAGCCGCTAGGGGATCTGACCAAACTGACCCAGTCTAGCACGCGTTTCTCAGACTAGCCTGTATCCCTAGCATTCTTGCATTCCAGCACGCATTGTTTGGAACCGTTAAGAGTAGTCTGATCACTCGACCCTAAGCGTTAGTCAGGTATCTCTCTTCGTGAAAAACCCTGCTAATCTCACCCCCTTATTCTGCACGGACATGTAAGAACCAAGGGAATTCCTTCCTTTAGTCCTCCTTGGGACTAATCCTGCCCTATCCCTGCTTAGTTATCCCAGCACCGTGCCAGGATTCAAGCATACATTGACGCATACGGAAACTAACAGGCAACTATGGCAGAACAAACAACAGAGTGTTCACTCAATACTGCGCACTCCAGCTCTTTTACAGCGGACACCTCTGTTGGTTCAACCATGTATGTTAGCTTCCTGGTGATAACTTGTGCTGATGCAGGAGATAGAGTACGTCATCACATGTGTTTCCATCAAATGGAAAGAAACGTGTACAAAGCTCAACTTTTGGATTCTGCATTCCTGTAAACCTAGCACCTTACTCCCAGTAAACTCCCTACGCGATGGGGATCGCAGGTGATCCTGGGAAAAAATCCATATGAGCTAATATACTATATTTCATTATCCACAAGCACCTAAATTGGCTACGCTTTCTGTCTATCATGTGGATAGAATGGAGGAGCCACACCCACGTGTGTGATCCACGATGGTGATGCCTAACTTTCAGTGCGTATTGTGCATCCGCACCAGGTGCTGGAATAGGGTGTCCATCTCGTCTACAGCCCTCATGTGATCCGACAGGTAAAGTGAAGAACAAGGAGCCTGCCTTCCTTCTCACGTATGAGGAGGGTGTTCTGTGCGAGTCCTGATGACCTATTCCAGACATCGGGGTCTGAAGAAAAGGGTGAAGCAGACATTACTTGCTTCTGGTTGCCTGCACAAGTTATCCCCTGCACTTGTTGCTTCAATAGCCAAGTTCAGCTCCAGGGAACAGGTTCAGACCTTTAGGTTCCTGCAACACCCAGTGGAACCCGAGATACCAAAGGACTTGTTCGCCGACCCAGTTCATACCGGCCAAGACGAATACCTGTGGTGGGTCATTGGCCACCTCAACCAACCAGATCAGCCTTATCTCTGATAACAGCTGTCCTTCGCCCAGCATCTTGGCCCATACCACCATCCAGACCGGCAGTACCTCCGACGACTCACACTAAACCCATTGTTGAACGTAAACCCGTTGAGCTCCGTCTCCCAGGTTTCATTCACAAGGCAGCAGCCCTTAAGCGAAAAATTGTGCTTTCTGAAACTGACTTTGCGCCCTGCCGGCACGCAACCAGGCCAGTCCTGTACAACGGATGAGCAACAGTGCCCCGTGAGGACTAGAACCCTCCAGGGACTAGGAGCACCTATCTAGCTCCTAGACAAAAGGGACCATGGCTCCAAGATGTGCGAGTATTCACTCCCGGATACGTCATGCATCAGATTATTTGTGTCCTTAATCATTAGTTAGTCAATCTGCTCATCACTAGTAAACATCATTGTTGGATGGTGTAATAATGATATTGCATGATGTATCATCAAGAGGATAGAACATGATGGCAAATGCAGAATCTTATAAAAAGGTACGTACTTTGTACATTTTCAAAAGGAACAAACCAACCTGTTGTCGCCAATACAATATTGTACTATTGTATTCAAAATATTTACCTGTGATCTAGTTATGCAGAAATTGATAGCAATGTTGCACAAATGTAATGATTAATAATATTGAAGAGATGAATCTCAGCCCAAAATAAGTAAACTTTGTATAATAATTTCTCATGTTAGGCTTAGTCAATATAATTAAATAAAAACTTAAATAAAAATTATGTTTCTTTTGCAGGTACACTCACCAAGAGTTTTCCTCTCCTCGAGGTTCAGAGGATGACATACAGGTAAATAACACAGATGTTTCAGAGGTTCATCCTGTTATTGTGCTTCACAACTGTTAAGCGGACAATACATACCATGTAAACTGCCAACGAATGGATTCTGCACCTTGTCATATAAAATCCTCTCAAGAAAGTGTTTCATTGTCTGATGTAGATTGTTAATTCAGATGGTCTGCATGATCAACGTAATACACTAGGTAATAACCAAGAAAGTTTTAGTTCTTAGTGAGTGACAAGATTTGGGTGGCTCTTAACATTTAGGTCTTGATAGCCGACGAGGATTGAAGCGAAGTAAGTATGGAGCAGCGCCAGATTAAAAGGACGGGGTATACGGTAGGACCCTGAGAAAACCCGCCGACCAGCAGTATCGTCCGGGAAGATTCCCACACGCGAAAATCTGGGAGTGACCCCACGGGGAATCAAACTTGGTTCGCATAGGTGAGAGGCAAGTAGCCTAACTGCTACACCACCATGGTCTCATAAAATTAAAATGATTGTTTACCTTTGAATATTTCCATTCATGATGAAGACAGCGCCTCAAGAAATGGACTTGTTGAAACTATTTTGTTTGCAAGACAACATTCTGTTAATACAGTACATACTGATAATATCTGTGCATCCATATTACTGTTACAAGAGGCGACATCTGAGGGGCGTATCTGAGTTCGTGAGGGATGGCGGTCTTTATTTGATTTCAAATTTATTCACTCTGCTATTATCTACAGCATTACTAAGCTGTCTCCACTTTTACTCTTTTTATTTAACAGGGAGCACATAATGTCTATTTCCACTCTAATTAACTCATACTCGTTATCATCACGTGTTCAGTCTATCTGTTGCCATCATTTATAATGTCTTTCACTTGCACCTAGTCCAATAGTCCAGCCTGTCAGCCGCACACTCCACTGCTTGATACGTGCAGTCGCAGACTTCCCTTCCACTGGTTACCTTCTATCGCTCGGAACCCAGCCACTCATTCATTCCACTCCAACTCAAAACTTCCGGCCCGGAGGCTTTCTGCAATTTTTATAGTGTGGAAGGTTCAATGCACCCCGAGACATGCACAGAAAACGAGGTCAGTAATCCGCAGCAGTCTTCACACATCTGCCGAAAACAATATGAACAGAGTCCATGGCGTGCATCTGTAATTCAAAACAATATGAACAGAGTCCATGGTGCGCATCTGTAATTCAAAACAATATGACCAGAGTCCATGGCACGCATCTGTAATTCAAAACAATATGAACAGAGTCCATGGCATGCATCTGTAATTCAAAACAATATGAACAGAGTCCATGGTGCGCATCTGTAATTCAAAACAATATGACCAGAGTCCATGGCACGCATCTGTAATTCAAAACAATATGAACAGAGTCCATGGCGTGCATCTGTAATTCAAAACAATATGAACAGAGTCAATGGCGCGCATCAGTAATTCAAAACCTGTCATTGCCTGGCCTTTTGCCATTGCTATCGCATGACAACTTTCTTTCCTTCTCTTCCATGCACAATGCGAAGCAGTGAGCTCGCAACAATACAAAAGATAAAGAATTTTATTACACTTGGATTGAAGCTGAAGCAGAAAGAGGGTCTCAATAAGAGATTGGTTCGTGCATATGAAAACATATTCTTCAACATTTACCTTTAGAAACAGAACACCTTGTTCTATTGTCAGACTTGTGCGGAGGCAAGAATCACAATGTCAATTTTTTTTTTTTTTTTTTTTTTTTTAAACAATCCTTGGAGAATATTCTGGCTTACAAACAATAACCCAGCACTAGTTGATCTCTGGGCACAGTTTTCTAAAAAAAAACAATTCAAACTTTTCAGACATAGACTTGGTGTCAAAGCTGCAACTAAAACTGTTTGTTCCACATGATTACGTAAAAGGTATGAAGTGCTGTAGGAAAAGGAACCCTCTTAAAGTCTGCAAAATGGAGAGAGAGGAATGTAGGAATGTGTGATATAGAAGGAACTTTCACAATAATAATAAATAAAAAGGTGAGATTGAAAAGTGATTTACATCAAGAAAGATACAAGGAGATAAACATTGAGAAGAAGAGTGGTAGAAAATGTAACAGTGACAGTGTATTTTTTTCTCTCTCAAGAAAACTGAAGTTGTGGCCAGATGGTAAACTACTAAGTATAGAGAAGTTGTGAAAGCTGAAGTCATTATTCTAATTAATCCCCAAGGATTGTTTGTTGTTTCGCAAACATTTGACAAGTACTAGTTATGTGGAAGATTACATTGACGGCTTTCTGGGACACCTGATTTTGAGATAGATGGAGGGGGGTGAGGGGGGGATTGTTAACGCACTGGTGGAGAGGAATAACAAACAAACATTGTTAATAATATTCATGACTGATGTTTCTGATGTTTGTATCATTAGAAACTTCTGAAAGACATATCTCAGAAAACAAAAGTGTACCTACATTGTTTTTCATGTAGGTCTATATACCTAAATTTTATGTATCATTAGAAACTTCGGAAATACACCTCAGAAACCAAAGTTCATTTACATTGTTTTGTTCTTATATACATTGTTTGTATTATTTGAAAGTTCTGAGACACACCTCAAAAAAAAAAGTGTATCTGTATTGTTTTGTTTTTGTATAGGGCCTACATTGTTTATCATTTGCAACTTCTGAAAGACACCTGAAAAACAAAAGTGTGCTTACTTCACTATGTTCCTATATACATTGTTTAACCTTTAATCTACCTTTGTTACCAAATCACTGAGAAATAAAATACAATAAGCCAAAATCATGAATTTCATTACTGATGTAAGGAATTGACATAGGCCTTTAATTCAATAAGATTTTTAAATAATGTGATACATATTGAATTCTGCAATAACAGACTATCTGTCACCTGCATTTTTATCTTATACATACATACATTCACTCGCAATTAGGCTACCGCCCGGTGGCGAGCTCTCTCACCTCTCCTTCACCCAACCAACTCCTTTTCCACTCCCTTCCTGAATTTGCCAACCCCTCTCACAGATACCAATTCCTCCCTCAACACATTCCACTCCCTCACAGACCTCACACGCATGGACTGCCTACCCCGCTCCGTTCTCCTCCACACCCTTTGAAGCTTCTCACTGTTGTTTCCTCTTCCTCTAAACAATAATCTAGATAACACTTATAGCATTTGTAGACCAAGAGCCTTTTTTTTTTTCATGAAATAAAAAACTTGGGACATGCTTTAACTAATATATAATCAGAAAAAAACAAAATGTAATACATCTGATACATTTATGCTCCAAATCTGTTTATGGTAAGTAATGTTCCAAATAGCTTTTGTGAAAGGTTTTTAGTATCTCAGAATATACATTTTGTTGCTTGATCTACAATTGCATAACTATGTCAACATATCCTTTTACTCCCTACCTTTTGCAATTTAAAAAAAATATTAATAATGTAAATTTGTGCTTTGACTACAGTTATTTTAAAATGGTTTTGATTTACACCTTAAGCTAAGCTATTAAAATTCTATTAGAGGGCTTAAAATATGCAAATTCCAACATTACTGAAACTATTAAAGATTTCTTTCACTTTGTTACACTAGTGTTTTAGACAGTTTGAAATATTCACTGTCAATTAACGTATGACTATTAAAAATAACATTTAAAAACTTTTTCTCCAAATAATGACACTTAAAAATTGCAAAATTATAATCATAATATACCGTAAGTTCTAAAATAGGTCTATATTTAACATATTTTTTAAAACTAAAACAAATGCATTACATTTGTTATACATGCTTTTAAAAAACTTACTTTTTTGAAATTCTCATGTGACCAAAATCCTCCATGGCCATATGTACCAGGATAATCAGCTGATGATGTCTAGCAACAAAAAAAAAATTACCAACATTCGTAAAGAAAAGAACACCTTGGCTGAATAATTTATTTTCTGTAAAATATTGTAGAAATTTCAAAGACTATTTATACTGCACAGCAAAAACAATGAAATTGCAAACTCATGGAGATATGTACATTGCTAACGTTTGGTTATGCAAAGCAAAAAAAGAAGGGTGGAAGTAGCAGTCTGTGCAGACTTATGTGTTGACCCTCAGCGAACCAGCAACCAACTGGCATGTTGCTTTCACACCCCATTGCAGGATACACACCCAGTGAATGCAGGAGGGGTGGGAGGTCCCACAAAGAGAAAAAACCAGAGGAGAGAGAATGAGATAAAACAGACAAGTGTAGAGATATAAGAGAAGAGAGGAGAGAAATATGAGGAGAAAGAAGGGTGGAGAGGAGAGGTGAGGGAAAATGGTAAAATTCTATCTGGAAAATTCTGGGAATTCCAAAACAGAATTTCGGTGGACACCCTCATCTTAACACGTGCGTCAGCACCACTAATGTAAGTATAACCTCCCTCCAAATCAGTCAGTGTAACCCCTCTCTTGAAAAATTTCTGGCTACACCAGTGAATCAACACTCGAAACAGCCTTCACACAGAATTAATTATGAAACGTATTTTAAGAATAATATCCTAGTGGATTTTAAATCACGAATGTGAGTCTTAATCGGAACCTATAAGTCTAGATTAACTGTAAAAATTATTGGGAAAGTTACCCAACAATTGTAAGGTAATATTTACAAACTTGTTTGAGAAACATATTTTTCTTTACATGTAAGATACAATTACCGCTCTCTAGAGTAAAATTCACTTACATGGTAGTGGAAAATCCCATACATGGATGGGAAAATTACTGTGCAACATGTGTATCTCCTCAGCAGTGTCTGAAACGCTGGACAGGAAGAAACAAAACGAGACGCCATGTTGGACAGGTTGTAGGACTTAGGGAAGGCATAATACTAGGAGATAAATATTAATTTTAAGGTAGAGAAAATCCGTAAAATATAGTTACAAATAAAAAGATTGTAAAAAAAAATGACATAAGAAAATTGGTACGAGTGTGTGCAAAACGGATAGCTTTTTGTTCACGTGTTCAAATCTTGATATACTCCGTTATCTTAACTCGCGTAAGCCTCTAAAGCAATTCTACACAAACTTTGCTTTGTACCACACAAAAGTAACTAAGCAATCTGTTACACAAAATAATAATTATAACCAGTTCTAGGATGAACTAATTTGTCAAGTTGCTCTTAGAATAGCGGGAATGTTCAAGCTAATAATAAGAAATATTTTAGGGAAAACTTGTACTGATATTTCTATAAAAATTTTGCAGATAACTTAAATTAATACTTTTTTTTAAATCTTTCGTGGTGGAATTCTTTAGTTATCACGGGCACAATGTCGCTGTGGTGTATTGGATAGCGCACCAGTATCTCGAGGTAGAGAACCATAATTTGCACCCACCCATCTACAAATTTCAAGGATTTGAGAATTGTGGTTTCGGTTACTATTCCTCTGAGGATGTACAGTAGGAAATGGAATTAATAATTGTAGTATTCCCTCATTTTAAAAATAAAATTTTATTTTACAATATAACTAAGCAATATTCCCTTACCTGTATGGGATTTTTCCACACTTTTGTCAGGTACTTTTCCAAATAATTATGGAATAGTACTTTACTTGTTATGTAAATTAACTCTACATTTAAGAGGTAATTTTACCTTACACGTAGAGGTAGGTTGATTCCCTTACACGTAGGAGAATTCAGGCTGAAATTTTGACAGTGTTCGTACCATATTGTTGATGAATTTAACTGGTGCTGGTTTTTACCATCTGCCAGCGAATTATAGATGTTTATTCTCAGAGTCACCTAAATGTGATTGGCTTGGGTCTTTATCAAGACAAGTATCTCATAAACACAGGAACGCTGAAGTTGCAAACATATGGTATTGAGATTAATTTTCTTGTAAAACCTTTCAGCAGGTTAAGCGAATAAGATTTAACAAAACAAAAATATGCACAAGCGTAATGATATATTATCAGTAGGCCTAAACAATCACATGTAAATAAATAATTATGTATTTGCTCATAAAACATTGATAGTAAAAATAATAAATGTAAGTTAAACAATTTTGTCATTAATATCATAAATCCTCACGACTGTCCACAAGAACAAAATATGCAAAATTTTACATAATGAACCTTGTGTATATAAATGACATATAGCCGCAATAAATAATGCAGCACTTTCATGGAGCTCTCAAATGAATTTTCTATGGCCTGAAAAGCAATGTATAGTAAAAATTATGATAAGCTGAAAAAAATGTAGGTACCACACTATAAGACACTTTGTACATCCAACTTCAAGACTTTTAAATGTACGAACTTTGTAATTATTAATACAAAATTATCCCCCACCCCCAAAAAAAAAATGCGGGACACAATGGTTGTTTCTGTACGACACTAATTCCCTGGGAAGCTGAGCTGTGTCAAGGAGAGGACTCATTACATTGTTACTTTTTATTATGCACGTCCGTTTGAGCCTGCATGATACGTACCTGTGAAAGCTTCGTGAATAGTTACTTATGTAATGAGATATTTCCGACAATCGGTTCTTGTTACCTCGGATATTGCGTGGTAACGACTACAAACGTAAGGAGTTGGTTACTTTCTGCCCATCACTAGTACAGGGTTAGGCTTGGGTGCATCTACATTACAGCTGGCACCTAGCCATGTCAAATGTGACGCTGTCGGGTGAGACACGAGACGAACGATGGCACAATTACTTACTGATGATATGGGCGCCAGCGGTGCTTCCCAATCACCACACTGTCGAGACCCATGGTTCTCAGGGATGCTGTGGGTTCTGTGTGTCCGGCTCACCAGAGCGTACTTACAAACACGTTGGCAATACTAAACATTTTAACACTTTGAAAAAGAAACACATGAGGCTAGGACACTGTCACTACAAATGAAAGAAAATGGTTCACTGTGATACCTGTTTTATTTATACAGTTTGTACAAATCAACGTTCCATGAAATTAATGATACACTCGGTCGTGTCTAGCTAACACTGATTGGGTGCTCCCCAGCCCGCAATTACTCTAGCGCACGCCTAGATGGATGATCTCACCACGGTGTAAGAAAACACAAGCTTCACAAGGGAAGAGAGTCGACAGCAGCTAGGGTGGACTGACGATTTTTTCTGTGAAGACAGGACACAGTGGATTACAAAATGAAATACTTCATGATATATTAACACATGTGATTACTTGGCATCACTAACGCAAACTCGTCTGGGCCCGCCCACCAGCACATGGGTAGTGTGGTGACGGCCTATACACAGAGCCGGCTAGGACGGAAGTAATATCCCCGTACACAAATTACAAAATTATGTAAATTGCACAAAGACCATTAAAAGATGATGGGGCACGAGATGAGTAGTCACAATAAACACACACATGTGTGAAAACAAGTTTAGATGGCACGGATGCTGCTGGATTAAGTTCGTAGTGGACCACATGGCGCAGGTGAAATTGCAATATTTCTTCATGGAAACGGCAAATTAAATTCCAACAAAAAATTTTGTTGGTAGAGAAAATTATTCTCTTTGCGATAACAGTGGTTACAGGCATGTAGCATGCCTGATGGCAGAAAAAGTAAACATTAAAGTGACCATTTATGTGAAAATTACATGGAACCCAAACAAAATTTAACATAGAACCCTTAATAAAATATTGCACACATGATATTACATAAATAAGTTCTCAAAATGCAATGATGGCGCAGAAATTGACTTGGCGGCGATTAGCCACGTGGTTGTATGTGATGTTGCTGTAAAATATTCAAACATGAAAACTACCCTCAAATACATACATAGAATTAAAGCCCATAAAATTGCACACAGCAATAATACAGAAATTACAATGAAACACCTTTAGCAGAAGCGGATGGCGCCTGATTCAAGTTTTGCGGGTCGCACGGCCTCTCCGACATATTTCACCTCCTTCTCCCTGATTCAGTTGAAAATGCCACAAGGGCAAAATAAATTATTTAAGCGGAAGCACAATGCTGGGGAAATGTCTGGCAAAACGTACACAAGCAAAGGTTAACCGGTATACTAAAAGTGTTACTGAAATCTACATCAGTGAACAAAAAGTTGTAGTGCGTACGTGACAGTCTCTTACCTCGTCAGCTCTCCTAGACAGACTGCCCAGAGGCAAGCGTCACACGGACCTACCATGGCTATGCACGCAGAGTAAAATATTTTATTATTGAAAGTGGCATAAATAAATAAAATATTGTTTTACATTTTACAATTTTCTGTATTATCTACGTGTCTCTTTATGGCAGCGTTCACGCCGGAATATTAGTGTTCTTAATCTCTGTGCAGCGCGCACTTTGAATTTCATAACCAAACATTGTTTAAAATAACAACAAACACTTTAAAACACTGTAAGACATATCAAACACTGAAAATAAAAATACAAGACACATTTTACACTGCTAAATAATATTCGTGAAAAAGTAAAAAAAAATATTGGCCTCTTTGTGCATGTGCATGTACACGTGCATGGTGAACACCGTGATGGGCTCTAGCGCCGCTGGCTGTTAGCCGGCGTCTAATGCAGAAGACCTAACTGAATTATAGCTAACTTCAGGGAAGGTTACACTTTTTACTTGGTGTTTCATTAACAGTGATTCTGTGTAAACAATGTTAAAGTGTAGTGCAAGATTGCACTGAAAAATACTGTTAAGTGTAGCCAAAATTACGCATGCATCAAACCAGGGTCCCAGCGCTAGCAGGAGAGTTAATTTCCAAAACAGAAGCACAAACCCCTCTTGTGGTTCAATAATCGTGAAGTTCCATGAAGTTAAATTAGGTCTTCCTGCATTTAGCACGGTAAAGCCACCTACTTGACATAAATAGCACATATTTTTTATGTGATTTACCCCACAATTTTCCTCATCTTGATAACGGAGGAGGACCCCCAGGATAGCGTTTTAGCAGTGCGTACTGTGAATATTGCAATGCCCTCATAATATTTGTGTTCAGTGTAATACGTAATGTCAATTAATACAATTTTCCGAGAATTTTTCTGGAAAAGCAATTTTTAAATCTAACGTTTTCTTGGTCCCTTTGTGTTGAAGTGGGTATAACTTCGAACACACAACTTCGTTTCACGGAATTTTCTAACGTTGCCCTGGTATTTGTATGATCAAGTGTCGACCAAACAGAATGAAAAAGCTGAAAAAATTGTATAAACAATTGTATAAATCGTAACTTACACTGCAGGGCATGTGATGGAGTCGTCGTTTATGCCCTAAGCTTGAAGCACGGCAAAGGCTAGTTAATAGCCCCACAGCTGTCGTCGTACATGTAACGTTGTACATCACGAGCGCGATGACTGGCACACTACAGTTCGATCTAGCTCTGTCAGTTTATACATGGAACATACGCACCATGTTGAAAAATTAAAAAATATTAATTCCAGTTTGGAATTTTCACTCAGTTTTATCGAACTTTCAAAACCAGCACTTTCACAAACTTCAAACAACTACAGAGTCATTAGCAGTATCAACGAGATAACACAAAATTGAACCAACGCCGCAGTAGTAATTAGTTAATGTTCCATCCACAGGAAGACAACTCGCATTGCAAGAATACAATTAGCATGTCCTGCTCACATCATGGTTGGTCATAATCTGTTACCCAGACAAAGGCCCTAGCTAATTCGCTTGATGCTTGGCGCGCATGGCTATCACCTCTTCTACTTCTCCTCCTGCTCCGATACTAAAAATAGAACTGGCCGGGCCTCGGAATCGCCTACACGTGTCGTTTCTGCCCCACTCCTAATTCCAAGCATGGAAACCCTTTACACAAACTCCTACGATTGGCCATATCATAGTGCGTCGCAGCTACCTTCATCGCCCTCAAAACCCAAATCTGCTTACGATTTGAAAACTACAAAAGAAGTTGGGGAAAAAAACTCTTATCTCAAAACTGACGAAACCTCACCAAGTCTCTCAGAACTCGAACACAAGAACACATTACAAAAAAACTACTCGAATACGGTCTTACTAAAAACAGATAAACTGTTCCCGCTCCGCGTGGCACCAAAGAAAATTTAGAATATATTACACTCACTAGCCACATAGAAAGAATTTAACCATAAGTCTCATTTGGGAAAAATATGATAAAAACCACGAAAAATATAAATATATGGCAACGTTTCATTTTCTAGGGTGCATCTGTGCCCTTGCCGCAATTTTAGACAGCGACATTGTGACGTCACAGCCCGAATGCATTTTATGGGCCACAAAGTGAGGTAAAGGCTGTGCTACATTCACCGTAACATTCCCGTGAGAAAATAACACTTAGCATTACCATGCGATTTTAAATAATTACATGCTACATTTACAGTAAAAAAGTATAACGCGACCAATTGGAAACAACTAGGAAAAAAAGAATGTACTTCACATGGATCACAAAAATTTACGAACTATGTATTGGCTAACCTATCTCAGTAAAAATATTATTCTGTTTGTTATGACATACAAATTTTTTTTTGCAGAAAACGTTCATAAGTAGTGATACTGGTTAGCTTAATTTCAACAAAAAAAGTTTTGCAGAATTATTTCTGGGAACTTTCGTTAACCATGAAAATACTATAACTTTTATTTTTTAATTCTAATTACCTGCATCATACAAAAATTAATTTAAATTCAAAATTGTTTACGTACATCGTTGATCGTGTGCATATGTTATTTTGTTAAAATGGAAGTCTGAAAAGTAATACTAAGTTTATAAAACACACTTTCCTGACACAAGTTAGTTTTGCAATGATTTCCATAGTTGGGATTGCCTTCTTGTGATTGGTCGACATAGAGCTCCACATAAGAAAATTGAAAATTTTCAATCCTCCCTATGGGGTTACTGTGGGCAGATCTCCATCTTATGCTGGTATGTTAAGTTGGAGCACGCCCCATAGCTATGTGTGTGTTCAATTTGGCAATTGTTAAGAATAGCTGCTTTTGTCAAGGAGACATAGTAGACCAACAAAATAAATTAATATGGGTTGCACATGGCTTACCTATTCAATATTTACGGGGGCCTGACGATAAATTAATTAGAATGTTGAAAATAAAATAGCTTTAAAATATGGGGAGTTCTGTCGCTTTGTTTACATCGAGTACCACGTTGTATAGTCCTGTAATGCTGCACAAACATTAAAAAAAAAAATGCTCATCAAGTCACCTGACTGCTGTGGATGTGTAAATGTTTATCGTAGTTTAGTTGGCCGCTATATGTTGTACTGTGCAGTTCACGGTGAGCTGAGAATGAGTTATAACGTCTAAAACCGACAGTGTGAAAATTTGTGATTTACGAATGGCAACTACTGTTTGATTTTTCAGTAGATTATGGTGTTGTGTAGAGTGAGATAAGGTGCAACACATGTGCAATGGTAGTTGAATTGGCCGAGGACAGTGAAGATTGTACCCACCGCCTGCTTAGGTGAGTAAATGCACATACGGTACATTAGTTACGGTGTATGTATGTAACATTTGTTTTCCATTTTGTAGTATGCTGTATAAATTATGATCAAGCATAGCCCCCTCACACAGAAAATTACTTTCACGCATAGCCAAACATTACGCACCGAGCCAGAGTCCCTGTGCCAGCAGGAGACTAAATGCCCAAAACAGTGATTCAAGGCACGCCTGCTTTTTTTTTTTCTAGGTAATGAGCGTAAGGCTCTCATGCATCCCCATAGCTTGGGGTTTACCATAAAAAAGTAAATTTGGGCGTGGGTGTGTGTATTGGTAGTATTGTGAATTTAGGTATTATTCCATTAGGTCGTTTTGCAATTTAACATGTTTTCAAGATAAAATAATACGATAATGTATGCATATTTTGAAAATTTTTTATTCAGCAGTTTCTTTGATGTTCATAACCCTACCCACTATCGCATTTGTAGCATGTATTGGAAATATTGTCAGTTTAGATATTGTTCGATTTTGCAATTTAACGTGTTTGCATGATCAAATATTATGATTCGGACACATTTTTTGCACGTTTTACCTCGCAATTTCTCTATTTTCATAGCCCTTCCCACTATCAATTTTGTGAGTGAGTTAAGAGATTTGGGCAACTCTTAACAGCGAGGTCTTCAGAGCCGATAGGAGCGATTGAGGTGAGTATGGAGCGGCGCTGAAATGAAGCAAGGAAACCCACTGGCCAATCGTCTGGCACGATTCCCACACGCGAAAATCCGGTGACCCGGCAGGGGATTGAGCTTGGATCGCATTGGTGGGAGGCGAGCGAGCTAAACTCTCGGCCACCATAGCCCTGATCGATTTTGTGGTTTGTATTGATAATTACTTGATGCCCCTAGTAAATTCGTGTTCTGTGTAATTAGTAAAATGGAATTAAACCACTTTGGGTATTTTTTTCTTCAGAAATCCGCTATTCTTAACATTCTTAACAAATAAACATTTTAGCCTTTCCAAATCAGTCAAAAACAACAGTATTCCTAATAACTGGTGATGGGTAGTTCACGAACTACCAGTTCATTTTGAACTGGTCTTGAAAAAGAACTAGGTGCATAGTTCACAGCGACATAAAAGAACTAATCTCTTGTGATATCGGCCAGACATTCTTTTAGTACCATCAACTACGCCAGGCGCGCCATAGTATGCCACTGCTCATGCTCCATCTTCCGTCGCTCCCTGCAGCTTTCCCCCCTCCATGACTGGCCACATCGCAACGTGCATAGTTATCAATCTGCCTCTGTCTATCGGTATCTTTGTTTTAGCTCGTTCCGTTCAGAACTGCATAGAACTGTACGGATCGCATAGCAGACCTACCTAGTTCAAAAGTGACACGGGTCGCAAATCGGTCGGGAACTACACACAATAAAGCACTAATTCTTTAGCAATTAACTAACAAACATCACTTATTTGCTTCTCTTTCCGTTTCACGCTTGCTTAGATTCTTCTGGGGAGGGGAAATGGAACTGTGAAAGAGGAAACAGAGAAAGACCTATCCAGTTCTCGGGCCGAGGTACAGAGAAAGACCTATCTAGTTCTCGAACCGAGGTTACACTTGTGCTCTGCAGTTCGCCAGTACGCGTGATCATTCGACTGTAACCAATATAGTTCAAAAGAACGGTTCCCAATGAACTGTTCTCAAATGTGACTAGTTCGGAACGACCTAGTTCATATAACTACTAGATCATAACCCCAAAAGTTAACAATTTCCACAATAATTATGAGAAAAAAAGTACTTACATTCAAAACATTATACTCTGTTAAAACTATTCGTGATTTTCCTTCATTGATTACATCCATTTCTAACCTTAAACAACAATACAAAACCCCAAACAAGTGACAAAATTTAAAAACAACACACAACAGCCTACGGTTGCACAAATAAGTAACATAATCGATTACTACCATTGCTAAATAACTTTTCGATTAATGACTATATCGATAAATAACTTTCGATTAATTTTCGAATAGTGACCAAAATTCACTAACTTTACAAACATCATGTTCAAATAATTGAAATTCAGCACTTTCAGGTGGAAAATCTCCTTGTAGACTCATTCGACTTCTGCGCATGTACCCAACATTGACCTACCCACAATCCAACAATTGTTAAAGTCACATGGTCAGCAATGATGTACATGTTTGTTTATATCTTAGTATTTAAATTACAAGCACTATTAAATTAATAAAATCCTTTTACCAGTTTTAATTTAATCACACTGCATTACAAATTGGTTAGAGGAAGTATTTGTTTATAAATCAGTTTTCTAACGTAAAATCCAATAAATGCCAATTTTGCCAGACATATTGGAAGAAAAGCAGTTTTTTTTTCCTTCAAACTAAGATACGTAGCAATATTTCCAAGTGCTTGTGCATTGATTGACTTAAACGCGGCAGCCCTCAGTAGTATTAGTCAGTCTCTGCCGCTTGAAATCACAACAATTGGGGCCAATGCAACATTGCAAGGTCATTGTGTCGTCCACGTCGAAACTTCAACAATACACAACTTTTAAACTAATTGCCCGATTTTCACCATTCAAACACCATTTGAATCCAAATTCATGGCAAAATAAACTCCCAAGAACATCGTCATCAATATCACACTTTAAAAAAGTTGGCGAGGTTAGATCATTTTAGGTGAATGATGTCATGTTATAAATATATTACCAAATCGCAAAAAAAAGCTATTTATATGTATGCCATCGTGTGTTTGAAATGTTGTGTAATAGGTTATGTGACTTTAAATTTTGAAGTTGATCAACTTATATGTATGACATCGTGTGTTTGAAATGTTGTGTAATAGGTTATGTGACTTTAAATTTTGAAGTTCGATCAACTTACTATATATATATATATATATATATGTGTGTGTGTGTGTGTGTGTAGGTGGGCAGAGATTGTTAACACTAACCTGGTAGCACAAAACTCATCAGGTCAAAACACACCAATTTCATAATCTCTAAACATGAAGGAGACAGATCTCGCTGGCTGCGCACAAACTATCTCCAAAGTCCCAACCACAGAATAAGGATCCTAACATTGGATTGCTTTTTTGCCAATACATCGTGCAAAAATGGCGTGGGTTGGGTTTGATGTTACAATACTGCTTTGTAAACAAGTGACATTTGAAATGTTTTTTTACTTCCTCTGACCAATTTGTAATGCTTTTTTTTTTTTTTTTTTTTAATTAAATTGAAACTGTTAAAAGTAGTTTATTAATATAATAGTGCTTGTCATTTTAAAGTTAATTCTCTGAGGTCCTCTCCCTGTAAAGTTCATTATGCCCTTACGTAAATAAATGGCAACACATTATGTGAGTCTTTATTCTGATACATAGAAACACTGGCAAAACTAACATGTAATATTTAGAGGTTATCCGGCCACATGATTTTGTGTACCGATTCAATCAAAATTCAATTTTGTAAAAAACTGACTGCTGTCAGTATCATGATACTGGATATACTAATATTACAAAAACTCTGAAAATACTTTAAATACATAAAAAAAATACATAGCAAATTATTAATAATATTTATATACACAACATGTGGCCCTGTTACTTTAGGTTTGGTTATTTGGGTTTTCCACAAGATGGCACACCAAGCGATTGAACTGTCAGAGATGTGGAAATATGTACACAACACTCAACATGGATAAAAATAGTTATAACTAAAACAGCATTGCACTATAAGACCATTTGTCCCTGGTACTTACATAGCAGATTAAGATAACATTGGGTAAATAAAACAACACTGACATAACACTTGGCAAAACATCAACACATAACCCTACACAATAACATTATAAAAGAAAACAAATGCACATGGTGTGTGTATTTGGCTGCTTTCCACTTGGCACTGAAAGGGCTGACTAGTACTGACGAGCGTTCACTTAGGTACTGATTCTGCTGATCAGTAAAGGAGGAATGGTGTTGTGGGGTCTGGGTTGAAGATTATACTTCCAGCTGAAACTACTGATGTGCAGAAGGTCAGGAAGTCTCAGTAAAAGCAGACAATGCAACATGGTGGTGATGGGGCGATGTATAACGAGCAAGTTACGTTGTTCAGTTCAGTTCAGTTTTATTGTTCAAAAAGAGCAGTGTTACATGCCAGAGAACTGGCCAATATTATAACATGTACGAGAGAGAGAGAGAGAGAGAGAGAGAGAGAGACAATAAAAACATATGCAGAAGATGCAAGTGGAAATAATATCTTCACATTCTTTGATCTAATCATCAATCAACGAGTATGAATCATACAATAATGAAAAGAAAAAAATATGCATCCCTGTTTACAACATGTTTAAGCTTAAAATTGCTTCATCGCGTATAGCAGATACCATTATTCCTGCTAAAAACTACTGACGATTGTTCCACCTGGTTACAGTATTCCGTGCTACTGCTGTGCGAATTTTTACTTATGGCATTTCTTTTGGCATGCTACTGATCAATGCTTTCAGTACTGGTGCTACCAACCCCTAAGGCCGTTTGTCCGACTGTAACCTGCAACATCACCACAGCAAGGCTGCGTACTATAGTGACGGATCGAATGTGCTGCCAGTCGTGGAGCGACCTGGTGCAGAGAAAGAGAAGGGTTCGCCGGCGCAGTGCAGCCGATGGTTGCCATGGGAACAAGAGGCATTGCGGAAGGAAACGGCAAAGGCCGATTATTCTGAACTGGAGATTTAAGGCATAACTAAAGAATTTATTCTGTTGTTCTGGTTAAAATGTTTATGGTTTATTTGGTGTGTATTGTTTTATTTATATATTTGCAAGGTAACGTGTCATTATTTATTTTCATCTTCTGCAGAGTGTTTTGTCCATCTCATTTCATCAGTGTTTATGTAGCAGGATTATTTGTGTTATTTTTAATATGTCTACTTATTGGTTCACGTATCACCAGGATCACTAATACAAGTCATGTCATAAAGTAGTCCGGTTTTGACTCGAGGGCAAGCCGCGGCGAGCCTGCAGGCCAAGCGGAAAAGGCAGGTGTGTGCTAAGCACCGGCATTTTCCCGCGCATGCCAGGCGGCCATCAATTTCTTGTATATGGCCATTAATGACAATAGACTTTAAATCATTAGCGACATTCTTTTCCATCTAGCCACCCAGTAAGCCACCTCCACTCCATGGTGGAATAACATTGCCCTGGGGACCTTCAATTTTCATGTAATTTTAATTGTCACAAGGCGATTCACAATGATACCGTATGGCCGTTCAGAATAGCCAGAAGTGTTTCATGTCAAGTGCCCTCATCGAAGGGATGTAAAATTACCGTAATAAATACATGTGTGTGAACTGCCACTACATTAGTAATTCGCATCACATTATGCATGTGAGGGGACGGGCCCTTACAATACCCACTCATACAACTTACGTAAATTATTTTATTTGCAAGTGTTCTGAGTTTTGTTTCGCATTGTATGGGAGTGTGGTAGGCTCTGACAGCCCACACATGCGCGTATAAGAGTTATCTAGTTTTCCTACCAAATTAACAATGATGCATAGCCGACCGACGGGCTATCTTCAGTAAACTACATTTATCTGGAGCAATAGGCAACAGGGTGGAGGTCAACACTTCAACTTCAACAGAGAGGAGATGTACTGGGCGGACGGCTTGCAACCCTGAGGTTAAGAGGAGCAACATCAACATTGATGCCGCCTGAGGGCATCTGACACCTACCAGGTATACTCATTCCTAGCCTCCCACTGGTCAGTTGACTGCTTCAAATTGGCTGGCACACGTGGAGCCATTCTCCTACTGTCAAAATTTTCCCGCCAAAATTGTCTCCAAGTTTTTCTGCAAATTTCCAAAATTTTCCTATGTTTTCCTGAAATGTAAACTATTCCTGCCTTTTTTCTGCCCGCAATGGCATGAAGACGACAGCAAGGAGGCAGCAAGGGCAACAGCAGCATCGAGACACCAATGGAATGCCGCATAAACACTTGGGAGTCTTGTCAATATTGTCAACAATCAGCAGGTGATGTCACGTCGTAAGCCATACTACCCCATTTGGAGGGTGGCAGCAGTGAAGGAGATGCGATGGGGTGGAGGCTACCCCTCCCCTGTACTACTGCACTCTCTCCGCCGCCGATAGCCAGCTGACCACTCGCACGCTTCAGCTATGGCGTCGTGTCACAACCCTGCATGGGCTAAGCAGGCCAGCTGAACCATGAGAGGTGAGGGCAATCCCTCTTCTCCAACCCTGCATGTCTGAATTCGTCACCCATGTTTACCGCGCACATGGCTTTGCTGACAGAAAAAGCAAGCCTGGCAGGACAGCTGACAGTGCGCCGGCACTGTGGTGCCCTGAGTTTTTCGCCCTATGGTAACAAATGAACATTCACTAAGCTGAAACCATGCCTATTGTCAAAGCTGTTGTAATACCAGCCCAGTAAACATCAACACTGGTGACAACTGTGGAACAAACAGAGACAGTAGCAGTGAAACAGTGCAGGGCAGTTTCGTAACCAAAGTGAAATCAGAAAACGAACCATTTCCAAATTTCATTTTTTCAAAATATTGTGACTATTTGTTGTGCAATGGACAGGGTACCATTATACTCCAGTGTGTACAGTGTGGCATAAAACATAATCAGGAATGCCTCAATGGTGTGGAACAGAATTAAGTTGCAGCACTCACATTTGTTTGTTTATCATCTCCCACAACATCAACCAAATTCAGGCAGGGCTGGAATTGCACTCAAAACGAAATTGCAGTCACCCCACTTGATCAGGTGTTGGACTTACTAGGACAGTGGGAAAACGATGTAGCAGTGAATGTGAACAGCAATCTTTCGCAGATAATAATGTGTCAGGTGAAGCGGGACAGAGAAGAGGAAGGGAATGGCAACAGAGTAGGGGAGGAGAGTAGCGCGAAGCCGAGATCCTGCACGCTCCCGCCATGCACGTGGCGAATGTAAACAAACTCTTGCCACCCGAACCTACCCCAATAACCATACCGCATGCATGCCAACCGCCTACACCATTTTTCTCGCCACTACCAAACATGTTTCCTACACCCGTCTATCCAACAATTATGCCAAATTACCAACAAACTTTTCAAAATTTACCACTCATTAATCCATACGCAACAGTGACACCGCAAACCGCAGGAATGGAAAGTGTAGTTCGAAGTGGAACCATGGAGACCAACCTACCTCAAAATCCGTCATAACAGACAATAGCAAAAACCCTATTGATGTTTCAAACATTGCTCATGTTTGCAGGTATGCCAACAGAAGATCTGACAGCATTCCTAGCCAATTATGTATCCTGCCTTACCAGGTACGGGGTAAGCCATGACAAATGGGCCAGCTGTGTGAGACCGCAGATCCACTGAGACACGCGCTCTTGGTGGACATCTCTCAACCACTATGGTTTCGAAGTGCATTCCAATGCAGATTTCGAGGAGTTTTCACTTCTATATAGGCCCAGAGCAGACTGACTCTGAAAGGTCAACAATTGGGTGTGTCATTAACTGATTTCATTAAATGTAAAAACCAACTTGTTAAATGTTTCCATCCAAATTTGCCCGAGCGGGAAGTACTTGAAGTCATTACAGAAACAGCTCGACCTGAATTTAGAGCAGCTTTGATCCTGTTGTTAAATGTAACACTAGAAGACCTAATGCATGCAACAATACTTTGAGAGAGAACTCATGAATCATCCCGCCATGATGTAAGCGGAATAAAATGGTGAAATGAGCCAAGAGAGGAAAATGTAAACAAACATAGTTCTGGCTCATCTCAAAATTTTTCAATATCACCCCAGTAGTAATAATGAACGGATACATGAAAAAAAACTGTATAGTGTGCAACACATGATAAAATAGTAGAAATTAACTCCCGTACACGTCTAACTACAAGGAAATCACGACGCCAACAATAGCATATGGAGAGTACATGTACACTTTATTTTGTTTTTTTTTTTCAGCATTGTTTGTATCATTCATTTCGCAAGTGTAGAGAGGTTCATTGTAAATATCATTTCGCAAGCAAGAAAGGGAGTTAGAGTAGTAATAACAAGGTAACCAAATGTAAACTTTGCGCAAGTTAATGTCATGCTTATCACGGCACTCCAGCAAATACTATCATTCACAATACCAATGCTAGCAAGTAAGAGCAAGGTGTACATAGCATGAAGGAGGGCATGTACACACAGTATTAGTAAGTAAGATCAAGGTGTACATAGTATGAAGGAGGACATGTACACACATTACGTAGCAAGTAAGTACAGGATGTACAAAGCACAGAGGAGATCATATACAGACACCATTAATGAGTAAGTACAAGAGGTGCATAAGTGCAGGGAGCAGGAGAAAATGAGCATAGCAAGCAGGAGGAGGATGTACATAACCACAAGCAAGTGAGTAGGAGATGCCACATGTACTTAGTGAGTAGTGTGTCCCAACCCCATGATGACGCAGGCGCTCGAGGAGGAGCGAGAGGTGATGCGAGGTGTGGCAGCGCTTCAGGGGGAGATCCCGCAGATGACCCTCCCATGCGCATCAACGAAGAAGCACCACCAGGGGTGCCGCGGAACGAAAATACTGTTGACGAGCTCCGATACAAGCAAAGGGAGCAGGAAGGTGCATTCGCATTTCAGAAAGCTGCAAGAGTAGAGGAGGAAGGTACACAGGAGTCACCCGGTATTGAGACATACCACAGGGAACCTGAAATACCTCTGGAGAGATTGCAGCGAGGTCAGCGAGCCAGGGAGCTCATTGTGCCTTCGGCGGTCACGTCGGCGGGCACATCCATCACCCCCGTGTTAACAATGCAGGCAGCTGGAGATGCCTAGTAGGAAGGGGCGACCACTGGCTTTGCAGCATGCAACAGGGCCACAGGAGCGGCATTACCACCTGAGGTCATGCAGGACGGCCCACATCTGCAGTTGCTGCCAGTGACACAGATGGCCTAAAAACTGTCTCGAAAAAGGAGGGGGGGGGGATTTGACATGAGCCACATGCCCTCACCCCTAAGACAGTTTGTCTGGCCATAACCTGCAACGTCACCGCAGCCCCGTGGAGTTCAACACTTCAACTTCAATGGCGAGGAGACTGGTCCTGGGCAGACGGCCCACAACTCCGAGGTTAAGAGGAGCAGCATCAATGTTGACGTCACCTGACGGCATCTGACGCCTACAGGGTATACTCATTCCTACATCTCACCATAATCGCTCCAGAAAATCCTATCTAACCCCTTCCCAGCCTCCCACTAGTCACCTGACCACGCCATTACCAAGAGGAATGTAGCCTTTGACCAGGGTGATGTGTTTGACTGCAAGGTAGTGGAGCAAAATGTTGTTTTAAGGTTGGGAGTGGGACAGGTGATGTTTTGTAATTTTCTCACCAAACCTTCTACAGATAGATTTCTTGGTGTCAGGTGTTACAGTAGCAATACCAAATAGCTGCAGTAAAGCAGACTCCTCTCCTCTGGGTCATGTGCCGATGACCAATGGATGGTGTTCTCCCAGTGCTCTAACCGTCCTAATGAAATAAAATATGTCAACTGTACTGTGCATTCTACACAGTGAGATCTCTAGATGCTTCACACACCCATATTTAAGTATACTAAGGTAAAACACAGAAATACATGATAAAACACTTGCACAGTACATTTCAATGTGACGTGTGCCACATGTCCTGCCCGAAGCCCGTTTGATAGCAGCAGCACCACTAAGCTGTGCAGTATGCACACTCAACAAATGGAGCAGTAAGTGCAGTGCAGTGATGCAACACAATGCAAACCTTAGTACGTGACGTCAGAGCACTCGCTGTATCGCATTAATATAAAATAGATCTTTATTTACAGTGATATATTTTATTTAGAGTTTTGGGTGTAATTTGTAAACAGGAGTGTCCATATGTTTACGTAATTTATGTATGATAACAACCCAAGTGGATTTCAGAGTGAGTAAATATTGCTTTTCAGTGTTTCATTACGCCCATTCACAATGTGTGCCATCATCCCCTCATTCAGCCATATGTAAACAGTGTTTTAAATGCAATGTTATTTTTAAGAGTTATTTACATAGTTTCCAGCCAAGGTAAGAAACGCAGAGGGTTAATATGTATTTTTCAATGTTGAGAAAATAGGTCCACATGGGCCGCCAGCCCACCAAACATGGCGGCGCGACACAGCATGCAAGTCAGTCAGCTACAAGCATATTGGAGGTTTGGTTGCGTGCTACTGTGGCTCATGTTTTACGTGCTCGGGCAGCATTCAGGTTTTGTTTTCAATCATTCAATATCCATAGTCTTTAATTAACCGGAATCGTTGTTCTTTAGCTGCCCGAGACACCACCCCCTCTTCGCCACTGCTTGCATCGCCTGGGGAATCTTAAAAACTTTTATATAATTTTTATTGGCTGCGCACCATTTTTGCAGTGTTACCTAACCCGCAAGTTTTGAAGCAGTGAAGTGTGATTTCGTATGTAAAGTGTAGGCCTGAGAACCTTGTAAAAAAAGTTATATTTACTCATTGAGAACTGATCATGTGGATATTATTTTGTGGCCTTCAGGCTATTCAGGGCATGGGCCCTTAGAATACCTGCACCTTTTTCACCTTGCGTACCAGTATGTACTTTTCTTTATTCGTTAATGTGCAAGTATCGCGTGTGTAAATGTAGGCGCATGTCTAGCCGATAAGTCACTGTGCCAACTCAACTTGAAAGTATTCGGCGAGCTTTTGTATGCAACAGTACTGTGTAACATGGGTGTGTGAGCTGACCCGAACTGGCCACTGTGCTCTACACACCTGGGATATTTTTTACGGAGTATTCATAAGGAGCGGTAGTCAAGGATTGCATTGTTCGTCGGCCGACCGACCCTGGAGGAAACCTCGTCTCTACCGACTCATACAACATCGTTCAGCGATGTCTGTCGCCACAGGTAAAATGCGCCACGTCAAATTAAAAAAGCTGGAAAGGTTGGGTCTTGTGCTCCTATAGCCCTTAGGTGACCCAAATAAAGGCGCAAACACTTCATATTAGTTCAATAGGTTTTATTTAACATGCTCCTCGAGGAAGCAAACTTACACATTGCAGCGGGCTTAACCTGCCGGCAAGGTAACACTGATTACAAAAGGCACATGGCCACTATTAATTGAGACAATAAGCCTTCTCGGCAATGCTATTCCTTGAGTAGGGTGAAGCGGAGAAGTCTTGAGCAGCTAAAACACACAAGGTTCCGGTAAATTAAACAGTTTATTGCAGTGAACGATTGGTTATAAAATGCTGATGTGCCGCTCATATGCACGAAACGCGACCCCGTCGGACAGCACGCCCGACTCCTCAAAACACTGTAGTATGACTAAACTCTCCCTTGCAGGATGCTAGCCAGGTTGACGGGCAAGCAGGCCGTGCGAACTACTTTCTTACAATTCATTCTCTTACAAATATATATGCACATTGATTACATATTCATAATTACTGCATAAATAATTCTACAAGACAAAAATACCTTTTAATACACGTAAAACACTGATAATAAAGATAATAAACACTGATAAATAAAGAAAAACAAGTGTTACACTTATGCCTGCGGGGTCACTTAAATCGTAATAGTGCCGTTCTTAAATATGTTTCTTTTCGCAGCATCTCTAAGTGTGCTGTAATTAACACCTAATTACACTTTTTCTTAGATTGCAGGATCTACTTCCTCAGACATGTGTGTGCGGGCACTTGTGGTTGCTCTGCACCTTGCACTGCACTTGCACTATCTTCACGGGCGCTTAAATAACTATGATCTCTTCTCTGGCGGAGAAGCATGTTCCGGTTGCGTTGCGGTACACTATTGCACCGGAGCACTTTAGTGCCAGGTGGAGTGCTGATTCCTGCAGCAGTCACCAGAGATGGTGGGGAAACAGGCTTTGGGGAAGCAGCTGTCGACAAATTCCTTCTCCCCCCTTCGAGACAGTTTGCAGCAATCCAGTCACTCGCAGCAGGAGAACCTCATATGCTCCCTACGATGAGGATGTAGCACGTAGGGATCCCTACATGCTGGCAGCCTGATGATCTTCTGCTGCTGCTACTGCTGCTGCCTGAGAATCTGCACCCTCTGGTACGCTGTGGTAACACCACACATTGTGCAGTCCTGTGGTGGCTGTCTTCTTTGCCTGGACCTCCTGAGAAGCACTGAGCCAGCCAACCCACTACTTTTGCAGTCCCCTTCACTATTTGCATCATTCCTCCTCCTGCTGTCGTTTCGTTGATGACACCAATTGCGGTCCAGTAGCATTTCCCTAGCAGATCTATCGTGTGTCACGATCGCCAGGTTATCTCCTCTTGCTGTGCAGGTGTTTGACGGTCTCTAGGAAAGGGCCAGCTCCTCCCCTTACGTGTCTCTTGATGGTGATACCAGGGCTTCCTCCAGTCTTTTAGGCCGCACGGTCGCGATTGACGGCTTTGCGCCGTCGGACTCTGTGACGTGGGTGCCGGACTTACCCCTCCAAATGTGAGTGTGTCGGGAAAAACCGGACCCCCTCCGGCCTCTTCCGATATACCTCTCCGAAGTGCCTCACCACCTTCTCCTGCCGGTACTTCACCAGGGGGCTCGTCAGCGCCATCGCCATCGTAGGGCTCCTGGTCGTCCATATCCTTCTGCTGTTCTCCTGTTCCTATGTGTTTGCTATTTACATCGGGAGTTTCCTCTCCTACTCCCCTCACAATCTCGTCGCCCATGTTGGACATAACGACCTGGTTACGTGCTATGCTGGCTTGAGTCAGACCCCTAGTGAACTCTGTGCCATTCGGCATCGGAAAGCCTCCTCCTGAGGTCCAGGACCACTTTACCCCTCTGCTGCATCTTGCATTTGCTCGTCTGGAGTGTGGTCGTCCTGTCTGATTTCTCTCTCGTGCTTGTTCCTCGCCGGGATGTCTTCGGCGGTTACCCGAATGTCGTCTCTGTGTATTCGTACCATGCTCTGTCCGATTCTGACCATATACATCGTCGGTCTTAGTGCTTGCACGATTCTGTGCGCACCCGTCCACTTCGACGCTAGTCCGGCACATAAATTTTTCTTGGTGGCAGATAGCGGATGCGTGTTCGTGTAGACGATTTGTCCGAGTATCAAGGCAGCAGGTGGTCTGTTGCTGTATTGCAACCACCAGGCTGCATACCATCCCTGATGGTTCCATTGTTCGTGGTATCTGTGTCTGCACCTCTCTTCCCTTGCATCACTGGTCTCTGTTTGGCTACTGTCTTTAGCGCGCAGGCAGTTTCTCTCACTGGGCAGTTGGATATTTGTCCCTAGAAACACTTGCGTGGGTGATTTACCTGTGGCAACATTTACTCTGCAACGAAGCATGAAGAATACAAGGGGGAGGGGGACAGCAGGTAATTGGCCCAGCTGTTGTGGTGCTTGCCCACACAGAGATGGAGTTGCACCTTCAAATCCTGGTTGCACCTCTCCGTGGGGTTCGCATGTGGGTGGTAAACTACAGTCTTTAAATATTGCACTACCCAGCTCATGCAGAGTTCGCGCCATTTCTTCCTTGTAAATTGAGTACCATTATCTGTGAGAACTTCTTTCAGATAACCCCAATGTGCATAAAATTCATTTTTCAAGATTTTGGCGATCTGTCCTGTGCATGGACTGTTAATTGCATATGCCTCAACCCTTCTTGAAAAACTGGCTGCGATTACTAGTATAAACTGTTTACCCCCTGCAGATTTGGGGCAATGTCCCATTAGGGCTACGAAGATTGTTTCAAATGGTTTCTGTGGCCACCTTGATTGTTGCTGTTGACACCCTGGCCAAAAGAAATGAGCTGGATCATTTTTCACTGTCTGTTCCGCCCCTGGGTGTCTGGCCATTTTACTCGTACGTGCATGTGTATAAACCTGTTCTTTGCATTCTGTGGTTACGTACAGTCTCCACATGTTTTTGTTATGTGGTGAGCACGTTTCCACTCTTCCTTCTATCACTCGCCATCCTTCCAAGTGCTCCATAGAGCACTTGTTTCGCATTTCCCAGGCACATGTTCTCTTGCATCGTTTCAATGTCATTGTATAAGTCCGCAATGAGTCTGTCGTCTTCTATAATATTAATCCTGCCTACTATTGCCTCAGTGAGTGGGGCTTGCATCATAGGCAGTAAAATGTCTTCCCATTCTACTATGTCAGTTACAATTACCCGTGTGTTCGGAGCTCGGGATAACGTATCCGTGAGCTTGTTGCCCTTCCCTGGCACATGCTTTATGTTGAAGTCATAGACTTGTAGCATTAATGTCCACCGGGTTAATTTACTTCTCGCTTCCTTCATATTACCTAGCCATACTAAGCAGTTGTTGTCTGTCCTCATCATAAATCTACGTTATTCTAAGTACGGTCTGTACTTCTTTACAGCCCAAATTATCACATGCACTCTCTCTCATTCACGTCATAGCGATGCTCCACGCTACCCAATTTTGCACTTGCGAAATCTATTACACATATCTGGCCCCTATCGTATTGATACAGCATGGTGCCTAGACCCTCCTGGCTGATGTCGGTCTGTAAAAATAAGTGGCACGATGGGTAGTATCGTGAGGGGTTCGGTGATGGTGGCAATGTTCACGATATGCTCCTGCAACCAGTTGATAAGCCCAAAAATCTTTTTTAATATTTGGGCGGGCGTGGTGGCTTCTGACAATATATGAGCCCCAGCTGTTCGCTCGGCCTATTTCCAGATTTGTTTACAATATTGCCTAAAAAATTCCAAATCGGTTTTTCCGAGATGAAATTTCTTTGCAGTGCAGGTTAGGCCATTGATTTCCAATCTCTAAAATATCAGTGAATGGTGGTGTAGATATTCCTCCCATGTGTCAGACCAAATGACTCTCGCAGAGCATGATATGCTCTGAAAAGTGGTTGGAGCACACTTAAGGCCAAAAGGCATGGCACAAAACTGGTACCTCCTACCATTGGGCACAATGAAAGCTGTTTTTTCACGATCTTCCTGGTGTACCGGGATCTGCCGGTTGCCACTTCTGAGGTCCAGCGAGGACATAATCTTGGCATTCCCTAGGGAACTTAATGCATATTTTACACTTATGTAGGGTGGTATCGCACTACATGTCACCTGATTGATGGGCCTGAAGTCGACACAAAACCTCCAGGTGCCATTCTTTTTCGGTGTCAAGGTTAAAGCAGAGTTGTACCGGCTCCTTGTCGGCCCTATCACTCTTTCACGAGCACTCTGATATTTATTGCTTAATTATGCATGCCTGGTGCGGCAGATAGCTACATGGACTACTGTAATATGCTCTTCCTGTATTAAGGGGATAGTGTGTTCTGCAACTGTTGTTCTCCTTAATGCATCATGAGTGGTAAAAACAAGTTTACATTCTAAGCGCGGAAAAGCGACTTGGTGCTCTGCTGTTATACTATGTTCGAATTCTGACAGTTTTACTTCCAGTACACTTTCTGTTCTACGGCTATCTACATTATACACTGTCCTCCTCTCCTCATCACCAAAATGTATACGTCTTTCTGCAGGTTCAACTATGATGTTTTGCTCGGAGAGTCAAGGTACTCCTAATATTATGCCTTCCATGATTTTATCAGTAACTATTGCCATTGTGATAGTTTCTAAGTCCTTAATCTTTACAGTTTACTGTGGCTTGGCAGACAGGTGACTGTGTGTTTTGACTTTTGCTAACTCTATATACTGTTCTGTTGCTGTTACATCTCTGCTATTGACAAATATACTCTTGCATACATTATGGGACCCGGCGGTGTCGACAAGTGCATGACACAAAAAACCATTAACATGTACCAACACTTTTATAAATTTAGCACTTTTGATACTAACCTTGTTTATTAGCGTTCTCTGTGGCGTGACTGTTGTGCTGTCGTTCTAGGAAGGGGTAAAGTGTACAACACACATCTTTACCCCTGCAACCCGTATCCCTGCTGGTTTTCGATGCTGGATGGTCTTCTGTTCCAGTCATTCCGGTAGGTGTTCTTTGGGCAGTCGACATGCCAATGGTATAACCAACCCGCACATTATTAACATGGCCACAGGGGTGGTTTGAACCGGTCCTACCTGACGAATATGTTCGTGTCCCAGGGCGCTCTCGCTTTTGGTATACTACTTCCATCCTGTGCACGATTCCGGAAGCTGTTCAGGTTGCACACTCTTGGTTAGTCACTTCTCCTTGCTTGAAAGTCCTGTCGACTTCTTTGGTACTGTCCTCCATGGAAGTTCCCGTAATTGCATGGCTCATTGCCCTCTCGTGCACCTCCTGTGTCCTGTTGCAGTATACACGTGTTTCTTTCATGGATGATAGCTGCTTTCATCACTTCCTCTAGCCCACTGTTGAGTACCAGAACTAGGGCCATCCAATCCTCAGGCAAGGCGGTCTCCACAATAATTTCCAGGACTTCCTTCTCTGCTAACTCTGGGCGAAACCTCTTCACCAGGTGTATCTTTCTATTAATGAAGGCTGTTAGGGTCTACCCCTCCTCTTGCTCTCTTTCGCGCCCACGAAAGAGAGCAAGAGGAGGTGCAATGAGGGAGCAAAAGAAGGCATGAGAGCAGCGACAACGGTGGGGATGAGTTGGCCAGCTCATACATCCTACATCGGTCGCATCGGTGGAGACGTCCATCACCAGCTTGCACGACCTACAGGGGTGCTGGCACCCTGCAGGCTGCCAAGGAGAGAGGTGACAGCCGACGGGGATTGGCCACAGCAGGCGTCCACAGCACATCGAGGGGAGGCACCTAAGTACCCCTACCAAATTCGTCCACGACCGCAGGTCAGTAGGCAGTGTGCCTGCTGCCAATGATAGCATCACGGCTACAAACTGTCTCAAAAAGGGGAGGAGGGTTGACATGAGCCGAGCTCCCCCATCCCTTAGACAATTTGCCTACCATCCAAATAACTGCAGCAAGGAGACACACTCTACCCCATGTGGTAGCGCGTTGGTGACTGGCACAATGCAAGTGCAGTGCAGTGTAGTGTGTAACAGGTGGTGCAATGCAACACAGAGTAAGGACAGTGGCCATGCGACCATATGCGCACTTCTGCAGGAATCTCAGGAAATAGTACTAATGAACATTAATTTCGACACAAGAATGTAAACAGGCAAGGGTGTAAAGGAAAGGACACCTGAAAATCCCATTTTAATGCCCTACAGTTATTTTATTACTGTAATTGCAATGTATTTATAGTGTATCACCACCACATGTTATAATACTAACATCATTTCGTTTGTTTTTCAGTATACATTTGTTGTTAATGATGAAAGCAAGTTTTAAAGCATGTTTTTGTAATAGTAGCAAGGGCACGTGTTTGTTTGAAGAGCATGCACGTGACAAAGTAGTTCCACGTGGCGCAGTCTGGCAGTAACCCCAGCGAGCGCACCATATTGGGACAGTAGAAGACACCAAGCACTTGTAGAGGCAGGTCACGCATGCCGTCGATTCCGCGCCCGTTTGGAATTCACTTCTAGCATCGGACATTTTCATCACAGTAGCCTTTTAATGTAACCAGAACATTTTCCACAAGCCACCTGGGAAACTGCCTCTCACCTTCTCCAGGTTTGCATCCCCTGAGGAAGCTTTATTTTGCACTGAAAGTCACGCACTGGCCTTCACACAATTTTTAATCGCATCACCCCTGCAGACTGGTAAATGTCTGGCTCTTGAAATGCAAAGTGTTTTCCAGAGTGGCCCTTATGATTTCCCGCCCAAACACACGTGTGTTAGAACTTTCATATCAGTCTTTGTTTGAAAGTGTTTACAGTGTAAAGTAGCATAGGTGTGTGGATAACCTGAATAATTCACCGCATAGCACACGTAACAGTTTAATCAATATTCAGCTGGTCTGGATAGTGCCTGGCACCCCATGTAATACACCTCATTTCAGTCACCTCATCCAGACAAAATCACTCCTCAATTTTCTAAAATTTATACTGACCACTGGACTACCGTCTGCTGGCCAGGTTATTACACTTTTTTTAAGCACTTGGACGGCGTCAGGATGTCACTTGGAAAGAAACAAGAGATTTTGAAAAATCCAAGAATATGATTTATCTGCTTTAAACCGGGACAGTGGGCAAGGGAATTCAAGACCAATGTAAGAGGTTTACTTTGTGCTAAGAGACACTGGGCTTTTGTGTGTCCAGATTTATCATCAAAATAAGAGAAACCAAAGATTAACGAAGTCCGGGGTTGAAAAGGGGAGTTCCACACGATCAAGTCAGTGTCAGAAGGGAAGATTTTTGCTTCAAACTTTGCAGGTCAAGCTTGCAACATCTAACAAGACAAATATTGTTAAAGAAATCATTGATTGTGGCTCACAAAGATCGTATATTCTAGCAGTCACTGCAAAAGAAATGGGCTACACAGCAATAAGATATTAATGTCTTGCACATGCTTTGTTTGGCGGAACCACATCACAGAGCATGAAACACAAATGTTACAATATCCTAGTGAAGAATTTAAGGGATAACTACTCGTGTAACATTGAAGTGCTTGACCAATCAGTCATCTGTGGAAACACAACTAGAATTAGCAAATCTAGCCAACATGTCAGAGTGTTGAAGATGAAGAATATTCACCTCATTGATGTCGGAGAAGATGAACTACTGATTGAACTTCTCCTAGGAGCTGATTTTGTCAGGGTGTTGTATTCAGGCAAGACTGTACATTTGTCATCTGGTCTGGTTGCTCTACACAAGCACCTTGGACGGGTAATGATGGTAAGAATTGATGGTGAACTGAAAGAGAGTAGTTGGTCAATGTTGACGATCCCCCTGACCCATATGCCTAGCATTGCAGACCTGTGGAAACTTGAAGTCTTAGGAATTTCAAATCCAGAAGAAGATTTAAAACGAATTGAAGGAGAGAACATTGTTTTGGACCATTTCAGAAGAAACCTCAAGGTAAACTCCGAGGGACAGTACAAAGTGAAACTCCCATTGAAGATAAGCAGGACGATTTACCTGTCAACAAGGATATTGCAGAGAAACGATAAAACTGCACTACAGCAAGATTAATTAACACATCCAAGTTCAAAGACTATGATGCAGAATTGCAATGTTGGAGGCAGGAAGGCATAATTGAAGAAGTACCGGAAGCTAGGGCTAATGCCCCTTATTGTCACTATTTACCTCACAGGGCTGTCTTCAAGGATAGTGCAACTAAACCAGTTAGATCAGTTTTTGATGCATTATGCAAGTCAAAAGGAACCTTAATCACTGAATGATTGTTTGGCAAATGGACCCAATTTGTTAGAGTCTATCGCTACACTATTGCTCAAATTCCGTGAGACTAAAATTGGGGTTGTTTCAGATAACAAGCAAGCCTTTTTACAAATTTCCACAGAAGAAGCGGACAGAGACTTTTACGTTTCCTGTGGTGGGAGAAATATGAGGAGAATAAGATTAAAGTTTTCAGACACTGCAGGGTTGTGTTCGGAGTGAAATATAGTCCATTTCTTCTTGGTGCAGTGCTTGATCATCATCTCACAGAATGTAATTCAGCAGTGGTGTAAAAACTCAATACATTCATTCTATGTGGACAATTGGGTGACATCAGTAGATAACACTGAAGAGTTACATAACTTTGTAGCATAATTTGATTTGAGAAATTGGGAATACACCAAAATGGTGAAAAAATGCCTAAAAACATATCAGTTCTTAGGTTGAAATGGGATAAACAAGATGATGTTCTGTTTTGTGACACATTAGATATTGGTTCCCATCGTAAAAAGTTACGACACGAAGCAAAATGTCGTCTGTCTCACAAGTTTTTGATCCTATTGGTTTCAACTTTCTCTTCACTTTGTGTCCCAAAATTTTGCTACAAAAATCTTGGAAGGGTAAGGCCGGTTGGGATTCAGAGGTACCTGAAGATACTGAGAAAAATTTTTGGAAGTGGCTGGATGAATTACCTCTACTGAGTGAAGTGAAAATTCCGAGATATGTGAATCTTTAAGATGCAAAAATTAATGAGTTACATGTGTTTTGTGATGCTTCAAAGGTAGCTTATGCAGCTGCAGTGTTCCTGAGAGGACAAAGGGGAAAGGAGATCTATGTATAACTGCTTCAGAGCAAATCAAGGGTTGTTTCTTTGCAAAATCTAACGATACCCAGACTTGAGCTTTTAGCATGCTGTATTGTAGTCCGCCTAGCTAGTTCTTTAAAGAATACTATCAATGTTGAAATTAGGCTGGAATGTTTCTGGACAGGCTCAACAACAGCACTGTTTTGGATTCAAAGTGGAGAATGCTGCGGAAACTCCATTAGCAATAGAGTAAAGGAAATTAATCTTTTGACTGAACATGAAGCTTGGTATCATGTTTCAGGTCAGGAGAATCCAGTAGACTTGCCATCATGTAGATGCTCCAAGTGAAAGTTTTGTCTTCCAGATGGTTGGGAAGAGCCTGTTTGATTGAAGAAAGAAGAAAGTGATTGGCCTCAATTAGACAGTTTAGTGAATGAAGAAGAAGTAAATCAAGAGAGAAAGTTGAGTGTGATAACTACACTAGTTGATGTTACAGATGAAGTGTCTTGGTATTGCACATATTTTTCAAGGTATTCGAAGATATTGACGATGGTTGTATGGATATTGAGGTTCGTAAAAATGTCATGCAGACACATTCAAGAGCCAGTAATGACCTGAGTGTAGAAGAACTGGATCAAGCTGAGAAGCTACTAATGAATATGGTTCAGCAAGATGTTTTCACTGTAAAAGGGCAGCTGCTTTGAAATCTATAAACATTGTAAAGGATGAGCAGTGTATCTTCAGAGTTAGAACGAAGATAACTGAACATACAAATGAAGAAGGTTTTTTACATCCAAGGTTGCTTCCAAGCAAACATAAACTGACTGAACTAATCATCCTAGAAGAACATATGTCACTGTGCCATGCAGGAGTTGGACCCATACTCACAAGCCTAACAAAAAATTTCTGGCTATTGAAAGGGAGGAGAACCATAAAAAGGATTATTGTACATTGCGTACCTTGCAGAAGACATGAGGCACAGGGAATCGTGAGAGCACCAGTACCCCTTCCAGAAGATAGGGTGAGAGAATCTGCTGTCTTTGAGGTAACGGGAGTAGATCTCGCTGGAACTTTGGTGTTAAAGGATGGCAAAATGGTCTGGATGGTTCTGTTCACCAGTGCTGTGTATTGTTGCATACATTTGGAATTAATTGAGTCTTTATCCACAAAGGTTTTCTTATTTGCACTGAGAAGATTTATATCCCGTGGAGGGTGTTCCAAGCAAGATCATGTACAGTGATGACGGAACCAATTTTGTGGGGGCCAACAATCTTTTGGACAGCATAAACTGGAAAATATTGAATTTGTGGGAGTTCAACCCAATGACTGCAGCTTGGTGGGGTGAATGGTGGTAGTGGTTGATACAAATGATAAATAAACTGCTAAGAAGAATTCTTGGATGTGCTGCCCTTCACTATGAAGAGTTATTGACTGAAATTTTTGAATGCGAAGCAATGGTCAATTCTAGGCCATTGACTTATGTTTCAGAAGATCCTAGAGACTTAAAACTGCTAACACCAGCAATGTTCCTTCAGGAGACTTGCACAGTGGGAGTTCCTGACCTTGATAAACTCGACTAAGTAGATCTGAATAAGAGACGACTTTACGAATAGAGGTTAAGGGCAGATTTTAGGAGCATGTTCAGGGCTGAATACTTAAGCCAATTGTTGCAATGTCCAAAGAAAGCTAGACAGCACGAACTGAAGACTGGAGAAATTGTTTTGCTGGAAAATGAAAATCAGGGAAGAATATTTTGGCCTTTAGCAAGAGTTGTTGAAGTATACCCTGGTAGAGATGGAAATACTAGTGTTGTTAAGGTCACGACATCCTCTGGAGAACTTGTTCGACCTGTACAACGAATTTATCCTTTAGAGATATCCGCACCTGTAGATGAGCTTAAGGCATGAGTGACATTCCAAGTTGAAAAAAAGACTTTTATGATTATGTCATTTAAGGGACCTACTGTGACTAGACATGGCAGAGTGGTTAAAATTCCCCAGAAACTGAAAGACTAAAATAGTCATTAGTGTTTATTGTTGCAATAAAATATCTTATTCACTTACCGTGCTTGCTCAAACATGCTACAAAATACCTTGTACTGTGGAGTATGTATTACATACGAAACACTGATAAAATGAGGTGTGGATGGTTACATGTGAGAATGCACACAATGACAGAGAACATAAAACTCACAATTGCACTTGTTTCTGGACATTGAAACTGCTTTTTGGGTGTTCTTATATACTGGTGTGTTTTTGCATAATGTCACCCTGCCCTTTTAAGCCTTTTGGCTATTTTCTTGTATCTTGGCACCGCTCGGGTGCATGTGGCTGCTCGGCCACGTTCACAGTTGTTGCACTATTTTGAACTACACTAGCTTGCTCACTATTGCACTGTCTGAAGCGTTCTGTTTCTTCTAGCTCGTGCATGACATGGGCATACTTTTTTGCCAGTGCACTCGGTAGAGCGCAGTCCTTTGCAGCGTTGTGGAACTCGTCGCAGCAGGCAAACTGTCTTGGGAGAGGGGAACATGGCACGTGTCAGTTTACAAAAACCATATGTTAGTTTAGGCAGTACGATAGTAATATATTGACTATGATAAAAATGTGGAATCGAGTAGTACACTTGGGCGGATGGGCTCAAATGCACTACCCGATACGATATGTGGTATCGAGTAGTATGATGAGAACTTTTAGGCTGGGCCATCTAGGAGAGAGGTTATATGGATAGGAATTGAAAAATTAATGTAGAACTCCCAGGAGGACGTCAGCTCTCCCAGTGGAGAGCACGATTGTTGAATGGGTCGTGTGGCCGACTGCCTTAAGTGGCCTCCTCGATGTCCCCACGTCACTGTAGTTGTAGTTGCAGCAGTCGAAGAAATATATACTCACTGTATCCAAACATGCATAGGCTAATGAGAGTTATCTGAGCTTCCCCCAGACGCTCATACTCACTCCCGACAGGTTGTTTAGGCCACCTGATGCCTTAAACTCTCACGTTATTATACTTAGGGGGTAAAATGGTCGAGAAGCGACTGGATAAATAAAAGAGCAGATTTTACAAACAGCTCATTTTATTTATGGAATTCGTTTCAAGGGAGGCACTTACACACAGGTTTCGCCATTATGTTGGGCGACCACTTACACAGAAAAGATTGGCACTAGGCCTACATGGTTAGGTTGAGAAGTTACGTCTTGGTCAAGTAAATATGAACTAGGTACAGAGTGGCTCACTCCCTGGACAAAAAAAAAAAAAAGAACACGAAGAGATTCCGGTAATTAACGTTAAACTATTGTAAGCTACATGGTTGGTTGCAAAAGTTAAAGGTCCGGGGAGGACGACTCATGCGCATCTGCTCTGTTAGACCGCAAAGACGCTACTACTGTCATGTTGGCGTGGAGCTCACTGGTTGGCCGAGACTACTGCCGCATGTCATGTGACTAACTTTTTAAATGTATAAAAATACTAATAATTCAAATGAGGTGGATGACTGTGTTGTATGTGGCAGATGAAGTATAAAACCCCATTCATTAAGATAAAGTAATTACAATTCAATACAGATATAAAAATTGAAAACACTTGTGGTTGGCAGTGTTGCCACAGTAAACATAATCGCACTTATGGCGCGGCTTCAAATGGAGCTGGAGCTCTTTGGGAACAATCCCGTATCAAACCTATGACTGTAATACTCATAAAAACCGTGGCAAATTAAGTTGAAAACAAAATAAATACATAAAACACTCCTTACCTTAAAATTATAATATTTGGAGGTCATCTAGCTACGTGCTAGCCACATTGCCTAGTGCATCAGTTGGTTCAAGTTGACTTGAGATGTGATACTGGTGAAGTCCAGTATCCAAATAGGGGAATTCTATTTCCATGTCTGGCTGTGGACATTTGCATAAGCACACACTATCTAAAGCCTTACTAAATTCTAGCATAACATTCTGTACATTGCGCTGTCACATATTTTAAAGTACATCAACTCTTTTATGTATCTGCACCCTTAGCCCACAAGCATAAGAACTCTAAATGGAAATAACTATACATCATAAAATTACAACTGAACACTGGAAAGCAAGCATCTTTGTTTTCATATGTCAGTAGGGAAGGGAACTTACAGGGGAACCACACATAACTTAGAAAAACACAACTTAGAACAGTCATAACTTAGAATTCTTGAAGATTCCACACAAGTTAGAACTATTATAACTTAGAAATGTCGTAACTTAGAAAATCATAACTTAGAACTATCATAACTTAGAAACACACACCTTAGAACTATCATAACTTAGAAACACTCAACTTAGAAACACACAACTTAGAAACACATAACTTAGAAACATCATAACTTAGAAGAGCATAACTTAGAACGATCATGTTAAATTGAATGTATTCGTTACAGCTTTTTCAGCCATACTACTTTTTATTACCTTTACCAAAGAGTACACAGTATAAAGAAAACATCATCACACACAGAGTCCTTGGTGATATCTTTACATAACATAAAAACATATGTTTGTTGCATTCACCATATTTTCACCCCCTCTCAACAAATATATATATTTTTTTTGCAATTTTACAATCAATGTTTTATTGTACCTATGTAAAATTTAACAACTCTCTTTCAATATGTTATTTCTGAAATTTTCAAAAAATTTTCCCTAGCGATTTTTTGAACAAGTCTGCAACATTATTTCCACTCTGAACATATTCTAAACGTACTAAACCACTATTCACTTTTTTAACTATGAAGTGATACCTTGTGTCCAGGTGTTTTGATCTTTTATTGTTTTCATTATTATAAGCCAATTTAATGACTGATTATCTTCAAAATGGGCTACTGTGGCCCCACTGTTGGGTTCTCTAGCCACTGAACTACTGCGGTCCCAGTATTTGGGGCTCTTGCCACTGGGCTACTGTGGCCCCACTATTGAGTGCTCTAGCCACTGGGCTACTGCAGCCACACTATTGGGTGCTCTAACCACTGGGCTACTGTGGCCCCTCTATTGGGTTCTCTACCCACCGAGATACTGCGGCCAATATTTTTTGGTTCTCTACGCACTGAGCTACTGTGGCCCCACTATCGGGTTTTCTACCCACTGAGCTACTGCGGCCCCACAATAAGATTCTCTACCCACTGAGCTACTGCGGCTCTTGGGAAGGAATGTAAGACAGTCCATAGACGAAAAAGAAAGGAGAAATGACAGAATTTTTTTAACAATGCTTTTTTATGCAGTAATCTTAAGAAAAGTTTACTCCAGCACCTATGTACATCCCTAATAATCATTTTTTGGAACCGTTTGAGAAATTTTCCTGGGATAAAAAGTAACCTATGCCACCCTATGTACCTCCAACTATATCTTTACAAAAGATCACGTCGATCCCTTGCTCCATTTTGACATGAAAGAAGGACAAACAAACAAACACATTTTCGCATTTATGTAGTAATAAGGATTTAGTATATCCTGAATTATGTTTATAATTAAATTTTTTCACATTTTTTTTGTATGATAATATTTATCAGAAATATTGTTTGTATTTAATTTTGAATAAATTTCATTGTGCGATGATAGTTTAATTTCAATAAATTTTTCTTCTGGATCCATGTCTTCACACTGTTCTAATTAATGTGTCTATTTATATCTGACACATTTTCATGTTCATATAAACTACTCTTTTTGATCTACATATATTTAAACTAATGTATATAAAACATTTAATTCTAAACAATTATTATCTTTTTTAGAATATTAAACAGAGTTTTCTTTATTTTTGCAATTAAATCGATATTTTTAACATCGTCCCCTAATTCTTTAACAAATAAGCATCAAAACTTGATAAATAATGAATATATTGTCTCAAGATGCCAGAAGGGCATATCAGAGTTCGCGAGGATGGAGATCTTACTAAAAATAAATAATTAAATGTGATTTTTAATTTATCGAAACACATATTATTTTCAAAATTAATCTATCGCAGCCAGTACTCTTCTTATTCTCAATGAGCGAAATATCTTATGTATATTTCAATTCTAATTAAAATCCTTCTCAGTGTCTACATGTATTTTATACCCTGTAAAAAATTTACAACAAAACATACAAAGTCCAACAGAAATATCAGTGTTTGTTGAAACATTATTCCAAAGTATTTTTGTTGATTTCTGTTGTTTTCCATTGGTCACCCAGTAGCTTGTATTGGATTACAGTGGTTTGTATTGTATACAAATTTAGTGAACAGTGAACATTTCATGGTTTCCTGCTGGTCCCTGTTGTCAGAAAACACTGGAACCATTGGTTTTAATTGTTTTCTATTGGGTACAACAACTTCTAGTGGAATAGGTTGGTTTCTGTTATCAATTTATCTGCTGATTTGTGTTGTATTCTAGTGGTTTCCATTGACTTCTGTCTGTTGGTTTCTGTTGTGTTTTGTTGGTTATTTGATGTAACATATCCTGTTGGCTTGTGTTGTATTCTATTGGTTACCATTGGTTTCTGTTGCATCTTGTTTTCTGTTGTGCTATAGTCTATCCTTTTCTGTGGAATTCTGACAGTTCCACTGGTTTCTGTTCTGTGTTCTGTTAGTTTTTGCTGTGTTTTTGTGGCTCCCACTGGTTTATCTTTTGTTTATAGTCGTTTGATTTTTGTTGTGTTACTGTGGTTTCCATTGGTTTCTGTTATGTTTTGTTGATTCCTATTGTTCTGTAGTCAATTTATTTCTGTTGAATTCTAGTGGTTTCCATTTGTTTCTGTTGTGTTTCATTGGTTTCTATTGTGCTGCAGCTATTTTGTTTCTGTTGTATTATAGTGGTTTCCACTGGTTGCTGTTGTGTTTTGTTGATTCCTATTGTGCAGTTTGTTTCTGTTGGGTTCTAGTGGTCTCCATTGGTTATTGTTGTGTTTTTTGTTTTTGTTGTGTTGTGGTCAGTTGATTTCTGTTGCAGTCTAGTGGTTTACATAGGTCCCTGTTGCATTTTGTGGGTTTGTATTATGCTGTAGCCAATTGGTTTCTGATTTCAATTGTGTTTTATTGGTTCCATTAGGTTTTGTTGGTTCCTATTATGTTTTGTTAGTTTCTTTTGTCGTAAGCTTAGTTGGTCTCTGTTGTATTTTAGTGGTTTCCATTATTTATGTTGTGTGCTATTGACTTCTGTTGTGTTGTAATGACCTTAATAGTTTTCCATAGCGCACTGTTGTGTTCTGTTTCTTTATGTTGTGTTCTGTTGGTTTCTGTTGTGTTCTGTTGTGTTCTGTTGGTTTCTGTTGTGTTCTGTTGTATTCTGTTGGTTTCTGTTGTGTTCTGTTGTATTCTGTTGGTTTCCGTTGTGTTCTGTTTATTTCTGTTGTGTTCCATTGGTTTCTGCTGTGTCAATTTTCTCCTGTGGTCTTTTTAGATCTCCAAACTACCTTATTCTAAGTGTTAAGTGTAAGTCCGAAGGTAGGGCCGAGTTTTAATTGCATCTCAGGGCTGAGCCCATTACTCCTAAATGAGAGGGAATTGAATACAAAGAAAGGCGGGCATCGCGGCCGACAGGGAATTGGTAGGCATGGCCATCACTTTGGGGTCATGCCTACCTCCCTAAGTGTAGTGTAGTTAAAGCTACATTAAGAAGGGGTATGGCGAAACCCGCATAGACATGGTAACACCTATACCGACAGAAAAGGAATTAAACTCGTGGGAGTACTAGTGAAAATGCTAAAGGAGATAGCAGGTGTGGCGTCCATGCTGTTTAATATTGGAGCGAAGAATCTAGTAGAGAGGTGACGGGGCTTTGGGCCAGCATGTTAAAGATACATGCGCCCTTGAGGTAGAACTGTCATCCATGTTCCTGCATGGGCAGCCTGACTACCCGCACAGCAATATCGACATCAGTGACTTCAGGCAGGGTCCTTAAGCTCCCAGCCGAGTGCGCAAGAAATCTGGGCATCTCAGTCATGGCACCTGCTCCATCTTCGCTCTTCTGCGCCGACATCAGGAGGAGATCCATATTGCGGGTGAAGGTGGGGAGAAATGCGTCGGGTAGCCACCCCCTCCCCTTCCTCCAAAATCTCCCTCAGTCGTAGATGGGCAGCGCTCGGCGGGACATTCAGGAGCTACCAGTTGTGGAGGCGAATCCGCTGGCCCACGAGTGAAGGCTGACGCCATTGCTTACAAAGTTCCGATGCTGTTTCATTCACTTTCGCACTCATCTGCAGTTGACAGCCCGCAGAATCCAGCAGTGGAGTGGTTCGCATGTTTCTGCACCTCGGGTTACTCCCAACATCCTCCACCTTGATTGTTGGGCCGCCCCCAGCTGATGCGCGAAGCCATCAACAACTGAGCCACCCAGGGTCCGGACGAACACGACCGTCCGCCACGAGGGCCGCCGCCCGAGTGTTCTGCTGTGGTTTTTTGGTATCTGTATTATTTTGTTGTGTGTCATAATCTTTTGGGTACTATTTTATTAAGATTGTATGTATTGAATTCTGCTGTGTTTTTTTTTGTCTCTGTTGCATTGTAGTCAGTTTGTTTCTGTTGTATTATAAAAGTTTCCATTGGGTTTTGTTGTGGTGTCGTTTCATTCTTTCTGTTATATTTTAGTGGATTTCTTTGGCTGCTTTTGTGTTCCATTGGTGCCTGTGGGTTTTTGTTACATTCTAGTCGCGTCCATTGGTTTCTGCTGTGTTTTTTGCCTTATTTTGTATTCTGATTGTTTATTTGGATTTGCTGTGCTTTGTTGGTTTCTATTGTGGTGTTGACGATTGGTTTCCATTGGTTTGTGTTGTACTTTATTTTGTTAGCATCTATTGCAGTCTTCTTGTTTAAATTGATTGTTTTCTAGCATGTTTCTTGTTTTATATGGTGCGGTTTTTGTTGTTTATGTTGCATTTCCTGTGATATCTGCAGCAGCGAAGAAACCTGTATAGTTTACCAAACTTAATAATAATAATAATTGCGTAGGCCTAACTGCCGTTCAGAGTCATTTTTTTTTTAAAACCATTTTTGTGATGTTGCGTTGAGAATAACCGAATTACAAACTAAGTAAAACAACAGTGATAAGAAAAAGATAATATTGACCAATTTAAGGATGCCACTTGTTAATTAAATAAAAAAAAATCAGTTTACTGGAATTAAATATGCTAATATTTACTTGAAATTCAACCCCTTAAAAATATTACTTTTATTTAAGGTAATTTATAAGTATATCAGTAAGTAGCCTATTACATTAAATATCAACACATATATCTTCATTTCCATAGGTCTTTTTTTTTTATCCATACGTAACAGAAACAATATAAAGCTATGATTTTTGGCGGAAAATAATGCCAAAACTATGGATACGAAAAATTTTTATATCATGAGTATTTTAACATACATCGTGCATACGAGAGGAGCCAATTTTCATATTGATATAATATAGGAATAATATAATGAGCTGGATGGTATCAAACTTACATAAGACCAACTGAAATGAAAATATTTCGTTTAGGCAACTTCGAGAATTAAGAATGTGCTACATACAATTCCTAAAAAGGCTGACTCGCGTGGCGTGTGGAGGGGGGGGGGGGGGTTATTATGAGTGGAGACATTTGGGCGGCTCTTAACTATGAGTTATTGAGACCCGATGATGGAGAAATGAGGCGAAAATGGATTAAGAGCGCCAGAATGCAAGGGCGAGGGAAACGGGAGATCCTCGGGAAAGCCCGCCGACCAGCAGCATATTCCGGCACGATTCCCACTTGCGAAAATCCAGCGGTGACCCGGCCGGGAATTGAGCCCGGCTCGCCATGGTGGGAGGCTAGTAGTCTAACCGCTCAGTCACTGTGGCCCCCGGGGGATGGACGGAATGTTAATAGAATAACACTTTGTCAACCACGAAAAACCTAATAAAGTATGAGTTCTTTAAACTGGAAGTAATATCTTAGATAGCGTGGTATTGAATGACAATGTAAAGCAACTTGGAATTTTGAATAATGGTGTTGTGTAATAATCGGATATATAAAATGTATAATAGATGTTACAATGTTTAAAAATGAAAACACAGAAACTACAATTGTACATGCAACAATACATACAAGCCCAATTGTATACACTAGACATATTGTGAATTATTATACTTTCTGTTGTTCTGAATTTATTTGACTTAATGAGGTCCTGGGCTTGTTTACATTCCCACATTTATGCTGTTAGGTTAATTGAAAGTAGGTAACTTATTTGTAAACTCTACATACGAACTTATAATTTAAAACAACTGAAAAACGGCAGATTCTCGCCCAATATTAAAAATCACAATCTTTCCCACTCCAATCAGACACACGATAACTGTTCTTTTCAGGTTACCAGCTTTTAATCAATTATCTCACAGAATTTGCTAGTACTAACAAGAAATTACTGATAACTGTTCTACATTGGCGAAAATAAATCTTAGCGAATTTCTTAGGAGCTTAGAAGCCAGGTATGCGTTGACGTCTCATTGGCAGAAACATCCATCAGTGATGAAGAAACCGTTTGAAAGAGTACCAAGACAATTCACATACGTACTCGAGTAACTTACCCGGGATTCAAACTCAGAAAAACTCATAAAAATTAAGCTAGCGTGCAATCAACTGCTTCACGGAGGTGACATCCGGATCATCAAATTCGGATGTAATCAGTCTATGTTTTGAATGGCACGGTTCACTAACCTGGAATATTTAAATGGCAATAATTTTGAAATTAAGTGCTTGAGCCACTAAAAACACACAAGTTTACACGGACTTCCATAACTCCACTTGAGTAAAAAAAAAAAAAATTGGTGGAAAAATCAGTTGGTTAGTTTCCGAGATATGGCATAAAAATTGTATTTTTCAAACAGGGACATCTAAAAAAAAAACTGCCTAAAAAGAGTTTCTGTATAAGTATTTCCAATAGATACTACCAGCAAAAATTTTGTTTGCATTTGGTTAAATTGTTAAACAGATATGCCAAACATATCTAAATATTTATATCGCCGCCATTTTGAAAATCAATGTCTGGCCGTATTTAAATCATGTAACTTTACGTGGCTTCTGTAGCTGTCTCTAACTACCTGTCCAAATCCCGCGCTTGTGATCTGACCGTTCAACGTAATAATAGGTTTATGATTATGTTCTGTTCGCGGTTTCATCACGATTTTTGAACCAAACCTTTGAAAAATCACCCCTTGTATGGCATGATTGGTGGTTTACGAAATAATGCCATGAATCACAAACTTTTTAAATCTTTTGTTAACATAAAATATTTTTTTTTCTTGTTCAATCGAACTTTTAAATATATCTTATCTGTAAACTATGTTATTTCGGTTATAAGTAAAATGCATAAATACACAGGGATAATGTGCATTGGTAATGCCTAGTGAGAAGTCGTTCTTATGCAAATTATTACATTAAACTGAGTTCACACGAACGCGGTGCGCTGTCTATTAGGTGTCGTTTCCTAGGCTGGGTTAAGCTGTGTTCGCATGAGGTTGAGGAATATCCTGGAAACAGAACTTTAGCAGGGCTTCAGTGAAGTTTGACGTAACTGAGAATAGACAATATTTCGTGAATGAAAAACGAGTGCATGAGAACGTGAACGACATTGTTAGTGGTTGTTAAAGAATCCGCTCGTCTTGCATCCAGCCAATCGCACATGGTTGTATATTAATATGGTTTGACAAATGAATGATGTGTTACTATACTAAAATCGATTTAATACTCGCGTGGCACCAGCATGCACTGAATTCCAGCATTACTGTTCTGCATTACAAGCCAATCTTTACCTACTGCTGATCATCTATATTAGCCATATGTTACATCATGTAATATATATTTCAAGTGAGTCAAAATCCGTCTCTCATCCATTGCATACATATATTTTTTTTAAAAGGCTTCTGCAGTTGGGCCGATGTAATCTACTCATTACTGGATGTAATGAACAGAAGCGGCGAAGAAAAAACTGTCTTAAAACTATGTACATTTTAATGCAGTTGTGCGTACTATGAACGTACTGTTACTTTGAGGGACATAGAAAATCAGGACAAGTAACCGCAACATCGTTATCCTATATATCATATGTGTATAGAGCCTGGTTCGTGGTTTACCTGTCAAGGGAACTTCTATTTTAAAGCAGGATTACACATTAGTTTTATAGCACGTGGGTTTTTTTTTTGAAGGAAATATAATTATTACAAACCTCGAGAACACCCTGCCTGCTTCAAAGACTTTTGGGCTGGACTTCATAGTGGAATGCACTTTTTTTTTTCTAGCTTATCGGCTAGTTGTCAATGACATTTTCTTTGGTTGTCTGTGATTGATCACTTATTTTGTTTCGGATCTGCTAAGGGAACATGAGCCTTATATGGGTTGGCATATCAAATAAATAACTGCCCGAATCGCGACAGCAACGCAGATAAATAATACGTCCAGCTTGTCCCCAAACGAAGGTGTAAATTTTTCAGTTAATTAGAAATTAGTAATGGAAATGGAGGCCTGATTTATGAACTCCTTGAATCCTGCTGCAGAGTTTTCCATTTCCTAATAGTAGCCGTTTACTAGCTTGACTTATTGCGTGCTGGCATTCGATTTGTTGGTAGTATCGTTGGATACATTGAATCAACGATGCTGGTCTGATGACAAGTAGCGAGATTCTGATGTACTGTAGACATCCCAGCCTTAGCTGTCGCGTGGTTCACTAGCTTCTGGCTTGGTGAGTAAAAAACTGTTTAACGCAAATGTACGCTGCAGAGCGTTTCCACTGAGGTAGGCAAATTTCAACATAAAAATTTAGGAGTGATTTCACACAAAAAAATAAAGTAAAAGATAATCAAAACAAGCAGAATTTACATGTCTCTATTCTGCTACAATGGTCTTATTTCACGAGTTATTATGGTAAAAATACACAGATACTTTTGGAGCACGTTTCTTTGCAGAAATGAAACGAAACATAATGCACGTGTGCCTAATTCTGAAAGCAGTTCGAAAAAAAAGTGACTTGTATTTTGTACAAACAAATCCTGTATGGTCTACTAGCGTTTTACTGTCCACAGATTTAACTTTGTAATATAATCAAATGCACCAGGAAGAAGTTGTCCAAATTGTTGGCTAAAATTTCCCGCCCCGGGCGAGTCGTACTGGAACACCGAGCTTAAAGGTTGTTCACGATAAAGTGAGCACTTTTGAAATCAACCTGAGAAAAAATCCACTGCTACTAACGTCATATATTTTAACGGGCGTACAGAGTGACAGGCGCCCAGTAAAGTTGGTGTTGGAGGAGGGAATGTAGTTCCATATCTTAACGTCAAATAGAAAGTGTTAAGTAACCATTTATGATAACTTAAATTATTTCTTTCGCTTCTTGTTATTTTTAATACATCGAAGTGTAAAAAACGAACAGATTTGCAAAGTATTAACTTTGCTAATACTTTCACAGTTTCACCTGACCGACGCATGAATAAAGTGATGAAGTCCATGGCAATGTTAACAACGGTCATACAAGTAGATTTTAAGCAGGGTTTTCAAAAGTGCTCACTTTATTGTGAACAGCCTTTACCAGGCGGAATCCTACAAGATGTACCAACGGGCTCACGTGCCGTACACTGATGATCATCGTTTTCTTTGTTGGACAGTTTTCGAATTTCATCTACTGTTTGAAAAATATTCATTTTTAACTTCATATGCGGTTTTTCCCCAGTTTGGCAAGTAGGTCTAACAAGAAAACGCTCCCAGCAGCACCCATAGGAAACCCCTATGCCTACCTGTAACCAACGTTTACTCGGACAACTAACCCAGTACTCAGGCCAACTCATACAGATCCTTGTAGAGTTGATTGGACACCCCACTGCTGTCTTGGTAGATTCCATGGCAAGCCGCACTTTTATTGTTACTCATCTGTTCCCCGAACCACAGGACGACTACCAGACTGACACCATATAACTGGACACCCACACCATCGGTCACGTGCTCCTTGCGGTATGATTCTTGAGACCTCATTACCCGGAAGTATGCCATCATATTCTGTGGCCCGTGGGAACATATTATCATGGTGCAGTCACGGCTGAACGAACAGGATGCAGTTATCGAGGTAAGAGCTACCAGATTTCATTTTAGTTCGTGTGAGAAGGGGTCCTTGTATGCCATTGATTACCCTGTAACCACACCATGGCCCACCACCTAATTGAGTGACTTAGACAACAATGTCCACGCAAAGTATCAGCACTCAGTATAGTACACAATAGCCTTCAGCGCATCACAACGGTGGAACACATCCTCTCCACGAACAGTGACAAGCATACATATCTAAGTCCCTATGATCATGGTTTTGCTGAACAGTAAGTGATAAGGATCGAAGTGATAGACAGATTATGGCAAGGGCCGGTAGGGCACTTAGAAATTCACTATAATTCCATAACTGTGTTGGTTCCCAAGACAGATAGGATCATACATTTCTGTGTAGATTTTCAGCCAGTTAACGCCGTGAGTGAGTAGATATCTAATGCGGATATTAGCGCAGCGCACTAAATTACATAAAATTTAAGCAAATTAAAGCCAAAATCTAGTACATTTCTCTTTTCCTGTAGAATCGCTCAAATTGCAGCTCAAAATAGAGAAAATTTAAGGCCAAAATCTAACAAATTTCAACATGTTTCAAGCCCCTTGAGTAAGGTATTTTTAAGCCAAATCTGCAAGCTATCCTTACTACTATAATACATGCTAAAGTGTGTACGTGTGTTTGTTTGTTAGTCCTTTCACGTAAAACGGAGCAACGGATCGACGTGATTTTTTGCACATATATAGTTGGAGGGCCGGAGAGTGACATAGGTTACTTTTTATCCCACGAAAATATCTCAAACGGTTCCAAAAAATTATGATCAGCGTTGTACATAGGTACAGGATTAAACTTTTCTTAGGATTACTGCATAAAAAAGCATTGTCAAAAAAAAGTTTCATTTCTCCTTTCTTTTTTGTCTATGGGCTGTCTTCAATTCCTTCCCCAGAGCCGTAGTAGCTAAGTGGGTAGAGAACCCAATAGTGGAGCCGTAGTAGCTAAGTGGGTAGAGAACCCAATAGTGGGGTGTAGTAGCCCAGTGGGTAGAGAACCCAATAGTGGGGCCGCAGCCCAGTGGCTAGAACACCCATTAAGTGGGCCGCGGGTGGAGCCACGTGTAAAAGCTAGTATCATCATAGCTTGATGAAATTTCAGCACCATTTTTCTTCTTCTTCTTAATACATTTTTTCTTTATAAATAAAAATGGAATCTCTGCTCAACAAGTTGAACAATTCGTTGGAATTCACTAAAGTACAAGATCTTGAACAAAATAAATTTTTTGCTGCTACAGATTTTCAAATTAATGAATCTAATTTTGGTAAAAAAATTAATTGTACTCTAGATGGTAAGTATAAAATCACTCTGCCTGATCGCTATGGAAAAATATTTGATGAAAACACTTAGAAATTTGTAAATGAGACAGAAGTTTTTACATTATACAGTAATTTAAAAGAAATGAAAAATGGAAAATTACTCTGCCTGATCGCTATGGAAAAATATTTGATGAAAACACTTTGAAATTTGTAAATGAGACAGAAGTTTTTACATTATATAGTAATTTAAAAGAAATGAAAAATGGAAAATTTATGCATGATATCTCTTAAGATTTACATACAATGTTGTGAAATTTTTTTTTCTAAATGATTTAGCTTGCAGATTTAGATTAAATTTGGCCTATTTGACAGAAAAAGGACCCTGCTCAACAGGCTAAAATAAAAAAAAATAAAAAAAAATTGGATTGTAGAATTGGATTAAATTAGCTTGATTTTGGTTTTACTTTGCTTGATTTTGAGAATAAAATTGAATATATAAATGATGACGCCAGAAGATTTTGAAAAAGTTGCTTGAAAATAAGAAGTTCACTTGATTTGTAGTCTAATTATTGAGCTGCGCTTGGATCCGCATTATATATCTACTTGAGTGAGGTCTCCCCGCCTCTCTAAATTAGAGTGGAGGAAGCACTAGTGGGACTGGGCGAATCATGCATGTTCAGTAGCATTCGTCTATTTGCGGGACACTGGCAGGTGCCAGCGTGCATTTAGTATGTAAGCTTCAAGCCTGCTTGTGACTTTACTTAAATTTGCTTTGCGAGAAATCTTGTCATATCAAGTGTGATTTAATATTTCACGACTGCTACCTACTTGCTGATGGAATTCTACTTGCAGCTCACCAAGGCAAGTTTGCAGCATATGTAACTAATTAAGCTTGTTAAACACTTGAAATATTGAGACTGGATAGCTTGATTCAAGCTTACTGGTCTGCACAACAAACTTGTTTGCAAGCTTACACAATCTTGTTATGATCAGCTTGATTCAAGCTTAGATGCAGCTAATCATACATTGAACAGAGCCTAAATATTATACAGACGTTTATAAATACTGGTTTTTTGAAAGCGCAACACTGATCACATTTTGTCTACATGTAAGATTTTACTTAAAAAAAGTCACTACAGGTGTGAGTTTAACTGGAAAATGTTAATGTTTCAATCGTTACATACTAACGAAGTATTGGTGTCAGAAGGTCACATCACCGTTTCAGCCCTGGTATAGGCCGTTCACGGGGTAAAATGAGCCCTTTTGAAAGCCCTGCTTAAGATGTACTTGTATGCACGTCGTGTTTTCCTCCGCCTTATGTAAAATTAACATTGCCACGGGCCTCAGCACTTTATTCATGCGTCGGTCAAGCAAAACTGCAAAATTATTAGGAAAGTAAATATTATAAAAATCTGCTCATTTTTACACTTCTGTACATTAAAAAAAAAGCGGAAAGTGAAAGAAATAATTTAAGTTATCACAAATCGTTACAAACGTTTTACTCGACGTTAAGGTACGGAACTATTTCCCATCCATCGTTACCAACTTTACTGGGCGCATGTCCCTCAGTGCACGCGTTGAAATATGTGCAGGTGGGGGCAGTGAAAGTTTTCTACGGTTGATTTCAAAAGCGCTCACTTTGTCATGTACAGCCTTTAGAAATCGAACAATTCTGAAGGGGGAAAAAAAAAAACCCAGTAAACAGTACATCCGTCAACCCTAGTCTAGGGGCCTACACACACACACACACACACACACACACACACACACTTACTGGTATTCTATTCTGCATTCCAATTGCGTGGCGTGACGTTGTCCGGCGGTCGCAAACAGCAGGGGGTGGCCAGTATCGGAATCGGAACGTGACGGCCATTGCGCGCGACCGTGCGATGAGGTTATTTGTTCAGCTTCCCCCCACAGGCTCGAAGGGGGGGGGGGGGGGAGAAGGATGCTTCGCAGTGTAACCATGACGTAAGCTGATCTGATCTATGGCCCCCGGTTACACGAGTGCCGTTAAACACATCCAACTAAATACATTCGGTAGACTTGTCTGAACAAGTTTAAAAACAGAACGTGTTTTTGCGGATACACGCCCAAAGCAGAATGATATCTATGGGAATTCTAACCTCAACAAGCATGGAACTTAAAATGAATGATATTTAACTATGATAGAATCCAACATTTACCACTATTTATATTTTTAATTGTTTTGCTACCTGCACTCTTACTGAAATGGTATAATGGGTGGGTATTAATTAGTCCTTTCAACATTGAACTTAAAGTAATTCAACATGTGCAGGAATTCCCGCCAAATACAGCAATATTTCTGACACAGCTTTTGTTTACTTCGAAGCAGCCAATAGGAGCGCAGCAGAGAAGAGAAGTCGTTCGAAACTACTTATGAAAACTATTCATTTTGAACGAGAAACAACTGCTATCGGAACTCGTTCGGAGGTAATGTAACCTCTTCAAAAGCTGAACTTGTTTAAGTGAAGTAGTTCTGCATCACGGTTACTTCCAAATTTTCTGAATACTTGCTAAAGTTCTACTTTCCAGGATATTCCTCCGCCTCATGCAAACAAAGCTTAATGGAATCTAAAACGTCACACCAAAAGGACAACGCTTCTCAACCGTACGCACTGTGCACTAATTTTTTGCATAAGAACTACTATTTCTTTCTAAGCATTACCAACACACAAATTTTCTCACTGTTTTTATTCATATTAATTATAAACGAAACATTATAGTTTATAGCTAAAATATAAATATACAATTTATATCTAACCAAAAATAAGATATATTTATATTATTTTATATTAACACATGTACTAAACTCTTGTGATACGTGACATAATTAGAAAACAACCAAACACATTGTACATGGTGTAAATTTTCAAAGGTTTGATTTGAAAAGTGCGAAGAAACTATGAATAGAATTAACCACAGTTACGAGTACTCGACTACATTGCCTATCATAATCGTGGAAACGAAAAATAACTATCCATATGCTGCAGGTATTTTAAATCGTCAATTTTTGACACAGTGATGAAAATTGTGGCTTTTAATACAACATTTATTGGCTAATAAACTCATTAGACAGCGTAAAATTTATTTACACTCACTCAGTGGCGTATGCAGAAATTTACTATTTTTTGGCGGTAAGGGGGCAGGGGAGGACTTTATTGATAAAGCAGCACATATAAAAAATCTTTTTTTTTTTTAAGTGAAGAACAAGAGTAGGTGTAGATAAACTGTACTATAGGCTGTTCACTGTAAAGTGAGCGCATTTGAGACACTAGTAACTTTTTTCTATCAACCATTTTTTATCCTCCCAAAACTTTTTTAAAATACATATGACCGTGTAAGTAATAAACACTGTGTATATACTTCATCGGACTAGAAATTTAACGTCTCAGGCTACAGTAAAATATATTTATTAACTATTATTCCGAACGAAAGGACTTACAACAGTGCTCACATTTTCGTGAACTGCCTATACTTTTTCTACATATTTTTACTGTCTTATTGTACAGCGTAGAGTTTTATTGGCATAATTTCTCATTTAACTGTTAAATAACAAAAAAATGTAATGTGTCCCTCATTTCGGGGAGGGGGAAAAATCGAATTCGGAACTTTCTTCCTCCCCCTCCTTTCCACCAAGCTACGCGCAGGGCCTCGGTGGTGTAGTGGTTAGGCTACTAACCTCTCGCCTAGGCGAGCCGGGCTCGATTCCCGGCAGCTTTGCTTCCGGATTTTTCGCATGCGGGAACCGTGTCAGACGATGCCGCTGGTCGGCGGGTCTTCTCGGGATCTCCCACTTCCCCCGCCCTTGCACTCCTGCGCTGCTCCATACTTACTCGCTTCACCCTCATCGGCTCTCAAGACCTCGATTTTAAGAGCCGCCCAAATCTCTTCACTCACTCTCAAGTCTACGACCCTGCACTCACTACGCATGTAGCAACACTTTCATTGATACCAATCCTAGGTACACAGGCGATTGTGTTGTCTTGAAGGTACTTCTTACAAGGACCTTTTAAAAGAACTATTCGTTTGTTACATGCCATAAGCAAACATTCACGAGTCAGTCGTATTGCATGAAAATTTCGCAAGTGTACAATGAATTGATAAAAATAATGTGGGTTGTGTGAGGTGATAATTTACTAATTTGTTAATAATTTATCTTATATTATTTATATTATTTTATTATTATGTAATATATTTATATTATTTCATTATTACATATGTATAATATTTTATTATTATCATATATTATATATAATACATCTATATTATTTTATTACATATTATATATATAATGTATTTATATTATTATGTTATAAATTATATTATTCTATATTATAATATATTAATAATTGTGAGGTGGTAATTTACTATTTTAAGTTTCAGATTAAAAGCTGTAGTTTTTGGCGCTCTCACACCTGGAGCTGTTTGAGTCCCAGAAGCGCTACGATATAAAAAAATTTGTTTTTGCTAACACGAAGTTTCGTATCTGCCAAACTGTTTTTTGAAATCACATGAGTGGCAGCATGTTGCAATTTCTTTGTGAATCCGACTACTGGATCACCTGTGGAAAGGTTTATCTTTTAACTACTTTGACTTTAAATTTTACCTCAAATGTTAAAATTAAAATGCGGGCGAACAACATAAAAATTTACCAAGAAACTATTTTCATGACATTCTGAAAATATTATCAAATACGTCGAGCTTTAACTTAAATGTATTACATTTTTTCAACTTTCATATTTGCGCGAATAAAGTTACAAATTAAAAAAAACACACAGTTTCTTTTTATCGTTTTGAAATGACAGAATGTGGCACGAGTCCTGATATGCTTGTCGCGTCAGCGGCACTCCTTTGTAAATATCCGCACTCTCTCCGGGTTACCGCTCTGTTCTTGACACACTGCTTCGGTCGCTCCAGCAGGACGGGCAAGGCAAGCCTATGCATGTTGATCTGTATGATCAACATGCATAGGCTGTTCACGTTAAAGTGAGCACTTTTGAAAGCCCTCGCATTTAGAACAATAGTCAATAAATATATTCTATGTTAGCCTTAGACGTTAACTTCCGAGTGCGGTGGAATATATCACACTTTGTTTATTACTTACGAGGCAATACTTATTTTAAAAGTTTGTTAAAGGGTAAAAAAATAGCTTCAAGGAAAAGTAACTAGGGCTTCAAAAGTGCTCACTTTGTCGTGAACGGCCTATAACGGTATTAATGAAGGTCAGTTAGATCTTTGCTTCACAGTATGAGACGTTATTCATACACAAACCATTTACGTAAGTGGAAAAAGTTCCCTCGACAGAACAGTGAAAGGCAGGGCATGTGCAAGTAGTCCAGGCGAATTTGACGTTAGCAGTTTCAAAAGTTAAACACGAGCAGCTTGCAAAGAAACACGCCTATCTTCGCCAGGCAAGAATCCAGCTAGTGGAAGCAATCCATTATTTGTTGCCGATACAACCCGGAGGAGAGTGATCGGCAAAGTAAAACACGGCATCACGAAGCCCTGCAACAGTATAAATTTGTTCTGTGCTCAACGAGCTCGAGGGAGCTCATAAATAATGCAAGCCGCAGTTCCGGACCTGTGTGAATATGGAGGATTTGAACTTCGCTAGCCGCTGAACACAAACAGTTGGCGAGGCAACTTGATCTCGTGACGTCACGCAGGCACGGCGGTCTTAAACTCTTTCTCCGGATATCGATCGATTGTAGCTAAGTTTAGCGTAGTCGTGCTTCGGTGATGACGTTGGACATAGCCGATATTAAACCGTCAGATATGGTCGAACAAAGGCTGTTGGGAACTTCAACAACTCGTCAAGATAACATGCAGGATTATATAAAACTAAGTTATGAAGGCTTATAGTTTTGAACATTTTAACTAGCCGAGCCTTAATTTGTGTAGTTGTCTGCATGTAATACGGCTCATTCACAAAGGATGTTAAATAATAACGGTTTATAATTAAATTTATTTCCCCGTTGGATAAAACCAAATCCGCTGTACATTTTTCTTCTGATTGCATAGCCAGAAAAGGTTGCTATCTAAGTGACTGGAAGAAACTTCAGAGAGATTTATCTGCGGTCCATAAACGAACGAACTGTTGCACTAAAAATTGCAAAACAAAATACTTTTCGAATATATAATCAGAAGCGAATTATATATCTATTTTCACCTCTATTTTTTTTCACTTGGTGTTGTTTCATCAATATTTATAGACTTTTTAGTTCTCATTTGACCAGGCGTGGGTAGCCCTATATATGTGAATTCAGAAGATATGCCCACGAGTCCTAAATAAATTAAAAATCTGAAGTAGAAATGAAAACCATAGACGACTAATAGCCGTGAAAAAATAGAAATACCTTACTGTGTAGCTGCGGTTTATTCTCTCCAAAAATATAATATTAAGTAGTTCTTCGCAGAATAAAGTAAGGCAAAATACACGTTAGTTTGAAAAGCCAATGGCGTGTTGCACAACGTTGTAAATTTATAAATTGCTAAGTTATGTGTGATTTTCACGCTTGTTGTTTAGTTTTGCATTTCCCGTAAACATGGGGAAAAAAAAAACTAATTAAGATGATTGAGAAATGAAAAACTAGTATCAATTAATAACTCGCAGATTCTTAAACTCCAGATCAACCTCATTTAAAGACGGCAAAATCATAGCTTCAATATTTGACGAGTTAAAATTTATGATCAAAAGTATATGATATAGAACACACAAACACTGATATATTATTTTGATTTATGTATCCATTACGTTTGTAAAGCAGTCTGTAGGAAGGCACTTCAAATACCACACATTATATTATTTAGGAATGTGATTTTAGCACAAGTGGAAACATACGAACAAACTATTTTCAGAGTAAGTACATAAGGTACCCTACTGAGTTAATCATTTGTTGTACGCGTGTGTTCCGTGTACGTTTAGTGTTGAAATATTATTTGGGAAAAAAGAGGGGGGGGGGGGAGGGGAGAAGTTATTATTACGAAAAATGCTGAAGAAAGTAAAGGTAGCTTAGCTCAAATTTTATTTAAATTTCTCTATACTTACTCAAGATATAGTATCTGGAATTCAAAAATAAAAACCACTGCTACATTTGCAAGACTACGGGAAAGACTGCTTTATATTTGTAGGCTTCTTTTGATTTATGTCCTTACTTTGATCACAGGACTTTGCCCAGATTCAGTAGAGTGAGTTTTCATTAGCAACTCAAGAAACGTTACCCATTATTAGTCATACTTTGTCGCCCTAATGTTTTAAAAATTTTTATCTGTGAGATACTGCAGTTATCAAGATAAAAAAAAACTTTTAATATAACTTAGAACAATTAGAAATGTTGACTTCGATTTCGGTATATTATTTTTTTCACATCAAATATTTTATACAAATGGTCGGTTCTCCTTAACTACTAAAATAACATTTAATAAATCAAATGGAAATTAAACATATTTGTGGACTCATATTTGACTCTGTGGGTAAGCGCCTTAAGCCACATTGTGAGTAAAATTAAATTAATATTCTTTGCTTGTAAATTTTTTCTCTTTTGTAGACGATTATGTTGATGAAACTACGTGAAAGATAACAATAAAAAGGACACGAAGTTACGACTTATCAACCATAAAGCTTTTAAGTACTTCATTAATAATTATTTGCACTAATTTAGAGGAAAGTAGGCTCATTAGTCATATCAGTAACTTGTTGTTTTTTTTTTTTTAACATAGAAAGATTTTGTGTTGAAAAATCGCGCCTGTTATGTCGTATGGTAATGTGTCGGTCTCGTATTCGGCTGTCTTTGGCTGTAATCTCTATCCGTTGCTCTGAGAAAGGCTTCCTAAACTGTAGTCATTCTCGCAACCAAAAATATACCTTGGATTCGAAGTGAGGTCTTGGAGCTTGCAGCTAGGCACGAAACGTTTCTTTAATTATTTTCTTGTTTAGACACCACTTCAAGATATCTAACCCCAGGAGGAACCCATAAGAACGCCGCCTTTCTGGAGTTTTTTTTAAAATCAAACTAGTGGTAAGGGCGACTCTGACACGTCTACCTAGTGCTCCATCGCTTTTACTTGTAAGGCTCTGATCTGGCTTGCAGTATTCGCGTCGTTCTGAGTGTATACTTACGGGACTTTAAGCGGTGGCCGTATAATTTCATTGTGGGAAAGTCTGAAGGAAAGTTCAATGAAGGTCCCTATAAATGCTTTGCATGTTTCGCGCCAGTATATTAGGAAAAGCAACAGTGTAAAAAAACTGTTTTAGCTATGTCGGAGGGATCGGAAATAACATGTACATGATATGCACGATGGACATACACTGGTGGGAAATAGAAAGTGAACACCTGGGTGCGATGGTCCCACGCGAATGAAGGTTTTTTTTATTGAATATACAGATCGTACACTTTATGTGATGATGATCACAGGGTCGGGCAGCTATGGATAGAGGCTACATGATGTCTTGAACAACAATGCTAGTATCTTGTGCAGCCGCCTTTAGCGACGATGCAGTCCTGAGTTGTGCGTAAAGACAATCATAAAAGTGTCGGATGCCATCTTTGGGAATAGTATGCGACGCTAATCCCACCTGTTGTTGCAATTGGTGGAGGTTTGTTGCCGGTATTGCAGACCACATAAAATGCTGTCCCATTACGTCACACACATGTTCAGTGGGAGACAGGTCGGGTGATCGTGCAGGCCAAGGGAGTCGACGAACACCTTCGAGAGCGCGTTGGGTAACACGAGACGTGTGTGCACGGGCATTGTCCTGCTGGAAGAAGACATCTCCTTGGCGTTGTAGGAACGGCAACAGAATGGGCTGGATGATGTTCTGTATGTAGCGTTCACTGTCCAGTCTTCTCTCAACAAACACCAGAGGCGTACGGTCATTGTAGGCTGTCCCTCCCCTACCCCCACAGACCATGATGCCAGGGGTTGGTCCTGTATGTCGCTGCCGTATACACTCTGGTTGTTGCCGTTCTCCTGGTCGACGCCGCACTCGCGAACGTCCGTCACTGGCGCCAAGGCAGAATCTGCTCTCATAACTAAACACAACTCCGCGCCATTCATACCTCCAATTGCGTCGTTCGCGACACCATACGAGGCGGGCTGCACGGCGATGAGGTGTGGAAAGAAGCCTGGCGAGCGGCACCCTTGATCGTAGCTCAGCGTCCAACAGCCGGTTGATGATGGCTCCAGCTGACACCCTGGATGCAACAGTGGCCCTAATCTGTGCGGCGGTCCAGACGGGAATCCGTATGCCGCAGCCGTCCGGAACCAGGTTGACTGCACCATGGTTGGACCACCGGCACCACCAATGTTGCACAGCGGACACGTAACGTCCTACCCGTTGAGCAGTTCTTCGGAAGGTCCATCCAGCCTCACTCAGGCCCACTATACGACCTCGTTCAAACTCCGTTAGTTGCACGAAGTGTGGTCGTCTGTGCCGTCGTGGCATGTCTACAAAGCTTACTACACAATGATCGATGCTTGAAACCACAGACTAGTCTTTCACCGAGTCAACTACAGTTGTATTGGGCTCAGCGGTGTTACGCCTAGTACGCGGTTCCTCCTCTGTCCACATCACAGCACTGTTAATCATTGTATGTGCTGCCTTCTATCAGTGCCCCATGCGCATATGGTGTTTCTACTTCACCGTGTTAGTTGTGCTCATTTTTCATTTTCAACAAGTGTATTTAGAGTACTATTCGTACCTCGTATGAAGTATGATTTTTTTCGTACATCGGTATAAATGGGATACGTTTACTAGTTTCGTAACAAAAGCGAATTCGAACACACTGCAACGTAATTCAAATGCCAGGTCGGGTAAGTCCTACATGCTACGCTTGCAACCATTGAGATTAAAGTTTATCACAATGCTTCAATTTTAAAGACAGCCGTTTCAAACATAATATTTTCTTCGTGACATTTATTAGGCAATGCTGGTAAGTTAAGAAATCTTACAAATATTTGTATTTGGTATTTTTTTTCTTTCTAAAATTGAATTTTAAAATTCAGATTAAAAAAAAAAAAAACGCAAAAGAATTTTTAAAAAAATTCTAGAACCTTACGGTATTCTCTGAGAAAGTTTAGTTGAACATTTATTTTGTTTGGGACAGTTTTCTTTAAAATGTATGCATCGAGAAGGAATTTCTTTAACATTGTTTCCCCATTTGAACTCGCTGGTTGCAGCTGGGTAGGCAGGCAGGTTCCTTAATGGCATCGCACATCAAAAAATTAATTACAGTACTTTACACTTGTACCAAACATTGTTCAACTCGTACTCACTGTACGTTCTGACATTTTCCTCGAAAAAAAAAATTGTACACTTTATATGTTTTGAGTAATTTGATGTCAATTACAAAATTCTTGTGTTATGTTACAGCTATAATAACAAATACTAACAAAGTTGTACAGATGAAGAAATTTACAACATTAACTAATGCCATGGACTACTGCTTCACATATAAGTAACAACACTTCATACATTTAAATACTGTTAAAAATACGCAAAAAATTTATATTTAACATTATATATAACTTGTTTTTTGATTAATAATTTGTGTTAAGCGGTAGCCCATGGAGTCAATTTACTTTTTAATCTGTACAACTTGGTTAGTATAATCTGTTCACGGTAAAATGAGCAACTTTTGAAAACCCTGCTGAAGATCTAATTGTGTGCACGTTGTGTCTTCCGCCTAATGTAAGATTAACATTGCCACGTGCCTCGGCACCTTATTGATACGTCGGTAAAGTGAAACTGTAAAATTATTAGGGAAGTGAATATTTTATAAATCTGCACATTTTTACACTTCTAAGAATTAAAAATAGCATAAAGGGAAAGAAATAATTTAAGTTATCACAAATGGTTACCTAACACTTTTTATTCGACGTTAAGATACGGAACTACTTTCCATCCTTCGCTACCAACTTTACCGAGCGCATGTCCCTCAGTACACCCGTTAAAATATATGGAGGCGGGGGTAGTTATTTTTTTAAGGTTGATTTCAAAAGTGCTCACTTTATCTTGAACAACCTTTTTGTTTTTACAGCTGCAACAAAATAGGAGAATTTTGTAATCGACATCAGATTATTCAAAAAAATATTACGGGTAATGGTTTTTTAATCGAGGAAAATATCATCACATACAATGCGTACGAGTTGAATAAGGTTTGGTACGAATATAAAATTATAGATTTTTTGGGGCCTGCCACCCTTAGGGGCCTCGCTGTAGCTGTCGATTAGGTCGGCGTGCGTCACCGGTTGCCGTACGAGGCAGGGGCAGCACAAAGTGGCTCCCCGAGTGTGGCGACGGGTTGGGGAGGCGGGCAGTCAGCAGCTCACCCTGACGTCATCGCGCGCCTTGCTATTGGCCGCTATTTTAAGGGGGTGATAGCGGGGGCCCAGTAATTGTCTTTCGCCAGACCAGCAGAAAAGAAATCCCCACCCTCCTTCAACCCCTTCGCGGCGCGGCCGACACGAGGGCAAGAAGTTTCAGGAGGAGGGGCGTCGGAGAAGGTGGCGAAGACGTGGAAGAGGGGAAGATAAGATAAGAAGAGCTTCCTCGCGCCGGAAAGACTTGGTGTCAACCAGTTTACTTGACCGGGAAGGCCAATGACCAGTGAGACGACACTCCATCGTCTTGTCTTGAGTAATTCTCCTACGACTGCCGGTCGAACCCTTCTATAGGCGATTCACGGTAAAATGAGCACTTTTGAAAGCCCTGCTTAAGATCTACTTGCATACATGTTGTGTATGCTTCCGCCTTATGTAAAATTAACGTTGACATGAGTCTCATCACATCATCCACGCGTCGGTCAGGAGAAACTGTGAAATTATTTCGGAAAATAAATATTCTACAAATGTGGTAGTTTTTATACTTAGTTGCATTAAAAAACAGAAAGCGAAATAAATAATTTAAGTTGTAAGAAATGGGTACCCAACACTTTTTATTCGACGTTAAGATCTGGAACTACTTTCCATCCATCGTTACCAACTTTACTGGGCGCATGTCACTCAGTGCGCCCGTTAAAATATATACAGGCAGAGGCAGTGACATGTTTCTAAGGTTGATTTCAAAAGTGCTCACTTTAATGTGAACAGGTCATACTGTGGTCATACTAAAAACGGAAATAATGCCACATTGAAAATTACAATATTTTTTTCAAGAAATGCTCACATTGTTTGATGATTATAGATAAAACCAATAAAATGTCTTAATAATTTTCATTAAATGGTCACAATGCTGAATGTCGACAAATGAACGGAAGTAATTCCAAAGTAAATGCGTTAAGTTGCATTCGTTTAAATTACAAGGAAAGACGTTTTAATAAAAACTTACTTTTGGTTTCAATAATTATAAAATTTCTTGCTCAAAAGAACTTACAATAATTGTTCATGTAAACAACACGAATACTAAACAAATAAATAAAAAATCTGAAATTTCTGGGGGAAAAAAAACTAGTATAATACTAGGACACAGGCTTCGTGCTATATGACAAGAATGGTAGATTTATTTCTGGAGAATAAAGATATAGCAAACATTCTTACAAAGATAAACCACCACGAATTGATGCTAGACAGGATAAACACACCGAGTAAAGTTCTAAACAGAGCTTCTCATATTTAATAATAATATAATTTGAAGACTTAAAAATGTGAAAATTTTCATGTTGAATGTTTATCACTGTCCACGGTAACAATAGATCAGGCATGCTTTATTTATACAATATAGGACTTTTTATGCAAGAAACCAACGTTCCATCGATTTGCAGTGACTAGTCCATGTTTACAACAAATAACAAGTGAATATAGTTTTACCAGTTTAAATAATACGAGTGATGATACCTATATTGGGCATTTGGCTAATATTCAAAGTGAAAATATTGATGAAAATAGCACGAATAAACAATTTTATCACTGGAAAGTAAAAAAACAAAATAATAATTTACAACCCGACTTCCTCCACTCCATTTGTTGGCTGTAAATGAGAAACTTGACAACATATAACAGGACGACTATAAGCCACAAATTTTACAAAATATCATTTTACCTCTGAAAATAAATGTTCCCCGCTATAAACATAAGCGATTGATCCGAAATCCAATTCTAACGAGAATCGTTTACGAATTCTACACGATACATAATAATTATGAAAAATGTATATAAAATAAATAAATAAACAGAAATAGACAGTTTTTATAAAACAATGTATGCCTGTCCGAACCTTCACAAGCTTAAACGGGCCATTTCATAAAAATGTAATATTTTTTAAATGTAATATTCCGCTATGTAATAGAAGGAAATGCCGAAAATTAAGTTTAATACTACCCTTTATGTTCTATTTTTTTCGTTAGTTTCTAAACATTATATATTTTAAAATGCTATTCATTAAAAAGGTTTAAAAATAATTTTCCAGCATTTTTAAAATCTGTTAGAGAACATAGTGTTTAAAATTTTATATAAAATACAACATACTGTTTTGCCTAACTTGATATGTATATAATTTGAAAAATGAAGATTTTTATTTTTGCTAGTTTATCACTAATTATTAGTTAAATTTAAATATAGTTATTTAATTTAGGGTACAGTGAATCGATTATTGTGTAGATAAATACGTATACAAAAATTAAAATTAATGAAAATGCTAGGTTTGAAAGCTATAAAATAATAAAATATTATAAATAAGAAATTAATATTATATATTTTTCTTATAAATAATAAATACAAACAGTGATTTTGTGATAACTTTAACACTTTTAAAGTACCACATTTGTGTTCCAATAACGAAATTTACAACCCGGCAACAGATTATAGGCTTTAATTTCTGCTCTGAAAAAAAAAAATTAATTGAAATATTTCGTTGTGTTTTAAAAATCAGAATAGGGCACAATTGTTTACAACGAGACCCACATAACAACTAGGTATAGGCTGTTCACGGTAAAATGAACACTTTTGGGGCCCTAGTTACTTTTTTCCTACCAGCCATTGTTTATCATTCCACCACTTTTTAGAAATCAACATTGCCATGTTAAGTATTAAACACAGTGTATGTATTTAACCGAGCCAGAAAGTTAACGTTTAAGACTATGATAAAATGTATTTATTGACTATCATTTCAAACGAGAGGGATTCGAAAATGTTCACATTAACGTGACTAGTCTTAAAGAATGCTGATTGAAATATTTCTCCCTCGTCGTCCAGTGCACAGCACGAAAAAAAACGGTGTTATTCGGTTATTTTTTTCTGTTACATCCGAAAGCAATATGCTCTGGCCGGAAATGGGATCGGGCACCCTCATGTTTTATTCACCATTTTGATTGCGGTACAGACGCGTCGGCGTCTTCCTGAATTATTTCTACGCGATCAGTGAAGCGAATGCGATTCTCGCCCTCCGGATGCGCGGATACCTGTGAGATCAGACCGAGGTTTGTGGTTTCAAGGCCAAGAAACGGGGAAGCGATACGGGCGACATTTACACGCACGCCTAGTGCCTCATCGCTCCTACGCGCAAGGAGTGCAGTGTTTCCGTCGTGACCCTGTACTGCACAAATTAGATCTGTAACAGTGGGGTTTTATTACGCGCGATGAAAGACCACAGATTAAACTACGCCCGTATCTTTGTACTTTTCTCTTGCCGGTTAAGGAAACTACACAGGCAAGCTTTAAAAATGCGATTTTTGAACATTTTCCACGAATTTTTTTTCTTCAAGAATACACTTAATATGACAAAAGTAAAACGATAAGGGCATAGATAATTATTATTTTGATATTTTCTGACAAAAAGTTGTATTTGCAGAACATAAATTTACCGAGATATGCGTATTCGCGCAAACAACTATTTCACAAAAAATGCGAGGGTCCATCCCACTCATAATTAAACATTCATTAAAGCACTGCTTAGGATATACAGAAAAAAGCCTCGCTGAGAGAAGGGAACATTCCAGCAAACACAATACATTTTGTATAGGGCCAAATAAATATTTAGTAGCTCCTTCAAAATATTTTGTTGACTAAACAAAACTTGTAAAGCAACAACATTGATTCGTTTGTCTACGAAAATACATGCTTAAATAACAAAACCCTGTGTTGGGCCAAAACATTTGACTGTCAATGAAATATTCATATGAGTCAACTGTTTGGTTTCTTGGCCACTAATTTGATGCCTTAGTTACAAAATACAGCTCAACAGTTAGTTTGTATTTTTTGTGATGATTAGGAAAGTAACAGTGATTGCTAGTGCATTAACGTTGTTACCAATAATGGTATAAAGTTCTTTATATAAAAAGTTAAACTGGAAACTAAAAAAAAAGAGTTGTAAAACTGAATTTTTTTTTTTCCGTACATTGTTCAGTATTTACGTTGTACGCATTTAAAACCATTTCGATTTCCTAAGTAATCATATTAGCTTAGGCAAACGACCTCGTCTCGAATCTCTGCTGGGCTTTCTTTTACTTTTTATATTAACCGAAACCTTATAAAATTACGTAGAACCAAATAAATCAAATCTTACAGTTTGCGGCAAACAAATTAGAAAGAAAAAAAAATTTGGTTTCAACAGCAATGAAGGAGGATGTGAGGAAGGGGGTGGGAATTAATTCTTTTCTACTGGTTTCACATTCACACGGCGAGTAGCAAGGGGTTACTTTCACCAAATGTGCCAAAGGTTATACGTACGTACTCCAATTTTTAACAGACTATCTCCACGTTGCTTCAAATTTCCTGCTTTTTACTCAAGCGAACTACATAATAATATTCCTGTAAATAGCTTCCTGCTCAACCATAGTAGTAGGGTTTGGTTTCTTCATGGCCATCGGCGTCTGGCGATGGAGCTAGACGCCGGCCGGCAGCCTAGTTACAATTTCCCTTTTATTCTAAAAATTTCCCTTTTTGTTCCACAAAATCGACTAAATAGCAGGACTCGGCAGAGACAGATTTGCGATCCCAGGCCAGGGCAAGCGCCCCTGTGAGGACCACTGACCTATGTATGATCTTCGATCTTTGACTTCGAAAAAAAAAAATAAAAATTAATAAATAAATTAAAAGAATTAAAAAATTGCTAAAACATTAATTAAAATATTATTGTAATGCATTACTAAGAGATTACTTTTTAATATAAAGATTTTATTATTTTACTTTCCTAATGATCATTTTCCCTAAAAATTTCCTTTTTATCCCTAAAAGTTTCCCGTTTTCCCTAAAAACTTCCCTCTTTCCTTTAAAATTCCCCTTTATTTCCTAAAAAAATATATATAAAAAAAAACGCAAAAAATTAATTAAATATCAAAGAGCACATTATGTTTGTGACTTCTACCACCATACTGGATGCAGGTGACATTAACCCCATGAGCTTGAATGATCTTGAAAACAAAAACTCGATAAAATACAAAAGTCAGCAAGCATATTATGTTGCTGAATACTACCAACATATTGGAATCCATTGACCTTTATCTTGACTCAGTGACCTTGAATGGCCTTGAAAACACAAAAATTCGAGAAAAATTCATAAAAGTGAGCAAGCATATTACATTACTGACTGATACCACCATTTTGGAAGCCAGTGGCCTTGACGTTGACCACATAATCTTGAATGGCCTAGAAAACCAAAATTCTAGAAAAAATACATAAAAATCAGCAAGCATATTATGTTAAAAACTATTACTGCCCTATTGGATGAAGATGACCTTCACATTGACCCCATGACATTGAATAACCTTGAAACCAAAATATTTCCGAAACAATTAAAAAAAATTCCGAGAAATGTATACAAAATGTATAAAAATGTATTTTTAAAAGTGTGTTATTAAAAATTATTAAAAATCTAGTACCTATTAAAATGATTTAAAATATTTATTTAAAAATATTACATTTTCAGTGTTCCCACCTCACCTACACTCATTCCGCCATCCTAGTTTTGTCGTCTGTCATTTGTTATATATTGCTGGAGGCTGCCATCTTGGTTTTTCATCCATCAGACTTTAGACCATTCATATTACACTAATAACACATATAACACATTGTGCGGACTCCGACCAGTCAATCACCGAGTTACCACGTGATTGCAGCTGGCCAATCGCATGGAAACATCGAGACATCACATGTGGGAGTCAAACGTGAAACTAAAATCTGAACAAAAAAACGGTACATTGTCACTCACTTATACACCAAACACACACACACACACACACACACACACACACAACTAAAAACACATGCGCACACACAGAGCCCGAAATATTCCAATTTGCAGGCGAGACTGATAACACATTAAAGAACTGGTAGTGTGACCAGGAACAACATCCACGTAAATGTTTCCAAGGCGAAATGCATACATATGTACATACATACGATCCAGCGACATGAGGTGGAGGTGGAGGAGTCAGTCTGTGCAGATTGTCCGCGGAGGGATACAAGGAAAATAGTTACAAAAATCTGACGTAAACTAGAAATGATCCTGCTTCGTTCCATTTTGCCTTGAGAACTTACTATATATGATTCAGAGTTGTTCTCCTCTACTGTCATCTAGTGTAGCAACAAGTTCATTCGGGTCTTCGGGAAATAGGTAGTCAAGGGAAAACCATACTAACTATATTCCACACTATCTGTTTGTGTAATAGTTGGTAAAGAGGCAAAACACCGAGCCCTTAAACTTACGTAACATTTTACTTGGTGTCTGGACTTACTTAAGAAGTGAGAACTCATTAACTTTTTCTAACAAAATCTAAATTCAGCTAACACAATAATCTATACTACTAAAAAAATAGAAGTGTCTGTCTGTGATTTTCGAATTATCAACTTTTAGTAATTTTTTCATATAGTATAATTGATAACTAAGACATATCTAATGTTAATTTTTTTCATGTATGTATGTATGTATGTCTGTCCGACCGGTTCTAACTCAAAAATCACTGAACGTATTGATATCAAATTTACACAGTCTATAGATAATAACCCCAGAATCAACTCAGTCTTTGTTTCATCGAGATATCTCAAACGGTTCCGGAAAAAAATGATGATCAGGGATGTACATAGGTACTGGATTAAACTTTTATTAGGATTTATTACTGCATTAAAAAAGCATTGTTTAAAAAATGTTCCGACATTTCTCCTTTCTTGTTTGCCTATGGGCTGTCCTCCTTTCCTTCCAAAAAGCCTTAATGGCCCAGTGGCTAGAGTTATTCCAAGTGGGGCCGCAGTGGTTTAATGGATAGAACTATATAAAGTGGGGCCGCAGTGACACATTGGATAGATATATATATAATGGGGCCGCAGTGGCTAGAGCGATATTATTATCAGGAATGTAAATAGGCACTGTATTAAGCTTTCCTTAGGATTACTGCATAATAAAACAAATGTTAAAAAAATTTCTCTAATATCTTTTCTTTTTTTTCCTATGGGCTATCCTCCTTTACTTCTCAAGAGAAGTGGCTAGATCGATTCAAAGTCCTAAATATAATGCTAACGAAGTAGCACTGGCCTGCAAGTTCTTAATATAAATACCAATTCAAAACTTTCCAGTCAAAACTGCATCATCATAACTTCCCTATTACTTATATAGTAATTTTCCATAATATTAAAAAAGAAAAAAATCTTTTCTATTTTGTTTTGGTACTAAATATATATTTTATGAACTACCCGAGTCATTTATGGGTATGCAGACACGTGTTTTAAATGCGCAACTAGTTTGGACTTAGAGCGATGCATGTTATGCTAAAATGGAAATATGCCAATTAAATGCCGATTATATTGCACCTGCATCAATTATATGAAATTCAAGGATCTCACATTGAACTTTAATTTGGAGGAATTTTCTTTAAAGTCAACCCAATATATGCATTTATATAAAAGTAAGAAAACGAAAGCATAATTAATTAAAATTATCCGAAAATTATGTGATTTCAGTTTCCTTTTATCTGATCGACGGGATTGTACGTATACGTAAGGAGCATATACAAAACATACTTTTTAGTAAGTGTTGTTAAAAATTATTTAATGAATATTTTAATGAAAAACTTTAAATCGTATTCGAACAATATCAATGTACCATTTACATTTCGCAGGCTGACTGCAATCAGGAGAAGTCGGTGTAATCTGATGTGACGTCAGATGTCAGTGCACTATTTTGACAGGAAAACTCACGAAGACTTAAGGCTTGGTAAAAATGAAATAAAAAATTGAAAAGAGAACGAATAGTGGACACCATACTTAATGTTGTGAAAATAAATCAGGAGTCTGGAGATAACTACTTGAAATGTAGGGAATTTTACTTATAAGCTCACACATTATTCTGCCGTAAATTTATGAAAGAACATCACACAGTATTATTCCTATAAATTTCAATAACCAGAAACACTGGAATTATGTCATATGTACTAAACAAAATACTGTTAGAAAACTGAAAAATTTATTACATTTCCAGTGTCATTCATCCATATTCCAATGTGAAAATCATTAGCGGGCGATGCCACTAGGCGCTTTAGGTTTTCTATACTCTTAAAAAATTCGCAAAGTAGTAAAGCGATTTATAAATCGAAATATTTAAAACTGTAAATTAATTTCATTAAACTTTTGTTGTGATGTATAGTGAAGTATTACAAAAATTGCCTTAGTATAATAGAAATTATCGCTTATGGTACACAACTTTTATAACTGTACGTTAAGTTATCGCACTGCTTTGTTGATAAAAACTGTTCAAGATAAAGTGAGCACTTCTGAAATCAAGCTTAGAAAAAAGTCATCGCTCCTACCTGCACATATTTTAACGGGCGCACAGAGTTTCATGCGCCCAGTAAAAATGGTAACGATGGATGGAAAGTAGTTCCATATCTTAACGTCGAATAAAAAGTGTTAGGTAACCATTTGTGTAAAAATGCACAGATCTGTAAAATATTTACTTTTCCAATAATTTCAAAGTTTCACTTGACCTACGCCCGAATAAAGTGATGAGGCCTATGGCAATGTTAATGTTACATAAGGTGGAAGAACACACAACGTGCATACAAGTAGATCTTAAGCGAAGCTTTCAAAAGTGCTCATTTTACCGCGAACAGCCTATAGAAGCAGTAACGTCCATTATGAACCACGTGTCGTTCCTGCGAATACTTCATAAAAAAAAATTAATGTAGTAAATTTTGTAGTCGAAATACGCCGCGTGTTGTGGATGATGGAGGTGCTGACGTCAGGTTCGGCGCAGAGCAAGCCAGGAGGATAAAAAAGGGAGGGGTGGAGGGGAAGGAGGGCGACCGCAATAGCATGACAATGGCGGTGAATTATTGCAAGGGCGCCCAGGGCGACTCGGCCCATCTTCATTAATTGGCGGCGGTGCGCGCGCTGACAGGATCCGGCGAACGGGTCAGCTGATTGGTGTTTGTTGACCGGAAGCCCGAAGTGGGTGTGTGCGTTGGGGGCAGCGGTGCGGGGTCGCGTGAGAGAAAACTGGCAACATTAATGGCGCCGTGCTGCATGAGCACATCTTTCAACAATGTAGGCGTCGCAACCGCGCGATCATTGTTGATTTGAAAATTATGAAACACATGATCGCTACCACTTTCCATCCAGGCTGATTTGCCGTGATACGAAATCAAAGAAAAAACACATGGCTTACCAAAGGAATACAATTTTATAGTGACAAAAGCAAATTGTACAAGGCCGCCAGAATCCGCAGAAACTCTGACTTAGCGAATCACTAAAAAAAAAAAAAAAAAAGCTGTTAAACTTTGTGTAAGGTCATGTGAGCTGCCAAAAATATTACTTCAACAATATTATTAAATACACAGTAAAACTGCATGGGATATTGTAAAAACCACGGCAGGGAGAACACCCGATGAATTTCCAGTTGTAAAACAAAAAGGTAATTACTCTGCTTCTTCAGATCCCAAAATAATTGCTGATACACTTAATTAGTACTATTTAAATGTAATAGGCGAAATTATTAAACAAACCACTATTCACGATGTAAACCATATTCCTACTTTTCGGGGTACAGAATATCCTGCTATGACTCTTAGATATACAACCTCAAAAGAAGTGGAGAGGACAGTAGATTAAGAGCCGGATATGATGTTATAACTGTAAATTAGTAAAGTAATGTGCCTTTGAATTCAGCACAACACTCAGCGATATCTGCGAAGCTATCTTGAAATCAGGCTTATTTCGAGAGAGACTCAAATAGGCTACTGTTACACCACTATTTAAAAAAGCTGACAGCACTAGAGTAGCAAACTTCATAAAAATCTCGCTTCTAACTGCCTTTCCAAAAGTAATCGAAAACTAATTAAATAGATTGCTGCAACATTTGGCACGACCTTTTATCAAATTCCTGGTTTGGCTTAAGAAAAACGCATAAAAAATTATGCTATTTTCAAAAGAATTTGACTGTGTAAACCATAATTTGCTTACAGGCAAATTCAAATTTTACGGATTCACGGGAATAGTCAACAAGCTAATAATATCATTACTTTCAGACAGAGTGCATCAAAGAAAAAACAACTGGTATTTCATTTTACTCTTGACCGGGTAAAATGAAGTATGGAGTCCCATACGACTCAATTATAGGCCCACTGCTTTCATTAATGTATATATAAATGATCTCTCATGTTCATTAAACCAAAACACTACTCCAATTTTATTCGCAGATAACACCAGTACTCTAAGTCACTGGAGATTCAGTAGATGAACTTAGACAGCTAGCGAACAGTACATTAAAAGATCTAAATTCATGGTTTGCTGCTAGCAAATAAAATCTTAACCTAGACGAAACACATATAATTAATTTTTTTGCTAAAACAGCAAACAGATAGAGATAAATATCGAAATATTGACTCTAATTCAGGTCAAATTAATGAATCAACTGTGACTAAGTTTCTCGGCTTACACGTGGATAATAAACTAAACTGGAAATCTCATGTAGAATATATTTTACCATGACTTATTTCTGCTTGTTTTGCTCTGTGCAGTTTTGCATATTTTCGCTCCATTATGACACACAGTATAATTTTTTGGGACAAATCCACTGAGAGTGAACAAAGTGTTTTGCATGCAAAAGAGAGCTATTGTGACGAAGGTTCCGTCGCGAAAGGCAAGGCATTTTATCATCGCTTACAGTGTGAAGCCTGATGGTGGGTTTTCCTGCCACTCAGGAGTGTGTTGCAAGTTGCGGCTCTGAAGATCGCAGGCGATCACGGGGCGGTCTTCGGTGACTGGCTATATTTTTCGCGCCATTGGGTAAAGGCTTTTTAAGAATAGATGGTGCGCGCTATGCATAGATGGCGCTCGGTATGTGAAGGTGTAGCTGAGGAGGTGGTCTCGGAGAAGGGGTACGTGACTGGTGGGGATTCGGAGTGGTATGTATACGGTTGCGTGAGCGCTACTCGGAGTACCGGTCGCCCGCCGAAAGCGAGAACTCTTAGGGTGAATGGACTCGCTCTAGAGTGCATCAAGATGATGTACTTCGCCTGGAAGATAAGTATTGATTTCAACAAAAGTAATGCATCTGCTGACTTAGTTGATTTTTCCTCCAGGAGGAGTATGTACTTAGAAAATTTCACATAGAAGTACCACGGGACTTAGCCAAAATTTGGCATGGAATGGGGACTCTGTTTATTTTCAGCGAAGAACTGGACTTAGCCTGTGATCGTGGCCCGAGTAGGATTTAGGTGAATTCCCAGGAGGAATAGTGGAACTCTGTCGTGTTCATTTACGGGTCGGGTCAGTGATCACTTGGGATTATTTTCGTTTTGCACCACAGTAGACAGAGTAGGATTATGCCAAGATGGTTAAATGTGTTTTCGAGGACTCCTCAATAGCTCACTAACCCGATGAGATATCGTTATGCCATTTGCTTTAAAAACTACTTATTTAGATTCATAGAAATAAATTTTAAGGTATTTTGAAATTTAACATTTAGGAGGATGAAAAGAGATAGACTATATTTTCAAGGAGTCATTAATAGCTCATTAACCCGACGAGATATCGTTATTCTCTTAGCTTGAAAAGGTCACCTATAAAAAATCCTAAAAACCAATTTTATAATTAAAAAAAAATTAAACTCCCAAATGTGTGAAAATATGTACAATGAGTAGATAACAACGTGGACCCTATACCACTTTACATTTTTAGAAATTTAACAAAATATATATAAAAAAATAATGACATAAATTAAAAGAATTTAAAAATAATAAAATATGTAAAAAATGCAATAATTTAAATTTTTTTCTATGTTTAATTATATAACATAATTGAAATATAAAACGTTTTTGGATATATTAACTGCAAACATTTAATTCTAGTGTAAAAATTCTAAATGTAATAAACATACAAAATCTTTATTGAATATTAATACATAAAATAAAATCTTCTTTATTATAATCATAATGAAAACTAAATAACAATAATTGTCCATTTATAATTCTTATTAATCCTTGACAATTAAATTAATAACCTTTATCATTCATAATTTCTAAAACCTTATTTTTAATAAACTTTGAATTTATATCACGAAAATAATTTTAAAACTTCACCAAAAAAACATAAAATATTATACCATAATTTGTCTCTATAACTTGAAAATTAGACTTGAAATGAGATGTTTTTATGTTTTATTTAATTTTAACTTACACAATCTTATAAACTCGATTAATTAATTAAATATATTTTTCCGCATTTGGTTCATTTCATTTATTACTAGCTGTGCCCACAACTTCGTTCATGTATACTTTGGGATTTCTTTACACATATTAAAAATATAAGTATAAAATTGAAATAAAGCGTTAGTAGTTTCAATCGAAATTAATACATAATGATTTCTATAATCAAAACCAAAAATAAATTCTAAAGTTTTAAATATTAATCAAACAGAATTTAAAAATGTATTTTTATGTTTGAATGGAAAATAATGCTTGTAAATAATCTAATATAAATTAATCTATATCAATAAATCTGTGTGTTATTTGTTCTAAACTATTCTTAATTTTTTATTTATCATTGTCTAACTTACAATTATTTATAAACAAATTATATAAAGCAATATCAAATTATAATATATATTTTTCTCATATTTTTAATAGCTTTGTAGAAACATTGTAATTTAGATATCAAATATATGAAAACATCTTTATAAACTGTGTTTTGCATTCTGTTATTTTCAGCTGAAATTTATACATTTCTAGAATTACTAGCACGTGAGCACTCTACATATAGCTGTCCGTGTGTAAAATAAGTCTGCCTCAGATCAACGCCGGCTCTCCTTAAAGTTTGACCTTGTGATTTATTTATTATGAATGAGATATTCTGTGACTTCATTCGTGTGGACTTTAGGATTTGTTTACATATTATTATAATAGAAATAAAAAATTTAAATAAGGCACGAATTGTGTCAATTAAAATTTATGTATAGTAATTTCTATAATTAAAACAAAAAAACATATGTTTAAGTTTTAAATAGTAATCAAATAGAACTTACAAATATGTCTTTTTGTTTAGATAGAAATTAATACATTGCTCGCGGCATAGTTCGTATGGAATTAGGATTTGTTTGTTTGAAATAGAAATTTCTCTTCGCTTGGGTTTTATGGAGTTATTAAAATACATCCAACCATCGCTTTGCTCAGGTTTTATGTTTAAAATAAAAATGTTGCTTCGTTCAGGTTTTATGGAGTTATTAAAATACAGCCCGCCATCGCTTCACTCAGTTTTATGGAGTTATTGAAATACATACCTATATGATGGTTTGAAATATTGTTATTTTATTAACGGAAGTAGTTTTATCGCCGTGTAAGTGTTGGTTGCTTTATAATATGCTAATTTATTATGTTTTTCCATAAACTAATGTTTTTTTTTCTATGATGCATATTATATCAGTGAGCAATGTTATCCCATATACGATCGTAAAATGTCACACTGCCCATTTGTGACATGTGCTAGCCGACCGACGAAATTTTTCTTGTGGAAGCCCGGCGACTTATTCAGCGGGCCCGCATGCAAGGCATACATCATGCTGCCTGCTTACTGTCTTCCAATGGACAATATCAACACGATGCCTGGCGCATACAGACGTCACCGACAACACACACCACGAAGTCAAGCTGCGAATCTCATAAATAACATACATAAAATACATAATAAAATTATATAAAAGCCTATATTAATTACTCATATTTAGAAATAATTCGTATTACATAATACTGCATCATTATAACCAACTAACATACCAGTTTGTTTAAAGTATTACAAATTAAAAACTATTAAATATAATGCCATGAGTTACGAACTGGCTGTTGCCAACCTCAATGAAAGGGGACCAAAAGCAAGAAAAATCACATTGTCAAAACAACAACACAACAACAAAACCCCTAGATGTACAGCGTGGGGAAAGCACACAAAGCAAAAAGGACTGCTCCACCTTATACTATAGCTACTACAACTCCTGTGTGACCAGCCAGGACACTCAAATCCTCCAATTTTAACTGGGATATCAACAAGCAGCACAATATTTAACACAAAGCCCCCCCCAAACATATAGAAAAACTGAAACAATTTAAAAGCAGATAAGAATTAGAAAATTTCAAAAAACACCGAGATAAGAATCTCAAAGATCAAAGATCAATATACACATCCTAGCTTATCCTCTAGTTAACATTATAATCTTGTTAGTTACTCCAGTCCTCACGTTCGGTAAAGGATACGGTCACAATTTTACAGTCCTTTAGGACATGTCCTGCCACTCCACACTTAAAACAGTTTTTCTCACTCCTAACCATTTTACATTTGGCTGTAAAATGTTCCAGCTTACCACACGCATAACAATTACAGTTGATTTTGCCCCTTCCCTAACAGGCATTTTCTCAATCTCATTCTCATTTACTTGTTTTTGAGCCTCCTTTGCATGTGCATATATACCAACCACATATAATCTATTTTCCACCTCAACAGCCCATTTCCTTAATTGTTCTACCGATTGGGGTAAAGTATGCCCCAACACTATGTTGCCTTACATCTGGTGACAAATTTTCAATTACTAAGGTTACCAGCTTGAGTTCTTCTACCTGGATATTAAAGCCTCCTGAACATTCATTCACCGAATTATAAAACTGCAAAATGCTCTCCCCCTCCTTTTGAAAACACAGCATGTGTGTCCTTATGATACCCTCCTTCACCCATCGGGAGCATAATTAGTCACAAAGTTTGTCTTTGACATTATGCCATTATTTCCCGTTGGCTATTTCATTGAGTAATATTTCTAATAATATTCCAGTTCATGTGTTAACTTCTGATTCCATTAATACTACACCACTAGGAAATAATTTCAACTTTGGTACTCTGTCAATTTGCAAACAAAACTTAAGCAAATTCTCTGTACTGTAATCTCGCAGCTCATCTATCATACCTAGGGAAGACTTAGCGATAGTGCGCGCAATATCGGTGTTCAATTGCAGCCCCATCTGACCTAATTCAGTGACACTCGCTTGCCCGGTTTTGACATCTGCTCGTAAGAAACCTACCATTTTTTGGGCAAATCCTCGATCGTTTCCGTCTCTTCTACAGATACATTAGCTGCATTAAGGTTTGCTAAAAAAGCGTTGCTTTATCAACACGATATATCAAGATATCTTACCGATGAGCCCAAAAGGAAAGAAAATCAGCAGTGTAGCACAGGATTGAGACGCCCTCTACCGGTTACATATCAGGTTAATAATCTCTGCCTCACTATTACTGTTACACCAGAACATATACTAAAAAAAAACCCTCGGTAGTGGGCCTCCTCTTAAATATTTTCTTCTTTTGGCTCAATGTTATTAATTCATCTATTAAAACTATTAAATTATCGGCTGATCCTTGAACCACTTTAGCAATGCTGATTTCACTGTAAGTCATTAGCAGGTAGTTAATCATTAACAACAACCATACAATTAACCATCTTGGCCTTTAATTTTCAATACGTAAACTGTCTTCAATTTACAATTAAATTGACACAAGCTCTCCATAAAAATATGCTGTTAAGTTCTTCTTCAAAAACTCTGCCCATATTTTATTACAAACCAGTTTTCTAATAAGGGCATGAATAAATTCAATCACGGCAAGCATATACATATATAAAATCCACACTAAAAAGGTACGCTAACCAATATTACATTGATACATAGCATATATTAGGAGAGCCGCTGCTTACACGACAGGTGTATTCCTAGGCCAAATTAAAAAAAAAAAATACGTTCACAATTATATCGCTGCCCTCGCAGGATTTTGGGCGCTATAATTACGATGCCGAGACAAGACCTTGTTCATGACGCATACGATGGCCACGAACTCCTCCAGGAGGACATCCACGGTCACATTCACCTGAGCTGCGCCGCTCGTTGCTCTTCCGCCTTGCGCTGCACCGTGGCGTGGCGGCCGGTCCGATCAGCTGATGCAAATTCACGCCGCTCGGGCCCGCTCTGGAAAGCGGACGTGGCGATCCAAGATGCAACACTTTGAAAAATTACGACGTCGTAAAACTTTTCAGCATGGACTGTTTGCAACTCCAGTCCACGAGGCATCGACTACCTTCTTGCTTAAATCAGTCACGTAACATCTTAGCCAGCAAATATCGCGTATTATGTTAACACGCAATGGCTTCATCTCGGGTGAGGTTTGCGTCCACATTATTGAAACGATCACTCACAGGAGGATTAAACTTCCAAGCAACAGCAACGTCACTCCCGGACACGATCGCAAAAGAGGACACTGCCCATTCGTTAGATGTGCTAGCCTACCAGCCACATTGTTCTTGCAGATGACCGGCGACGTATTCAGCGGGCCTGCGCGCAAGGCATACACCGTGATGCCTGCTCACTGTCTATCCACACGATACCTGCCCCTTACAGACGTCACCGACAACGCGACACACCGCGAAGTCAAGCGGCGACTCTTGTTAATATCATGCATAAAACAAATTATAAAATTACATAAAAAAGCCAATATTAATTACTCATATTTAGAAATAATTCTTAATACATAGTACTATATCAATAATAGGCAACTAACATACCAGTATGTTAAAAGTATTACAAATTAAAAGCTATTAAATATGACGCCATAAGTTACTAATTGGTTGTTGCCAACATCAACAAAAGAGAACCAAAAGCAAGAAAAATCACAGGTTAATAATAATTTTAGGATCTTCGGTAGCTGAGCGACTGTACATCTCCCATCAAAGCGAACCGGGTTCAATCCCTGGCCGGGTCACTCCTAGATTTTTCCAAGTGGAAATCGTACCCAACGATGCTGCTGGTCGGTGGTTATTCTTTATAGGGTATCTCCCGTTTCCCCCGCCCTTGCAGTCCGGCTATGCTCCGTTCTCACCTCATTTCACCATATCGGCTCTTAAGGCCTCGTTGTAAAGAGCCACCCAAACCTCTCAACTCAACTCTCTGAGATAATATTATTATTAAGAAATTAGTATAAAACTGCGTGTAAACTGGAGTTACACTATGTTCAATGCAAAGGAACAAAATTCCGAAAATCGAATAAATAAGTATCCATCATTCTCCTAATATGCGATTTCATACTACAAAAATATTTCAATTTTAAAGTACGTTTAAATATGATCAGTTTAGTTGTACACGCCAGAGGTGTAATGTATTTATATAACCATTTTAAGGTCACTGGTTTGTAAATAAGCTTCTGATCTGAAATTTCACAGGATCTATGCGCTTTACTTGACACAACCTCTAAACTAAAATCAGCGAGACTCAGTCTATTGTAGTACAAGTTCCTTATTTCTGTGACACTATCTACAAAACAGGGAAGGGGGAGGGGTAAATGAGCCATTGTTAAATCATGAATTTAATGTCCTCATAGGGGATGAATTTCAGTCCGAGAGTTAAATTAGGTTCAGGGTGTCAAACCACGCCTCGGGCGTCAAATAAATCCAAGATGGCGACTGATTTAAACTCCAAAGCCCTACTCCTGGGCCAGAATTCTCTCATTCAGTCTACTCATAACCTCCCGAATGTGAACCAGTTATTTTACTGCATTGCTAAACACAATGTAATACATTGGAGCGTGGCTTAGCTGCTCTCGACTAAGTTAAATTTCAATAATTTCTTTGCTCTACTTACTAAAAGAAATGTACTTTTTAATGTTTGGCCGAGATCACATCCTATGATCTCCTTGTGCATGAGAAGTGTTCGTCAGGCGGTAGAATTTAAAAATGTACTACCTGTGCAAATGATCATTTGTAACTTATTACGAATTTTTTTATATTTTAAATGCTGTTCGATTGGAATGAAACAGTGCAGAAAAAGCTAAAGACGGTTCGGACAAATGTAGAATACTAATGCTGCCCGTAACTGATTTTCCTTCGTACGAATTCTGGCAGCGTTATCCACGTGCTTCCGCCCAGTTCATTATAGGAGGCTCAATGCGGGTTTATTTACAGGGTCTCTATCGCCATTTCCCCGAATACAGCCAGGAATTTTCCCGGCTATCTGGCGCACGCCAAGTCATGAGGAAAGGGCCTCCCCGAGCCAGGTGTTTGACCGGCCGAGGAGGGGGGGGGGGGGAATTGCGTAGCATTGGCCGGCAGACACCGGAACGTTGGGTAGAGGGGTTGAACGGAGGGGTGGTGGTTGAACTAATGAGACGAGGTGGGGGGGGGGGATTCACAAAAGCCGGAGGGATGGGGGATGAATAAGGCTCGGTCACGTAATCGTATCACGCTACGTCGGCGGAGTCTGACCGCGGCACCTGCGTGCCCCTTCTCGCACACAGCTCCTCCACTACCGAGTAGAGGGAGTAGGGTGGTTCGGGGTCACCCATGCTGCTGGCAGGCGGGCGTCGCCTATCAGCACTGCTCCCGCGCGGTCTCATCTGCACGGTCGTGTGTTCCAGCTTCACCTCTGTGTTGAGCGGAATTCCATTTCCAATAAGGCAGAATTTACATCAGCCCGTCGCGTCCGTCCGTCATACATTCGCCCGTCTCTCAGCCGAGCGTTTTACAACCAAACTTAGTACTTCCGTCGTAAGTTCATTGCTGCAAACTAATAAAAACAAAACTGTTTACAAATGGGGAAAAAAATCCTCCATAAAAAGTGATTTTTTTTTGCAGTAGCGTGTTTCTAAGTACCCAGAACATCCATACACGTACGTAACGGCAATTAATCGACGTAAAAATGATTTAATAGCATACAACGCATGATTTTATTATTTTTACTATTGCACAAAAGGGGCTCGTGTTTCCGAACATAATTATCAATTAATTTTCAGGTTAAATGTAACTTAATTTCATTTTACAGTTACATAAACAGACATATGAAAACAAAAGACACCCGAAACATATATAGAGTGACTGCCCGTCTGTAATTCGCCTGTCTACTATTACACATAGCACCCTTAGCGGCCTGCGCCATGCGGTCCAATAATAAGACTATTATTATTTATTTACAGTAAATTAACGCAAGAGCAATGCTAAGAACCACGATTGAGGAGAGGCTTATGTAATTGTAGTGTTCTTGTGATAAAAGAGAAAATACTTGCGTTTGCCTGAAGGAAGACCTGTTCTCTATATACTGAATTGTGGGGAGTTCTGCGCGGCGTATTTTCCATTCCTCATTTATACTGTTATTGGCAGAATAGAAGGAGATGCCTTCACTAGACGCACTACACAACCTTGTAAAGAACTTGGGATGAACGAGTAACGAAACGTGCAAGTTTAGAGAGCTTTAATTTCATCCGTTCGTCCGCCAAAAGTATTAGCTTTACAAGGTTTAGACGGATGGGTGAATATAATTAATAGCCACCTCTGATTGGCCGTTGGTCACGTGAGTGACGGACGGATGACGGACGGACGGATGCGACGGGTCGTTGTAAATATTGCCTAACAACCACTGATGGGAATCTGGGTGCTGGAGTGATGTCCGCTATACCATGAACATTTCATCTCCCCCCCCCCCCCCGAACACCTTTCAAAGAAACTAGATTTAGCAACATGTTTCAATTTTCTTGCAAGTTGTACAGTTTGGCATTCTCAACAAAATAACAGCTCTTCAAAAAATAATTAAAATATTACTCATATACAAACTAAAGAGAGGCACTGTAAAAGCCAAAATCGAAAGCACAATTACGTTAGGTGTTTTTATTCGTTTCCTTGCTTTTCTACATCAGCTTTATTTGAACCGCTTTAATTTTATTTGGAGTGGAGGTGTTTGGGTGCCTCTTAAAAACGAGAGCTTGAGAGTAATTTTAATTGTAATCGCCACCAAGCATTAATAAATTGTTGAGTTAACAAATTATGTTTCCTACTATGTTAGCTACTATTTTAGAGATGTCAAACTAGGTGTGATAATCGATGACAGCGAATTGTTATACTACTGCTAGACTATTCGAAAGGTGTTCTGAATCCTCAGCAAATTTTTCCATACTCCTTACTGTGTGACGATTTCCCATTTACTCACAAGATTATCGCATTATATAAACTTAGGCAAAATTCATTAATTGACAATTGATTTTAACAACATATTTTATACTTAATTCCTCTCTGCGGCCATAAGGTAAAACTTTTTTTTTTTTTCATCCCTCGATTATTCAATTATGTGGCAACTTTTGACATGAGAGCCCACTGCAAAGAATTAGAACCTATCTTACTAAGCTGGGACCATCTGTTTTAATACTTTTTGTATCATGCTTCTTTTGTACTAATTTTCTTCTAGATTAGGCAATTACGTGATTTAGTCAATATCTATAAAAGAAAACCTGACACACTGATTGACATATCAACGTCCAGCCTTAACCATTGGTCCTAGAAACATAACATTTTGAGGAAACGTTCATTATGTAATGTAGGCAGACACTAAGGAGGGATTAAAAAAAAATTAAAAACATAAAGGGGTAAAATAAGGGTTTAAATAAGACAACAAATAATTCACAGGGGCATATTCTGAAATGCGCAGTAGTTAACTTGAGGCAGGACTGTTTTCTCCCACGGTCAGTTTTACGTGGCGTGCTCACGTGCAAACTCACCCTTCAGCCTGGTTGTTTTGGTGCCACCCTTAAACATTGTTTACAAACAAGTATTGTAAAAAACCTATATTAAATGTTCACAAAGCCGATTAAAAATAACAGCTATAATTCTATTATTTTTAGACTTGCATTTCATTCCGCTTTGTATTTTAATATATGTATTCTATTTTGAAGACATCCTTACTATTAAAGAATATATAGTAACGGAAACACGAATTCCACGCGAACAAAGTCGCGGACAAGGGCTAGTTATTTATGTATGGCGCATGACAAAAAAGTCCTATAATGTTTTGATTAATGAGAATTGTAACCCTGTGGGAAAACAGTGTGAAGACTTGTAACGTCACAAGAAAATTAATTTTTAAGGCGAAATCTAGAAAGGGAAATACTTTTATAGGCCTATGATATCACAGTAGATTCAAAAACCTACTAAGAAATTGTTAATAATTGCCAATGAATATTGTAACTAATATTTGGGCAGTATTAATTTCGACTATATTTAATGACTAACTTAAATGTCCTAATTTATTTATGTAACTGGGCAAAATATGGCTTAATCTTTTTTTTTTAGAATTTTCCGCCGCATGCATGTAGTACAACTTACGAGGAAAAAATATTACAAAAACAGTAACTCTGTATGCATCAGATTAAGCAATGAAAGAATTAGGTCAGAACCGTTAGCAAAATATACAGCTCTTATTTGATACTATACATGAAAATTGAAACTAACGACTTTCCAGTAAAGCTCGTCCCACATCCACTGTAAGGATATGGCAGTTTCAGACTGCATTATCTTCGTCACGAAAATCTGTGCTGACTGTACAGCGGTCACTTCTAGTGGTGCCCGATCATGATTCGGTTCACGTTTATTTATTTCTTATTTATTCATTTGTAACTGCATACATACCTCTTTGGTCGCGAGAGTGTACTAAACTTACGCCAGTTTTCTGTTTGGTCTATCACGCATTGTGGTAGTAATCATGCTCACGTAACTCGGATATGGAAAACGAATCTTCAGTAAAGATACCCGAATTCGAGGTGCTACGGTCCTACAACTTAAGCATTAAACATTTTATTTGCATGTTTCAACAAAGTATATTCCATGTTCACATAGCATAAACATACAATAAACAATCATGTAGTTTCACTTTTTATATTTGATAACTCACAAATCCACGTTTGATTTGCACATTTTAATTTTGAGGGTGGTAGTACAGACTTATTTGTTTACGCGCTATTCACTTCTGTTTATTCGTGTTCACATAGCATAAACATACAATAAACAATCATGTAGTTTCACTTTTTATATTTGATAACGCACAAATCCACGTTTGATTTGCACATTTTAATTTTGAGGGTGGTAGTACAGACTTATTTGTTTACGCGCTATTCACTTCTGTTTATTCGTGTCACGTGTATTTCCATGAATATACGCATAAAAGTGCTTGTAAAGTAGTGTTTCGCCTTCATGGTTTGTGATATGAAATAACTGTGAATAAGTGACGCATAAATAATACTGCCCAGAAAACATAGGTCAATCACAATATAAAAAAAAAAACAGCTGGAGAGGTGTCAACATTACCACCAACACAAAAAAGTAAAAATGTATATTTTACGCTGTGTTCTAACGCTGTCTGTCCTGTAGAACCTACTTCGGCTTGCATAGACAAACAAATCTCTTGTTAGACCCACGGTCATAAAGACAGGTCTGGACACTTGCTGCCGTCATTTTGCGTACGTTTAGTGAAGCTCGAGTAGAAATAGTAATAGTAGAAGCGTGACCCAAAAAAAATCGGGTTTCTCCCATAAGAATACATGCACAGCAAGTGTCACACGTGTAAAAAAAATATCGTAATTTCGCGTTTTATATTTCTTAAATTGTAATAATTTTTGCGTGACAATTAAAAGAAGATTAAATTTGTGTAATGCAATGATTTTTGTGGTAAAGTATTCCGGTTTAACGTAAACAATCGTGTTTATTCCGAATGAATACATGCAGGCTAGCAAGTGACAAACGAGTTGTAATAGTAATTAGCGGAATTTCGTGTTTTTTTTATTTTTAAAATTGTAATGTGTTCTTTATATGCAACATTGGGACAAGAATAAATTTCAATAACGCAATAGTTGTGTTGTAATATTGTGATTTAACGTAAATAAAAGGTGCCTTTTAAAGATAACCTATAACCCATTAAATTACCTAATGTCTTTCTTTACATATGATAAATTTTTATAACAACTATAGTTAATATTTGGTTTTTGTCCAAAGAATGTACTTGGAATCGAGTAAAAATTTGTTACCCAATTATTAGTGTAACTAAAATAAGATAAAAAAAAATCGAAAATAGCATATTTGAGAAATACAGAAATTGCTCAGCCATGCCCCGTCATTTAATTTTTGAATTAAGCTTAAACTATAGCCAAAAATTTTACATAGTTAGGATAGTTGCAAATATCAGGGAAATTATGAAGTAAAACTTTTAAAAATATAATGGAATCCTTTATTTAAAAAATGCCAAAACTACAATTTATTGTCATCCACACTAAACGGTCCCTCTTCTGAAAAAGTGTGTTTACACTGAAGTAAATATATTCTATTTTAAAATACTCATACATACAAAGCTGCATTTCACAAAAAAAGCATGAGTAGGTACTGTTAAAAGAAAAAAAAAATGTTCACCTTATTTCAGTGTTCATTCACAAAGTAACATGTTTGTTTAAACTAACTTGATGTGTGTTCTAATTTACGAGCCAAGAGCCCTTGCCTGGCTGTGTGTCCCGGAAAAGTGCATCATGGCTGTGACGTTGAGTTGTCACCGCCTGAATTTGCGGTAAGGGGATGAATGCACCTTGAATATCCCATTTGACTAGGGCCAAGAGCGATGTCCTCTATACATGCCCTAAACTGTAAGTTTAATTGTTCATAACAATTATGCAGTTTATTTCTGTCGTTTGCTGAACACTTGTTCGTACAAAAACCAAGACAACATAAGAAAATGTGTTAAGTTCATTTATTCTGCAATCGCTTATGCACTGTAACCTAGAAATTTCAAAATAAAGATGGGTATTTGAAATTATATCCACTTCCTAAAAAAAAGGGATCAAGGGAATGCATAGAACTGTGGGTTCTTGAAGGGATCAAGGGTAAGTATAGGTCGTTCACGGTAAAATGAGTACTTTTGAAAGCCCTGCTTAAGCTCTACTTGTGTACACCTTGTATATTCTTCCGCCTTATTAAAATTAACATCGCCATGGGCCTCATCACTTTGCACATGCCTTGGCCAAGTAAAACTGTGAAATTATTAAAAAAGTAAATAATTTACGAATCCACTCATTTTAAAATTAAAAAACAGAAAGCGAAAGAAATCATTTTAGTTATTACAAATGGTTACCTAACATTTTTTATTCAACGTTAAGACATGGAACGACTTTCCATCTTTCGTTACCAATATTACTGGGTGCATGTCATTCAGTGCGCCCACTAAAGTACATGCAGGCAGGGCCAGTGACTTTTTTCTAAGGTTGATTTCAAAAGTGCTCACTTTATCGTGAACAGCCTTACACTAAAACGGTTTTTTATTTCCATGGCTGGTTGTATATGCAGTACATATTTGACCCCATGTTCACTCATGTTGTGTATGATGTATGGTGACCTACTTACACACATCTCCAAGGATACAATATACTCCATAGGATGCAAGCCGATTGTTGCACAAGTCAAATACATTGATTGCTAATAAGGATGGCTCTCCAGCATGTCCTCACTTGGCAGTCGACGTCCTGCTACATGTCAGTATTTCATGAGCCACAATTGACTGTTGTACAAACAGTACCTGGTGCTACCCAGGTGGTGAGTAGGTTTCCAAACGCCTAATGAAAGTCTAGGATCTCACACTTGCCAATGTGAGACGCATCCAGTCATAGTTGTTGACGCTGCTTTTCAACATGTGGTGCGTGGCTGTTTACAGCAATGCTTCAAGGCACTGCATTCTCTCAGCACTGACCTGCGTTACATTGATTCACACCACACCTGGCAAGGTTCTTCATTGTAACTAAATGGTTTTCAGAAATGAAAATACTCAAAATAATACAGGAAACTTAGGGCAAAAATAAACTAATATTTTTTTTGTGTTTTTATTTGCCAACCTTGAATAATAATGCAATTTTAAAAATTTGCAGAAACCCATATAAAAATTAGAGATGCTACACAAAAAAAAAATGTTTATTCTAAAATCCAAGATAATGTACAGAACATTTAGAACATAGGCTATACGCCCGTATTTGGTATTCCTAAGACAACATTTCATGCACTGTAGTAGAGAGATTAGGGCAGCCCTTAACATTGTGGTCTTGAGAGCCAATGAGAATGGAGCAGTGCCAGAATGCGAGGGTAAGGGAAATAAGAAATCCCAGAGAAAACTTGCCGGTCAGCACAGTTCCCAGGTGTAAATATTTTGAAGTGACCCCGCCGGGAATCGAGCCCGGTTCACCTTCGGGTGAGGCAAGTAGTCTGACCACTACACCACCGTGGCCTCAGTTCATGCACTGATCCACCACAGTTGTTACTTTCAAATTCTGAATTCTCCTTATACCCTAGGCCTCGTATCCTGCTAGTGGTGTTGGACAGGATGTTGTTTTACATACATTAATGTAAATATCCGCATGTTGTGTACATGTGCATTACACGTGTACATGTATTTTTTTGAGTAAAAAAAAAACTATTTTTGTGTAAAAGTTTCATTTTTATTTGAGAAAGTAATACGACTCCTTAGGAACATCATTTATTTATTCACTGCGGAATCCACCGTAATTCGATATATAATATAATGCAAATTCTGAGATGTATAAACATACCTGCACATAAGACAAAATGAAACTTTCACATGTCGTGATTGGCCAGTCAAAGGTTTGTTCCACAGCGTAAGCAGTTTTGATGATGTAAACATTGACAAAATTACAATAAATTGAAATATTGCTACGTTTGAAAGCTCTATGCCATACTATTACTGAATCCAAATCAGGTAAGAAATTACCAATTTATGTACTGATTGTATGGAAGTGTTCAGTGAGCATGCTTTATGTCCCACACATCGCAGTCACTTGACACTGGCGTCAGGAAGGGGAGGGGGGACCTCTCGTCAGCCATTCGCAAAGCCCAAAATGCCGTGGTTAAATATTGCAACCTTGAATCTAATTGTTAAAACTTGAGATGTGGATTTTCACCAAATTTTTCTTTAGCCCCCATAATGGGGAAGAAAAAAAAAAGCAAATACTACATAAAAATTGCACCAACAGGTTTCTTATCTGGTGCATAATTTGCATGTTGTTTTCCATTAATGTCTCGAAATTGCTAGTAGGATTTACTAACCATGTGATTAATTACAAGCAAAATATATTTAAGAAATTGTATTATAAAAGTGAATGTGAAATTTGGATCATCACCTAAGTTCAAGATTTTACAGTGTCCATGACAAGTGGTAGACCTACGATGGGTATGGAGAATGGTTTCCAGTAGGCATTGTGGACTGCAAATTATGCCTATCACTTTTGATGGAAATTCACTTTTATCTACCAAACACAGAAAAAATAGACACAAATGTATTTATCAAATGTGCAGAACAGGAAGGGTATTTCCCAAAAATTTGTAAAAGCTGAATCTACAGCTTTGAAGTAGCTTCAAAAAATAATACAAAGAACAAAAAAAAAAAGGAACTTCTTAAATTGGCCTACAAATGTTTTACTAAGAGCTGATATTCCACTATCATCTAGATCATAGATATAAGTGCTGGTCTCACACCAACAATTATAAACAAAATTCAGGTTCTGGGCTGACTATACGGTTCATGAAATTGTATTTTATCCAAATCTTGTTTCACAACATACAAAAGTGGAGATTTTATACGCTATAACTTTTCAAAGTTAAATACGCTAAGAATTGAAAAGTTCCGGTAGTCAACACGGTTGTAGTTTGAAAACAACCAAAACTTATCATCATTACGACCCGAATCACGTTAAATATAAGGCACTAAAAGTAGTCCTCCTTACACACCAAACCTGCTTTTTAATTATTAAATACTCTAATAAAGTATACCCCCTCAGTGAATATAAGCTGCACTACTGCTGCTTGCATCAAATAATGAAATTGCTTGACAGTTTAAAAGTATTATGTAACAGTATGTTTGTAGAACTGTCCAGGAAAGCAAGAGATCTTATTGTGTAATAACACTTTTTTGTACAGTTTCTGTTTTGGATAAGTTAGTGTTCTATGCATATCTAATAAATTTTACGTTGCGTGAACATGTTTTTTTTTTTTTTTCAGATTCTTTTATCTTCATTTTTAACATATTTCCATGATCCAAATCTTCTATTACCTATCCGAACTACCTTTGGTCCCTATTAGTCGGGATACTCTACTTTCTAGTATATTTTTAGAGTTGCGAAGGGTGCCAGAGCACGAGAGACTCATCCAGTGTGTGGGCCATTCGCCCACGTGGCTCTCCTCAGTTCTCCTTGCGATGAGGGGACATCGTTGTAATGATGCAATAAACCTGCCATGCCTATCTAACGAGAGTGTTGGCCCTCTAGTATACCACTGAATGTTGAGCGAGACTGTTGAATGGCCATCTCACATGCCAGACACACACAATAAGTTAAGACGCTGTCAGGAGGTTGCAGTGATGCAGCGGGTAGAAGACCCAAAACAGTTATACGGCTGTAAAGCGACCTTAAGTGAAATAAAAAGAACCACTTTCCACTGAACTGATCTTTACTCACTGAGTTCCATCCAAGGAGGTACGTATTTTATCATGGCTTACACATTCCTTGTCTCATAGATATCAGCAAGTTGCAATAAATTCAGATGGTATAAATACATTCTAAAAAAAAGGGTAAGGTAATCAAACATTGTTCCCAAAGGTTCCATCTTTTGCCCTCTATTATATTTATTTATCTTTAATATGCTAGATATAAATTATCTGTATTCCTACATTCTGTTCATTGTGGATGATACCTACTAAATTTTTTTTTTAAATATGAGAATCTGACAGCACTAATGGTGTCATTAAATGAGACTAATCATAACTAGATAAATTGTTTACAGCAAATAATCTTTCTTTAAACTGGGACCTAATAGTTTTAATGGAATTCCCCACACAAAACAACAGGACTATAACTTTTTAAAAAAATATGGAAACTATGATTAAAGAAAGCCATCCTACAATATTTTAGGCTTACATATGTCTAAAGACATCCTCCCTTAAAAAAATTTATTCTTTATATTTTCATGCGGTTATGTTATATTGTATCATTCAGCGGGCACCTTCTTCTCAAAATATTTAAAGTTTTCAGATTTCAAAAAGAGCCATAGGAAATATTTACAAATATTCTGTGTAGGTATATGTTTGTTTTGTAACATTTTATACTAATGCTATATACTAGAGCCCTGCTCATCATAAGATCGCTGGAGAGATTTGATAGTAAATAAACAAATTAATAAATTAACTTTAGCAACAAAATTCTGTGTATGCAGTTACAAAATTTCCTAGGTTTACTCAGTTCCCTGCTGTCAGTTTTTTTTTTTTGACTGCAAGAAATTACCACACATACTGTATCATATCTGTTTGTGTTTGACAATGTTTGTGATTTTCCTTGTGTTGTGGAATAACGAGCAACAATTAGCTGAAGAAAAGTTTTCAGTACAAAGAATTAACAGTCGATGTGCTAATATTTGTGAATATAGAATTGAGGCTACAAGTTCAAGAGCTATACAGGTTGTGTATCAGTTATGCATTTATGAATTTGGTGGTGCAATCCTGGCCAGATATTTTTGAATATTTGTTATATAAGAGATTTTTTCTCATGTAAGGTGAAGTGTGACTCGTATGAGAGCTGTTGAATTGGCCAACGACAGAGAATATTTTCGTCAGCCGTCTGTTAGATACATGTAATAGCGTGCAGTGTAAATATGCACATTTATTCTATTGAACCATACGTTACTAATTAACTGTATGGCGAATCACTTGGTTTGCTTTATCATTGTGCATTGGTAGGTTCTGTACATGTCTCATTCTTTGCATACCCGTGACAAATTTGTGTTACATTCAAAACTGCTGTACATACATTTATTTATGTATGTAGCTCCTGGAAACTGTTTACATACAAATCTGCACCACTCTGATTCCGCGAGCTCTAGTGAAGAGAGCATAGAGGGCGCACATATGAAGCACATAGTGGCCCCTTCCCCCACCCCCTTGCACTCACTTTGCTGTACTCTGCAAGCTAATTGGTGCAGATTTGAATGTCATCAGTTTTCTGGAGCTTGACTTTGGTTTTATGGTTTTTCTTTGGCCAAAACTGCTCCTCTGCTATCTTTAAATAGATACCTTTTTACATAATATTTTCAAGTACGAAGCGTTTTTCACATAGTCCAACTGCTTGTACCAATTTCAACTCGGAATTATTTTGCGGTATAGCAGATTGCCACTTCGTTCTTCAAGTGGCTCATTTGCAACAATAAAAAAAAAGAAGAGAAATTTGAAGGTTGAGTATAGCAATAAATATAAAAATTAAGTTATTTTGAAACAATAAAATTATACCGGGATCACTATATGTTGCTAATGAATTTAATAACTATTTTTTTGTAAATATTGCCACTATCCTAAATATGGCAAAAATTAATAATACATCAGAATAAATTCATTATGCATCACACATGCTAATAGAAGTATTACAACCCCAATACCTTAAACTAGTGTATCGTGGCTTGAGCAATGCATTATCATCATACGGAATATTATTTTGGGGATCTGCAACTATGCTAACAAAATATTTGTAGCTAGAAAAAAAGCCATTAGAATAACCTCTAAAGTTAATAGGTATAATACAAGTTGCAGGCCTTTATTTAAAAAATTACAATTTTTGAACTTATTGATTTATTCACTCAAACAAAAACGAATATATTAAAAAATTCTGATTTCCGTCGCTATTCCACAAGGAATATAAATAAGTACCTATGGAGTATATTATCACCGAACAAAGTTCTACAACGGAAGTACCTATTGAGTTGAAAGGAATACATATACTCAATGAGCTACCAGACTCGATAACCTCAATAAACTTAAATAACTTTAAGAAATATATTAAATATCTTCTGCTGAGTGTCTTCTATTGAAAAGTTGTTAAACACACTTATAACATATTTGGTCATATGTGCGGACGTGATGACAATGCAGTAGTATATATTTGTACTAGGTACATAATTGTATTTTTAGTTTATACTAAAAAAATATTTTTATGCAATATTTATTGACATGTCCTATAATGTTGTGCTGCTAGGCACGATTGACGATATTGCTGAAAAAAATCAACTTGAACTTGTCGAACCACAACCTTTACTACAATAAACAAAAACAATAAATATGGGGCAAGAAAAAATGCGATGTAGAGGTTTTTACGAACTCGGTATACTGAGCCAGCAAAACCTTATCGTAAACGAAACCAACTTCAAACGCTCTTAAATATATCACAATTATTTATGCCGAACGGACATATTAAAACAAAAAAGCGTTATTTAACAATTATAAAAATCTCCGAAACTCTTATATACCGCAATGTTAAAAGTGGGTCAGCCTGCACTAGCGCTATTAGTTCACTAAGCGTACGCGTTACATAAAGGCAAAAGGATAGCAGTTGCCAGACCTATCTTTATAACCGTGTTTATACCCTGTAGTTACAACTCTCTAAAGGCCATTCACGATAAAGTGAGCGCTTTTGAAATGAACCTTAGGAAAAAGTCACTGCCCCTATCTGTATATATTTTAACGGGCGCACTGAGTGACATACCCCCTGCAAAGTTGGTAACGATGGACGTAAAGTAGTTTCATATCTTAACGTCGAATAAAAATAAAAAGTGTTAGGTAACCATTTGTGACAACTTAAATTATTTCTACCGTTTCCTGTTTTTTTTTTTTTTTTAAGCATTGAAGTGTACAAATGAGCAAATTTGTAGAATATTTACTTTCTAATAATTTTACAGTTTCACTTGACCAACGTATCAATGAAGTGTCGAGGCCCATGACAATGTTAATTTTATATAAGGCAGAAGAATACCCAACGTGCATACAAGTAGATCTTAAGCAGGGCTTTCAAAAGTGCTCATTTTACCGTGAACAGCCTGTACTTGTATGATCCCTGGTAGGAATTCGAATGTAATGTTTCAGCAGATTTTTAAGCTCCATTATGTTACAAAGTCGCAGGTAGCTAAGATGTGAGCCCGAAGAGAAAGCTTCAAGCTTGCGGCTCGCCTAAGTATATCGCCGTCGGGGAATAAAGATTACAATGGCCCATTTACCGCTCTCGCGTGAGCTGGAGCCATTAAAACTAGGATAGCTTTACGGCCAGCAGAATTGTTAATTACTTTCGCCCAGTAAAGCGTATTTGCCTAGGCACGTAACGAGTTTAGTGGACTTTCGCCCAGTAAAGCGTATTTGCCTACGCACGTAACGAGTTTAGTGGGCTCCAACTTTATCATTCGTTGCCTGTGTACAGGATTAGCATCAACACGACCTATGAGTTCTGTTTTTCTCTACGCCGATTTTATGGCAAATACTTGCCTTACATTTTCCTTACCACAAGGCAGATGTTTATATTTATAAATAAAAACTGGTCGTAAATTTAAATTAAGTAAAGAAATAAATCGGACTTCGAGAGAAATATGGACTCTACATACACGATTGTGGTTTAATAAGCGCATTAAATTACTTAAAACAATTGTCAGCATATTAATATGCATTCTATTCTTTTAAACAGGTAGTTTCTTCGTCATTGAAATAATTTATCTTTCACCACGCGGTGAGTAGTTTGATTTCGGCGAGTCTGGCATAGGCCTTACGTATTTTAAATGGCAGCCGCTGTGGCTTGTGCGGCTGGGAGGCTTCGGCTCGACTCGGGCGAGCTCGGTAATCTTCGGCTCGACTCAGAGGTGATCGGAAGCCGTCGACTCGGGTTTATCGAATGCACCCGAAGATGCTAGGCAGTTTCGTCCCACTAATTTTCTTCACGTATATATGTAGGTTTCTGGTTGCCATATTGGTTTTATAGGCATAGAGTAGGTCAAATCGCAAATCTGTATTTATTGTTAGAATTTAAAATTTATTTTTTAAAATTATAAATTATTTATTTATTAATTTTAAGTTGAACTGAAATCGTACATTGGGTATTGCGCAACCATGCATAAGTCTCTCAACTACATTTCAAGCCCATCTCTTGAAGTCTCATTATTCACTACCTCGACTTTTTTTTCTAGGTATAAGTATGCAACTCGGCATTATTTAGATGTATTTTTAGTGACTTAACTTAACCCATCATACTAATAGCGACCGCATGCATGAGAATGTTACAATGATGGTATGTGTCGGCATTTGTATAGGCTTAATTGGCGTTAATTTAAATGCCAGTAATGCCAGGTCCCTGGAGACTTGGAATGTACGAAGGCAGCTAGGGCGATACTCATTCGTGCTATTATCAGATACCAATCCTCCTCAGTAATACTCCTCGCCAGTAATCCTCACCAATCCTCACCAACCCTCCTCACCAATCCTCCGCACCAATCCTCCTCTGTAATACTCCTCGCCAATCATATTCACCAATCCTCACCAACCCCTCACCAATCCTCCTCAGTAATACTCCTCACCAATTCTCCTCACCAATCCTAACCAACCCTCCTCACCAATCCTCCTCACTAATCCTCCTCACCAATCCTTAGCATTCCATGGGGGCATGGTAGCTGAGTGTTTAGCACGCTCGCCTCCCACCAAGACGAACCAGGCTCAATCCCCGGCCGGGTCACCGGATTTTCGCCAAGTGAAAATTCGTGCCGGACGATGCTGTTGGTCGGCGGGTTTTCTCAGTGGTCTCCCGCTTCCCCCACCCCTTCATTCCGGCGCCGCTCCATATTCACTTCAATAACCCTCATCGACTCTCAAGACCTCGCTGTTAAGAGCCGTCCTAATCTCTCCACTCAATTAGCAACCCAGTTGTTTGTCTTCTGCCTGCATCCATGTATATAGGAAAAACGATTCACCTTCTGTCTCCAAAATTTGTATATGTCGGTAGAATTTGTGTTTTAAATACTTTCATCTATCTATGCATTTTTATACTAAAGTCTTTATTATCAATCTATATGCAGATCTTAGCGTTTATAAGCGAGTGCTCATAGCACCACTTTAAAGTTGTGAGTGATAAATGGATACGACACACAAAAATAAAGAAAAAAACAATTATGTAATTATAATAATAATGTTGAAGCCCTGCTTCAAAGTTTGACACGCGTGTCAATTAGCAAACTCAAGCTATTTTATGTGAGTACTGCTGTCCTGACAAAGCCTGTTCTGCCTGAACGATTTATTTTTCGTTCCGCCAGCTGGTGAAATGTGTGATGCTTACAATTTCCTGGAGTACGATTAAAATGCTGCTATTATGGGGTTGGTGTGTTTACAGAACTACGTGACGTTAATGAACTTGGTTAGCAAGTCGGCTTGGTTATTTGCCACGTCTGTATTTGGTAGCCCAGATTAATAAACTGTTATTTTGTTTGAAGGGGGTTACTATTTAAAGAGGCAATATTTTTGCTGCAGAAAGAGGCTCGTTGCTTTTCTTCCCCCCCCCCCCCCTTCGGGGTGGCGCACGCCTGAAGGCTTCCAAGCGCTGAGCTGTACTGTAGATAGGCGCGCGACGTTCCTGGCGCGGCCGAGCGCTGTCTGGTGGCTACTACTGGCAACGAGTTCAGCCTCGCACACTCGGGCACCTTCTATGTGCCTCTCCGCCATTCCCGCTGCCTCCTTAACCTTCCCGAGCCGCGTTTTCACGTATAAATGTTCGTCCCCAGCCCGAGCAAGTGTGCAGTGTTCTTCTTAGAGTTGCGCGGGCTGGCCAACGATAGATCATGTCTACACCTCTCCGTACTTCGGGGCTTCAACATGCTAGACGCGTTTACGCGCAATATAAGTACTACTCAAGTTAAGCATTGCAATGAACGTAGTTGATTTTTTTTTTGTAGGCAAGTGTTTCTTCACTGTTTTGCTTGTGTGAATTTTCAATATGTTTTTTTTTATGGGAATGTTTGTAAGAGGTGGAATCTTCCTTTTCTTTTTTGACGTGCTGTAGGAATGGTCTCCTGTACTACGACTTGCCAAAAGAATTTTAATGTTAAGGAGCAGAGTGAATATTTTATGGCATTCCTTTATGCTCATGGTTAAGTGTAATGAGGGTTTCTGCTCCTTGCCAATGGTATTCTTGAAATTAATATTCCATGTTGTACTTTTTAGTAAATCATCAGGCGTACTTTACTTTTGAAGTTGTAATGGTGCTTGCTTTACTCAGGGAATCATTTTACCTTTTTTTAAATGGGATTTCACAAGTGTTTATTCAGGTTGGGTGATTTCTCAGGATATATTAATATTGTTTTTTTTCTGTTTGTTCCAGTGCATGTGTATTATCTCACCCCCCTTAGTTCCCCGATTGGTAGCAAGCAACAGAAATTTACAGATGGAATTTATATATTTCAAATCAAGTTGCAAAGTTTTTGTTCTTGGTGATAATGTATAGATGGGCGTCAATATAGTTGTATTGACTTTGGAATTTTTGTGTCCATGCCTCCTTGATTTTTTAAAATCATGTGCGTCCTTCTCCTCGCCTTCCTTTAGCCCTGCTACGCTCTAAAGGGGCGTAAAAATGTATAATTATTTTGTAATTACAATTTCAGAAGAAAGCACTTCATTGCATCATCTGATATAACCCCGATCCTTAAGTTCGCTAACGATGGAAATCACCTCTTTCAAGTTCTAGTAATCCCGGCGTGTTTGAAACCCAAGCAAATATCGAAATATGTCTACCAGTTCATTGGGATCTTCGGGAAAATGTTAGTCAGTATACTCGATGTCTTCTGCCTTCTTCACGTCACTTGTCGAAGGAAACTCGTTGGTGAAATGTGCGGGACCGTCGAGGGAATAATTAATCATCGTCTTCGACACTATCACTGTCGTCATAGTCGTCATCAATGCTATCTTCATGATCGTCTTCACTTCCTGCTGCAACCTCAATATCAAGTTTACTTTCTTTGTAGCAAGAGTTGTACGTACGTTCAACAGAATTTAGAGCTGATGGTCGTTTATTTTGAAGTTCGTCGACCTCACTCGAATATCTCGCAAGTGTAGGTTCCGCACAAACCGAATCAATAATTCCGTCCTTAGCATCAATTTTATCGTCATTATCGTATGCGGAAACAGTACCAATCGATGAAGCAGAAGATATTGACGTCATCACTTGCTGGCTCCCAGTAGACGAACCGTTACAGTTTTCGATGCATTCCTAAATTGTATCACCTTGCACAAACTGCATGGGACCAATGCGTTTAGAGCCACGCCTCATCTGTAGGTCACGATGCCGAAATTCACTTTCTCTTGCTTGGCTCTTCCAACCAACATGCGTGAATGAGTCATTTGTGGAAAAGGGGGGAAAGTGCTTTAGAGAGCCCTGTGGATTATTGCGTGATCGTGCTGTAATTTTGCTGGTTAAAAAAATTTTTACGTTACAAAAGTATTTCAGATAAAACTATTGTCAAACGAATATATTCTAGTATTTTGTCAAGAGTCTGGAAATAATGGTCAAAAATAATGTTATTTGCCGTGATCGAATTATCAGCATCAAGTAATTTTCAACTGCAGGTGTACAACGTGCTAGATAATATACACAAATTTGTACTGCGAAAGAATGTGTTTTATAAATTCCATTGTTAAGTGTTGAGTACTTGTATCGACTTCTTTATGGGGTTCTGCACAGCCACTCTCATTCGTAGGGTCCTACATAATTCGCGTTATTATTTAGGGAGAAGCTAGACGTCATTGCCCTATAAGTTTCTAAGCACGATCCGTGATTTCGTTGGCTGATGGCTTCTATACGAGGTCATGTGCCTGTGTAACTGTGTTACAGGCGATTGGTCACTCTGACGTTGAACTGTTGCTATTGGTTAAAAGAGTCTTTCCCGTCGTGCCACAAATACTCTCAGCCGTTGAGGGACGTCAGTAGCACGCATAACACCTTGGAGTTTAGTCTGCTGCAGAAAACGAACGGTTATTTTGTAATGTGATGTTATAAAATTACGGATAAGTAAATTAGTTGAGAAAATATTGAAGTATGACCACATGCGTCGGTATTGAGTAGTTCAAAGGAGAAATATGAGTAACGTTCACAGCATACTCCGGTTAAATGCTCGCAGGAACTTTTTAACTTATACTACCAAAATTAAAGTATCATAAATTATGGATCACAATTGATCTCTCAGTCAAAGCCTGGATTGAACAAGCTCCGTCACAGGATGACATTATTTAAATTAAGTAGGCGCAACCTTAATTTCTATACTAATGTACACTGCATACATAAGAAAATAAATTAAATCCTCTCAGAGAGAGTCACTAAATTACTATGTTACATTGCTTAGCGCAATACACTTCAAGTTCCATTAGCTGACTTCTTAGACACAAGTGAACTCTGCTGTCCACGTATAGGACTTCTAAGCACTTCTAAGAAAACCCGCGAGATATTGTTCACTGTATTCATACTGACGCGCGCAAAACCATTTATTGCCAATACTAAAATTTCCTAAAGGTCCAACTACTTAACCCTTAGAAATACTTGACTCACCTCGGATACCTGGACGCGCTTTTTATCACTTCAACAGCCTGCTGGTCTCCTGGTCGTTTAGTCTGAAATCGAATATCCTTTAACGTGGGCTAAAAAAAATACGTTAGGAAAAACGACAGCTTGATAAAACAAAACACCTGCTACCTATATTCCGGCAGGCACACGATAGTGACTAGTACTTTCATGCTTAACACCCACAGGCTCAACATCTGTACGCGAAACGCTTTAAAAACTATTTAGTAAGCACTTGACTGGATAGACTCCCTCAAGGAAAAAAACTTAGTTCGGAATTTAGGCATGCTCACGAAATTGGGATGAAAAGATCGCTTGTCATAAATAACTTCCATGCAAAATACCTGTTGAGCTGAACGACTGTTCGGATAAATGACTGGAATATAATGGAGAATGAGAACAACGCGAAATAGCAGTCGTAATTAACGCTTGCCAGTCTAAGTTCCAACTGATCTAAATTTTACATTTTCTACTAAAACCACGGCCAAGATAAGCGCCCGATTACAAGAAAAATATTCTTTAAACGTTTTGATTATACACACATTCCTTACGTAAATACACGTGCACGCAAAAACACTATATAAACTGAAGATTTTACGCGACTACCGCAGTTGTATGGTAAACATTTGATCGGAATGGAGTGCCAGCAAAAACAAATGAGGGCCACAACGGTATAATTATGCAAAGCTGCGATATTTCAAGGTTTAGGATTAAGAAAGTCGCGAATGTGATTAGAACGTACTGTGAAAATCAAGCCGTTTTACGTTAATAAAATATGACATGCTGGAGTCTTCGAAGAAATAAGACATAAAGGAAATACCTTTCCTATGCTGAGACTTAACCGTTGTGTCGTGCAGCAGGTACATGATTGAGTTATTTCAGGAAACAGATATAACTAACGTGTCTGATATGGAAGGGTAGATTGGGAAGTGAACGTAAACTATTGATTTACCTTACAAATCACTAAGGCGCTGCGTAAAGAATTTATTAGGTTTATTTACTTTGAGGTTATGTATGTAAAACTTTATTTACTTAACGAAATTTGGTGAATTATTTTGAAATTTATCATATCTGTCGTATGTTAAGAAATATGTACTTGCTTGAAATTATATTGCCGGAATTACATAGCCCCGACCAGCACGCCACCGCAAGCACGACATGACACTTAAACTAAACAACCAATGAAATACAAGATAGATCTGACGTAAGCCCTACAATTCTGACGTACGATCAGCAGTTTTGGATCAGAAATTATTTCTATTCTTCGTCATGTCGTGCTGTACGACGCACAGATTGTACAACTTTGCAAAATGGAATTGTGCGATAAGCTTTCCCTACAATGGGAAACTTTGGCACCATCATGTATTCAGAATTTCCCGTCTACCCACCGCCTTTGAAACTAGCGTAATTAATCAGCGCCTTCTAAATTGTCTAGGCATGTCGCGCCAGTAAACACTCTCGGGCTGTAAATTCGAGCAGGCACATTGAAAACGGTCGTGGTTGCGGTTTTCGTCGTGTCGTGCTGTGCTCGCCGGGGCTATGTGATTCCGGCATTAGAAGGGTTATTCTGAACGACAGGCCGAAACGCCGAGGTATGATTTTTATTATGCAAATCATGAAAGACTAATATCCCGCGAATTTTTCGAGGGAGGTTCGCGACTTTTGAAATAGAAATATCGATAATTTTTAGAGCATCGTTTCTTTTAAAAACCGTCCATACCACCAGGTTATCGCTTTCCAGTTCTGCGCTACTGAGGCGTGTAGGCTAGAACGTCATCGGTGCTGTTTTCCAGCAGCGTTCAATCCGCCAGTAAAATACCGTTCTCACGACCAATATTATTGTCTCGATATTTACGGATAAGTTGGGAGGAACCATGATTCCCACATGCCAAGATCCGGAAGCGATACCACCGGGAATCGAGCCCGGTTTACCTAGGGGGAGGCGAGTAATCTAACCACTACGCCACCGCGGCCCCGAGTCTGTTCAAGAGTCAGAAAGTTTTTTCTAGGCGATGACGATATCTTATGATTTCGTGACACGGTGTCGGAAGATAACATTAATTAAATTACCAAATAATTTTTAAAATAACACGCATTACGATTTTTTTTGTGAACATATGAGAAAGTCTTAACTTAAAATATTGATTCGTGCAAATTAAAAAAATACTTGTACCTTTATATAAAATTAGGTTTCAGATAAAGCGCGTGGCAATTTCTTTCAAATCGTATACTTGGTTCAGCTTCGGTAATGGTTATGATTTTAAATGTTATTTCAAAAGTTAAAATTGAAATACGGGAGAACTGTGTAAAAAATTTCCAAGAAGTGTAGTATTTTTCACGGAATTCCAAGTAACATGAAACATTGTTTTGAGCTGTAGGCTAACGTATAATTTCTGTTCAATTTTGAAAATTGAACGAACAATAATTTTGAAAAGTCATTTTCCTCCATTGTCATGCTGTTTTTTTCCATCTATTATGTTTTTTAATAACGAAAAGAAGATGTAATATGCAAATATTAAGAAAATAATTCCAGATTTTTGAATGCTTATTACAGACTATACAAGGTAACGTGAGCACTTTTGAAATGAAACATGAAAACATCAATCCCTGCACTTAACTATAGGCTATTCACGGTAAAATGAGCACTTTTGAAAGCCCTCACATTTGTAAAAATAGTCAGAAAATATACTTTATTTTACCCTTAGACGTTAACTTCCAAGTGCGGTGGAGTATGCACACTATGTTTATTACTTATGTGGAAATATTTATTTTAAAAAAGTTATTAAGGATGAAAAATGGCTGAAAGTAAAAAGTATATAAGCCATCAAAAGTGCTCACTTTATCATGAACAGCCTACAGTACACACTTTCACGCATGCTGCCAGTTAAGTTGGTGGCGGATTATTAAAAGTAGTAGACCTCATGACTGTAAATTCATGGCTATTGAAGTGCAAGGCTTTTTGTAGCACGACGTGAAAGACTCTTTTAACCAATAGTAACAGTTCAACGTCAGAATGACCAATCGACTGTAACACAGTTACACAGGCACATGACCTCGTATAGAAGCCATCAGCCAACTAAATCACGGGTCGTGCTCAGAAACTTATAGGGCAATGACTACTAGCTTGTCTCAAAATAATAACGCAAACAATGCCTATCTCTACTCATTAGATGTTTACCGTCAGGATGGATGTCGTTGATCGGGCATGCATTTTGTTGTAAGGTTGTTATTGGCTCAGGGACCCGAAGGATATGTCAAATTACTCTACAGTGACGCGCAAAATTCCGCGTTATTATTTTAAGACATACTAGACTTCAAACACTTGTGTTTTTGTATTCCGTTTGTCACTGGACTACAGTTTGCCCGGCCGCACCCTGGACGGCCTTTGGCCAATAGGAAGCCGCTAACGAGAAGCTGGCCCAATCACGCCCAACCAAGTAAAAAAATTGCCCCGACCAAAATACGCAAGGGCACCTGGCTTACGCGAAAAAACTTCAAGACAGGCTGTGTTCCAACACACTTTAGTGCAGAACCACTTTGGTGATTGGATCATTTTAATTGCTACGCGTCTTATCTGCGTACCCACGAATCACGGACGTTCAGTATCGGAGAAGCCTATTTCTGTTTGACTCACTCATGTAACAGGCTGTCGACACAAAACTACAAGCGGCCGATAAAAACGCGAATACTGCAAATGTGCACATAGGGTATTGAAGTCTGGCATCAGCGTAAATATTTTCGCGGTGGCCCTACGTATAGGACGATGAATTACAGCGTGCTCCCAGAAAATAACGCGAGATTTGCAGGCCCCTTCCTATAACTAGGGGTAGTGAAATTTCGCGAAAAAAAATTTCAAGACAAGTTATATTTCAAAATGCTGTTGGGTCGTTTACCTATCTTGATTGGCTGAATTACTTGTTGACACGTGTTAGCTGTCTGGACGCGAATCACGTAGGAGCCCTTGGCGACGCTTTCTCCATCAGACAGCAACCAATGACAATAGACAAATTGCTGTCGGGTGCTTACAAGTATTGAAGTCTACCGTGTACTCATATTTTCTTTCTCGCAAAAATACACTAGCTCTACCTATAACTAGAGACCTGAAAAGTTCGCGAATTAAATGGCCTGCATGCTAGACTTTACAGTCTTATGTACACATATGCAGATATCAACTGCACATTGGTTCTCCGCCGTCACAGCGGAAGACGGCAGTTGGACCAGCGTTCTCCAGGAGGTGTCGAACACAGTGTGGACCAATGGCTAAAGTTGTATAAACACACGTGTTTGCTTTCTAGCTTGTCCCGAAATGAATCAGCGAATTTTGCACACTGTTAAAATTTGCCGTACATTTACGGATCTTTTTAACGAAAATGCACACTAAATATACGGAAACGCAATCCGTAATGACAAAAAACGGAGTTAAGTTCGTAAATACAAAATACGGAAAATTTCCGCATTTACTATAACTTCGGGTTTCGGGCACGAACAATGACGAGTCTATAAACGAAATTTTATTCGCCACTGTAACCAGAAAATTATCATTTCTGCGGGCCGTTAAGGTTATCTATGTCCTAAGACCTGTTCTTTCAAACATTAAAATGTAGCAACATGCGTATGTAACACTCAGCAACACTTAAAACACTCTACCTACCTTTAACAGAAACTAAAAAAGTTGCTTATGTGACTAATATAGAAATTCAAAATTTATACCAGGTTCACCACGTGGGTATTGAAGGTAAGTGGTTAGAGTCATGAACTAGCAACTTTTGACTCAGGTTGAAATCTTGCTTAAGTATAAACAATTTTAACTTTTTTAAATATCCTTTTTATTCACTGTAGAACACCCACATTATGAAAATCAAAATAAAATTGTTATTAGAAAGAAAGAAAAAAAAAAAAAAACTAGAAGTACAGAAAACTAACTAGGGAATTAATGGAGAGGTTCCGTGAATTTTACGAAAAGGCCGTTTATGAAAATCAATGTTTCCGTAATTTTACGGAGAGTTTATGGACACATCTGGACAAATTTTTAGCAGAACTTTTCAGTGAAATTAAGGAAATTTTTTCAACAGTGCGGATCCCTAGCTATAGTCCATTCACGGTTACTTCAGCCTTTTCTGAAGTCCTGCTAAAGTTCTACTTCCAGGATATTCCTCCGCCTCATGCAAACTAAGCTTAACTAATTCTGTAGGATTACACCATGGGGACAACGCACCACATTCGTGTGCACTGAGTGTAACGGTATTCTGTATAAGGACTATTTCTCACTAGGCGCTACCAACATACCTATTTCCTCCCTGATTTTTATTCAGATTATTTATAAATGAAGCATTATAATTTACAGGTAAATGTGAATAACATTACAATTTAACAGAAAAGAAAGTAAAGGCCGTTCACGATACAGTGAGCACTTTTGAAATCAACCTTAGAAAAATGTCACTTCCCTTGCCGGCATGCATTTTAACTGGCGCACTGAATGGCATGCGCCCGATTAAGTTGGTAACGATGATTGGAAAGTAATTCTATATTTTAACGCCGAATAAAAAGTGTCAGGTAACCATTTGTGATAATTTAAGTTATTTCTTGCACTTTCTGTATATTTTAACTACTCAGTGTGTAAAAATTAGCAGATTTATAACATATTTAATTTTCTAATAATCCCACCGGCCAATATCAATGTTAATTTTACACAAGGTGGATGAATATACAACGTGCATACAAGTAGATACTAAGCAGGGCTTTAAAAAGTGCTCAGTTTACCTTGAATATCCTATAACTTTTATGAACACAAGTATAAAACGCTTGTGATACAGGGTGCATTTAGGAAATAACTAAACACGTCATGCGTGGGGAATTTTTTTTTTCAAAGGTTCGATTGAAAAAAGGCCGAAGAAACCGTGAATGGACTGTATATATCATGACTTGACAGCGGAGTTGAAGAAGCAGGCAGTCTGGATTGCGATGCAGCGGGGCGCACACCGGCCGTGTGGCGCCACTGGATTGGAGGGCTACGCCGCGGAATTACTGCAGCTGCCATTGGCTTACCCGGTCCCACCCGGTCACTTCAACCACGCTCATGATGGATGCGTTGGCAAACTTCGACACTGATATCGATTTTCAGCAGTCAACTAACTACCTCGTTGCCCACCCGCCTTGCTGCACTGTTAATAACGCCTGCTAATTCATCCTTTCGCGCAGGGCATGACTTATTCGTCTCGTCTCACAACCAGCATGCGCAATAAATAGAGTCATGCATTTAACCGTCACGTTACAAGACGCCAGGCGAGTACCTGGTTTCACGAGGGACGGATGTCTCAATGTAAACAAAAGAGCTCAACCTTTTCAGGCCCACTTTAATTTATGACGCGCGCTGTACTCAAATCGACGCAGCACTTGTTTCGTTGCTCCAGCCAATGAATTGAAGGTTATATGTCCGGCTGCAGTAATATGAACCAATGATGACCTAGACCAGCAAGGCAGTTTGCATATCATCTACCCACCGGTACGATCAATGGCTATTGAACTTCGCAGTGTGCAGTACAGACCAGAAATTACCTACACTTGCGTATTGTACACAAGTATGTACACTGGGTCTGAGTGGGCTAATCTAATTTATTATTTTATTTACGATATTATAAAAATAAACGCCGTGCACTCTAAATCTGAATCTGTGAGAATTTCACTGTTGCAATCACTCAGAAGTATCTGATTAATTGAAACAGTCACTTTAAAGAATTTAAATGATGAATCAACGAAAAAATGCCAGATTTCCTTGACTTATTGATTCAGTGACATTTTTCACTGATTCATCAGTCTTTTTTTTTTAACTGTTTACTCAATGTTTTATTTTTGACGGATGGATCAGTTAAAAAAGCGCGTAAAATTGTCGTCAAACAAAGTTTAAAAATGACCGCTAAACAACGTAAATCAAGTGAATTAACAACGACTAAACTATTAAACCAATACAAAATACTTTCTAATATGAACACACAGCCTTTCATTCTGTTTTGACGTCTTCCATTTCGTTTTCATGTAATCGTCACAGCGCTCTGTTTGAAGGTTTAAACTGCATATAATGTGGTGAAGAGAAGGCACTCAGATATACTATTCGTTTTAACAACCCTAACAGTACCAATTAAACCAAAAATGAAAAGTAAGGGCATATAATTCAAATCTTCACTGTTTCTTGGCGAAATTATAAGCCATATATTTTCCTCCCATTGTATCAACTTGGTGTGGTAGCGAAGCTGGTAAGATAACAGTCTAAAATCAAAGATGGGAGGGTGTGTGTGTTCAATACCGGCTACACATGAAGCTTTTCTTTATTTTATTTTTTTTAAATTATGGTTAATTATGCAATGTAGATAGTAAACTATTGTGAATATTTTATTTCACGTAATTTTTTGGCTACATTCAGTAAAACCAATATTTAATTCGCCGCTGCAGTCAGCTGTCACTTATTTAATCAGCAAAATAACTTCACGTCGCTAGTTAAATCAGCGATACTTCTTTCACGGAAACAATCAGTGGTTTTCCAGTGATGGTATGTGGAGCTATTTTCACTGATTCGAGTAGTTGAATTCCACTGCGAATCAGTGGATTCCCACTGATTCGAATTTAGAATGTATATCTATGACATGAATCTACCTATATCTACTGTTAAAACGAATTCCCACTGGCGCACGCAATACGAAATGCCCACCTGTATTATAATTGCTTTCCTTATCAGTGTCTTTATACTAGATGGTAACTTGATCCTCGCTTATTATTGCCACGTAAGTATATAGTAAAAAATATTCGTCGTCATACATTAACACCACTCAAAATGTCGCCCACTGATGCTTCAAAGCCCCAATTTCTCACAGTACAGTCGGTCTACCTCTACTCTCTACTCTCCTGTTGTTCGCAAACTACACTCACTGTTGTCGTACCATTCCTTTTATCGATACACAGTATAAAAGGAAGTCCCTGGCGTGCATCTGTCTGTCTGTATGACTGCGCTAATCTCGAGAACCACTGAATGGATTTGGATGCAGTTTTTACTGTAATAGCCTGCATTTTTTGAGGAAGGTTCACGTGTAGTAAAAATTACCCTAGCACTTATAGGAGGTGAGCATTAACGGTATTAGTGAATCAAGTCGGGAAAAAAAATTTGCCACAAGTGCAATCTCATGGAAGACGCTGTGTAATCCTTTAGAGATAGAACAAAATCGTGCACGAAAGAACTGCGTAAACATAAATTATCCACAAAAAAGTCAGCGGTAAAATATATCTATCTTTAATAGATAAGTAGTAATAAGCATTTAAATTATGCAATTAAAACAAATGTAAAATTCACTGTCTTTTCTAACAATAAAGAACAAAATATTTATCAAAATAAATTAATTCATGATTAAAATTGTTTACTATAGATAAGAAATGTCCTTTACATCATACAATTATCGCCAATAATTTAAAAATTATGAACATTTTTGTAAAAGTGTCTTTTCTGAAATCGAAACTTGTGCGCACGGATCTATACGTGGGTGGTGGTTGTCGGAGCGTGGTGTGGCCATGATGAGGGGGGGGGGGGGGAGGTGTACGAGGCGAGTGCGCAGCAGGCAGAAAAAACTAAATTGTACCCGGGCGAAGCCGGACCGTATCTCTAGTAATTTATAAATTTCATTTTTAATTTGTCATTCAAATGAAACATATTTTTTACAGATTAATTTTCTTACGACTTGTAAACAAGGGTTTGTACCTGGACTGATAGCTTAATTTGTTTGCGTTTGTTTGTCTTTTATTGCTTCAAATATTAGGAAATTTTGCATTTTGTTTATGTGAAGACATTTTACAGTAGACTAATTCTATCATGGTACGTTAAATTAATAGAATGCTATGATATTACAGGACTCTATAAAAAAACATAACCACAGCTCAAAATTCAGGATTGAATTAAATAGGTGTACGGGGAACCCAGAGAGCAGGAACTTGCAATGCAGATTCGGAGGATTGTATTCACAACTGTGAAGTATTTTATAATAATAGTAATAGTAACAAAACATCTTTATTTTTTGTAGCGAAGTTAAGGTATTATCACTTTCTCTTACACTTAACCACTTTCCATAAAAACTCAACACTCATTTTTTTAACAGAAAAATAAATAAAAAATGACACAAAACTTAATATCTACTGTAAACTTAGAAAGAGATTTACATGAAATATATAAAAGAAACTTACATAAAATGAAATTAACCTTAACTGTGAACTTACACGATTAACACATACATGCATACATAAAATAATATACACACCTGACATATATCCATATACATATAATTGTACTATTTATAAAATTAAACTACAAGATAACATTGACTAGCAAAAGTACTAAAACTGAAATTTATTTTGAGGATTACAGAAGGACAGAAAATCACAGCATATAACTAATTAAACATACATTAACTAGACATGTAATTAATTAAACAGTAACATAAATATCAGAAACATCACTACAGTCGCAGGAATCAGAAATCAAATAAGTTACAGGTATTATAAAAGAGGAACCTCTATAATAAATATTTTGTTTGCTTATATCAAACTCATATTTCAAGTTCATTTAAATATTTATAGCGCGAGCAAGCTGTTATCACATAATTTTTTTTTGAATTTAGTTATTTAAATAGTATCTCTTGCTTCCTGAGGGGAACAATTCCAAAGTTTGGTTGCGGTGATGATGAAAGATGAAGCGAAAAATGAGTTGTGTTTTGGTACTAGAAGCTTTTGTTGATCGAAAGAACTAGTGTTTGATGCATTGCGCGGAAAGAAACGAGATAAAAGGTATCGAGGACATACTGTTAAAAATAATTTCTTTAACAAGTAAACCTTGTGCACTGATCGTCGATTTTTTAAATCAAGCCATGAGAGAGTGTGTCTGTATTTGGTGATATGGTCTTCCTTTTTAAGATTAGAAATAAGTCGTACACAGTTGATTTGTATTCGCTGAAGTCTCTTAGCTAGATCTTCATGCAGATCACTGAAGATTATATCAGCATAATCAAGGTGTGAAATTATTAATGATTCTGTTAAGGTTTTCATCAATTTCGCAGATAAAATTTTTCTAAGTCTTCTTAATGAATCTAACGTGAGATTTCTTTGTCTACAGATGTAATTGACAAGCTCTCTCCATGTTAAAGTTTTCACTTAATATTACACCTAGGTTTTATTATGGACTTTGATAGAGGAATCGGCTCTCCATCAAGTGTGGTATTAGGGGCGCTAGTGAAGTTTGGTGATGTGAGTAGTTTCTTGGATCCAATTATATTGTTCTGGGATTTCTTAGGGTTTAATAGTAGCCCATGCTTTATTGACCATTCTAAGATGTTTGACAATTCATGGTTAATTGTGTCAGTTGATGACGTAATATTACTGGGATAAGCTGGCAGGTAGATTTGGAAGTTGTCTGCATAAAGATGGTATTTACAATGTTTTAGTATCTGAGGGTGGTCATTAATAAAAATAGAAAATAGAAGGGGTCCCAGAACAGAGCCCTGGGGAACTCCAATTTTAACTGCGCGCCAAGCAGATTGTTGTTCTCCGCAGACAACTCTCTGATAACGGCCACACAAGTAACTTATAATCCATTCTAACTATATTTCGGAGAAATTAAAATATGATTTTAGCTTGGCAAATAATAGTTCATGGTCAACGGAATCGAATGCTTTGCTAAATTCTAATAATATCAAAATCATTAGCAAATGGTTATCCATGTTATGTTTTATATCAGTGAGCTGAAGAAGAGCCGTACATGTGCTAAAGCGCTTTTGGAAACCAGACTGATTGTCAACCATCAGGTTATTTTCAATAATGTACTTTGTTATCTGTTGATGTGCAATATATTCAAGAGGCTTAGGAAATTGCAGGAAGAATGCTTATGGGTCTATAGTCACTGGCATATTGAGGATTATTTGTCTTCGGGATGGGTATTACTAATGCAGAATTCCACTGAGTGAAAAGCTGCCAGCGACCAGCGAATAATTAAATAGTTTAGCTATTGCTTTTAAGATAAATGGCAAGACTAAGTTTATCATGTCAACTGAAATTCTGTCATTACCTTCGACGTTGGTTTTAATTCGTCTGATAGCTTTCAGAACGTCAACAGGCGTGACGACATTAAAGTAAAAACGTTCTTCTACACAGCAAGTATGTGCTTTAATAATAGAAAGTGTTTCATTTCTTGCTTCAGGAGTAATACGAGTACATGGAGTTGTGAAATGAATATTAAGTTCGTCAGCACTTTGATTGATTTTTTGGTAATAGTTTTTAGTGTCTTTAAACTTTACACCCATATTTTTAACACTGCTCCATAAATGCCGCGGGGATGAGTTTAGCTGTATCAAGCGACGATTGTACGCAATTTTAGCCATTCTAATGGTTTGAGTACATCTGTTTCTGAGTAAACGGTATTCCTCGAAATGCACAGATAAAAGGATATCATTTTTTCTCTTAGAAGATTTATATTTACGAAAAGCATTATCCCGATCAATCATTAAAGCTTTAATTTCCTGGGTCATCCATGGTGCTGGTGGACGAGAAACCCGCTTAATTTGTTTTGGAATGTGCTTATCAATAAGTCTGTATAAAAAGGTGTTTACATGGTTAAGTTTGCCATCAACTGTATGCAAATAATCTATGTCACTCCACTGTATTACAGAAGCATTGTTAATAAAATGTGGCATGCGATCCTTTTCAGATCTCAGAAGGTGATAATTTTCGGTAAAAATTTTGGAGTACGAAGTGAATAGGTTACATGTATGAGGTCGTGGTGAGATAAACCCGGCACACTGATTTGTCCACAGTGTAGGAATTTGTCAGTTTTTGACGTGAATATAAGGTCAATTAGTGTGTCCGCGTTATTAGTATGGTGGGTGGCTTCCAGTGGACAGTATACTAGATTACACGAGGAGAAGAGATTAGCAAGGAGCAATGTTTGGCGTGATTCTGTTAAGAGGTCGGTGTTAAAATCAGCCATAATCAATACATTATCATAACTAGGAAGTATAGCAAGTAGGTTGTTTTCTAAGTCACGGTAAAATGACCACTTTTGAAAGCCATGCTTAAGACCTACTCGTGTCTATGTTGTGTATTCTTCCGCAGTATGTAAAATTAGCATTGTCATGCGCCTCATCGCTTTATTCATGTGTAGTAATATAAAAATGGGTGTTCACAGCCACCTGGCTGCTGGCTGAGAACTGCAGGATTGCAAGACTGCAATTAGCATATTAATGTAGTATAAGATGACTGATTCTGGGCCACCTGGTGTATCGCGGACGACCTGAGGAGCTCAATTAGCATAACTTCTGGTGTCGGACTGAGGAGCCGAAGAGCGAGAATTTTCCTTTTTTTCCCTTTTTCCCGTCCAAAAGGGTCCATTTCGCGTACAAAAAAGTCCCTTTTGCTCTTTTTACAAGCAAAATTTCCCTAATTTCCTCCTGCTGCCAGCAGCCATCTTGGCAGCCAGTGCGAATTAGCATTATCCTGGCAGTTTGCCCTTTACGGCAGCCGTTTGCCCAATGCGGCGGAATCCTTCGGAGCTTCTCATTCCCAGTGGCCATTTTGGTATCGCCGAACTATGTCTACCCAGGACAATTGTCGTCCAGCAGAGAATGTCGACCATTTTGGCGGACAGCACCTCGGCGGCGGCAGCGGTGGGGCATCAAGGCATCGCATGTAACACAGCAGCCTCCTTAAGTGTGTTTATGTGTGCATAACACTTAAAAACATAGCTGGCAATAATTTCCGAACCATTTAAGTTATAGTTGTCAAATCAATAACATAGGCATCCACCCGGACTAGGAGAAGGGTCTTGGGGTCAAATATGTCCCATGTCAACTTATAAGCATAGGTGGCTGTAATAGCCGAACTGTTTAAGTTATAGTTGTCAAATTCGTATCATAGACAACAACCATGACTAGAAGAAGGGTCGCGAGATCAATTACTCCCTAGGTCAAACTATAAGCATAGGTGGCTGTAATTTCCGAACCATTTAACTCATAGTTGCCAAATTCATAACAGAGACATCATCAATGACTAGGAGAAGGGACATGGGGTCAAGTATGCCATATATAATCATATAAGCATAGTTGGGCATAATGTCTGAACTGTTAGAGTTATAGTTGGCAAATTCATAACATAGACATCATCTACGTCTAGGAGGACAGCATATAAGCATAGTTGGGTGTAATTAACGAACCATGCGAATTATAGTTGGAAAATTCATAACATAGATCAGTATGCCCAATGCCAACTTAAAAGTATAGATGGCTCTCATTTCTGAACTGTTTAAGTTATAGTCGCAAAATTTATATCATAGACATCAACCACAATAGGATAGATGGCTGTAAGTTACGAAGCGGTTGAGATACTACTACCAAAAATCATAAAACATGCATAACCACCCAACGACGAGAAGGGACGTGCGGAAATATGTCGGCCTGCATGTCTCCCCATTCTTACTCACCTCTGTCTCGCCTGTCCTCTCAGTGCCACGGCGTGGCCTCACACACAATTCCCCTCGGCCACTCGACCAGCACACTCCACTCGTCCTCGTGCTCTCTTTACCCCTTGTCCTCCCCCTCTGCATGCCTACATCACTCCCTGACCATACATACTCGGATGCTTGCTACTCCCCGGCCAGCGACTCGCTACGCGCTGACCCCCGATGACTCGTGCAAATAGTAGACACCCTTTCCGACCCTCGTGCTTAGGATTATCATCCACATGTGATTAAGTAGAACCTATGTCCTTATGTCCTCAGCATAAGGCCATGCCGCTTTCGTCCATGTTGCAACTGACCGCCAAAATGCCATCCACTCACAGATGTTCTCGGCATCCGACAGCGACGAAGGCAACATCGCTACTGGCCATCTGTGGGGGTCCGCACGACGAGGCCACCCCCCCGCCAGGCAACCATCTTGGCTGTTAAATGCATAACATTATCATCCCCAACAATGAGAGGGGTCGCAAGAGCAAGAGTGCCATATAAGCATAGTTGGCTGTAAGTTCCAAACTACATGAGATAGAGTTGCCAAATGCATAGCTTAGGCATCACATAGGTTTTTATCCTTACTAGAATGCTACTATTACAATTACAATTCGTCCTAGGTGGCCACCATCTTGTAGCCCCATTGACCACCAAATATACATGGACCTTCAATGTGTGTACTTATTTCTAGACAGTTGGTCGGAACGACCGACTATGCACTTGTGAGCTGTATACTGAAACATCGATGTATGTATGTATGTAACGAGATGTCACTCGCAATGAATACACAGTCATCGTTACAAAGCCAAGTCCTCACACATACAACAACATATGCTAGAATGACAAGATTCCTATTATGAAACACAGTATCCCCTACATTAACTGTTGTAGCAGTGGATACTCGTAGGCCTCGTTGGAAGCCGAGATCACAATGCCCGGCCCTGAATTTCAGTGCATGGTAGATAGCGACCAAGTACTATATCCCCAACCACATCCCCCATTGCAGTTGTACTTAGCAATATACTACTGAAATGAACCAATGTATATACTGAACCAACTTCGAGGTATCGCAGATTCGTTTCTAGTAAATATACATCGCTCTGTGTGGTTTCTGCTTTCTCACATCGTCCGTTAGAGTGCACGAAAGGAAAAAAAACTTACCAATCCGTATGTGCGTATTTCACAACAGACGGCTAGACATATATCATATGGCATTCGACAAAAGCCATGTAAGCCCATCACTAAAACAAATTGTCAGGTAGGCCGAGCGGCCTAAGGCACGTGATATAAGCTCTGGTTCCATAAAAGGGAGCGTGGGTTCAAATCATGCACATGACACTTTTTTTTTGTTGTTTATGTACTCTACTCGAATAAATATGGTATTGTAGGTTTGATTCCAGTTGAAAGCACATGCAGGCATTCGTTGGTCCCACTGCCCATGAAGATACTAGCATGACAGCAATGCTCTGTCTCCTACCTGCACTCATGTTCCTACCCTTTGTAATTTTTTTTTGCAATTATAGACAGCGATACATCACATAGTTCGCTGTAATTTCAGAACCGTTTGAGGTACAAATCTCAAAAATCATAACTTTAGCCAACATACTCACCAGTATCTCTGATCTGCACTCGTGTACCAAAGCAGGTAATAATAAGAGGGAGGGGTCAGGGAGGGGTCAGGGAGTGGTCAGGGAGGGGCCAGGTTGGAGTCAGGGAGGGGGCAGGAGGTATTATGTCGCCCTGTAATGCGAGCCCACACACACACACAACCCATATGTAAATGATGCGAAACCACTCTAGTTAAACAACCCCCTTACCAACCAACACAAACGAAACCATCACCCATGACCAGACTGCGACATACACACTCGTGTACCGAAGCTTGTAATTACAGTCAGTCATACCCCTTACCGAACCTTCAATGTACAACAATCATACTCCAACCCTCATGCATGTACTGTACCCCTCTCCCACAACATCAACTGAGGACCAACTTGCACTTATTGTGTACCTAGACTACAAGGTACATCACATACTCATCCATCGATGATTCTAGACGACTGAGTACAATCGAATTAGACATGGTGAGCAAGGAGATATCACACACGTTGCACATTTGCACATACTCTGTTTTAGAGCAGAACACCTGTAGGTCACAACATGAACTCACCGGAAACTCAGAGCACAATGATCGTTTTGTCTTTTAGTGTACAGTATACATTATCAACCAAGAAGGTACATCACAACCACTCTGTGTCAAAATGCACGTACATGAAAGTAACTATTGCATGTAGCCTGATGATGATGGTGTATGATCATTGAAAAAATTAGGTATCGATGGTTCGATTCTCATTGAGAGTGTATGCTGACATGTCTGCAAACACTCGTTCTTCATCGGTCCCACTGGTCATGAAACCAAGCATGTAGCAACCAAGACCGTCATACTCCGTCTCCGAACTGCTCTCGTATACCGTACAGGTGCAATTGCAGACAGTCATACTCTTACGACCTTACCTGCACTCATGTACCGACCAAGACCTTTACACTTACAGTAAGCCATACTTCGCTAGCCCTTCCCGAACCTTCAATGCATGTACCAAGCCTTTGGAATTACAAGCAGTCATACTATGCCAACCCAGCCAGAACCTTCAATGTATGTACTTACATAATATACCAAGCCTTTGAAATTACATGCAGTCGACCCTTCCCTGAACCTATAAAGCCTACACTTAGATGGTTTCCGTCCAGCTTTACATGTTCAGCTGTTCCATTATGATAACTGTGATGACGTGTTTACCCATATTGACAAGCCCCGAACCCAGGTCCCTACAGACAGCTGCTTGCTCTCCACAGTCGAGTTTCACCTGCTAGAATGCACAAAAAGGAAAAAAAAAATAGTTATAAACAAAACTACTAGTAACAAGCACATTGTGCAAAGTATGTTCATCGCAAATACCTGTAGTCATAGGTCACACACACACACACTGCAACAACCCGAGATGCTAAACAGGAAAGGAGGTATCAACACACACACACACACACACACACACATATGTCCACTATATATGTATACTGCTCATATATGATGCAGAGCAGAAGTTTTTCCTTAACGAGTGTAGCTGTTTCACAATACCTGCAGGGCGGAAGCACATATCATCGCATCGTCGTGAACTCACTGGAAGCAATGACCGACCTGCCTTTCCATACACACAATACATTAACGATTATATGTTCGCCAACAGTGGATCGTTCGTCGGAAGGAAAAGGAAAGTCCCACTGCCAAAAATGTTACGAATAGACATAATCTAAAAGCCCACCCATAAGATGCAAGCAAATTGTGAGTACATTGTATGCACACAACATGACGTGTTCGAAGGAAGACTAAGTCGATCATGTACTAGTGTAAAGACACAAATTTCACACCCAGCAGTCGAGACATCGCAAACTAACATGCTGTGTTCGTAATTATAGTCATACTCTGTCTCTAACCTACACTCATGTACTGAACCTTTGCAATTACAGATAGTCATAATCCATTGACCCTGCCTATGCTTGAACATTCCATGCATGTACCAAGACTTTCGAAGTAACCACAGTAATACTCTGGCGACCCTACAGCTATGGCGAGTCGCGAACTCATGTCCCTACAGACACCTGCTTGCACACTCACTCCCCAGTATCCACTTCCTTGTTGGAGTTTTTACCTACGTTTGATAAGGATGTTGTGTGTGTATATGTGTGCATAAAACGAGTGTATATACTCATTCACACGAGCTCTCTGGCTCATTTACAGTCAGTCTGTCATTCGAGTCGGACAGACCTGAGAGTGTATCATTTTAGGTCCTCAGTTTGTACCATAACTATGCCAAAAATTTGTAGTGGAACACAGTGAAAATGATGGCATGTTGTTCTATTGGCCAGAAGGTTCTATCAGCTATTATGGCATATGGAGAACATAACTTTCTTGCAGCACTCGGCAAAGAAAACCGGGCTTGAATACTTGCCTAAAGCATTTCTTCTGTCATATGCTCGACATGAAATACGGTATGTCTACAAACATCTACCCACATATCTACAACAGGACGAAGTCATACGCGACTATCTCCTGTGTACAGAATGTTTGCAAGCATGTACTACTTTTATGGACACAGCATATTCCATTGGTGTAATGCATGTCGGAAGAGTGTTGAAGGAGCATACAACACTGATTCCTTCCCTTAGGAACTCATGAAGGACAGAGAGAGATGTGTACCTGGAGCAGCTGACGAGGTCACCATCGTCGTTCCGACGCAGGTTCGGCTGACAGTCACCACCAAGCTTGTAGTTCTGTCCCTGAGAGCCTTTGGTGTAGTATAATGGTAGAGATGTTCTGGCAGGGTGCGCTCTCGTAATTCCTCCTCCTGGCTGTGGTTGGCATAATACGCGAATCTCACACTAGCAGTTAAACTACCAATATGATGGTTTTAGTATAGGGTTGACCAGCTCAGTTGTCATGCAGACATTGAAGAGTAAACATCGGCTGTGGATAACGTTTTCTTATTCATCGATGCTTATATAGCACTCTTGCTCCTGCAACCCCTCTTGTTGTTGGAGATGATAACGTTATGCATTTGACAGCCAAGATGGTTGCCTGGCGGTGGGGTGGCTTTGTCATACGGACCCTCGCAGAAGGCCAGTGGCGATGGTACCTTCGTCGCGGTCGGATGCCGAGGACATCTGTGAGCAGATGTCATTTTGGCGGTCAGTCGCAACATGGATGCCAGCGACGTGGCCTCATGCTGGGGACATAAGGACGTAGGTTCTACTTGATCACATGTGGATGATAATCCTGAGCACGAGGGTCGGAAAGGGTTTCTGCTCTTTTAACATGAGTGCTTAGGGGTCGGCGCGCAGCAAGTCGAATTCTTGCTCTTCGGCTCCTCAGTCCGACACCAGAAGTTATGCTGATTGAGCTCCTTGGGTCCTCCGCCATATGCCAGGTGGCCCAGAATCAGTCATCTTATACTACCTTAATATGTTAATTGCAGCCCTGCAGTCCTCAGCCAGCAGCCAGGTGGTCGTGAGCCCTCATTTTGATACTACTCGTAGGTCGAGTGAAACTGTAGAATTTTTAGAAAAGTAAATGTTCGACAGAATTTCTCATTTTTACAGTTCGACGCATTAATAAAAACAGAAAGCAAAATAAATAATTAAGTTAACGCAAGCTGTTACCTAACACTTTTGATTCGACATTAAGGTATGGAACTACTTTCCATTAATTGTTACCAACTTTACTGGGTGCATGTCACATAGCGCGCCCGTTAAATATATACAGGGAGGAGCTCTGACCTTATTTTTATTTTGATCTCATAAGTGCTCACTTTATCGTGAACAGGCTTTACAGATATATTGAGTGAATATCACTTTGAGAATACACATACGAATTAAACAAATAAAACCGTTAGGAATAAGCCTAATTTGAGAATTTCCATAAATATTAAACTGGGATTAAATCAAGAAAACGGTCCTACAATGAGAACAAGGCTGATTCAAGAAGAAATTTATTGAGATAAAGATGTATGCCAGATCTTTTATCACGCAGGAAAAGCCCATCTAAATGTGGATGTTTGCTGTAGGTACGATTTGGATAGCATTTTACAGAAATTATTAAATTTTGTGGCCAGACTGTCAAAGACGGAGTAGATTACGTCAACTGCTTCTAACATAACTTATTTGATAAACATAAGTTCACTCACAAAGAGATAACGCAGAGTCGACAGCTGGAATTGTAATTAACGCTGCCATTCGGATTACTACTGTCATATTGGATTTCCGTCTCTCACGTCGCATTATTCAGTTTGAACTGCAGCCATATTAAATTTTGTTAGAAATTACTACGACGGTCATTTTAACCTCAACCTTCGCCCCACACTTCCGAAAATACCACAAAAGTTATAAAAAAAACCACAAAACTATTTAAATGTAGTATATGTAATAATTATTGAAATCAATCTAGTTCCTCAGAACTGCGGAGGATGCCTCTAACTGACAGTACTCGATGGAGCTTTAATCCTTACCAATAAACCTCTACGAATGCCAAAGAATGCATAAATTACCTACATTACGCAATGTACTGAATGCATATTCATCGCATTTGGCCATCTCCGTTTTAATTACGCTTCACGTCCAGGCCTCCAGGTTTGTCGTCTCCTTTCCTGTTATTCGTTTACACTCATCTCTCTTTTTTCCCCCCCCTTCAGAGTAGAAGAGCTGTGGCTCAACATTTTTTGTTTTAATGTCCTTCATGACACTGGTACATATTCGCTATTGTCTCTTGCACCACAGTTGTGGTTCTTTAATACAAATGCTCGTCGAGTAACTAATGCTTGCAAACTAGTTAAGTGACCTGAAAATTTATTTCCGCTACCGTGGCGTATTGCAAACATACGCGGAGCCCTGCCAAAATAAAATTAAGGAACGCGAACTTTTACATATACCAGTATATCGTAGTTTTACATATAAAGGTCATATGCCACATCGAATAATGCATATCTGCAAGTATCTACCAGCGCAATTGCAAGCCACAAACAACGTCAGTTTGTTCTTTGAATCATTAACTACAAAAAGTTCCTAAATATTTCTTGTGTCAGGGGTGTGGAATGTTTAGTTCGGCTTGTGGAGTTTTGGCTTGGCGATCCCCGTGCAGAAGATAATGCTGAGAATATTATGATCGTTTAAAGACTTAAGAAAGGTAGTGTACAAAATATTAAAGAATTACACTGGGTTTTTTGCTTATATAAGTGCAAGTGAAAAGCAAACATTAATTAAAAATTATTATTCAGATGGCTATGAATATTTAAATTTCAAATTCCTACTTCACAATTTCGTTTGTGAGTGTTGAACTTTTGGATGAATAAATTACACGTAGAGTAATCGGCGTTGTGATTAGTGCGTTTATATATAAAATTATTTTTTTCTCGAAATTTGGAGTAGGAAAACATAAGAAACATCACGAAAATATATAATTTTGTACCGTAAATATCAGCCAGTTTTGTTTCACGACGCAAAATTAGTAACATATTTTATTTGTGTTTTTTATATTCAAGCACATTCCATTTTAAACTTCAATACAGCCCCCTACTGTACGGCTGAAAATTGAAATTTTTTCATGCATTTTTTAGTAATTACTGTCATTAGAAATAGTAATTTTACCTTTATTTTAAAAATATGTATAATCCATAATAAGTTAAGTTTTATAGCACTATTTCTCTCGTAAAGGAAAATGAATCTCAAAGAAAGTCTAAAAGACAAGGTAGTTTATTCGGATACCACTGAAAATAATCATTGTTGTATCTCAGTATGTTTACTTGCCAAGAGAACGAAAGAGAATATTAAAATAGCAAGTGCTTCACATGGTTATGTGAGCAGCGAAGGTAATTTAGTTTCAGCCTACCACTCTTGTATCATCCTTGAAGCGTCACAAGGAATCCGCATATCCTCGCTACTACTGCATATTATCTGACTGATAAGAGAACCACATTGGAATTGTGTATTTTTTTTTCTAAAATATCAGCAACTGCTGATCCGTCCCAGATAATTTTTTTTCTGAAAATCTCTTCGGGAGTAATTACAGCACACAATATTAGCAACTGTAGAAACAATTAAATTATATATATAAAAAAAGTAGTAATAAATATAGTATTTTTATTATTTAAATTTTTTTAAACAAAACATTATAAAATCCGACACCTTTAGCGTATTCAAAAAACACTCGATACACTTCCGTATAGGTTTTGAAATCAACGGTTGTAAAATGTCACTGCACCTATAGGCTATTAACGGTGAAGTGAGCACTTTATGAAGCCTTCTCATTTGGAATAACAGTTGATAAATATATTTTGTTATAGCCTTAGACGTTAACTTCCGAGTCTGGTGTAATATATACGCTGTGTTTATTACTTACATGGCAATATTTGTTTTAAAAAGCGGTGGAAGGATTAAAAAATGGCTGATAGGAATAAATAACTAGTGCCTCGAAAGTGCTCATTTTACCGTAAACAGCCCATACCTGCACACATTTTAAAGGGCGCACTGAGTGGCATGCGCCCAGTGAAGTTTGCAACGGACGAGAGAAAGCAGTTACATGACTTAACGTTAAATTAAAAGTGTTATTGGTTAAAAAGAGTATTTCACGTCGTGCCACAAACACTCTCAGCCATCGAAGGACGCCTGTTGCACGCATAACACCTTGTGAGTTTAGTCCGCAGCAGGAAAACAACGCGAATTTTGCAGGTCTCTACTGATTGGGATCTATTTCCTCTTGATGTACGCCAACAGTAATTGGCGATCTGAATATCGTTTTCAAGGAAATACGATCTCGGATAGGAAGCACAGGAAGTCGCTGTTACTCCACACTTTTCTGAAGCCCTGCCAAAGTTCTGATTCTAGGATATTCCTCAGCCTCGTGCAAACGAAGATTAATCGAGTCTACAAAACTACACCAGAGGGACCACGCCCTGCGTTCGCGCACACTCTGTGTAATGATATTTCGCATAAGAACTATTAACTACTAGGCATTACCAAAATACCTATTTTCTCACAGTCTTATTCATATTAATAATTAGTATGAGTAAGACAGCGAGATAAAAAGTATAACTATTATAAGTGAAATATTATAATTTATACATAAAAATTAATTAAATTTAAATCTATAGACTGTTCACGGTAAAACGAGCACTTTTGAAAGCCCTTCTTAGAATCTACTTGTATGCACGTTGCGTATTCTTCCGCCTTATGAAAATAATTAATTATTCGTGCGTCGGTCAAGTGAAACTGCAGAGTTATTAAAAAAGTGAATATTTTACTAATATGCAAAGTTTTTCACTTCGAGGCATTGAAAAAAAAAAGCAGAAAGCTAAATAAATCATTTAAATTATTCTAAAAAGGTTACCTAACACTTTTTACTTGACGTTAAAATATTTTATCTTCATTTTACATAACATATTCCGAATAAATTTCAGTCCTCTTGAGTTTTTACTAGATACTATTGTTCATTTGAAAGTAGTCTTTCATTTTTTAATCTTTAAAAGCAGTTCACGGTAAAGTGAGCACTTTTGAGGCCCTAGTTATTTTTTCCTTCGAGCCATATTTAATAATTTAGCCATGTTTTTCAATACACATTTCCATGTAAATAATAATCACAGTGTGTATATTCCATGGCACTCGGAAATTTACGTCCAAAGATAAAATAAAATATATTTATTGACCGTTATTCCAAATGAGGGGGGGCTTTAAAAAGTGCTCATTTTACCTTGAATAGTATATATAAATACCAACTTTACCGGGCGCATGTCACTCAGTGCACCCGTCAAAGTATATGCAGGCAGGGGCAGTGACATTTTTCCAAAGTTGAATTTAAAAGTGCTCACTTAATCGTGAACAGCCTTTAATCATAAACAGTATACTTTTATGTACCTAAGTACAAAATGTTTGTAAGACGTGGCATATTTAGGAAAAAAACCGAACCAGTCATACATTGAGTATACTACTATAAAGAACAGTAACTGTTAGTTTTTAGAGTTTTTCATCTGACAGGCGACTGGGAGTCGTGCAGCTCGATCGGCGTCTGGCAGGTGACAGAGGTTATGGCGTATTTAATAAAATAAAATAAAATACCATATCAGTTATAGAGTTGACAACTGTTGTCGTTCCTTTCAAATATAGTTCTTTAGTTTGGTTGTATAAAAAAAGACTTTAACAACTGATCAGTACTCTTCTATTACTAAACTACTTGTTCGTGGAATATTAGATGTATGATCAGACGATATCTGGAAGGTTAAAGAACATCTTCACTCAAATAAGAGGTAGAGTATTCAAATATTTTCAGAAAAGAAAAACTTATAAAATGTTAGTCTTCATTTGTACAAGGAAGGTTTGGACGCTGAATTTAATTTGCTATTTACATTGCTAAAATCTTGTGTGTGTGTATTTACATACCGTATATCCTACATGAGACCGATATTTTGAAAATATTGCTGATGCAGACACCGAGACATTGTTAGTCTATAGCTCCGCAGTGCGTTGAGTTGAGTTGAGAGATTTCAGCGGCTCTTGACGACGAGGTCTTGAGAGCAGATGGAGGTGAAATAAGGCGAGAACGGAGCAGCGCGGGAGTGCAAGGGTGGAGGAAACGGGAAAACCCAGAGAAAACCCTCCCACCAGAGGAATCGTCAGGCATGATTCTCACTTGCCTAAATCCGGGGTAACCCAGGCCGGTGTTTGAACCCGATTCACCTTGGTGGGAGGCGAGCATTCTAGCCGCTCAGCCACTGTGGCCCCTCTCTTCATTGCATAAGACGCACTATTTAACACGACATTTTCACGACACTATTATTAAAATAAATAGATAGATATTGTTATGAAGACACGCCTTTATACAGTATCTTTATGATTACGTTTATATTCAAAGGTACCACATTCCATAACGTGTCATTGGAATTAAATTCATGCACGCAGTTATTTACTTATTAATTCAACTACACGAATTGAAAAAAAAAATTATGCATGTGTATAATATGAAGCTATAACCGGATGTTTCCTTAACGCAATAGGTTAAAACAAATATGGTGGCGTTTTGGGAATTGGTAAATTAGTATTTAGTAAATTTCCTCACATTCTAAAAAAACTAAACAACCAAGTACGTCATCATCAGAGATAATGATTTTTCGCAAAAAATTATGCGTATACGGTAGACTTTAATACGGTAAGCACCCAACAGCAGTTTGTCTATTGCCATTGGTTGCTGTCTGCTTGAGAAGGCCTTTAAATATTTGACCAGGGCCACTTAAATATCGGCAACATCGGAAAGGCTCATGCGTAATTCGTGTGCAGACAGTTAACACGTGTCAGAAAGTAATTCAGCCAATCAAGATAGGTAAACGACTCAACAGCATTTCTGAATGTAACCTGTCTTGAAATATTTTCGCGTAATTTCACTACTCCTAGTTATCATATTAGTATAATAATGCAAGGTTACACCATCGTGATTCGAAACTCGATCCGAGATTGGATGTAAGATTGACACAGAAACCTGTTGCACCATTTGAGATCAGAGCTGGACTGGAGATCGAGATGAAGTTCATTTCGAACCGCCAAAATTGGCGGTTCGAAATCTCGATCCGAGATTAGCAGCAATCGTCGACAAATGTGGTTTGAAAATACGCCAACAGATAGAACTAGGTTCGATTGTTTTCTTGGGAAATTAAAACAACATTATACCCATTTGAATATTATTCAGTAAAATTTGTACAACAATAATTCACTTAAAACAGATAAAACCTCGCACAACTAGTTATATCTATAGAGAAAAATACGCTTCTTCCATAACGTCATGTATTACGAACCCATAGCAAAATTTGTCTCATACTGATTCTCAATCTCTCATTTTGGAACGAAGATCGACGAATCGGAGATTCAGAATCATGAAATTTCGTTGGTACAACACTTTTACATTGGAACCAAGATCAAACAGGTTCCTGGTCCGGAACTAGGATCATTCGATCTCGAATCGGGGAACGTGTTGGTGCAACAGGGCATAAGTCCATTTAGTAAATGAAAACTGTCAATTGGAACATGGAGATCGGTCAGTGGGCAGCTGTCTTGCGCATGCTGCCCCATATTCTCTCTTGCACGGGACGAGCCGGCCAGTGCTGTAGGGCCTCGAACCGCGGTCCCGCGAGACGCTCTGCGCATGCGCTGGCTCCCGTCCCCTCCCCTCCCCACAAAATGTTGCCCCGCGTCCAAGACGCCGCACTCGGCGTGTGGACGTCGCGCGGAGTGGACGCACGTCGCTTGGAGGTTTCTTACGCTGCCGCCGCCGCTGTTGACGCACCCACCAACCAGGTAAGGGCGCCTTCCGCTATCAGCGTGCCTACCTCCCCCCCCCCCTTTCGTGTTCATCAGTTTGCTCACGCCACGTCAGGCAAGGACGACGCCAGCCGTTGTTTACAGAGCACTCGCGTTGGGGGAATTAAACGCGCCTGTCGACACAGCGGAGTGTCTGCGTCGCGTCGTGTCGCGAACATGAGAAGCGATCGCTTTTCCCGCCAGCCGCACACTGGCCGCCAAGATGCCGGAACGACCTTCGCCGGCCAGCTCCCGGTGACCTACTTGCCAGCCGGCGCGGCGGCCCAGCCAATTAGGGAACATCTCGCGGTACGCAGTATCCAGTCAGACGCAAGGCTCGTACCCAGAGCCTTGCGCAGCCAATGAGGTAACGGATACGCTCACGTCGAAGGACCCGCCTCGCCATTTTCGCCTCTACGTACTCAACTATAGGCTGTTCACTGTAAAATGAGCACTTTTGATAGCCCAGCTTAAGATCTACTTGTATACGTATTGTGTATTCTTCCGCCTCATGTAAAATTAACATTGCCATGGGCCTCATCACTTTATTCATGCGCCGTTCAAATGAAACTTTGAAATTATTAAGAAAGTAAATACTTTACAAATCTGCTCATGTTTACACTTCGATGCATTAAAAAAACAGAAAGTGAAAGAAATAATTTTACGTTATCACAAATGGTCACCTAACACTTTTTATTTGACGTTAAGATATGGAACTACTTTCCATCCGTCGTTACCAACTTTACTAGGCGAATGTCACTCAGTGCGCCCATTAAAATATATGCATGCAGGGGCAGTGATTTTTTCTAAGGATTATTTTTAAAGTGCTCTCTTAATCGTGAACAGTCTTTTACTCTGTGTGCGCGTTGCCATTACGACCCCAAATAACAATTCATGTGTTCATTTAGCGCTCAAACGAATAGTTAGATGGGGAAGGAGCAGATCGCCAATGGTGAAACACCCCTCCCCCAACTTTCTACGTTCTAGACGTAGCCAGAGAGAGAGACTTAAGTAGCCGGTCAATGGATTAACGGAACTTAGTTTACACCTTCTGTCCGTTAAGTGTCCTTCGGCGATATGTAAAAGTAAACATTGCCGTGGATTTGTCGACTTCGTGTTCGTACGCCCATCGAGTGACACTATTGGTGCCATACATTTATTTCTATTACGTCAGTTTATTTGCTTACGTCAAGGTTTGACTTCCCGTATCAAGCAGAGATCCGTCGTTTTAGTGTCATAATTACACTTTTAGAGTAATTATATGAGAATGTCTGATTGTGGGAAATGTTCTGTGGCCGAAAAAGGGCAGGGACGTGTTGATATCGTGCTGCTTGTGACAAACTTTTACATCGATAGTTCAGTTTTGATGTCTGTACTGCAGGGTAAGACAAATAAATAATATAATATTGTGGCAATTTTTAAAAATTTATTTGTGATGTTGAGCCTTAATAAAGTGCATTAAAAAGTAACAGTTTATTGCCCAGAAATTTGGATCATTACGCTTTTACTAGCAATTTTCGTAATTATTTGCAAACACCACTGTAAGTACTCCAGTCGATGTTTGTATGAAATATTGTGCAGATGTCACCTCCCCCCCCCCTTTTTTTCCTTTTCTGAAGTTGATTTCAAAAGTACTGTGTTAATCGCTAATTACGTTCAGTAGGAAAATGAGCTTGTTACACTAAAGCTTCCGCATATACGGAGTAGTGCTCTTCTTTTGAGAAATAAAAGTAGGAGACCCATAAGGGCGACACTGGCATGCACTTTAAGTGTTCCACAGCATGCACGTGCAGGGTAGTGGTGAGGTTTGCTGTCTCTTCGTCGGGCCGCGTTTAACAGCGATACTTTAAGCAGTGACTGCACAATATTATTGATGCGGAAAGCTTATTGTTCAGTGCAGATAATTTACGCAGAAAATTTTTTAAGTTGTTTCAATGTGAAGTCTCTTATTTCGACTTCAATAAATTATTCGTCATGACCGTGCTGTGCCATAACGCAACGTGCTTTTAAAATTGTGCTCCGCACTCGATTAAAGTGTGATTTCTTTTCGCAGAGGAACAGGCTGAAAACACGCAGTGTTTTTTTTTTTTTTTTTTAAATTTTGTGTCATGTAGTTACGAAAAGCGGTTCACGTGCAATGTGTTCGGGCGCCTTAAGTTAAGAGCTCCTCAGACAAGTATTGTTTGTAAAATCAGTGTTTGCTCGTTACGCTCTGAAAATACTTTTTTTTTTCAGGAAAGGTAAAAAGTTATTATCTAAAGTCGCTAACTTTGGTTTTTATCTTAAAAGTATACTAGAAGGGGAAAATGGTGTAAATGGTTAAAAACCTAATTTCTACGACTTTATGTGCCGTTTTCTTACGGGAAAATAAAGTAACACGTGGCTGTTGTAGTTTAACCCGTTGGCTTTCATCGCGTGTGATAATATCCTACTGTCACAGATCTGATTGATGAGAAATTATATAGTCCATTTCATGTAAGTGGGGTAAATTTTGACAGTTCTAGAAAAGTAGCACGGCCGCAATGTATCCTTCCACCACAGCTGTTTTGTCACCGAAGGAAAAGACGTCTGTAAACAAGTGTTTGAGTTCAATGCACATTTGCACACTGTAAAAAATTTCTTGGTAAACTTCCTAAACTGTAATGGAAGTTTTTAGCCTATACACTGTGTGGTAATAATACCACACGTCAAGCTGCAGATATAGGAATGTTAACAACGCTACTATACAAAGTTGGGAACTTCCCTACGCATTTAACTGTTTCCTGAGCAAATGTAGGAAAGCTACAATGAATGTATAAGGGAACACATTACCATTCCTACTTTCTCACTAAGCATATACATTGGTATTGTAAATTTCCAAATAATTTTTAGAGTGCATTTTCCTATTTACTCGTGTTTCCTGTCGTGACAGGCACTGGAAGACTAACGTTAGTTAACTTTCACCCAGTATTTAATGTAGAATATTATAGCTAGTTTGGCACTCCAACCTGTTTTATTTTTGTAATTGCCAGGTTATCTTTGTTGGGGTTCTGTTTATTTTATTTTTTTTGGGGGGGGGGGGGGGGGGGAGGAAACAGTGACTGGTTGGGGGCTTTAGTTTAACGTCTTTCGTGAGACGGCATTGTTTTGATGTTCTTTTGAGTGTGTGGCATTTCGAGTTGCATATTGTTTTGATGGAACAGTGGAAAATTTTGTTCGTATGGAAATAACATTCAAACTATTATAACTTCGCACAATTTAACTTCCAAGAAAAAGCAAAACGCGATACATACGTCGCCGTTCGTATTCGTCCAGATGCAACAAAATACACACACGCGCAATGACCGAAGTTAACCTTACACTTGTTGAATTTACGATATACACAAATAAACAAATATTATTCACGCACTAAAAAAGTGTTGAAAGTGCGGCTTTTTCAGGCCACGTGCATTTCAATAATTATAGTGGCGGCTTACAAATACATTATTTACAGAACACGCAAACTTACTGTTTGTAAAATTCGCAACCTCTTGAACACGTGTTTTTCTATGGCAATCCGTGCAAGTTTGCTTCGCTAAAATCACGTTTGTTCGTCACTAGCATTAAAAAATGTATTTGCAGAATCATTCAGTAAAATCAACACTGCGCACGTTTCCTGGAACCAACAAACTTAAACTTAGATTCGTAAATTATAATCGTGTCGCTTCATTGCGGACGGCGGTTAAGGAAAATCGAAAATGGTGGAACGAGCAGATTTACGAAGCTGTAAACCTGTTTTGATTGGTATCACATTTCACACAAGAAAACGCACTACAACGGTACCTACAACCAACTCTGCTTGAAAAAAGCAAATAAAAAAAAAAAACATTAACTACCGATAAAATATTCCAACACCAACAAGAAACTCGTATAAACACGACGAGAAAAAGGCACTCTCACAACGGCCTTCACCGGGCTGGAAACTGGAAACATAAACATGGCTAGCCATTGGCTGGAAACGTTTACTGTTTGTACGCGTCGACATGCTCTGTCATAATTCCTAAACATGTTTTTAAAGTACTTTCACTAAAAAACTAAATAAAATTAATATTGCTTTAAAAAAACATAATTCAAACAATAAATTTTTTAAGTATAATTAGAATTTGAAATTACAACTTTTAGTTCTGTGTGCTACTTCCTTCCACAGCCGTCTCCAATGCATCCCGAAGCAATTAATCAGCTGATACAATACTTTACAAACGAAAGCATTTACTATTTGCATAGTGTGTAGGACGGTCACATTGTCCGTCAGATTTTACCCCACTTATATGAAATAGACTATACAAGGGAACGCGTAATGCACGCAGCCTTGGGAAGGCCCGTCGAAATGATTCCATACATAGGCTGTTCACGGTAAAGTGAGCACTTTTAAGACCCTATTTACGTTTTTATTTCAGCCATTTTTTTTAAACCTTTAACTACCTTTTTAAATAAATATTGCCATGTAAGTAATAAACATAGTGTGTATATTCCACCGCACTCAGAAGTTAATGTTTAAGGCTGAAATAAAAAATATTTATTTACTATTACTTCAAAAGAGAGGACTATCAAAAGTGATTGCTTTACCGTGAATAACCTATAGCTAGACGTAACGGTGAGGCATTAAATTTTTTTTGTACGGATTCCCCTTAAATATATAAGTTTGGGGATGAACGAACGGTATCCTTTTTTTTTTTTTCCTCGGCCCGCATGTGGCTGCGCCCCTGGACGTTATATTTATTGATACTTTTAGTCGATAAATTATTAACTTGTTTTCATAACCATCGTTCCCGAAGAATTTGCATCTGTCGATAATATCACTGAATTCTACTCTAGGCTACCTCTCAACCATTAATTATTCCGGAATTAAACGCGAAGACTGTAAGTTTCAGCCAGGGAGGTCGATCTTGTAAAGGCCCAGTCCTTGTAAATGAGTAACCGTACATCATATATTCAGTTTTCATATCCAATACAAACTAAACACCTTTCGAACCCGCTATGCCATGCATACATATAAAATGAACAACACAGAGGAACTATAAAGACTAACATCGTTGCGTATATGATACTGTGATATAGTTTAAACTATATATATATATATAAAACTAAAACAATGGCAACAAAACAACATTTACTGAACTAAAAATGTTAACGTCAAATGAGTTTTAATTGTTATGTTTGAGTATCCTCGCTTTATGCCTGACTTCATGGAATCGATTTGTGGTTACCTCGAACTTTCATAGTATTCCTCCGCCTCGTGTAAACAAAGTTCGGACAAGTCTAGACCTACCACAGTTGTACACTCTCAGTTAAATTATATGTTGCATGAGAATTACTTTTTACTTGGAAGTAGCAAACATATAGTCTAATCGCGGTTTCTTCATATTTTTTTTTAAAACCTTTACAAAATCTCCCCATGTAAAACGTGTTTAGTTATTTCCTAAATATGCCACATATCAAAAGCGTTTTGCGCTTGTGTTCTTAAAAGCAGCATTTTTTTTTTGTTAAATTGAAATGTTATTTATATTTATCTATAACTGTTAATACTTTATTTATAAATAATATGAATAAAAACAGTGAGAAAATATGTGTGTTGGTAACTCCTTCGTAATAAATAGTTCTCACGCAAAATATTATTACAACTGAGTGAGCACGAATTAAGTGCGTTGGCCTTTGGTTTAATTTTCCTGACTTGATTGAGCTTAGTTTACACGAAGTGGAGGAATTTCCTAGAAGTAGAACTTTAGCAGGGCTTCAGAAAAGTACGAAGTAACCGTGAATGGATTATACACATTTTCTCTCTGTTTTAGTCATACTTATTATAATTAATAAAATATCGTTGTTGACAGATAAAATATAAATAAAATACGATTTAACCAAAAATAGGATACTTTTATGTCGATAGAAAAACAACGAAACCCGTCATACATGGGGTGATTTCTCAAAGATTCCATTCAAAAAATGCGAATATACTGCAAATAGGCTACAGTCAAGTCGTGTCACATTTCGAAAGAAATAAACTAGCAAATAACAAACATTATCTAGATTTATAGCAGCAAACTGAAGAAACAGGTGGAGTGAAAGTTATCAGCGACACATCTGCTGGGCGGATTGTGCTTAAAAAAAATGTACACCGCAGACAACTCTTGTGTGATTAAGTGCCATGTTAATAGTTTGCTACTCGGATCTCGAACTGAGGTCGTGTCAGTTGCCACATTTACGCGAATTAATTGTCAGCTGTCCAGATAATTCAGTTTATTAACTTCTCTTCTTTAGTGACATTAATATGATGAATGTTTTACTACACGCGGTTATGAAGATATTTCGTAATCGTTTTCGCTTGTCCACCACATCGCTTGATTTTTTATTGTGTTTATTTACATTTTTACGGATTATCGTTAAGCCTACTTGTTTGACGTAATGTAATTATAAAAATGATATGATTTTTCTGAAGGGAAACCTGTTAAACGTTACAAAGTTCGCTTATCAAACATGTATTTTTATTTTATTTCTTATATAGTATCTATAACTTTTATTTGTTATGAACTGTGTATATAAACTCCATCCAGGATAATTTTAAACATTTTTATGCGTATGACATAATAAATTGACATGAAAAGCTGAATATACTTGTATAAATTAAATTGAATCATTATTGCTACGTGATTGGATAGAGCGACGCCATATTTAGAAGCGTTTGTTTTGGTGAATGTGCGGAGTGTTCTGCCCGGTCCGAAAGAACAATTCCCCAGACGTCATCTTGCGTAATGTCCCTCGTTCAGTTCCCCTACACCCCCTCCGCCCCTAGTCATTCCCTGTTAATTACGTTACATCTGCCGGGATCCGAATTACTGAACTTGCAATAATTTTACGCCCCGCATACTTCGCTTGCGAGTTTTGGAAAAATTTTTATGACAAATAATCACGTAATATGTGTGGTTTATTGTAAGTGAATGCACTGATCGATAAACATGAACTAAATTGGGGCAGTCTTAGACTTTTTTTAAATGTGTAATATCAATAGAAATTATGTGTCGTAAGAGTGCGGCCATATTCTTCAGACGGAAAACAAGCTGTTCGGTATGATTATCTTTAACATAATCATAGCGGTCGTAAAATTGAAACCATTTTCACACGTTACGGGATATATAAATTTTCATTTTCAACCTTGACCAAATACAGTACATGTGACGGTGAACAAATTAGTGCCTGAAATCACCAGTTACATTAAAAAAAAAAAAAATGTTTATTGACGTTGCTTGAAATAAGTTGTAGTCTCAAGAGCCGATATTGAATACCAAATTCGAGCAACGAAGTGGCGAACAATCTGCACAAAATCTCAAAAAATAAATTTCTAAGATTTCTTAGCGACATCTTCTCTAAAGCCTAGTACCAAGTTCTACGAACATTAACACGTGCCCAAGTGTGGGTTTATGACGTGTGTCCCGTGCGTATAGGAAAATGGGTGTTTACAGGACAGTTTTTAATTGTAAAGTGTGGACTTTGAGTTGATCGTGGCACATCTAAATTAGATTTTGGTTTACTTTTTTCAAAAAGTTTAGAGACCATATTTACATCGCTGAATATGCCTGTCTAAATTATGCCGATGAGCAAGGGTGCGTCGACTCTGAAGCTCTATAAAGTTAATAATGTCTTGGATTTTTACCTCCAAACATTCCGTCTAGCAGTAGCCCCTCCACATGATGGACGACATGGCTAAACTTTATAGAGTCCACTTAACTGCAGCAGAAGGAAACTTGGCCTCCTATTCCAGACAGAGTTGATAACGACTGTTCACGATAAAGTGAGCACATTTGAAATCAATCTCAGAAAAAAAAGTCACTGGCCCTCCCTGTGCATATTTGAACGGGCACACTGAGTGGCATGCGCCCAGATAAGTTGGTAATGATGGCTGGAAAGAAGTTCCGTATCTTAACGTCGAATAAAAAGTGTTAGGTAACCATTTTGTGACCACTTAAATTATTTCTTTGACTTTCTGTTTTCGTTATGAACCGAAGTGAAAAAAATGAGCGTATTTGTAAAATATTTGCTCTTCTAATGATCTCACAGTTTAACTTGACCGACGCATGAATAAAATGATGAGGCCCATGAAAAGCGAAAGAATACACAACGTGCATACAAATAGATCTTAAACAGGACTTTCAACAGTGCTCATTTTACCGTGAACAGCCTACAGTCGCTTTCAAGCAAAATATAACGACATATGTAAGAAGCTTTAAATTTGTACAATGTAAATACGATTCTTAAAAAAATTTGAAAGAAATGTTTAGAATTTCGTTTTCTTTTTTTGCAGGACCAGGAAACATGGCGTGTAAAACTAAGATTCCGTATTTGTCGATTAACAGTAATTCACTAAATGTTGAACAAATTCATGGATACCACTTTATGAAGCTTGACCGGGAATAGTATAATTTTAACGCGAATAAAATAACAATACGTAATTTTCAAACTTTTAGAAACGATATTCTCTGTTTTACCAAAATTCGAGGAATTGTTTATTTATTTTAAATTTTAAGACTTGTGTTCCGGAAAATTGTGAGGAATTTTGTGTGTATGCTTGCATTATTGACCTCTTTTTACACAGTAATATTTCTTACGTAACGTACTTACATTCTATTGTTGGTTACAAGGTATTACATTCCATATTTGTGACTGTTCTTACGTTTGTTACAAGTATTCGTAATATATTAACTTTTTTATATATTTTCTCCTTCAATGGGGTTTATTCTGCAAAAAATGCGAGTAGGAATCATATTTATCGAAAATCTTGAGGCTATGCTTTGTTTTCATCTCAGTTTCTGTGATTCTTTCCAGTCTATTTAGTAGTGCAGTGACGTATAACAAAGTAATTATCACGGCATCTAGTAGATTTTTTTTTCTACATCCGTAGTAAAGTAGCGAGACGTGCTGGTTAGTTTAAAGAATATATGCTAAACTACATATTTTTAAAAATATTCTCAACTATCAATAGGTTATGCTTTACTGAAATTGCAAGGCAAAGCTATGCTCTGAAATGGTTTTCTTGGAAAGTTTTGTCTAGTGATTCTGCCTAAGTTATCGGCCCTATTGACTGAATCCGACTAACAGTAATGGTCGACGATCCTGCTAAAGTTTACTTGGTTTACTCACTATATTATTCAGTAGCCCAAATATTCACTTGTTTTTTTTTATTTACCTTGGACATATTTTCGGAAACAGTGGCATAGTGACGTCCTAAGTACTATTGTGCCATGCATGATCAAAGTCGGGAAACATATATGCAAAGTTCAGTTCCGTGTGCTGGAGAAATGCTAATATTATCAAGCGGCCTCCCTACATGTCACACAGGTCTCATCGCAGACAGTTGTGCCTATTATAATATTTAAAAAAAAATTGCAATATTTTTAAGCTCACTGTAAAATTAGCACTTTCGAAAGCCCTGCTTAAGATCTACTTGTATTATTCCGCCTTATATAAAATTAATATTGCCGTGGGCCTCGTCACTTTATTCAAGCATCGGTCAAGTGAAACTGCGAAATTATTAGAAAAGTAAATATTGTACACATCTGCCCATTTTCATACTTCGATGCATTCAAAAATTCAGGAAACGAGATAAATAAAATTAAGTTATCTCAAATGGTTACTTTCCCCTCCATCGTTACCAACTTTACTGGACACCTGTCACTCATTGCGCCCTTTAAAATATATGCTGGTAGGGGCAGTGACTTTTTTCTAAGGTTGATTTCAAAAGTACTCATTTTATCGTGAACAGTTTTTAAATATATTTCTCCGAGCAGAAGTGAAAGTCAATATTTTGTTGCAATTTATAATTTGAGTTATTGAATCATAAACATGGTCGTTGAAAAGTGACGAAGTTAGCAAGAATAACTATTTACGATATTCAAACTCTAAACTTAAATCAGTGAGAACTAAGCCCAAATCAGTAAAAACAGTGAGCATTCAGCAACTGATTATCAGTACCAGATAACTAATTAATATGGTGTTTGAATTTCAACTGATTTATTTGCATTTTCTCACTGAATGTCAAGAATGTCGCTGCTGTAAATCGCTTGTTTCCAGTTGATTTGCTGGATTCGTCAGTCAGCAGTCGCTCAGTGAACGTTATCTCACTGATTGATATCACTGATTCGGATTTAGAGTGCATTCTCATGTAAAACAGTGTTTTAAACTATATCAACATTGCTGTGTCTTTTCTGAACAGACTGCTGTACTACAACGCTTAAATTTCTGAGGAAACATTATATGCGCGAAGCTTGTTTATGCTATTTTTACGTCGCAGTAGTGCTAATTTACTGTTGGGTGTAACCTTAAGACGTTAAAATATTTTTACTAGGGAGGCCCATTAATCTTTCACGTTGTTAGGAATTAGCTTTTCAGTCGATTCATACATGAAAGGGTCAATGGGCGTAGCTAAACAATCAGTCATGATTGGATAGAGCACACAACAGTATAAGACGGGGTTTGTTGAACATAAGGAATATACAATAACTATTTTCGTGTCTACTGATCGGGGGAGCTTAAATGGAATAACAAGATGCTAATTAATTATTATAAGTTGTATTACCGTACGCCACTACTATTTCAATCTAATTGGAAAGTCCCCACCATGTTCATGTTTCCGGAGGCTGATTCTAGGAGGCGGTCAACGACGGCCGGACATACCCATCTCCACTTCTTCTTGGTCCACTGCCCCGATGAACAAAGACGCCGCTCCCAGTGTTACGTTGGCCTATATCGGGCGCGTTGTTTAATATCTCCGGCCTCGTTTAGTGGCCGGGGGAGGGGGGGTTTCTGCAACTGTCTTTCGCAAGGTGTTACTGTAATCACGCTCATGCCGTGGTTTAATGTTTGAAGGTGTGATCAGGCAGGCCGTTCAGCTAAGGCCTGATCACTTCAAACAACGTGACGAAAGCATTTCACATGTCAAACACACTTCTGTGGTGCAAAATGCGTCACCTGCTGCATTTCCACTGTTGGGTGATAAAGCTAAATTTGATCACGTTTTAACCCTTAACCAGTATGATGGACTTGTAAAAATTGCTATGATATGGGTTAATGTAACTCTGATAAAAAATTTCATTTATTTCTGCACTTTCAGGGTTAGAATTAAGATCCAGAATATGTTTGATTTTATGAAAATCTGAAAGGGCGACGAAAGATAGCATGTGCTCTATAGTGATCTGGCCCACGCCATGCCAGTTAAGAATTAAGAGCCCAGATACTGTGTTGTAAAATTGTGGAAGTTGTAGCAATGCCTTTAGGCTGGAAAATCCTCGAGTTTTAGTTACAGTTTTCTCTTATTGCCATCGCTTTAGCTTGCTCATTGCTGACTGTAAACTTTTGCAACAAGTCACTGAAAAATCTTTCACAGCAAACTATGCAGTGGTTAACAAACAACTCATACGACGTAACGTCTTGTTTAAAGCGTTATGTTTGAATTAATATCCCCTTGAAATAGTTTTCTCCCGTTTACAATCATTACAGGAAAATAAGCGTCACAACGTATCGTACTTAAATTTCCAACAATTTTACAGTCACATTAATTTGACGTCTTGCTGAAGTGTAAAGAATGGGGGAAAAGGAAGATAATAAATAGAGGTTTCAGCTGTCTGCGAACCAACTGCCGTTTTATAGTTGACATATAATCGGGTGAATAATTAAAACAGAATAATTTTAGAGCATGTAAGGAAACCGTTACGTATTGAGAATCAAACTACTACCTTCGGCTTGCAGGTGGCCACTCTGAGCCTACACACTACAGACTAACCTGGATATTTGCTATAACCTTTCTTACGTGCCGCTTATATCTCTATAGCCTTCGGATGCGTGTACGTAGCCACTGAACGTAAAATAGCACAAAAATGATATACTTGCTCACAAAAAAAGTTTTATATATATAGTATTGTTCCGTGAAGGACGCCTGAGGGGCGTATCTTAGTTCGTGAGGGATGGAGGTCTTAATAAATAAAATAATAAAAGAAACTAAATGTGATTTCTAATTTATTCAGTCCGCTATTATTTACAGCATTAAATTATCTGTCTCCACTTTTACTCTTTTTTTATTTAACAGTGAGCGCAATATTTAATGCCTACTTCAACTCTAATTAACGTCCTTCTTAATTGTCTCTGTTGGTTACAGTCAATTAACTCATACTCATTATTAATACGTGTTCAGTCTATCTGCTGCCATCATTTATAATGTCTTTCACTCGCGCATCTAGTCCAGTAGTTCAGACTGCTAGCCACGCCCTTCACTGTTTGATACTCGCAGACGCAGACTTCCCTTCCGCTGGCCACAATATTTGTACTCTCAGGGCGACCATCTGGAAGGTTCAACGCACCCCGAGTCGCGCTGAGAGAACGATGTCAGCAATCCAGAGCATCATTCAGATAAACACAGAAGACAATACGACCAGGGTCCGCGGCGCGCATCTGCAATTCAAAACGCTCTGCTGTCCCGCCACTGCCGTCGCTAGCATATAAAAACTATCTGTCCTCTTCCACTAGCTCGCGCGGGAGGCGAAGAGGCGAGCGTGTAACAGTATATTTGGAGTATCTTCACACTTTTTGATCTAAACCTTTAAAAAATCACCACATGTATGACACGTTCGATTATATTCTAAATAATTAATATATCACAAACGTTTTGTACTTCTGTTAACATACAATTTACTTATTTTTGTTTAAATTGAACTTTTACGTATACTTAATATATAAATTATAGTATATAATTAATAATTAACACGAATGAAAACGGGGAGAAAATCGGTGTGTTGGTGATACGTAGTAAGAAATAGTTCTCATGCAAAATATTATTGAAGTGAATGCTCACAAATGAATTGGTTAAGCATGGTTTGCATGAGCCGGAGAAATAAATAGCCTGCAAGTAAAAAATTCGTAGGGCTTCATAAAAGAATAAAGCAACCGTGAACGGACTAGTCCGTTGACAACTGGAACAGACTTTCTCGGAATCTTTCCTACTCCCATTTTTAAGTAATAGATTTAAAAAAAAATACATTAAAACATTCACACTATATTCTCTCTCCGTGCTGCCAAACCAATCGTACCCGCGCAGGTCACTGTTTGTAGTAACGATGCGTGCAGCTGACGACTGTGTTGTTCAAAAGTCTGTTCCAGTAGTGAACCGCCTCTCTCTCTCTCTCTCTCCCCCTCTCTCTCACTCTCTCTCTCTCTCTCTCTCTCTCTCTATATATATATATATATATATATATATATATATATAAAATCCATCTAATTCTCTGGTTTTTTTTTTGTTGTGTGGAAATTGTAGTTTACAACTGCTGCCAGCTGTTCATTATTTAACGCATATTTTTGACGAATATTGATTAGTCTTGGAAGCTTAATTTAATGCATACTACGACTTTGCGGAAATGGGACAACTTAATAACTTTTCAGTGATGTAGTCTTCATTGATTTTAAACTGTTAATAAAGGTAGCCTGAAATGCAAAATCCGAGGAATTGTAAGTAAAAAGAGCGGAATGTGAACTTTAGGCACGTGCAAATGTGACTTTCTTTTTTCTCACGAAACGAAACATATGTTATGAACTTACGTGAAATTAAACCAAAATGAAAAATAATGAAATTATAGCTCACCCACAATAAAAAAACTAACGAATTTCGTAACATTTTAGCAGGGTATTCATTATAACAAATTTGTTGCAAAATTAAACCAAAAAAAATATCTAGGATATGGAGTATTTACTACATGAGGTGTTGCCTACATTTAAATTTTCGTTTTAATAAGTTATTTCAGTTTTAAAATAATGAGAACAAACAAGATCGTGTACAGTGAACGTTGCTGGTGCACTAAATGAATATTCATTAAACGCCCGAAAATCCATCGAAATCGAGAATTTTCGTTTTGTTGCAACTTTTGGTAACCAAATTTCTTACCGAAACGAAAATGAAAATTGTCATTTTTCATTTTTGTTTCTTTATACCGAATATTTGCAACAGCCTAGAGAATTTGAAAAAATAAATAAATAAAATGGCTGTATTACTAACACACAAGTGAATATACATCATATGCACATTTTAACATGTTTATTGAGACTTTCCAAGCGAACGCGCTATCTTTCTGGCTACTCAGGCAACACGCTCCTCTCATCAAACAAAAATTATGTAACCCACAACTCTTCACGTGAACAGGTTCTTGGAGCTGATTCAACTGGATCGCTCGGAAATATATTCCTACTCAAAATATTCGTCTCCCGGTTGCCTTGAGAAAGGTGTTTATGGCCTCTATCTCTTCCGAGTCATTGGCAGTTTCCTGTAGGGTCCGCCATAAATATCCACAAAAGGGATAATGTTCATATCCGCCACAATATCCCTACATTTAGATTCCTATTTATATCACAAACAAATGTCCGGCAGCCACACGTATCCCAATTTGAAACTTATGTTAGTTGAAAAGAAAAAATTTCCAAACAGCCAAATTATATTGTTTAAAAATGTCATGCCGACCAAAAAGTCAAGCTTACTAGAAATTAGACAAATGCATTTCTGCCTGTCAATGTAGTCTTTTATGTTAATTATTTTATGTCAGTGACCATAAAAACTGCACCTTTCCTTCTTTCCCCGAAAATAATTCGATACGAGAATTCTGCCTTTAAAGAAAGACATACCTGACGTATAAATAAGTCGTAGCAGGCTGAATGTGTAAGCAAACACGTTTTTGAACGCCTGTGTTACACTTGTACGATGAACGAAATGGTCAGGAACTACATCAGATTGATTCAGTGATGAATCTTATGGAAAACTGGTTAAACATGCAGAAAAGCCGTCACAGCAAAACCTCAAAACTGTATTTATATGGCAAAGAAGCCACAGATTGACTATCTTTGCATATTTTTTGGAATCGTAATGCTTTCTGTGATACTGTAAACAAGGATTCTTTTTTGGGTTGGCGCAGTTCCCAAAAATTGCACAAGAATGAGTATGTAACTGGGAAAAAAATGATCCCACCTAATACTTACATGTGTGTGTATATATATATATATATATATATATATATATATATATATATATATATATATATTTATAAGAGAGAGAGAGAGAGAGAGAGAGAGAGAGAGAGAGAGAGAGAGCGAGAGAGTTAAATAAGTTTACGGTAATTTCAAAAACTACACACACTGCGTGTTGATGGGAATCTTGTCTATTAGTATCTGAGATAAATTAATAAACATAAATTTTTACTGTGGTTTTCCGTTACTAAAATCAGACCAGAAGGCGTATAAATATATGCTCTACAACACATTCGACCTGTAGAAAAAATTCGATTTAGGTTGCTTTCGTGAGTGAGTGAAGAGATTTGTGCTACTCTTAACAGCGAGGTCTTGAGAGCCGTTGAGGGTGATTGAGGTGAGTATGGAGTAGTGCTGGAATGAAAGGGTGGGGGAAACGGGAGATCCCCGAGAAATCACGCTGACCAGAGGCATCATCCGGCACGATTCCCGCGTGCGTAAAATCTGGGAATGGCCCGGCCGGGTAGTGAACCCGGTTCGCCTTGGTGGGAGGCAAACAGGTTAGCCGCTCAGCCACCGCGGCCCCAAGTTGCTCTCGTGGTTCCATACACTGTCTGCGAAACGGAGGAGGAACTCAGAAATTCATATAAGCATGCTAGTCCAGGAATATTAGTCAAATGAGGGCAAGAATCTCGGAATGAGAGATAGTCAGCTATAAACTTGTAAAAACCTTTATTTTGACACCCTAAAACTTGTCTCAAAACCTACCTATCGTAGGGTGTCCGCGACCACAGATATTTCAAGGTCAAAGGTCAAAAAATCGATTTTTTTTTTTTTTACACATTTATTGCAAATATCTCGTTTCCTATGGGTTTTATGCTATTTGTATTCATTATAAATATTGTAGAGGATTAAATTATCTACAACTTTTGTTTAAACATTTTTTTTATATCTTGAACTATTTTCGAGATAGAGGGCAGAGCGCGCGCAGTGTTTAACTATTTAGAGTATCATTCGAGGTCAACCTGTAGTCCCGATTAAAAACACGCCGTATAAAGTTGATAAATTATTGATAAATATATAATTCTAAATAATTTGCATTTTTTATTAACTATTACGTTATAATTAATAATTTTTTTTCAATAATTCAGTATCTATTCATTTAATAATACTTACCTACTCGTGTACTTATAAAGTTATTAAGGGAAATACTTTGATTACATTTTAAGTAGAAAATAATTAAGTACATCTATATTGAAATCCGTAAACTTATAGATTCTTTTAAAACGTGAAAAATTATACCTGGGACAACGGACCTCTATTGTATAGTACGAACCTTTCTATTTATAGCCAGAAAGGACAGACGTTCAATTGCTTACTCACGACCCGTTTCTTTTTCAAGGAACCACTGTTATTCGTTAGTTTTGAATCGTATCTTGGTAACTACGGACGTACAATTTTAAGAGTGATGGATAATTTGTGTTTTATATGTAAAAAGTCAGATTCGGAAGGTGAATCATTAGTGAATCTAGTGCGTGGTATAAAAACTCTGAGAACTGCAAGTATCGAACGAAACGACGGTCTTATTGATTATTTAAAAACCGTAACCTCTGTACAAGTGCATGAAAAGTGCCGAACTGTTTACATTAGCAAAAATTGTATATTAGCAGCAAAACGGCGACTAGAACAAGATGAAACTACAGCTTCTCCAACTGTACCGCATAAAAGACTAAGTGAAGTGTTCGATTTCAAGAAGCAGTGTTTATTTTGTGGTGAAATAGCTGACGAGGCCGCAGAGACAAAGAAAAAAGAAAATTATAGACGCAAGATAAGTGCAGTGAGTACTCTTGAGTTTAAAGACAATGTTATGAAAAAAGCAGAAGAACGTGGTGATACTTTCGGAGAATTGGTGAAAAATCGTATATTTTTTAAATATGATTTATTTGCTGCTGAAGCTAAATACCATGCTGTTTATTATACGAATTTCTTCACAATTAAAGTACCATCGTCTCATCCGAAACTTCGTCAAGATAATCAAGTTTCAGAAGCTATGATAGAGATTTTCAATTACATAGAAAATAATAACGATTCACAATTTACACTAAAAGAGCTTAAAGATGTCTTGACAGGGTATGTACCAGATGATAAAACTATTATTTCAAGGCTACAACAAAAGTACTTAACCAATATAATAATTACGAAAAAAGTAGGAGCTTTTACGATCATTTCTTTTCGTGATTCACACGCTAGTATTTTATCAAAAGCTTGGTACGATAATAAAAACTTAAATCCTCAAGCAGAAAGACTAAGAACTGTAGAAGAGAACACGGAGGAATTTGAAATTTTACAGCGACTGGAAAACGATGATGAAGAAGAAGAAAATTGAAATTAGAACTTGTAGTTCTTATTATTATTCAATTCTTTTAATTTCAACGTTCATAAATGTATGAAATGGAATTTTTCCAAAAAAACATTAATTAAAAATTTAATTCTTTTCTTTTTATTTAGTTAGGAAGTAATTAGTATAAATAATATTAGAATTAAAAAATAATTAAAGTATTTCCCTTAATAACGTTATAAGTACACGAGTAGGTAAGTATTATTAAATGAATAGATACTGAATTATTGAAAAAAATTATTAATTATAACGTAATAGTTAATAAAAAATGCAAATTATTTAGAATTATATATTTATCAATAATTTATCAACTTTATACGGCGTGTTTTTAATCGGGACTACAGGTTGACCTCGAATGATACTCTAAATAGTTAAACACTGCGCGCGCTCTGCCCTCTATCTCGAAAATGGTTCAAGATATAAAAAAAATGTTTAAACAAAAGTTGTAGAGAATTTAATCCTCTACAATATTTATAATAAATACAAATAGCATAAAACCCATAGGAAACGAGATATTTGCAATAAATGTGTAAAAAAAAAAATCGATTTTTTGACCTTTGAACTTGAAATATCTGTGGTCGCGGACACCCTACGATAGGTAGGTTTTGAGACAAGTTTTAGGGTGTCAAAATAAAGGTTTATACAAGTTTATAGCTGACTATCTCTCATTCCGAGGTGAAACCCCCTAATATTCCTGGACTATGCGTACAGTCAGTTTCACAATATTATGAGCTTATTTTTGAAATATAAGTTCACCTTGTAAGTTGAACGAAACGGGGAAACTACCTGTTTGATGGAAGGTATCTTGACTTCCACATAACTTGTGTGTCAAAGCATACTTTGTGGGATGTGCTGAGGGTTGCACAGCTCTGAAGGGGCCCGCATACATTAATTACTTTTGCGTATTGAGACAGAGAATTTACAGAGCACACGTATTTGAATTTGAAGTAGTGCCACATGTAACGACGGGAATTTCAGCCACGATCATATAATTTTACGTAATTAATTTCATATTCTTCACAGACAGTCTCTTCATCTGTCCCATCTCATGATTCATCCCATATTTTTAAATTCATCCGGTTGTTTATCTCCTGGGGTTGATGAGCAATAAGCTTCTCATAACATACAACTCCCAACATGTGGGACCATGTAATTAATCAGAACGATCTTCCCTTAACCTTTGAAGAACCTTCTTCTGTTACTACAAGACAGTCCTCACCCTCGAATTTCGAATAACCCAAAATCCTCTGGATCGAAGAGAATTATAATCAGGAAAGAGCTTCCGATACAAAAGAACACGGAAGGGATCTGCCTCAAAATGAGTGGTAGATGAGGACATATCCAGACAGGAGACCACGAGAGAGCCATTATGACATTATGAACCTGTTAGTTAACAAGTCCTTATTCAGTATATCCTGACAACCACGTCCCACGTTAGTTCTAAAGGCCTGAGTCCTCTGAGGGTTCGATGATGATCATATTTTATGGCACCATAACATAAGGAGATGTATTCAACGGCTCAGTGCCTTTCAAGTGCTTCAGATTATCTGCAGAGGACTCTTCTTACCTAACATTTTTTTTCCATCTTGAAACACCGACTGGAGAAATTTTTACGTTATAAATTACACACCAGAGATTAAGTGCGATATCGCAACCTTTCTAAACGTGCCTAAGGAATTGTTAAATGTCACGAGTAAGAAGTTATTCGTTACTTTCCGTTTTAGATTTAGTAACCAGTTAAGGGATGCACCTTTTCCTTGATATTTCCAAACTTTGTTCCTTTTTGGTTAGTAGTTTCTCACTTTTATGAACGTTTTTTTATTCACATTAATTCTTTCCGCATCTTCAATTCCATTCTATCGTCCCATATTTTGATATTGGATAATCCTAGTTCCTTACTTAAACCCAAGTTTCGTATTTTATCTCTTCTTGTGCAACACGTAAGTGATCATAAATTTCTCATTTATTCTGTCTGTATTCCGTTCTCTTAGGTTCAGCTTATCACCCATGATTCTCTTCTGTACCAGAATCACCATATTTTCATATACCTTGAGGCCAGAGTCTTTCCTTGTCTTATCTTTAAGGGCTCAGTTTATTGCGCAATGTGTGATGGAAAATGTGCATGTCTTCAAGTCAGTGTATTTGTCATCATTCAAAAATATGTCACTTCCTAAATAATAAAACTGATTAACCTGCACGGAGGTATTGTCGTTTGTTATTATAATTTTTGCACTCCTCGGAGTCTTTCCTATAAACGCCAGTAATTTGGTTTTCATAATAGATATTCTGATATTGCATTTTTGGTATAGGCTTACTATATTTAAATTAAGGTTTCCCACTTGTGACCCATTTCCTATCTCAAACAGAAGTGTCACGTTATCCGCGAAAAGAAGAGGATTAAATACCTTCCATATATTTATCTAGATAAAACCCTTTCGTTATTTTGGATCTTCATTCTCGAATGGCTTCGTCAATATTTCTGATGTAACTAATAGGCCTACTTTCCTCAACGTGGATGCAATCAATTTTTAAATAAATTCTTAAAAGCTGAGTTAATAGGAATGACTTGACTTCTCTTTGAAAGCAATAATATTAGAAATGATACCAGAAACGCATGCGACAGCAGTGAGACAATTGCAAGCACACACGTGCTTTATCCGGGACTTAAACCCAGAAAACCTCGTCCAATAAGCTAGCGTGTAATGCACTGCATTGCGGGGGTCGGATTCAGAGAATCAACTTCTTATCTAATAAGTTTAATGTTTCGAATGAAAGGGTTTTCTAACCTTAAATATTTACAGTGCCGTCATTTTAAAAATAAGTGACTGTGCCACTTAAAACATATAATTTTACACGGCCTTCTTGTGTGGAGAATTTGGTGGGAATTGATTGTATGATCCCTGAGATATGGCATAGTAAAATTTATTTTCTTATATGATGCTATTGCCAATAAAAATATGCTCTGTGTACGATACTTCTAATGTATACTGTCCGTATAACAATTATGGTTGAATTGGGTTAAACTGTTAAATATATACGTTGCAAACTTACCTAAATTATTTTTGACTCCACCATTTTGAACATCGTTGTCTGAACCACTTAAAGCGCGAAAGTTTAAATTGCCTTCTGTAGCATTTATGGTGTGCCCAATTTGGTACAAATTAGTTGAAATGTTCCAGTGAAACATTTGGTGGGAACCAGTTGATTGGTATTCGAAATATGGCATAAAACTTGCATACTCTCCGTGTGGCGATCTTCATAAATGGAGGACAAAAAGTAATGAAGTAGCACATTCGACGACTGCACACTGTCAATATACAAACATAACTTAAAATAAATTACTCAGCTTCGTAGATATAGCACACAAAACTAAAATGATTTTATAGCCGCCATTCTGAAAATAAGCGTATCATACTTAAAAACTACATATATTAATATGGCATACCACAGTACAACACATTCACTATATTTGGTAAGAATGCGTTTGTTGCTTCTCGAAGTATGGGATAAAAACTTTATTTTCATTGGTGGGGCTATCATACAAAATGGCAGAGAAATAAGCCCCCGCATAGACATATTTGATTGTTGTAACAGGCAGGCACTGCCAGCATACAACGTTAAGTTGGAATTTGATTCGTCGATATAATATACGGAATTAAAATATTAATATAGCCACCATTTTTAAAATAAGTGACTGACCAACTTACAACATACCAGTTTACGCCACCTGCTTTAGTACTACTTGATTGCCAATTTTGGTAGGAATCTGTCAATTGTTTCCCGAAACATGGCATACAAACTTTACTTGTTCGCGTGTTGCTACCTTACAAAATGGAGGACAAAAGATACTCTGTGTAGATAAAGTTGATAGATTTAATATCTACTGACAGCATATAACGATTAGTTGGAAATGATTACATGGTTTCGACGATATAGCCTCAATAGCTAAAATACTAAATGTACACCTTTTCGAAAAAAATAAGTTCGTGACATACTTAAAACATTCAATTTTACACCATATGCCACAGTACTACATGTTTGCCAAATTTGATAGGAATTGATCAGTTGTTTCCCGACATGCGTCATAAAACTTCATTAATTCGCATGACGCTTCTGCTCATTGTTAACTTGTCCTCTACCAATGCTGAGCGAATTCATTTTTCTATCTCTTTCGAAGGAAAAAACCGAAGAACTGTACAGATCTTGACATGGGAAAGGAAAAGCTGAACTACTTGTCAATTCTTCTTCACATATACCAAGATCATGTTGATTGTGTTGCCATTAGCGAGATGTGTCGTGGGTTTGTAAATAATGACTACCGAGTTAAAGTAATTTGGAAATAATTTATTTTAAACTTTTTTGTAATAATAGTCAATTAGAATGTATTTTTGCCTCTTGTATGCATCTTGGGTTCTAGATTACATACATTTATCTTTTATTTCTATACCATTACAGCGCTATAATTAAATTCGAAAAGAGAGTAAAATTGTTTTAAAAGGATGTCAAAAAGCTAGTCTCTCCTGTGTCAGGTCTGTTGTTTCGCCACTGCTTCTGGAGGCTGAGAAAATAGGTACCCATATACTTTCCGTATCGTACGGGCATTCCAGCAAAACAAGCCATGTCCTACGGATCCCTGTGAATGATGTGCAGCGAAACAAGCCATGTCCTACGGATCCCTGTGAATGATTTGCTGTACACGGTGAAACATCAGGGAAACTGCGGAATATGCTGTTTTCCTCGCCGTTTGACCAAGAAAATTTTTAGCCATTCCAGACTTGACGAATTACAAACTAGAGTCTTGTCGGAGTGTTCGCAGAGATGTTGTGTTTGTTCTGCTAAGAACTGGACACACTTTTTTCAGACACAAATATCTTTCCTGCAGTGAAATAACAGTGTGTTGTTATACCCTGGCAGTGTGAGACATCTCATTGCATTGCGTGTTGTCTCAATTTTGATTACATGTTTCGATAACATCTCGGTAATGGGCGAACGACGCACAACCGTTTTAGCGTAATTTTTTTTGTGTATGAGGTTTGTTTTTGTTCACATCTTAGCGGCTTTTTTTTTCGTGTGTGTTCTAGTGTCAACATTAATAGTAGCTTATCATATTTTATTTTATTATTCAATACTGTATATGTCAAGAAACATATTGTTACGAATTCTAATAGATAAAGACTGTTCTCGGTAAACTGAGCACTTTTGAAAGTCCTTCTTAAGATCTACTTGTATGCACATTGTGTATTCTTGCACTATATGTAAATTTAACATTCGCACGGGCCTCATCACTTTATTCCTGCGTTCGTCGAGGAAAACTGTAAAATTATAAAAAGAGTTAAATCTTTTACACGTTTGCTAATATACTTACTTATATGCATTAAAGAGAAGGTTACATAAATCATTTAGTATTCAGAAACCTTTACCTAACACTTTTAATTCGACATTAAAACATGGAACTACTTTCCCTCCGTTGTTGCCAACTTTGCTGGGCCCATGTCAGTCAGTGTGCCCGTTAAAACATATGCATGTAAGGGCAGTGATATTTTTCAAAGGTTTACTTCAAAAGTGCTCGCTTTACCGTGAACAGCCTATAGACATGCGTACGTAGTAATATTTCTGGCGCCTACGAGATCAGCATAGGAGAAGCACTTCTGATCGTAATAATACAGACGACTAACAAATTGTTGATTCTTAGAGAAATATCTCTTCTAAAGCTTCGTTCTAAGTTTTTTTCCCAAGAAAAAGATTTCGCGACTCAATTGTCTTCATTGATTCAGAATTATTTCTGAGATCTCCGTACCTGCAAAAACTGAGCAATACCTAATATTTAAATATGACAACCGCTCACTCTTGCAATTTTAATTTTATTCAATTAATTTTTTCTTTTGCGTATTCGTTCCGATACTTGCGAGAGACCAACTTCATGGTGGACTGAAGGATTACATTCTAATCCTGTTTCAGTCCTGTTTCTAAGAAGAAAAAAAAAATCGAATCTGATTTCGCAATACATTGCTGCAAATCAAATACAGACTAAAATTTTGTTCTGAAGGAGATACCCAGATGTTTGTCATTATATTTCTCGAGATTCCAACGTATCTTGTTATGCCATACTGACGTAACGTTTTGTAGCACCACTGCGGAAACTCCTACATTTTTTTCAGTTTCTTTATTATAATCTGGCTGAATATTCGTGATACGCGAAATTAGCAATTACAACTCTTTCTCGTCGATGATTTGAGAGGCCGCCGTTTTCAAGTCCACATAGTATCGCTGCTTTCTAGCTCGGCGAAGGCCAAATTGGCTCTCTTCAAAACTTGTTATGAATATCCCCAAGGTAGAGTTACCAACACATTGCCAAACTTTATCATAGTTTGCAACTCCCGCCAATATTCAACATACGGAAACACCACTACTAATAGAGTTGCAAGATTTTCTATTGAAATGCAGTTACTTTTGATATAATTTTACGTTACCTGTATTGACAAATCTGCAAAAGATCATGCAAAAGTACTGTCGATAACCTCTTTTTTTTTTTTTAACCTCTTTGCAGTATTCTCTGGCCGCTAATTTACCTGGCGGCGTGCGTTCCTCGCGTTTGTTTGCAGGGATTGGCCCGTTCGATATTCGATCTACGTCATCGCCACCAGTTCCAGTCGCTGGACGACTGCGCCATTCGCATCTCCGCTGAGACTCTGAAAGCGTTTCTGTGCGACACTGTGCAGCGGGTGGCGCATTTTGACAAGTGTGTTGCCAATCTTCTCATAGGCCTGCACGCTCTTAACCTTTCCAGGCCCTTTTTAATTCACGGCTTCAGGCGTTGCAAACAAAACATTCAACGGTGCGCCCTGTACTTGAGTCGACACAACACTTGTTTCGTTGTCACAGCCAATGACCTGTATACTATGTGTTCGTATACGGGAATGTGAACCAATTATGATCTAGACCAGTAAGACGGTTTGCGAATCGTTTACCCACAGGTAAGATCATTGGACAATGAGCTTCGCAGTGTGCAGTACAGATCAAAAATAACCTACACGTACGTAATGTACACAAATATGTACACTGGGTCCTAATGGGTTAAGAAATTCTTCGCAAATTTACCGCATCACAGTATACGTACATATACTGTTAACGTTAAACTGGACACTTTCGAAAGCCCTGCTTAGGATCTACTCGTATGCGTATTGCGTATTCGTACACAATACGTAAAATTAAAATCGCGATGTACCTAATCACTTTGTACATGCGTCGGTCAAGTGAAACTGTGGAATGATTGGAAAAGCAAATATTAAACAGATTTGCTAATTCTTTCAGGTATATACGCTTATAAGACAGGAAGCGTAAAAATAATTTCAGTTCAAACGAATGTTTACCAAACATTATTAACTCGACACGTTAAGACAAAGAAGTACTTTTCCTCCGTCGTTACTAACTTTACTTGTCGCACGCGTCAGTCTGCCCGTTAAAATATACGCAGTTGCCAACAGCGACATTTTTAAAGGTTGGAGAGAAAGTGATCGGACTACCTTGAACAGCCCCTAGTGAGAATGAACTAATGATAAAGTGTGTTTTTTTTTTCACACACCCATGGTAGTGTTCCCACATATCCTCAGGAATGAGTCTAATACGTATGGAAGTTACCAACTTTAAATAATATCAACGATAAACATTCGTATATTTTCAATCTGATATGTGGTATTATATCCACACAGTTAATATTTTTTAAACTTCCATTACATTTCGGGAATTTTATTACGATATATTTTTTTTATAGTGAACATAAACATTACACATGAATTTGAGAATGAAATAGCTCTTTTGTGGTATTATAGAGTGTATGAGTTATTGATATCATCACTGCCGAGTCAAAGGCTTCATTTCAATGTTTAATGCAGAAACAACGCATTTAGCGCACGTGTACGGCTTTCAGAATACATTAAGTACGACAGATATTTTACTGGAAATATGCTGTTTACACTCTCATGTTTGTAAATAAGTGTTGTTTTGGGCAGCGAAGAAGAATCGCTACTGGTTCTCTCCGCATGTTACACTCCAGCATGCGCCACAGCGTATGAACGTCGCGAGGGAAACGATAAAATAACGTCCAGAAGATGTCGATCACTATCGTGGACTGTATTAATAAGAAGTTACCAAAGACTACGAAGTAACTACGAATAACAACATAGTTGTTATATTTCCGCTAACCCTTGATAATGGACTACTTGAAAAAATAAATTAATCTTTCCTTTATAAATCACGAGCATTCCTTTCTGTCACGTGACCACCATTTTGGCGTTGCACGCCGAGAAGAATTTACATGAGAGAGAATATTCTCACTCACGTAATATCGAGGTTGAATGGTTTCGCCGCAAAAGAGTCTGCTACAATGATAAAATGAACTGAAGAGTCACTTGCAAGATGAGAGAAAAGAGACAAGAAATCAACGTGGGGCGTATTTATGGATATTCTATATGAAGAGTATCGTGTTCCAGGAAATAATTTTTGCAGTGGAGTTGTTTATAGTTTCTAGTTGCTCGTTTCTGCAAACATTTTCCTGTGTCGCCTCTAAATCCTTTATATTAAAAGGACTCTGCGGTGTTATATGAAAATAAGTTGGCTGACATTCAAACCATAAAGCCCACAGGAACACGCAGTCAATTTTTAGCAATATCCCTACACGGTTTTGCAAAATATCATTCATCTACAGTTAATAAGAAGCCGAAGAAAGAATAAAACACCTTGTTGGTTGTAAGCGATGAAAGCACGATCCAGGTACGAGCAAATTATCCCTTCATCGACTCTGCGTGCAATGCACAAAATTGGTGTGCAGTCTTTTCGTTGGAAACTACCATTTTTAATAATAAAAGTGGCGAAACTTGTATGCTTTACATCTTGACTTTACTACAAACATAATGAACTAAAGTTTTTGTAATTAAAAACGATTACTTGACAATTTTCCCGGTTAAACCACTTTGGTTAAAACAAATAAAACAGAAGTACAAAACAGATACATCTCTTTAGATGTTAATAACTTTTTAATGTTGTTTGAAAGTAGATATAAAAAACCAAACCGATTTTGGATAAAACCCTTTTGAATAAAATACTTTTCTCCCACCGGCGACGTAGTCAGGCAACATTCCCGACAGTAGAACACGCGGCGGGTTTGTGGATTAAATATGCGCCCTGTAGCCTCGCAGCAGGGTACCAATTTAATCCAGGAACCCGCCGTGTATCCTACTTGTGACAGTTCAGTGAAATGTTTGTGACTGTCGCTGGTTTTTATACTTAGCCAGTTTAGGATTTATCATTTAAATAATATTGCTGTACACACGAAACCCTCATTTTCTCGGGGATCTTCCGTTTCCCCGCCTTTTCATTCCGGCTTTGCTCCATCTCCACCTCGTTTCGCCCTCATCGGCTCTCAAGACCTCGTTGTTAAGAACCGCCAAAATCTCTGTATTCCACTCATTTTCAAAATTGTTGAATTTTTTTTCTTGTGGTTTCGACTTTCGAACTCTTAGTAGGTGGCTATACATATCCACGAGTTTAATAATTAGAAAGAGGAATTTTTATTTAATTTACCGCTTATATGTTGGTGAACAACATTAATGGCCATCGTGCAAAATACGCGTGTGCGTACGATCAGAGGATTGTAGACCCGTAACTCGTATGTCCACCGATGCGAGATACGAACATTGTTTACCTAAATTCATAAATTTGTCTAAAATTTAGTGATTTCAGTAGTTTTGACCCTTATTATCAAAGTAGTAGAGTAGTGGCGTAAAAACACTTCATTTTAGTGGGCCGTATCTAGTAAACAATTAAAAGATCCGAAATAAACTCGGCGTACTAGTAGTACATAGATAAGCATTTAATTCACAATTTCGTTACCCCTTTTATCCGCCATTTATAAGATAGCACTAACTGTAATATATAGCATTACATAACATTTTTTGAAACTCTCAAAAAGAATAAAACAAATTTCACCGCCAAATAGTATTATTAATGTCAGATTGAATTAAGAAATTTTAAATGATAAGGTTTGTACTTTCAAAATGACTGATTTGTTATACCTTGTGCCACATATTATAAGCTACAACAAACACACAAATTTATTATTTAGCCCACCATATTGATAAATAACGTGATACAAAAATGTTACTTGAATATATCTTATTTCTCTTTCAGCCGAGATACACTACATTCTGTATGCAAATTATAGTATAGAAGACCATCAAAATTTTTTTCCATTGACCTTTTATTTTAACAATGGCAATCTCACTCTTGCAGTTTTACATGCCATATATGTGGTAAATATTTTTAAAACAAACTTATTTAGAGTACGTTCTGTATGCACTGAAACAACTAAATAAAGTGCTTCAGTCGTCTCTGCCATTTCGGAAGGCAATGCCACCACATGTTGTTATAAGTTTATTTAATATAACTACTAGACCATTTACCGTAAAATGTGGTGGAAATTCTTCAGCTGAATATTTTTTTATAAACACAAATATCGTGTTAGACAATCTTTCGAGAACTCTATCAAAAGTATTGTGTGTGCATGTTTGTGTGTTTCCGTTCAATTATATTTTCCAGACCAGTTCTTGAATTAATGAAAATGTTTCGGTTTCCACAGTGCGAAATCACTTAAAGGAATCACACTTGCATATTTTTTTAGTATGTCGCCAAATCTATATTTATACTTGTTGAAAATCAAATAAGAGCTAAATCTTTCTTGTGATTTTTTCTAGTGATATACACTTTTTTTTAAGTAAAATTGTTTTAAAATTCGAAATTATATTTTAGAACGTGAACGACTCTTCAAGCATAGGAAAATATAATTATTTTGTTTTCCTAGAAGTAAGAAAAATGTACCTAATTTGGACTCCAATAAGTATCTTTGCAAACCATTTATTATGTACGTGCATTTTCATTTGTTCTTTACCTCAGCTTATCGCCAGTGTATTTATTATGAAATACACAAATGTTGTTCTTCTTATTCCCCGTCGCACGCGCAACGCTCTCCACGCCCTTCGCCAGCGTCGAAGCTCTGATTGGCTGAAAATCGTCGCACCGCGTCGCTCATTTGTGAAGACCGCTTTAAGGAGCTCCTTGTCAATGCGTAAATTTCGAAGATAAATTATTTTTAACAACCAAATAATAAACGCTGTTTTCTTAGAGTATCCACGAAGAATTAAAAAGGGTTTAATTAATTCTTATTAATTTTTTTCAAAACTAAGTAAGTATAAGTTTAATTTAAAATTTTAGAAAATAATATTAACCATGAAAATAGGTAATTTTCCTTAAAGCGCCAGTATTCATTAAGCGTATTCCTTAAGCAATGACACGTAGAATTGTTTGAAACTGTTATCTTTAAAATCGATGCGGTTTCTTCAGACTTTATGAACCAAACCTTTGAAAAATCGCCCCATGTACGATGTTTCTGGTTGTTACGTGCCACATGTCAAAAGTGTTTTGTAGTTCTACTAACACAAAAGTACCTCTTTTGTTGCTAACTTGATATTCTACCTATATCCTTTCTATAAATTATAAAATCTCATTTATAGCTAAAATGAATCAAAATAGTGATAAAATAGTTGTGTAGGCAATGCCTAAGAAATATATATTATGCCAAACGTGATTACACTGAGTGCGCGAGATTATTCTGTACCGTCCCTCTGGTGTGTAATTATCTAGACTTTGGTTACGTTTTGTCTGCACAATGCATAGGGATATCCTGGAAGCAGAACTTTAGCAAGGCTTCAGGGAAGTCGGAAGCACCCCGTGAACAGACTCCAGGCAGCGCACTTAAGAAAAGATGGCCAGGTATAACACTCAATCAGGCTTTTGTTTTTTTTGAATTATGTGGGTTTGAACGAGACCTCTCAGAAGCATTAACGTGCCGCGGAGTAACACTGCAACGCTCCGGCACCGCTCTCGTGACGAGAGTGGATTCGAACGTCGTCTACTTAGCCCCTGCGAAGGCTATCAGCGGCGCCATTTTTTTCATCCTCGCGAGGGAAAACTGAAAGTGCTCGGAGCGAAAATCCTTGTACTCGTTAGGCGAGAGGACCAGCACTTATAAGCTGTTCACAGTAAAGTGAGTACTTTTTAAGGCCCTTTCAACAGGCATTAACCACTAATAAGTAGATTTTTTTTTTGCAGCTCCAGACGTTATCTTTTGGGGTGGTAGAATGTATACACTGTGTTTATTAGTCTGATGGCGATGTTTATATTAAAAAGTGACATTAAGATATAAATTTGATAAAAAGAAAACTTCAGCAAGACCTTAAAAAGTGCCCAATTTACCGCGAATCTCCTATACCAGTGCTGCAAGCCACGTGTTAATGGAGCGTCCACCCTTACCTGACGTCACTGTATAACCACAAAATACTTAACACTTTCAACAAGGTGCCCATATCACATATTATCAATCCTATTGTGACGTCTGGAAAGCAAGGGGTATCACGTAAGAGTGGAATGGAGTGGAGTGGAGATATTTGGGCGTCCCTTAACATCGAGGTCTTGAGAGCCGATGAGGGTGAAGTGAGGCGAGTATGGGGTAGCTCCGGAATGCAAGGGCGGGGGAAACTGTAGATCCACGAGAAAATCCGCCGACCAGCGGCATCGTCTGGCATGATTCCCACATGCGAAAATCCGGGAGCGACCCCGCCGGGAATTCAACACGGTTCGCCTTGGAGAGAGGCGAGTAGTGTAGCCACTTCACGACCGCGGCCCTGATCACATAAGAAATGTATCCTTTCATATATAGAGTGTTCCCAAGTAACCACGATTCGGATATTACACCTCAAAACTAAATGCAATGTTCTTATGAACATATGCCAGAACGTCGATAGCTTCCGAGTTACAGACCTTCCAATGTTGAACTGGAAGCAGTTGTAATAGTCTTCCTAACGCATTTCAGTTCGAGTGGCTGTAGTCATTTTGCTGTACCAGCAGTGATACGTCACTCTACAGGAAGTGCTCCAAATGCCCACCTTGTACCTGAATGCACGCCCTGAAAACGCTGCGTCATTGATTGTCTGGCGCGTTCGAATACTCCAGGAATTGCACGTATCTGCTGGCAACCTTGTCCCCCTTCGCTGGCGAAGTACTGCTATGTCCAGAACTGGAGTTGCATAAACAATGGCCTTGCGATGCCCCCCACAGATAATAGTCCAGCCGATTGAGATCCAGGGAGCGTGCAGGCCAGGCGATTGCTGTAGCACGGTATATCCGCCTGTGCGAGACATGCAATGACTCACAAAATCCCAGCTGATCACATTAACACACACCCTAATAAAATATTGACTATTATCAATACGTGTGGTACAGTTTCGGACAGTCTGTAACTCGGAAACTATCGACTTGAGGACATATGTTCATAGGGAAATATTGCGTTGTTTCGGGTGGGGTTCAAGTACTAGCCACACTTCGATTACTCCAGGCATATTTGGGAACATCTGTATATCACAGGGCTGGGAAACCCCTCTCGACAATAAAATACGGGATTGAGCTTGATGAAAATGATAGAAACTATTTATCCGGTTCGCCGTTGTTATAGATGGACGTAAAAATGTTCAACTCCTTGAACGTAGCACACCGGTAACCACCGTTCATCGCGCACACCTGATGAGCTAGCTAACCGTGGAAAAGTGAACAGAAGACATCCCGAAAAGGGATGGCTAAAGGCCAATGAAATTTTCGGTTCCTCACGGATACACTTAAATATTTCGCATGCAGAATCCATTCACGGTTACTTCACATTTTTCTGAAGCCTTGCTAAAGTTCTACTTCCAGGATATTACTCCGCCTCGTGCGAGCTAAGCTTAACTAATTCTAGACAATTACACCAGAGGACAACGCTCTAGTTTCCTGCGCACTCAGTTGTAATATTATTTTCTGTGAGAACTATTTATTACTAGGCGCTACTAACACAGATTTTGCTAACGGTTTTATTCGTGTTATTATAAAAAATATATTATAATGTATAAATTAAATATAGGTAAAACTTCAATTTAACTAAAAATAAGATACGTTTGTGTGTACAGTGATATATAACTCTTGTGATGCATGGCATATTTAGGAAATAATTAAACACATAACACATGGGGTGGTTTTTCAGAGGTTTGTGTTATAACGTCTAAAAAAAAAAAAAAAAAAAAAAACGCCAATAGACTGTACCTTGCTGCAAGCGATAATTTCGCTAAGTAATTTCTCCAGTATCGGAAGTGTTACGAATACAGATGCGGAATGGTGGTGTGTATTGCGAACTTCAGCCACACACTTGCCAGCAAAATGGCCTCACCGGCCAATAAATTTCACGTTATAAACTACAGAATCAAGTGAGTGAGTGAAGATATTTGCACGGCTCTTAACATTGCGGTCTTGAGAGCCGATGAGGATGATTCAGGTGAGTATGGAATGAAAAAAAAAAGGGGGGGGGGGTGAGATCCCCGAGAAAACCGGCCGACCAACGGCATCGTCCGCACGATTCCCCAATGCGAAAATTCGGAGTTACCCGGCCGGAGATGGAACCTGTATCGCCTTGGTGGGAGAAGAGCAGGCTAACTGCTCAGTCACCGCGGCCCCTGGAGACTAAAGGACACTACACAATTGGAAACGTTAGCATTTGACTTTGTGTTTTGACTTGACGTTTGCTTTTCAACAGGTTGTTTCCAATTAAGTTTGACACAATTGAACGATTAAACATTAAAGTTAAGCCGTCTTGACTTTACGATTTCGAAAAGTTGAACTCAAAAAATAATTTCTTAACGTAGTTAGTTAGTAACAGATCAGGTTATAGTTTCAGATTTTTTTCCAGAGTCCATATTCCTGGGAAAATTAATTAATTAAACTATAAAAACAACTTCCAAACCTGGGTCTAGTTCTCACTAGGCGCAGTAGAGTGCACAATAAAGCAGAAGATGACTGCATTGACATTCATATTCACATTCCTCGTAGACACATGAAACCTGGGCATAAAATATTCACACTTTTAGCCACTAATAAAACATACACAAATTAAAAATAGATACCTTTTGATCAAAAGTTTCTTTCTCAATATTTTTATCGACCAAAGACTCTTAAGTTCGAGCAGGATAATTGTATAAAAATTATGATATCATTAATGCCCTACTTAATGGTTTTGGCAGAATATGAGTAAAATTACCATAATTTTTGCCAACAGCCTACGTAGAAATGTTATAAAAACCAATACAAAATACTTCTAAAATGTGTTTCCACTTTCAAAACACCATTTTACGTGGTAATATGAACATTCAGCCTTTCATTCTGAGTAGGGGGAAAAGGCCGATTCTAGACCAAATTGTGTCGGTGTGCAGGGCACGGGTACACGGCCACAATCTTGGATGATGTCGCTGCCGCCATATCGTATGACGTCACCATCTTGGATTTTGTCACCATATTGATCAACGTCATTTTCGACCGCCATATTGCCGGCCAGTATGCCGCCATATTGGATTAAATTTTTCTGCTGTCATTCTGCCTAGATTTTTCCAGCTCTGCAATTCCGCCTGGATTTTTCATTCTCTGTCATTCCACTAAGATTTTTTCTATCATTCTGCCTAGATTTTTCCTGCTCTGCCATTTCACCATCTTGTATTACATGATCTATCAAGCTTCCTGGCATCTACCATTTTGTTTTTCATGCTCTATCATTCCACCTTGGTATCCACCATCTTGAACTTCATGTTCTATCATCCCACCTTAGTACCCGACATATTGCATTCCATTTTTTCATGCTCTATCATACCACATTGATATCTATGACAAGCTGTGGCATTGTGCGGCTCGCGGTGTGCAGTTCATTCGCCTTCGCATCCGCCATCCACCGCATGCTCTATCATTCCACCTTGACATCCACTATCTTGGATTTCATTTCTTTAGGCACATTCGTTTCACCTCATGCTCTATCATTCTGCCTTGGCATCTACCATCTTGGATGTTATTTCTTCACTAGGACAAATGGAGCCGAAGAGAGGGCTGAGGGTTAATGGTCGCCATCTTGGATTTTATTTCTTCATGCTCTATCATTCTGCCTCGGCGTCCACCATCATGGATTACATTTCTTTAGTTACCTTCATTCCACCTCATGCTCTATCATTCTGCCCTGACATCTAGGACAAGCAGTGTAGGTGTGTGGCTCGAAGCTCTGCCATTAGCCTCCAGGTGCACTGCAAATTTTATTTTGTTTTTCTGAACTTTTAAAAAAAGGAGGAGGATAGGATCGAACTGCTGAACCTCTGTTCTGCATACCAAGATATGTGGAGAATTGAGATATTAAATGATGTCGATCCCAACCATCATCATTAGGAATATATATTTAAATACTTCCCACCATCTTGGCTTAACAGTATGTTAGGCATATCGATCGTGATTTATTTAATGTATTTGTTAAAAACACATCACATATGAGGAGGGATTATTAGCATCATATGATTAAATATCATTTGCATGTTCATACCTTTACATAGACCATCAATGGCATACAAGTGCAAAGCCGATTGTGATTTATTTAATATCTCTGTTAAAAAGGCATCACATATGAGAAAAATATTTTAATGAGTGTATATGATTATTAGAATATTACTATTCTGTTATTTGCATGTGCATATCTCCACATAGACCATCAAAGGCATACAAGAGCAAACATATTGAAAATATGGAACAATAGTTATGTACACAAACCTAACAAAATTTAAAATAATATATATTGGTTGGCACATTACTCATGGTTAAGCTTGCAGGCTATATCAATGATGAAATAATGTCTCAAAAACATTCGAATTTAAAAAAGGAAAATTATTTATTTTACATATTTACAATCAAACTTCAGGAGGAAGAATTATATCGCACACTTGCATGCAGGCTTCGCACCTCCTCCAGAAGGAGAGAATAGTTTTAATCACACAGTATACAACTGGTATATGTTGCTGCTGACATCTCCTCCTGCATGAGTCGAACTTTGGCATGCAGATCCCACAGAGTAACATCCTCTTCCTCTTCATCCACATCGTCCAGGTTCTCGAGACGCCCTACTGATGCTATTGAGTCTGGCATGTACTCACTCCAAGACACTGGAGTCAGTACTCGTTCTGGTGGTAGGAAAGCCTCTGCTGGAGATGGTGGGGGATGCTGGAGATGGTGGGGGAGAGGAAGCTGTTGCTGGAGGTGGCATCCATGCGAGGTCCTCCCCGAAGGCGAGGGAGGTGTCCATCGCCGGTATCACTTGCGGTCAGGCGATCTGCTGCACTCCCTCTCATGATAAAAAACATGCTGGGATGATGGTGGAACAGGAGGTATACATCTCCTCGGCATTGTCTCATCGTCATAGACCCTGCTGGAGACTGGTAGCTGCGCCAGATATTCCTCGAAGTCCTGGTTATCTTCTTCTAGCATGGCACGGAACGTGTCAATTTGCTTCTGCATCACAAAGGAGAATGAGGAGTGGCCCCTGGTAGAAGGAGTGTGTGAGCAGACTGAAAAGGCGAGTAGATCACAACATGTGTGTGCATCACAAGGACCAAGCGGTCAGCCAATGATGTAGACAGCCTGCAGGTCTCGGGGCAAGCTACGTGGATGAGACATTGGGCAAGAGAGGCGCCAGGAAGGTGGGCCAGCCCCCAGCAAGCAGTGACAGGCCTTCCAGCCATCCTCGCCTGTCTTCCACCACTGCGAGTATCTCAGGAGCTGTAGGAAACTTTCTGTTAGTAGAATAATGGATTTATTAAAGTCATAACATAAGTACAATTTCAATATATATGTATTTGTTCACTCCTTTATACATATGTGCATAAAATATTATATACTGAGATATATGATCTTCATACATAAATGTACATGATTATTTATCGATAATTGACGACTTGGGAATCCAGCTATCATGACTGGAATCGAAGCTGAGCCACCTCACCAACAAGTTATTTCCTTTGCGCTTCAACACTTTCTCGACAAAATATGTGTGCGGATACTCAGTAACTTGAATTTCTTTGCTGTAGAAACTTTCTATGATAGGTGTTCCTTCCATGTCGTCGAGATAGAATGTCTTGGTTCGTAATGTCGAATCGACATTCTTATATGATTCAGGGCTCCAGTTTGGAGTGTAACTTTGAGTAAATGTGCCCTTCACTCGTGATATTCTAACATAGTCTTCAATCTTCGCCTTAGGCTAGTGAGTGTCCAATTTCTTCTCCTTCTCGAATATTACTGAGTTGTCCTTGACATCTGCAGTTCTCATTTTCGTGGTACGATGTACTCTGTGATTATAGTTTGATACCAGGTGAGGCAACATTTCCAGCCACTTGTAATTTCCTTGTGATGAGAATTTTTTCCACATTTCGGTCTTCCAAGTCCGATTAAAGTATTCCACCATGTTCGCCTTCACACCAATATGTGTAGAGTATTGGTTTATGCTATGTTTAGCCTTCAGGGTCAAAAATGCAAGATTGTAGAATTCTCTCCCTAGGTCTGTATGTACCTAGGTGGTCCTTTGTCTTGCAAAACAGAGTTCATTGTATTTGACACACCTCTCGCATTTTTAGCCTTTACATGCATTGTCCAAGCATACTTGCTGTAACAGTCAACAGTCAAAAGGTATTTGAATCCCTTATTAGCACATGCATAAGGTATCATTTTAAACAGATCTGCTTGATACAAGTCTTGCAGATAAACACTATCACTTTGCAACATTGATAAATTCGTCTTGCTTGTGCGATTCACTGGCAATATTTGCACTTCTCATTCTATGTATCTGTCTTCACGCAATTCTTCGATGATGTTAGATATTTCATTAGTGTGATAATTATTCCCAGCTCGCTGAGAAGCAATTAGCAGATGTAATCTGTCGACAAATTCATTAACATCATTCCAATTAATGTACTCTGGATGCCGACCATCTTCTATTTTTTTTACTTAGAGACCAGAACCAACTGCATTTCCAACATCAGGAAACATCTGTGAAATAATGTCAAATTTCGGATGTGTTTCTTCCTTATATTCATTATATTCATTGCTGGCAGGATCATTGTCTTTCAAGTAAGTGTGCTCCTGTAAGTTTCAGCAGTCGTTCGATCATTAATCGTAGATGTATGATCTCAATTAATTCCGAAGTGATGGACTTAGTTTCTCCTTCTGTTCTTTTCTTTGTTTCCATATAGACAGTGTTTTTGAACTCTGAATGTTTTCCTTATGTGGACCTAAATGCTGACTTTATTAATCATATATGTTGGCATATCAAATGTTTGTGAATTTTCAAAGACTGTATTATGGTCATGAAGCTTTGACGATATTCGAACCAAATGAGTTCGTGAACAGTGCACTGCTCCTGGTATTCTATATCAGTAAACAAGATGACTGCATATGCACAGGAGTGATTGACTGCAGAATTGAGATGATGGCTATGGAGAACATACCTATCACACTCAAGCATATTCTCTCATATTCCATGATCGTCTGGCAACATACAATACAAGAGATAAAATGGTTAAAATTCTGGCATAAGTCATGAACTCAGTTCAGAATTACATTGTAGCTTTGTCTCCGACCGGCAGAATGGAGGTATAAGTAACTACAGACAAAAAAAAAACATAGACGTTAAACTGCAATGTACGACATTGGTTCTGTGAGGAGTCTGTAGTGAGGAGTCTATGGTGAGGAGTCTGAAGTGAGAAGTCAGCAGTGAGGAGTCCATAGTGAGGAGTCTATGGTGAGGAGTCTATGGCGAGGAGTCTGCAGTGAGGAGTCTATGGCGAGGAGTCTGCAGTGAGCACTCTGCACTGTGTAGTACACATGTGTGAGGCCACGCATATGAGTGATGAAAAAACCATTGAATATATGCAATAGAGTATGTCCTGAACATCATGCAAACCTTCGCCTAGTATTAAACAATTACATGGAAAACAATGCAATTATTGTGACAAGATCTTCAGTAAAAGTTACAATAATCGTCGTCGTGAAAAGGGTGAATGTACAAAGAAACCAACTTCCAGAATACTGACATGTAATATGCGCTATGTAGTATTTGGTAGAAGCAATAATCTAAATAGACACACTGGTACATGAAAGAATAATGCACCTTTGCTAGCCACGAGAGAGCGAGAAAAGGTTAGCCTTCCTGTCGATTCTACGATGTCATGTAAACTAACTATAGTTCGAGCACCCATAACATTAACTGAACCTGCATTATGATCCGAACCAACGTGCGAAGAAGGAAATACAAGTGTTGCAGACTGCGAGCAGTGTTAATCGACAGAAGTTGTGAACAACAACTCTACACCGCTAACATGTAAAGTGAAAACGAAAATGCTGTCCAGTACACTGAGAATGAATATGTGACTTCCAAGACTGTTGCTGACGATTGTTTAACATATTCTACTGATGAAGTGTCGGCATCTGCAAAGCAAAAGCGCAAACATATTATGGAAACATACTTGAAGTTGGGACAGAAGAAGAAGAAATGCAGATTCGAACCTAGTACTTTGGCCCAGAAGTATCTCACTACTGATGAAGTGGCAACATCTGCAAAGCAAAAAGTGTTGTTGAAAATGAGAAATACTCGAAGTTGGGATGGAAGAAACATGTATTCGAACCTAGTACTCCGGTCTAGAGACATCTCACACCCTACCCACCATGGAAGACGAACATAGATGCAGACGACATGTATCGTGAACCTTCTGCGAAGAGTAGCTGCTTATTTATTCAAGACCCCAATGGCTTGGTTGATAGACTGCGATTGTTGGTTTCACTACAGAGAAGTGGACATCTTTATGTCAGTGAAGTAATTAGTTACTTTTATTGATGAACTTAGAGCTGGGGGCTATATTGAATGACATATGTATGTGTGTGAATTTGCATATAAATAAATAAAAAAATTAATTCTTTTAGGATGCCGCTTCGATGTTGATGCAGTAGTCCAAGAGCAATGTTGCAGTAGAATATGCAATACCTCAGCTGATTCAAGAAATTCAAAATGTAGACGACGACAACTTCCATTTCAACCCAGCCTCTTGGAAGATGTGGCACAATTAAGTCTCTCATCATCAGCAACCAAAATTCCCACCAACATTTCTCGAATTTGTCATATTCATGTTAACAGTTATGGTTGGTGATGTATTAATTCCACTACAGTGTCATGAAGAAGAAGTACAATAACAACAACCTTCACCTTGCTTACATGATCATGGATTCATTAATCTACGAAGTCACAACAGATGATTTTTATCACAGCTTGGCCAGTGATACCATGTTGCTGGACGAATTTAATACCAGCTGCTACCCCACCTCTCAACCTTGCTACTCATCTACCAAAACCTACCATCCGACAAGTTCAAGAATACTGCAAAATTTTTCACTCCTGGGTCACTCGCAAGGGTGTATACCCATATGACTATATCGATTCTTGGGTGAGATGTGAAGAGGTGCAGCTGCCAGACAAGGATGAATTTTACAATCGATTAAACGACTCTGACATATCAGATGAAGACAAGTGCCCATGTACAGACATTCTGGGACAAATTGCAATGGAAATTTTTTGGAGAATTCTCGGATATATACCTCAAGACAGATGTGCTCATCATATGCGACATATTTAAGCAATATTTGCTTGGAAACATATGCACTAGACTGTGTACATTATGTAAGTGCACCTGGATTTTCTTTTGATGTGATGCTGCGGATAACAAAGGTAGAATTAGAGCAATGACTGATTACGACAAGTACATGTTCTTCGAAGCAGTGGCGTGGCTCATGTAGTAGTAAGAAATATATAGTCACATTCATTATATACTTGCATTTTCATTCATTTAAGGACAGAACGAATCAGCCATGCAAAGAAAGTAATAATGATGATTTTGTATGTGCTGAGGTAGTGAAATGTGTGTTCTTTTCGATAAGCCAATTCACATGGGTTCTGATTTCCTGGATTTATCATAGAAAAACTGGTTACTAATATAAAAAGAAAATTAATAAATTAGTTTTTTAGTTTATCTACATGAAAGCATGCCTTCTTAATGAATTGCTCATCGCATAGCAATTCCATCCTTTGTCTCTTTCGCTTATTCTCCATAAGCTTCCCAAAGGTGGAGTTATTCGCTAGTTTGAAGAACTCTTGTCCAAAGTCATTGCGAGCAACTTGTTGTTTCTTGGTACTTAAATCAATGTGGGGTCTCAACCAGCGAGTTTGGGTGAACTGCAGAATATAATGTATTTTCTTCGATGTTAGTCCATGTACCAAGGCATGCTTCAAGTTTAGATAGTGAACAACATAGCAAGGCTTATAATATTCGCACAGGGAGGTTGCATATTCTACAGCTACCTCTAAAATATATCCTGTATTAGAGTCATCAGCCACATTCATCACACTGATGTCTGTGTTGCACCATCGGAAGTCACATTTCGGGAGCTGGAGCAAAATTCCTTTTCTTGTTTATTTCTCCATCAAAATTGTTCGAAATGTTAGTTTAGTAGTACACCGTTGTAACCCTGCCTGCACTACATCATTGTAGTGTTGCCGGTCCCCAGCCCGGATAAAAGGGGGAGGGCAACAGAAGATATATAAAAATTATTTTATATTTACATTGGAAAATAGCTGACGCCTCAGTGCTGACTCCTCAGTGCTGACTCCTCACTGCAGACCCCTCACTACAGCTGACCCCTCACTGCAGCTGACCCCTCACTGCAGACTCCTCACTGCAGACTCCTCACTGCAGACTCCTCACCATAGACTCCTCACCGCAGACTCCCCAGCATAGACTCCTCATCAGATATGTCTTAATAACAGAGATATTACATAAATCGCGATTGGCTTTGCACTTGTATTCCTTTGATGGTCTATGTGGAGGTATTCACATGCAAATTATATTGAATAACATGATGCTAATAATCCCTCCTCATACGTGATAAATTTTTAACAAATATATTAAATAAATCACGATCGATCTGCCTAGTATGCCATTAAGCCAAGATGGTAGTCAGTAATTAAATATATATTCCTAATGATGACTGCTGGGATTGGATCATCATTTAATATCTCAATTCTCCACATGTCTTGGTATGCAGGACAGAGGTATAGCAGTTAGATCCTAACCTGTTCCTTCTCCTCCTTATTTTTAAAGTTCAGAAAAACAAAATAAAATTTGCAGCGCTCCTGGCAGCTAATGATGGAGCCTCGAGCTGTACACCTCCACTGCTTGTCCTAGATGTCAGGGCAGAATGATAGAGCATGAGGTGGAATGAAGGTGACTAAAGAAATGGAATACAAGATGGCGGATACCACAGCAGAATGATAGCACATGAAAAAATGAAATCCAAGATGGCGGCCATGGACCCTCAACCTTCTCTCTGACTCCATTAGTCATAGTGAAGAAATTAAATCCAATATGGCGGATGTCAAGACAGAATCATAGAGCATGAGGTGAAACGAATGTGGCTAAAGATATGAAATCCAAGAGAGTAGATGTCAATGTGGAAATATAGAGCATGAGGTGGATGGCGGATGCCAATGCAAACAATGGAGCTGCAAGCGGTACACCACAAGCCTCACACTGCCACTGCTTGTCCTAGATATCAAGGCGGAATGATAGATAATGAAAAAATGGAATGCAAGATGTCGGGTACTAAGGTGGAATGATAGAACATGAACTGAAAGATGGTGGATACCAAGGCAGCTTGTTAGAGCATGAAAGCCAAGATGATGGAATGGCAAACCAGGAAAAATCTAGGCAGAATGACAGAGCAGGGAAAATATAGGTGGTATTGCAGTGCAGGAAAAATCTAGGCAGAATGATAGAGCACGAAAGATCTAGGCGGAATGACAGAGCAGGAAAAATGGTGCCCAAGATTGCGGCATACTGGCTGGTAAGATGGCGGTTGGAGTGACGTCATCAAATATGGTGACTTGATCCAAGATGATGACGTCATTCAAAATGATGTCATTCAAGATGGCAGCGGTGACCCCATCCAAGTTGGCGACTGTGCACCCCCGCTCCGCACACCGACACCGTTTGGTCCGGAATCGGCCATTTCCCCCTACTATTATGTTTTTACGTCTTACTTTTCGTTCTCATTTAATCATCACAGAGGGTTTAAACTACATATAAAGTGGTAAACAGAGTGCAGTCATATGTATTATTCGATTTAACAATCCTAATGGTAATCTTACCAACTAAACCAAAAACGATAAGCAAGGGAATATAATTTAAATCTTCAAGATTTCGGCAAGAATCATAACACGCGTATTTTTCTCTCGTTTTTCAACTTCGCTTCAGCTCTGCCCCCATAGCTCGGGGATAAAGTGGCGGACTTCTAATCGAGGGGTCGTGGGTTCGCGCCCTGACCCCTCCGCGGCAGGTTTTCGACATGCTTGTCGCACTAGGAATTTGTCAGCAAGTAGGTTAAACTTGAACTCGTCAACGTCACTGAAACAACAACAACGAATATATATATATATATATATATATATATATATATATATATATATATATATATATAGCCTAGATGGTAAGGTAACAGTCTAAAACCAAAGTGTTCAATCCCGACCACCACCGATTTTTTAATTTTTTTTTTCTTCAAATTACGGTAAATCGCGCAATATAAATAGTAAACAGTCGTAAATATGTTTATTTCACGTAATTATGCGACTAAATTCAATGAAAACAATATTTAATTCGCCACTGTAGTCGGCCGTGACTTATTCATCAGTGAAAATGATTCACGTCTCTAATTCTATTAGTGAAACTTTTCACTGAAACAATCAGTGGTTTTCCATTGATTCGAATTTTGATGTGTATGTTTTCTTCGGAAATTAGGCTGATAATTCACGCGTATGATATTTAGTGAGCCAAACATCTATTATTTTCCAAGATGGTCATAAAATAATCTCTCCTAAATCATAAAATATATTATTTCTGGAAAATCAGTATTCACTGCTCACTAGCCCACACGCTACTTGTCAAGATAAAGTGAGGGCGCGTTTAAAAGTTCTTCTCATATCAACACTGGTAGTGTTATTTTACTTTGTTTTTAAGTCGGTATTCTACGGGAATATACTACTCTTCCTCCGTAGGTATAGGCTGTTCACGGTAAAATGAGCACTTTTGAAAGCCCTGCTTAAGTTCTACTTGTATAAACGTTGTGTATTCATCCGCATTATGTAGAATTAATATTGCCATGGGCCTCACCACTTTATTCATGCGTCGGTCAAGAGAAAGTGTGAAATTATTAGAAAAGTAATTATTGTACAAATCTGCTCGTTTTTACACTTATGTGCATTTAAAAAAAAACCAGAAAGCGAGAGATAATTGATTACAAATGGTTACCTAACGCTCTTTATCCGACGTTAATATGTGGAACTACTTCCCCCTTCATCGTTACCAACTTTACTGAGCACATGTCACTCATTGCGCGCGTTAAAATATATGCAGATAGGAGCAGTGACTTCTTTATTATGTTGATTTTAAAAGTGCTCACTTTATTGTGAACCGCCTTTAAATGGCACACCTATAACGGTCAATCAAACAAGTTAGATTTCAATGATGACAAATACAGGAATAATGAATATTTTAATTAGAAAATTTGTTAAGTTGGTACCAGATGTTTTATTAATTTAAGAACCTACATGATCTAAATTCTGTCATCCAAATCAAAAATTATTTTCTAGGGTAACGTCAGTTGTACTGTGCGAACTAGATATATACAGAATATATGACCTTGAAAACAGTATAAATCATGTTTTTTTTATGTGTCATTGAAATAATACATTTTGGGTTGGTCAAGGAAGCTGATTCTACCCGTCCGCTGTACACTCTAAATCTGAATCAGTGAGAATTTCATTGTTTCAATCAGTCAAACGTATCTGATCTGACTGATACAACAGTAATTTCAGTGAATTTAACTGATGAACCAGTGAAAAAATGCCGTATTTCATTCACTGATTGGTGCACTGACATTTCCTACTGATTCGTCAGTCTTTTTTTTTCTTCACTGTTTTCTCAGTGGTTTATTTTTTGACTGATTGACTGAGCAACTTCCTCCGTCTCTAATGATTTTTGACTGTTGTGTCAGTGAAACTGCGTGTAAAAATTGCCGTCGAATATCGTTTAAAAATGGTCGTTAAACGACGTGTATCAAGTGAAGTACCATAGCAACGAACAAACGAATAAAACAAATACAAAATACTTTCTAAAATGCGTTTCGTCTTTCAAAACGCCATTTTACAAAGTAATATGAACACACAGACTTTAATTCCGTTTTTACGCCTTTCATTTTGTCTTTACATGTTTCATTTCATTTGCATGTGATCGTAACAGCTTTGTTTGAAGGTTTAAAATTTATTTAATGCAGCGAAGAGAGTGTTCTCATATGTACTATTTGTTTTAAAAATCCTAAAGGTATCAATAAAAAAACGAAAAGTATGAGCAAAGAATTTCAAACTATACGATTTTGCAGCGATACTATAAAATATACATATTCCTCAAATAATTTTATTTTGGCGTGGTAGCTCCATTTGATAAGGTAACGGCCTAAAGGTGTAGGATGTGTGAGTTCAATATCGGGCACCTGCAAATTTTTTTTTACTTTTTAAAATTATGGTACATTGCACTATATAAATAGTAAACTATTTAAAATATTTTGATTTAATGTAATTATTTGCCTAAATTCAATAAAAGCAATATTTAATTCGCCCCTGCTGTCAGTCGTCATTTATTCAATCAGTGAAATTGTTTCACGTCACTAATTCAATCAGTGAAATTTTTCACTGAAACAATCAGTGGTTTTCCATTGATTATAAGTGGAGCCATTTACACTAATTATAGTAGTTGAATTTCTCTGCGAATCAGTGGTTTCCTACTGACTGGAATTTAGAGTGTACATAACAGAGAAAATTTGCTACCGCTGAGAATTTACATACCTGGTATTGTGGTTTACAATTCTAAGGGTTCCGCCGACCTAGCGCTTCAACTGTATTTCAGAGTTTTTAAACCCTATTTTTTTTTTTTTTTTTTTTTTGCGAAACTGTTAAACGTTCCCCCGGTATATTTACCTACGAAAAGGCATGCCTCAGACAAGGAAGGAATGACACTTTAAAGTTCCAAGCATGCTGCAACAAATATCTGCCCTCGAATTTGTGCAGTTTGAAACGGGCTTTTCAGACAGAGCCGTATCTTGAAAACATACTTGCTGGACACGAGCCAAACCATGATAGGAGCCTGTATTCAACTTTGCTGCAGACTAGTTCAGAGCCATGCGCGTAGCGGCGATGACGCCCTTGTAGCACGTGCCAGTGTGACCCTTATAGCTCCCGCGCTTCTCGACCGACATATGAGAAAAAAAATGGGGTTTGGCTGTGTTGGGGACACGGCCGTTTGTTTTACGCGAGTACGCCCACGTTGACGCGCTCGGGCGCCTTGATGTTTATATTATGTATACCCGGCACCGCTTCACTAGATCATATGGCTTTTTATGGGTACCGTCGGATTACGTTTGAGATGCTCTTTCCAACCGTACACGATATATGTATTTCGATTTGGCTTTTTGACGAGTGTAATTTTTTACCTCAAATGCATACAATTTCACCATAACCACGCCACACAAATGATTTTATACACGCAATCGATTGATCTTGACGAGAGCTGTCGATTGAAACTAAAACGACCGTCGTAGCTTCTCCTACTCAAAAGTTATACTACGCGGAAGTTATGAGATACGGCGAAACGATCTCAAACTTGCGGGGCCACCCCCCCCCCCTCCCGGGTATCCGCTGAAGCGCGCGATGCTTCGCAGTCCTCACTCAACGTAACATATTCTTTGGTCCTTTGGCAATCGAGTGGTGTAATTGAATTTTGAATGTAGACGATAGATTCGGAGCTGCAATGCCAAACTCTATCCTCCGATTTTGTTGTCATCGGATTTTCTGGATTGCCTCCCACTACGGTTGCAAATTTAAAGACGTATTCAGGTAAAAACTATGCAGGCAGGCAGGACCCTTAAACTGTTAATTCAGCTATATGCATATGCATATTTCGATGATATTGTTTTTATCATATCGAAAATTATAAGCCCAACTGACGTTTTATAAACTGTTGTATTTTCAAAGGTGTTATGAAACTATGTCTTTGTATAACAGACCACTGGCTCTCGGTATCTTCAGAATACTCGTTTTAATTTGTTTTCTCCGTCGGAGTGTGAGCTTAATATAGCTGAGGTCACTTTAATCGTAACACGTTTATTTAACGACATAAAGCACTGTGCTGGAATTCCGTTGAAATAAAGAAAAAGTCGTTCCGAACTTTCCGCAACTATATTGCAGTATTTTTTTCGCCCGGCGCAAAACTTCCGTTCAAAGTTGAAATTACGTTGGGAAGTGCACAAATAAAACTTGTAGGGCGGCGAGTTCCCGACAGCCTTAAAAGATTCATGGATATTAGTATAAATATGGTTGTAATTTCACTCTAAATAATTGTTGTACTTTTACAAGAAAAATCCTTGGAAACCCAGTTACCAAGTAAATATTGTAAAACTGCAAAGAGTTTCCTTTAAAATCTGCAGAACATTTATTCGCAATACTACAAATTATAGACTTGTACTACAACTTATATTATTGAGAAGTATACACAAAATTATTCTTTTTCTTCTAGAAAACAAACGTGATGAATTAATAACAGAGGATAATTAAAAAATAATTTCAAAATATAATTTACCGAAAAAAAAACGCCATTGGTAGCATGGGGACGTAAATAGGTAATGAATAATACGTTCACGATTTATTGAAACTGTAGTTTTATTATGATTCTTTGAGCGGTTTTAAGTGTTTTACGTTATTTAAACCACTTGCAATACATTAATTTTTACACGCAACCACACTTTACATCACCCATAGTTTTTGCACAAACAGCTATATACGGTTTTGAGTTGTTGAGTGTCCGCCATTTTGCTGATGCTCGTGTGCACAGGCCAGTATAGTACAAACATTTCTCGAGGGGTATTGCAAACACGGTCCTTGTAGTTTTACAAACGAGTAGTTTTATAAGAGAAATCTTTGTACTGTTGCAAGCATTTGTAAAATTACAAAATATTTCTCAGTAAAAATTACACATTTATTTTAGAGTGTATCCTAGTGAAACAGTGGCATAGACAATTTATAGTTACTTTCAACTGTTCTCAAGCCCTGCTAATGTTCTACTTCCAGGATATTCCTCCGCCTCATACAGACAAAGCTTAACCAAGTATAGAAAATTACACCAAAGAGACTACGCACCGAGTTCGTGCGCACGCACTTTCATAATATTTTGCATGAGAACTATTTCTTACCAGGCATTACCAACACACCTATTTTCTCTCCGTTTCATACTTATTATAAATTAAATATTATAATTTAAAAAATATACAAGTAAAAATTTTAATGAACCAATAATAAGACATTTTTATGTAAACAAAACTATAAAACGTTTGTGAAAAATCTAACACCAAGGATGATACATACGATTTAAATTGCCTTTATACCACAGATTAGGTCCAAGACAATACACAATTGATTAGGAGCACAGAAGCACAGAACTGTACATGATCTCTGTCCTTGAGATTTCAGAATGGTGTGATGCCCCCATGTCCGCAATCAGAGTCTCTACACGTCGTGGCTTGGAATCAAAGAGGATCTGGATATGGTCCTGGGAAATCTCCCTCCACGTTGTTTGTATGCGAGACCACAAAGCATCAACGGTGGTTGCTGGAGGACCGTGATGAACAAGTTGCCGACAAAACATATCCCAGACATGTTAGATGGGCGACATGTCAGACGAACGTGCAGGCCAGGGAAGCAATAATACCCTTTTCGTTCAATGAAAAGTCCTGCACATTACTCGCGACACCTGGCCGGGCATTGCTCTGCTGATATACGGCACGTGGAGTTGCCTGAAGGAGGGGCAGTGCCTCGGGCTCTAAAACCTCCCTGATGTAGCGGTTGCTGTTCAGATCGACCTCGATACGTAGGAGTCGAGATCGCATGTTGTATCCAATGGCTCCCCAAACCATCACACTTGGCGTCTGTCCGCTGTGCCGCTCCACGATGCAGGCTGCCAGATTGCGGTCACCACGGTAGCGTCCAATACGTATGCAGCCGTCACCGTAGGGCAGGTCGAAGCGAGACTCGTCCGAAAACACTACATCTTGCCACTCAACACGTCAGCGACGGAGTTCACGTGCCCATTGGAGTCTGAGGCATTCGTGGTTTCTGGGCAGTGGAAGCCGATGCAATTGCATTCGTGCCACCAGTCCAGCCCGCAGCAGACTCGGTCGAACTGTCGATGCAGAAAGGCCAATACCCGTTGCAGTGCTCTAGTGTCGAGCCAACACTGTGGACGAGGCTGTAATAATAAGAGTAGTAAAATGTCTTTGTTTTGTGGCGAGGTAAATGTATTATCACCGTCTCTTACACTTAACTACTTCACATAAAAAAAATATAACACTAATTTTTTTGGAAAGAAAAGAAATAAAAAATCTAAAAAAAAACATGATGTCTACAAAAAATAGAAAGTAGCTTATATGAAATATATAAAAATAACATACATATACTAAAAATTATCTGAATAGTAAACTTACGCAATTTATCTTTTGATTTACTGTATGAATAACTATTTAAACACAGGAAAAAGACAAGAAAAAATTAATTAATGTAAGACATTTTATGTTTACTATATCAAAAAATATGTCAGTTACCTAAAAATATACATAAAATAAAATAGTAATGAAACGTTCACTTGCACACGTACATTCACACACCTACATACATTTACGGTATATTTAATTAATTAACTAAACAATAAAATAAGCATCAGAAACATTACTTCAGTCGCATGAATCAGAAAGAAAATAAATTACGTGTATTATAAAAAGGAATCTCTATAGTAAATATTTTTTATATCAAACACATATTTCACGCTCATTTAAATATTTATAGCGTGGCCAAGCTACCCCAGCATAATTATTTGAATTTAGCGATTGAAATAGTATCTCTTGCTTCCTGAGGTAAGCAATTCCAGAGTTTGGTTACGGGAACGATGACGTATTAAGCGAAAAATGAGTTGTGTTTTGGTACTAGAAGCTTTTGTTGATTGAAAGATTGAGTGTTTAAAGTATTGGGCGGTAAGAAACGAGACAACAAGTATTGAGCGGTAAGAAACGAGACAACAGGTATTGAGCGGTAAGAAACGAGACAACAGGTATTGAGCGGTAAGAAACGAGACAACAGGTATTGAGCGGTAAGAAACGAGACAAACGGTATTGAGCGGTAAGAAACGAGACAACAGGTATTGATAGGTAAGAAAAGAGACAACAAGTATTGAGCGGTAAGAAACGAGACAACAGATATTGAGCGGTAAGAAACGAGACAACAGGTATTGAGGCCATCCTGCTAAAATTCATTTCTTTAACAAGTAGATCTTGTGCAATGAACGTCGATTTTTCAAATCAAGCCATGAGGGAGTATGTCCGTATTTGGTGGCATGGCCTATCTTTTTAAGATTAGAAATAAAGACGTGCGCAGTTATTTGTATTTGCCGAAGTCTCTGAGCTAGATCTTCATGCAGGTCACCGAAGACTATATCAGCATAATCAAGGCATTAAATTATTAATGATTCTGTTAAAGTGTTCGCCAATTTCATGGGTAAAGTTTTTTTAATCCTTCTTAATTAATGTAAAGTGACATTTGTTTGTCTACAGATGTAAGTGACATGCTCTTTCCATGTTGAAGTTTTCACTTAATATTACACCTAGGTTTTTTTACGGACTTTGATAGAGGAATCGGCTCGCCATCAAGTATTATATTAGGAGCGCTAGTGACGTTTGGTGATGTGAGTAGTTTCTTGGATCCAATTATAATGCTCTGGGATTTCTTAGGGTTTAATAGTAGCCCGTGCTTTATTGACCATTCTAAGATGTTTGACAATTCATGGGTAATTGTGTCAGTTGATGACGTAATATTACCGGAATGAGCTGGCAGGTAGATTTGGAAGTCGTCTGCATAAAGATGGTATTTACAATGTTTTAGTATATGAGGGAGGTCATTAATGAAAATAGAAAATAGAAGGGGTCCCAGAACAGAGTCCTGGGGAACTCCAATTTTAACTGTGCGCCAAGCAGATTGTTGTTCTCCGCAGACAACTCTCTGATAACGGCCACACAAGTAACTTTTAATCCATTCTAACGATATTTCCGAGAAATCAAAATATGATTTCAGCTTTGCAAGTAATAGCGCATGGTCAACAGAATCGAATGCTTTGCTAAAATCTTATACTGTCAAAATCGTTAGCAAATGGTTATCCATGTTATGTTTTATGTCGTCAGTGAGCTGAAGAAGAGCCGTACATGTGCTAAAGCGCTTTCTGAAACCAGACAGACTGTCGACCATCAGGTTATTTTCAATAATGTACTTTGTTATCTGTTGATGTGCAATATATTCAAGAGGCTTTGGGAATTGCAGGAAGAATGCTTATGGGTCTATAATCACTGGCATATTGAGGATTATTTGTCTTCGGGATGGGTATTACTAATGCAGAATTCCACTGAGTGGAAAGCTGCCAGCGACCAGCGAATAATTAAATATTCTAGCTATTGCTTCTAAGATAAATGGCAAGGCTAGGTTTATCATGTCAACTGAAATTCTGTCATTACCTTCGGCCTAGGTTCTAATTCGTCTGATAGCTTTCAGAACGTCAACAGGCGTGACGACATTAAAGTAAAAACGTTTGTTCTACACAGCGGACGTGGGCTTTAGAGACAGCGTTTCGTTTTTTGTTTGAGAAATTAATACGGGTACAAGGGGTTGTGAAATGATCATTAAGTTCGTCAGCACTTTGATTGATTTTTTTGGTTATAGTTTTTTAATGTCTTTAAACTTTACACCCACATTTTTAATACTGCTCGAAAAATGCCGTGGGTATGCGGACAAGATGGTGGTCATGCTGTGCTGTGATCACATTGCGTGGTCCAGTTTATAAAATAAAGGCGTTAAAGAAACTGAAAATAATTGTCTGCAATATTACACAATATTATTATTGTGACGAATAATTCTCTGTTTGTCGAATTTGCAAAGGGCGAACAAATAGAAAGGTATTGGAAAGAAATTAGAATATCCTACTCTGGAGCTTAGCACTCGTGATTTTGGCACGGGAACTACTTTGCCGTGACCCTTAACGGAAGGAACCTGGAATTGGAGCAGCAGATGGCTTCCGGTCGCGAGAAGAAGGAAGCTGCTATCGCGCGCGGTCCGCAGTGTTCACGATAAGGCCTTCAGTTGGCGCAGGCAGCTGTGTGTTTTGAAAGCGAGCTCGGGAAAACCTTATTTATGGCGCCTGTACTCCTCACTGCGTAGAATTTACTCGATGAAAACGTATTTTTGCTTTCCGAATAGTGCTGATCCCGTTTACCAAGGCAAACACTCTAGGAATTCGCAAATTTACCACACCAGCGTATATGTATAAAGGTTGTTCACGATAAAGTGAGCAATTTTGAAATCGACCTTAGAAAATAGTCACTGCTCCCACTTGCATATATTTACACGGGCGCACTGTGTGACACGCCCCCAGTAAAGTTGGTAACGATGGAGGGAATGTAGTTCCCTGCTTTAATGTCCAATTAAAAGTGTTAGGTAAACATTTGCGACAACTAAAATTACTTCTCTCGGTCTCTGTGTTTTTTTTTAAAATGCATCTAAATGTAGAAATTAGCAGATTTGTAAAATATTTACGTGCGTAATAATTTCACAGTTTCACTTTACCGACGTATGAATAAAGTGATGAGGCTCACTGCAATATTAATTTTACATGAGGCGGAAGAATACACAACGTGTATATAGGCAGATCTTGAGTAGGGATTTCGCAATCAGCCTGTACTATCCTCATTGTCACAAAAAATGAAAACAAAATTCTTGAGCTGTATTCTTTGACGAACGCAATCAAATGATTTGCCAAACTAATGCAGTTGATTCAACTAATAATTATTTTTTGGGCCCGGTACAGAGGTTTTGTGAATTCAAGCGCGTATTCTGTTGGATGAACGTAATAAAATTTGTGGCTTTTCAAGTTTTGTTAATACAAGAAGATTTTCGTTGGGGGCAGCTAAGTATATATTTTTTTTGGCTCTACACAAACTAATAACTTGTTGTTTGTAACAGACCTTTCTCTCACTGTTGCTCAGGAAAGAGTCGATGCATAGCGACGTTAACAACTTTGTAAAATAGTGACGCCAAAAACTGCTATATGTGCAACCTGGTATGTGGTATTGGTTGCAGACTACGTATATGTCATAAACTACCATCGATGTCAAGGAACGTCACTAGAAATTTCTTTACAGTGATGGATCTGGTCGACTTTTGCGCTGTCGTGATTACCAAAGTAGCTTATTTATCGATTGTTTTCACAAGGGGGACAAGTTCCGAACTTTCTGTGACGGTATCCATGTTCATATAAATATTATATCTTTCATGGTATATTATATCTACCATGCATTGTGTATTTGTACATGCGGTTATACATTTATGTCATGTTGGCCAAGGTTTTAAATATTTTAATACATAGGCTATTCATGTTGAACTGAGCACTTTTGAAAGCCCTGCTAAAGATCTACTTGTATGCACGTGGTTTATTCTTCCGCCTTATGTAAAATTAAAATTACCATGTGCCTCATCACTTTATTCATGCGTCGGTCAAAGGAAACTGTGGAATTATTAAGAAAGTAAATACTTTACAAATCTGCTCATTTTTACACTTCGATGTATTAAAAAAACCAAACACGTAAGAAATAATCTCACATTATCACAAATGGTTATCTAACACTTTTTTTTATTCGACGTTAAAGTTACTTTCCATCCATCTTTACCAACTTTACTGGGCGAATGTCACTCAGTGCGCTCAGTAAAATACATGCACGCAGGGGCAGCAACTTTTCTCTAAGGTTCATTTCTAAAGTGCGCACTTTATCATGAACAGCCTTCAGTAATCTATACTGTTTGGTTACCTATGCTAAGGCCTATAAATAAGATTATATTTTGAAAAGTATTAAGCAAGGAGTTAACAGTAAGTTCAAAATACTTATTACAAAATAAAGTTTTTTTTTCAACACGTATAATTGGGGGGGGGGGGGGTAAGCGCCTGCTAGCTGTAAATTGGAGGGGTGATCGTATCCCTTTCCTCCCCCACCCCCTAATAATCATACTCTGCGCCTCTATGTCCGATCCCATACTCTTCATGTACGAAAGGTGGCGTGCTCTTAGGTCGATGATTTTATGTTTCATGGGGTTCTCCAATTTAAAAAAAAATCTTCTTCAAACGCATTTCGTAATGTCATAACCAATGGTTAACCTTACTGATGCCAGTTATGTGATTTGATGGCCACCTTATAGGTCTTTTAGCGTCCGTCGGAGTAGAAAATGATTGAGATGGAGTGACACGTGGAATGAAAAAGAGTGGGGAACTGGAGGATCCAGAGAAAACCCACCGACAAGTTTCACGGTTCATCATGGTTCTTACATCGTTTGTGACCACACAGGGAATATAATCCTTGGTGGGATGGCAGTGTAAGATTTTTTTTTTGTGCTGTGCAGATATCAATACCATCATAATTTAATTGTTAAAAATTGAAACAAAAACGATGTACAGCATGGTTTCTGCCAATTTGTTTTTCTGTGCCGCGAATCTCATGTTGTATATTCCCTAGCTCGCGTGTTAGAGATGCAGGAGCGTTCGCAGTCAACAAATGGCCGTTCCCTGCATTTACCACGACATCGCAAGCGAAAAGTAGGACGTATCCCGTCTCTTAATATTTCACGAGATCTGAGTTGCGTGAAAATTGCTTGTGCGCGACCTGGAACGAGCCTGACACATCACATGCAATTTTCGTGCATCTCGCATCGCGTGAGAATTCTGCTCCACAGAGTCTGCATCGTGTCGCATGGCAGGTACTCTGTACGATAACATTACGAACACCCATTTCAAAAATCGTTGGCAGTTCGGGTTTTGTTGAATGAAAGAGAGTTGGTTTGGCGGAATGGAATTAATATGGTTTAGACAGGCGCAGTTAAATATTTGGTCTCGGAGAGCAAATTATTCCGTTGTCCATATTTTGTTTCCAAACGCTTGTAATATTTGGCCCGTTCGTGTGAAGATTTGTATGGCTCTACGTAGATTTTTGTTTCGTTTATCATTAGAAAAGTGTTGAGCACGACAGTGCCTCGAACCTAGATGTTCGGAGGTCCGAATGCTATGCCTTAGTAACAGAATTGTAGATCTCAAAAACGCCTACAAAAAAATCTGCGACAACATATGTTTATCTCTTAAGGATGACCAACACTAACCATTTTCGTTTTTTAAAATTTAATTAAAAATAGGGGTTCACTTTGTGAACAACACGGTATTAATAATATGTTAGTTACCTTAAGCATTTAGTGTATATACTTGCTGTTAACCCAAAGAAAGCCATATTTGTAAATCGCACCCAAGCGAGGCCGGGCCGGGTCGTTAGTATATCATATAACTCGAACATCGTTGGCGATTATGCCTGCTGAGCTCATCGGCGTTGATACCAGGGAGGGAGGAGTGAGAAAATGGATCGATGGGCGAAGCCTTTAAGCAGATCAGGAATGATCCACCGATGCGTGCAGATGTACGGCTATCGGTGTTGCGTAAATGTAATGAGTTTAATGGAGTCGAGAAAGCCACTTGACAATCGTTTATAATGTCGTCTGAATAATGTGACTCATCGTTAGATCGGCTAGGGAGGCGCAATGAATTTTATAATTCAGGACGCTCGGATATTTACATACGCGTAAGATGATAGCGCTTAAACGCGATCGTGTTTTCACTGTACATGGAGTGAGGCCGTGTCCATATGGACAAATTTCGTTATTTCGTTATTTTGTAAATTCGAGATTGGTTAGGTATCAATTCGAACGTTGTCGACAGTCACTTGTTTAGCATTCGCGGCAACACATTATTACATTAACAGTGCAGAATATTTTTATCTACATTTGAAGCTTAAAATTGTCGTAATATTTCTGCAATCATCACTGGAATACTACGAATGCGTTAATAATTAGCAAATAATCAATTATGCAATAATGACTTTTTTAAAAATTGCTGTATATATACACAAAGCACAACACTTAATTGCTTTTTAAAACATGCCTAGTGTATTTTATTTACAGTAATTTGTTTTAAAAATAATTTTATTACGCATTCGCGAATGTGTTTTTAAAGTAAACACAAACATAGCGCTGATTTTGTCATTTTGTATCTTTGCTAACAACCGCTAGATACAAAATACGAAATACCTAATTACCATATAACGCACCATTCTTGTATACAAAATCGGGTCACGTGATCATTTTGTCAACAAAATCTGCCTATTCGGACACGGCCTGAGTGCAGAGATTTGGGCGGCTCTTAACAGTGAGGTCTTGAGAGCCGATGAGGGTGATTGAGGCGAAAGGGCTGGGGAAACGGGAGATCCCCGAGAAAACCAGCCTATCAGTGGCATCATATCGCACGAATCCCACACGCGAAAATCTGGGAGTGACCCGTCGGGTGCTTGAACCCGGTTTACCTTGGTGGGAGGCGAGCAGGCTAACCGCTCAGCCACCGTGACCACTGTTTTTACAGTGTTTGATATCTTCAAGTTTTTTGCATGGGTATTTTGCGCCTGATAATAGTTTCACCTGATAATGCTAACTACGCTCTAGAGAGAACAAAACACATGTATATGGGTACCTAAAGGCATTGAAAAGTTGTTCTGACCTTCAATATTAGGTCATATACGACCAAATTTATTTTTAAATATTTCGAGGATTAAACTTCGTACGTTAAACATCTCTCGTTTGAATTTTTTTTCCCTCGTGTACAATTTATTAAAAGTGAACCATTTGTATTAGTTTAAAGGTCCAAGTCCATTAATCGATTTACGTTGTAAATCTGAAGAAATAATTAGGCAACAATTGTATTCGTAACAAAAAATATAATGGTAATAGTTTTACTCGTGTAATTTAGTTGGTTTTCTTTTTCTTCTTGTTTCTGCGACAAGTTCACAAATACTATATTTAGAGCAATGAAGTCTCACTTTTACAAATCTCATTTGTACGTATTGGTGTTAATTTATCCAACCTCTTAAATGAAAGAGAACTTAATATCTTGCAACAGTGATCAATGAAATAATTACATTATCATTAACAAAAATGTATGCATATTTGTACCCGCTAGCATGGCAGCCGCTAGCTGAATTGGCCGCCCTGTGCGCGAATCTCCATCCCGCTTCCCTTGCACTTAAATCCTTCTTTTCCGCACTACAGCACAGATACTCTGCGATAGAGTGGAATCCAAACGAGAAAATAATGCGCAGAATCCCTAGACGCGACGGGCGAATCGGGACAGTCCATTGCCGCTGCACGAAGGGATGGGGCTGCTCAGTTCAGTAGCGACAACGACCGGGTAAGCTCAGCCGAGATCTGCTAACGCGCGTGCATATTACCCTTCGGGGGGGGGGGGGGGGGGGGGGGGAAACCCTCTAATTTTCGCAGCGCGGTATTTAACACGCTGTAGACAATGCTCGAGTGTAGCTCGAGCGGAGCTAATTTGAAAATTTCTTTATTGTTCAGAAAAAAAACTCGCATGAATGCGCACTCTTTGTTTCGGTTCGTGTTTAACACGACCTCGCAAGAACACGACAGCGCAGAGTAACATTTATATTGCTAACGATAAAAATTTTTTTATAGCCACTCAAAGAGAGATGATTGATTGTAATTCCTTTTACACGATAAACGACACATGATTGGGTCAGTATCAGCTCGGTCGGCTCCCCATTGGTTAATGACCGGCCAATAATGAACGCTGTAAAGTACTGGGTGGGGCCCGGTGTGGTATGGACCAATAGGACGATGGCGAGTTCCAACACAGACACCAACAGAACTGGTGTTCTTGTAGTAGTGGATATAGGCGACTCACTTCTAATTTGTCTTAAATACCAGTAAATGTGCGCGGACCTCGATGCGTTAACGGCACGGTAGTAGAGAGCGATGCTGTCAGTTTGGTGTGTATAATACCGCCAGCAGTGTCACGTGGTTTCCCTCCCTCCAGCGGCGAGCGTACGGGAGAGCCCCCCCCCCCCTAACACAGCCGCCACTACCTTCCCTACCTCAGAGCAGAGCGAATATTATTTCCTCAGCTGAACTTCACAGTGCAGTTATGCTTAATAGCTATATTACCGAGTTTCATTTTTACTAACCTTTCTACAAAATATTTAATTAAAAACTGATAAAAAGTCGTATTTATAGGCTGTTCACGGTAAAATGAAGACTTTCGAAATCAACCTTAGAAAAAAATTTCACTGCCCCTGCCTGCATATATTTTAATGGGCGCACGTGATTGACATTCGCCCAGTAAAGTTGGTAAAGATGGATGGAAAGTAGTTCCACATCTTAACATCGAATAAAAGTGTTAAGTAAACATTTGTGGTAACTTAAAATAATTTATTTCGCTTTTTTTTTTTTAATACAAGGAAGTGTACAAATGAACATATTTGTTGAGTATTTACTTTCTTAATAATTTCACAGTTTTATTTGACCGACACTCGAATAAAGTGACGAGGCCCGTGGAAATGTTAATTTTACATAAGGCTATAGAATACACAACGTGTTTACAAGTAAATCCTAAGCAGGGCTTACAAAAGTGCTCATTTTACCGTGAACAGCCTATAACGACGAAGAGGACAGTAGTTACCTACCGCTGAATTAAAAGTGTTAGGTTAAATATTTGTGAATACTGAAACGATTTATTTTGCTTTTTGGTTTTTTTTAAATGCATAATAGGTATAAAAATGAGCACATTAGTAAAATATTTACATTTTTAATAATTTCACAGCTTTACTTGGCCGACGTTTGGATTAAGCGATCCGGCTCGTGGTAATGGTAATTTTACATATGGTGGAAGAATACACAATGCGCGCACAAGTAGATCTCAAGCAGAGCTTTCAAAAGTGCTCAGTTTATCGTGAAGAGCATTTGCAAAACGTTTATATCCTGAGATAACGCGTATCACTGTTAGATGACATTGACCCTTTGAGGAGAATGCCCGTATATACTCGTAGCCCTTTACATGGGAATTTATTTGCTCTTGAAGACGAAACTAACACGTTTATAGCTTTACTGTTTCACTGGACTTTATCAGAATGTAAGTAAAATATTACAACTTCTCAACATTTCAGTTTGTAAGAATAGAACTGTTAGTGTTTCAAATGAACGCGATGGATTGTAACACATGTTATATCTGTCGCGACACATTAACTGGGACACAGTCGACGCGCAACTTCATTGGCCGACGGCCAGCCAGTGATTAACGTCACAGAGTGTAAGAGGCGTGTCCGGTGTAGCCAGGACCAATAGGATGATGGCAATTGGAAATATAGAGACCAACACAGATGATGTCGCTGTAGTGGAGAATATAGGCGGCTCACTTCAACCTTGTTTTCAGTGGCAATAGATTTGTGCCGTCTTCGTAGGGTTAAGCAACGATTAATTTTTTGGAATGAGGACACTAGTCCAGGGAGTGATTATCCGGTGTGTAGATTTTCGCAACACTGCAAAAAATTTTCACTCTTTTGTTTAATTAAGTCGGGGCTAGCGGTTCGCGTTGTTAAGTAGTCCCCGGTTCTATCTCAGGCTCCAGCGGACGGGAAATATTCCGATGGGGGTTTTCTCATGTGGCGAGTGTTAGTGGACACTACTGAAGGGGAAAAGGGGGGGGGGGTGTTATTAGGGCTATCCCGTTTCCTACCCCGTCCTCATTCCGCTGCGTCCCCACACTCTATGTCGTGTCACCTTGTCCATACTTCGGTCTGGCCGGAGAGACTGGCCTGTCCACCGGGTAGGGCAGCTGGCCTGCTTTCATCCACACCTGCCTCAGGAGGGACAACTCCCACACTGGGAGAAACGTTTGTTCCACCAACAAAATATTTGTTTCTATAGGGCAGAGCAAAAATCATTTAGTTGCCGCAGCAAAAACCAAACCTGAAAAACAAAAATATTAATTTTGTTCATCTCACAAAATGCACGCTTGATTTGATAAAAGCTCTGTGTTTTGCCAAGAGGAATCAGACCATCAACAAAATATTTAGCATATATTTGTTTGGCTATTCATTTGATTGCCCTCGTTCGAAAATACAGCTCGGTATTTTGTTTGTAATTTTCGTGACAATTAGGACATTAATGGTGTTTGTCAGTGCATTTATTGATACTTAATAATGGCATTAACATCCCAACAAAACGGGTTCAACGGGAAACTAAAATGCAAAGCTGTAAAACTTGACACATTTATTCATGCACGTTGTCTAGTATGCACGTACTTAAAAACGTTCAGATTTCATGAGTAGTCGCTTCAGCTGAAGTCGCTAGGACGTAGCAAGCGGGCGTTAACGGTCCAGGTTCGAGTCCTAGTAGAGGTCTATTTTTTTATACTAACCGGAATTGTTTAATGTATTTAGAGCTAGACAAATCCTTAGTTGCAAGAACCAAATCTTTGTTTTTGGGCAACCAAATAAGTACAACATAATAATTTGGGTTCAACAACAAATATTTAATTGCCCTTATACAAACAATTAATTCGGTTGCATCAAACTAATTTTGTTTGATTCAACGAAATCATTCTCTCAGCGCAGGCACACGTGGCAGTGTTAAACCTTGCAGCAGTTGAATATAAAACATGAAGGAGTTTTATAAGAAGGAGGACGCGAATACGTATGTAGGTACGAATGAACTTAGGTAGGGTTTAATTTCTTTTCTGCTTCGAAGGCCATCAGAGACGAAGCAAGACTTCCTGATAATCAGGAACGGGTAAATAATTGGCCATGATTAGCTTCAAAGAAATGGAGTAATTCAAGCGCATTTTCATCGTGGATGCTTCAGAACACATTTTGTGAGAAAAACGTCACTCGAAAAGGGAAACTATAATGTAAGAAAATATAGATACTAACGTTGGTTAGTATTTATAATAATTGATTTTATATTTTGTGAATTAATTTTAGTTTCGAAAAATATAATTTACGTTAATAAATTATGAAACATATTTGTAAACATTATTTATAATTTTTATTACATATAGGTCTAATTAGAGCTTGATGAAGGGGATATATATATATATATCCCCTTCATCAAGCATATATATATATATATATATATATATATATATATATATATATATATATATATATATATATATATATATATATATATATATAATTTCAAAATGTGCCTTTCGAAGCATTTGTAATGACAACACGTTTAGATTTAGATCGAAAAGAGACTTTTACTAACTGGTTTCTAAAAAAACATTTCAATAAATAAATTATATAAAAATGTCTTAGACTGTTAAAGAAAAAAGGCATTCTTCTTTCATATGCATCGCAAACCGTTGAGGAAAGTACAGAAAGCGGAAATCAGGAAAGTTGGACAGGGACTGGAACCCCCGTGTCCTCCCGAACGCGAGTCGGCCGTGTTGGCAAAGTGTCACTCAGCTCATCGGCCAGAACGAACACGATTCTGCGCGCCTCGACGCACTCGCAGCGGAGCCAAGGCCGACTGTGGCTCGGGGCTGCCGGTCTGCCGTGGCCGACAAACCGCCAGCACGATTTCTATATAAAAAAATAAAAGAGTGGGTGAGTGAAGAGATTAACGTCGAGGTCTTGAGAGCCGACGAGGATGAAGCGAGGTGAGTGTGGTGCTGCGCCGGAATGCAAGGGCGGTGGGAAGCGGGAGATCCCCGAGAAAACCCGCCGACCAGTGGCATCGTCCGTAGCTATACCCACGTGAGAAAATCCGGGAGCGACCCCGCCGAGAATCGAATCTGGTTGGTCTGGCGGGGTGTCACCACTGCGGCCCCATTGCGCTGGAGTGAGGCATTTTATTAATACAACACTGTTTCCCCGGAAAACAAAACCGCGTTCCTGTACGGGATACGTAAAGTAGCCTAGAGTTGTGCAGCACATCTTCATCGTTACTGTCACGCCATCAAACGACAGTACCCCCCTCTGGCAATCCCATTAACACGAACTGACGAAGAGGCCAGGGTGGCTGAGTGGTTAGCGTGCTCGCCTCCCACCAACGCGAACAGGGGTTCAATCCCCAGGCCGGGTCACGGGATTTTTGTAAGTGATAATCGTGCCGGACGATGCCGCTGGTCCGCGGGTTTTCTCGGGGATCTCCCGCTTCCCTCACCCTTTCATTCCGGCGCCGCTCCATACCTCAATCACCCTCATCGGCTCGCAAGACCTCACTACTAAGAGCCACCTAAATCGCTTCACTCACGAATTGATGACAGAAAGATTGTGTAAGTGTGTCGAGTTCATAGTCTTTAGCGTTGAAGCGACGAGGCATCTTATGTGTAAGTTGTGTAACCCTGAGCGCCCAGGCACAGCTACAGGATGTTCACGATAGCGAGAACACTTTATAAGGTGTATCTAATAAACATATTTATTGCTCTAAAAACGTAACGTCCGGGACCACAATAAAATATAATTTTTCTGTTTTAATGCCTTCTAGGAGATCCTTAAAAAGTGCTCACATTACCGCGATGGATTATACATCTAGATGGTTATCTTGCCCGGTGAGTTCATGCTAAAAGGCCTTTCTTTATGTCGTTATTGCTACAAACTTTGCGAGTGTAGTGCATTCATGCTTACTTCCAACTTTTCTGAAGCCTTGCTGAAGTTATATTTTCACGCTCCTCCTCCGCCTCATACAAACAAAGCTTAGCTGAATCTAGAAAATCACGCCAAAGGGACGACGCACCGTATTCGCGCGCACTCTGCTGAATGATTATTTTGCATAAGAACTATTTCTTTAAGAGCCGCGGTGGTCTAGTGGTTAGACTACTCGCCTCTCACCGAGGCGAATCGGGACTAATTCCCGGTGGAGTCGACCTGCTCCCCCCCCCCCCCCGCAACATCTTCCCCACGGGTTTTCACTCGTGGGAATAATCCCGCTGTGGCGATGCCGTTGGTCAGCGGGTTTTCTCGAGGATCTCCCGTTCCCCCGTCCTTGCATTCCGGCACTGCTCCGTTCTCACCTCGCTTCACACTTATCGGCTCTCAAGACTTCAATATTAAGCGCCATCCAAATCTCTTCACTTAGTCACTCAAATATATCTTGGCAACTTTTATTTTCTCTCCAATTACATTCATATTAATTTATTTGGAATATTTTTATTTATCGATAAAACATAAGTTATGGGTTAATTTAACTGAAATGAACTACTTTTATGCTAACAGAAGCATAAACCGCTTATTATACATTGTATATTTAGGAAACACTGAAACAAATTATTCATTGGGTTAATTTTTCGAAGGCTTGATTTAAAAATGTGAAGAAACCGCAGATAGACTATACAAGTATGACTGAGTTGAGAGGATTTGGTCGGCGCTTAACAGCGACGCGTTCATCGCCAGTGAGGGTGAAATGAGGCAAATATGTAGCCGCGGTGGAGGGGAACGGGAGAACCCCGAGAAAACCCGCCTGCGAACGGCAACGTCCGTTGTGTTTCCCACATAAGGAAATCCGATCGACCCGTGCCGGTTCGCTTTGGTGTGAGGCGTGTGGTCTCGCCGCCGAAGTCTCCAAGTACAGCTACGAACATCAATTACAATGTCAACATAACAAATATTTCTTGGTTACGAGTTAAAAAAAATTGGTCTATATAAATCAACTAAGAAATTTTTCTGTTTGTTTTAATATTTCACTAATTTTTTTTAATGAACGAAACATGTGATTAATATGGATTTTTCTAATAGGGTAGGCCTATAGTATATATGGTCATTAAGTTATTATAGGCTAATCACTGTAAACTGAGCACGTTAAAAAGACCTGCTTAAGATCTACTTGTATGCTCGTTATGTAATCTTCTGCCAAACGTAAATTAATATTGTCATGATCCTAAATATTTTATTCATGTGTCGGTCAAGTTAAACTGTGAAATTATCAGATAAATTTGCTTGTTCTCACACTTATATGCATTAAAAAAACAGGAATCAAAATTAAAAAGCACAGTATTCAGAAGTGTTTACATTAACTCTTTAAACTCGACGTTGAGACATGGAACTACTTTCACCTACTTCTTTGCCAACTTGACTGTGTGTCCATGCACCTCAGTGCGCCCGCGAAAATATATTCAGGTATGGACAGTGATGTTGATTTAAAATGTGCTCAATCAACCGTGGAAATCCTATAGTCAGGAACCATTTTGTATTCAACTGAACTAAAAATATTTGCAATTTTTTATTTTGTATCTATGGAGTGTGGCGAGAAGAATATTACTTTACGCCTGTCTGGAAACAACGAACCTTAAACAAAAGTTAGAGTTTGTTTTCAGCCCACAATGAACTTCTCGGAAAACGGTTAAAGGCTGTTCACGATAAAGTGAGCCCTTTTGAAATGAGCCTTAGAAAAACGTCACTGCCCCTGAATACAAATATTTTAATGGGCGTGCTGAGTGACATTTGCCCAGTAAGGTTGGTAACTATGGATGGAAAAATAATACCATATCTCGACGTTGAATAAAAAGTGTTAGGTAACCATTCGTGGTAACTTAATATTATTTTTTTCGCTTTCTGTTTTTTTTTAATGAATCGAAGTGCAAAAATGAGCAGATTTGTATAGTATTTACTTTAGTAATAATTTCACAGTTTTAATTGACTGACGCATGAATAAAGTGACGAGGCTCATGAATATGTTTTTTTTTTTTACATATGGCGGAAGAATACACAACGTGCATTCAAGTAGATCTTAAGCAGGGCTTTCAAAATTGCTCATTTTAACGTGAACAGCGTATACATATCCACGAATCCTGTTTGCAAATTCATTTAGAATTTTGCAGCTAATTAGTAAGTAGAATATAGGAAATGAGGTCGCAAGAACCCATTTACTTTTCTCTGTGCGAGAAATGAGACCAAGTTTCGATTACCGGCTTTGCCCTTGGAATACTTCAGGTGATTTGTGCGCGTGGCTAGCTTTCATATTGCAGAAGGCAATGGCAAACCATTGTAGAATCATTCAAGTCGCCTTGGGCGCAGTACGATCTCCGTCGCCGAGAATTTGCTTAGGCCTCCCTGTGCCCCTTACGCACTCTCAAATTCACCCGTCAAACCGCTTCAAATAATATTGATCAAAGAACGGTGGAAGGCTGTCACGTCACTGGAACATCCTTGGAACCACGATGTTGCTTGTAAAAGTCGGATGGCTCCATTTCCCATGAATCATTTTCCACACTGGACCGCTTCTAAAATTTCATTGATCTCATGCGAGTTTAGCCAGTCTGATTCGCGCACAAAAAAACTGTCATTTGAGCCCTGCGAAACTTTAAAATGACGAACGATAATTAAGGTAGAAACATGTCCGTTAAATGAAATTATGTGTGCAAAATCTGTCTGGGCATGAATACTGTTGGAATTCAGGGAATAAATTTCATTCCGCAGCAAATAAGTTTATTAAATATAATTAAAATTAATTTCGAGAGTGAAAATTTTTTTACGTTTTAAAATTTTTTTCTTCTGCTAAGTTGCATGGTAACACAACAGATTTACCCCCTCTCAAAATCATTTTAAAATAAAAACCACGCTAGGTTATGTAAATAAAAACGTTTTACAATTTCACACTTGTTCAAACTTATTAAATATTGCCTGACCAACTTTATTTTATAGGAATATTGATGGTCTTATTCCAACTTCAATTTTTTTTAAAATCTGTTCGAAGGCGAAAATTTGACAGTGTGGCAGGGTTTTTAGGACTATCAGCCTGTCATCGCCCTAGGAAGGTGCTCCAATATTATCAAAACTATCTTCAATAGAGAGAAACAATATATATTTTTGATAGTTTCTATACCAGAAAAATATATTTAGGAAATACGAAATTATGATGCAAAATTATATCAAGAATTCTATTCGCTAAATTTCACCCACTAATATGCATTTTCGTACACGGTGCGTGAATGCTGGTGATGTTGGTTTGGGTTAGGTTTGGCCCACAACAGAATGAAAAGAAAGCAGTTTTGTAGGGAATTTTCGGTTGGCTGGACTCACGGATTGTCATGTGAATTGCGAACCGTTCATACATAGGACAGGGCTGGAGTTGCGATTTTTAAATTCAAGACGCACCTTTAGAAAATTCACACGTTGTCATGAGGTACTATTAGGAAGTTTAAAATCTGCAAATAATGAGGAATTAAGAAATTATAATTATTAAAAAATGGCAATAATGACAACTGCAGTAAAAATAGAGACAGAAATATTTGGGTTTTCAGTATTTGTCTGACGACGTATTTTTTTAAACTACTAGTGTTGTCTCTTTATTAATGTGTTGTATTTATTGTATTAATATGTTGTGCACATTTGTTCATATCTTCAAACATGTTTAACAACCAAATAGATCAATTATACGACGAACTATTTTATATGTATTTACTGGTATCATCTGGTATTACATCCTTAAACACACCAATAATACCCTTTTAAATCATTTATATTTTTGCGATTCTGACAAAAGGTTTTAAAGCTCACATTATCAGGTTTGCAAACGTGAGAACTGCAAATACGGTTCACATAGCTACAAGATGTCCACGATAAACTGAGCACTTTTGAAAGCCCTGCCGTAGATCTACTTCTACGCCCATTTTATCAGCTTCCGTCACGTATAAAATAAGTACTGCCGCTGAACCTGTCACTTTATTCATACGCCAATCAAATCAATCAAAGTATGAAATCTGTGAACTGTTGAGAATATTAAAAATGTTAACTGTGGTGGCGGTTATTACTCTAACGTGAGCTAAACCGACAGAAAATATCTTAAATAAATTCAGCGGCCACAAACCTAAAAGTTACCAAGACGTGGTGATACTTTTCGTATTTCGTTGCCAACTTAACTGGAAATAATGGAAGTCAGCGCGTTCGTTAAATCATGCGCTGTTAGCAGGCAGTGATTTTTTTTTTTCATAGGTTGATTTCGAAAGCGTACAGTTCGCTGTGAGCAGTCTACAACATGAGGCCATCATTTAGCTTCTCCGACTGCCAGTCGCTCTCGAAAGTGTCATTGAAACGTAAATGAATCAACAATAGTCGAGGTCGCGGCGGCGAGAACGCGCTACAATATCGCCGTCCGTCGAAGCGCCTAATACGTGAAAGGCAAACACACGGTTACCGGCCGCGATTCGCCCGGGGCGGCGATTGAGACATAATTCACGTGCGCGGACTGTGAGCGCAGACGCGAGTATGCTGTGTGCCCCGGTTCAGGTATACGCTGTTCACGGTAAAATGATCACTTTCGAAAGCCCTGCTTAAGATCTACTTGTATACACGTTGTGTATTCTTCCGCCTTAAGTAAAATTAACGTTGCCATGAAGGCTTCATCACTTCATTCATGCGTTGGTCAAATGAAACTGTGAAATTATTAAGAAAGTTAGGCAGGCAATGTTTAATAAGTTTGAACAAGTGTGAAATTGTAACACGTTTTTATTTATATAACCTAGCGTGATTTTTATTTTAAATGATTTTCGATGCATTAAAAAAAAAACCGAAATAGGAAAAATTAATTTTGAGTTATCACAAATGGATACTTAACACTTTTTATTCGAAGTTAAGATATGTAACTACTTTCTATCCATTAAATATATGCATGCAGAGGTGGTGACTTTTTTTCTAAGGTTCTTTTATATAGTGCTCATTTTATCGTGAACAGCCTTTTACCATTGTGCGTCATCTGTTGCACTATCCTGTAGCTGAGTGCTAACTACGTGCTGTTAGCGTGATAGTACCCCCCCCCCCTCCTTCCATGTTTTGCCCCACAGGTAACATGCTCGCGATTATTACACTTGTCCCTCATCCATGCCATAGACTAAAGATGAGTGAGTGAAGAGATTTGGTCTGCTCTTGACATCGAGGTCTTGAGAGCCGATGAGGGTGATTGAGGTGAGTATGGAGCAGCGCCGGAATGAAAGTGCGGGGGAAGCGGGAGATCCCCGAGAAAACCCGCCGTCCACCACGATTCCCACATACGAAAATCCGGTGACCTGGCCGGAGATTGAGCCCGGTTCCCCTTGGCGGGAGACGAGCGGGCTAACCGCTAGGCCACCGCAGCCCCGAATAAAGATGAGCCCGACCGCTTATTCGTCTTCTGCGCATGTACCCGACATTGACCTACCCCAGTTATACACACACAACTGTCAAAGTCACGTGGTCAACAGTGATGAACGTGTTTGTTTATATCTCAATTTTCAAAGGCCAACCAGAATTATAGTAATAAAATAATTTTAGCAATTACAATTTAATCAAACTGCTTTACAAATTGGTAAGAGGAAGTATAAGCATCCCTAAGCACGTGTTTAAAAATCAGTTTTCCAACCAAATAGCCAAACTATGCCGTTTTCGCTGAACGTGTTGGCAGAAAAGCAGTTCAATGTTTGACACGGAGATTGGTTGTGCGCAGCCAGCGAGATCGGCCTACCTCATCTTTAGCCTATGACCCATAATTGTTGAAATAACTTGTATATCTCATTCAATGTTACTTCCTACATTTCTATAAAGCCCTGCTAAAGTTATAATTCTAAGATATTCCTCCACGTCACGAAAACAAAGCCTAGACAAGTCAATAAATTTACACCAACAAGGATAACGCACCGCATTCGTGCGCACTCACTGTAATAATATTTCACATAAGAACTATTTCTTACTAGGCGCTACCAACACAGCTATTTTCTCTCTGTTATTATTTATATTAAATATAAATTAAATTATATAATTTATACATAAAATTAAAGCAGAAGGTCCATCGAACCAAAATTAACTTGTATAGGCTGTTCAGGGTAAAATGAGCACTTTTGAAAGCCCTGCTTTAAGAGCTATTTGTATGCACGTTGTGTGTTCTTCCGCCTTATATAAAATTATCATTGCCATCTGCCTCATCGCTTTCTTTATGGGTCGGCCAAGTGAAGCTGTAAAATTATTGGAATATTAAGTATTTAAAAAATTTGCTAGTTTTTACACTTCTACGCATTAAAAAAAACACCGAAAGCGATAGGAATAATTTAAATTATCACAAAGGGTTTAATAACACTTTTTATTCGACGTTAATGTATGGAAATACGTCCCCCTTCATCATTACCAACTTTACTGGGTGTATGTCACTCAGTGCGGCCGTTAAACTATATGCAAGTAGGGGCAGTGACTTTTCTCTAAGGTTGATTTCAAAAGTGCTCACTTTATCGTGAACAGACTTTACTTATGTTAACACAAATATAACACTCTTGCGATCCATGGAGTATTTAAGGGAACAACCAAGCACGTTATGCATGAGGTGATTTTACAACGGTTTGATTCAGAAAGTGTGGAAATACCATGAAAAGACTAAATAGAAGTACAGCGGCTTCCTGTGGAGTGTGTCACCCTAGTGTACAAATCATTACAATTAGCACACACACTACCAAAATTGTCAGGGAAGAACGACTAATGTTTCATATGAAAGAAAAAACAGCATATATTTTATGGAATTAAAATATTTAAAGACTGTTCACGATAAGGTGAGCACTTTTGAAATGAACGTTAGAAAAAAAGTCACTGCTCCTACTTACGTATATTATAACGGGCGCACTTGGTAACAGACGCTCAGTAAAGTTGGTAACGATAGATGGAAAATAATTCCATATCAGAACAAATAAAAATTGTTAGGTAACCATTTGTAAAAACTTAAATTATTTCTTTCGCTTTGTACTTTTTTTAATGTTTTGAAGAGAAAAAAAAAACATATTTGTGAAATATTTACTTTTTCAATAAATTCAAAGTTTCACCTGATCGACGCATGCATAAAGTGATGAGGCCCATTGCAATGTTAATTTTACATAAGGCGGAAAAATACACAAGGTGCATATAAGTAGATCTTAAGCAGGGCTTTCAAATTAGTGCTCATTTTACCGTCAATAGCCTTTAGTTAGAATTTACTCATTCAAATATTCAAATAAGAAGTTCCCAATATAACTAATTAGCCTACTTTCCTCTACAAATGTATGCGAGTAAATTTAATGAAGCAGTTCCGACTATAAGACTAAGATAAGGAATCTTTTTTGTAAAAAATATAGTATTAATATTGATATATTTTTTAAAAATAAGTGCGTTATCTTCTTAAACACGTCGCTACATGACCTACCGTAGCAATACTTGCAAAATTTGGTGAGAATTGGTTAGTTATTTCCCGAAAAAATACACAACTTATTTTTTAAATGTGCGTTATCATATCAAATGGAGACAAAATAAGGCAACGTATTAGCATTTAAGATGCTTCTGGTTGGTACTTCCAGCATATAAATGGGTCAAAAAGTATGGTATACAAAGCAAATTAATCTAAATTATTTATATGACAACCATTTTGAAAATAAGTACCGTATCTATTTAAATCGCAAACGTTAGCATCGCCTAGTTACCTGCCACGATATAAAGTTTGGTTGAAATTCTTTACGTTTCTTCGAAGGTACAGCAGAGTAATAAAATGGTTTATAATGCCTCCATTTCGAAAATATTTGCATGATTCACTTAATTAGATGGCGTACCTTAGAGATTCTTGTTTGCTAAAGTTGGCAAGGATCGGATGATTGTTTCCTCGAGCCATGACGCAAATACTTAAATTTTTCATGTGGCGCTATCTTACAAAATGGTTGACAAAGGGAGCTACGTTTGAGAACATTTAATGTTTATAACTGATACTTTCGGCATACTAAGTTTGGTCGAAATTGGTTAAACGGTATGGTACCTATAGACATACCAAACTAACCTTAAAATATTTATATGGCCGCCATTTTGAAAATAAGTGACATAGACCCGTATTAATTTAAGACGTATGCGGTAACATGGAATACTTTAGTATTAGTTCCCTGCGAAATTTTTTAGAAATATATTAGTTAGTTTTCGAGATATGAGTTTCGAGATGTGATGTAAAAGCTTATTGTTTTTATTTTGTGATGTCTTCTAAATTGCGGACTAATAACAATGTATATCCATTAATAAAATATTTATATATGACAAGCTGTCAACATACCAAATCTGGATTAAATTATTTATTAGGTTCGCGAGATACGAAATAGGACCCTAAATATAGAAATCGCCACCACTTTGAAAATGATCATAAAGTGTGGTAGAAAACTATAAAAGTAGGATATCCTTGCCGAGTTTTGTGAAATTCAGTTTACGGGTTCGAAATTTGCTAGGCGGATGGGGGGACATACATCCCAGATAGATATTCGCATGATTGCATAAGCCTATCTTTCCATATAAAAGTTGACCAAATACCCGATTAATGAAAGTATTTTTTAAACAAAAATTTAAGCTTTTGTCAATTCAGAAAGCTTCAGAAAGCACTTTTTTTTTTCGTAAAAAAAAAATATGTATCGCCCTTCATTACCTTCATTAAGAAAGACTATCATATTAAGTATTCTGTTCGCATGAAATGAAAAATTATTAATATTGTCGACTAGAGTATTAATAATTACTGATTTTACACACATTTTTTTCAGCCATTAAATTTATTGGTTTTACAACTGAAATACGTGTACATAAAAGTAATTATCATTAAAAATATTTTTTAACATTCCTACGAATACTTTCTTACCCAACACCATAGTAATTACTACGATCACCCTACTTGACAATTATTGGAAGACATTCCATTGTAATCCACTCTACTTTTACCTTAAATTAATATTACTTAATGTAGCAAAAGCGTGTTGTTTGCTTACTGAGAAAGTAATAATGTGGTTGAGTCAAAGGTAGCTCAGTTGAACTCTTCAAAACTCCCCACTGGCAGCTGAATTTCCGAACGCTTTATGTACACCTCTTACCAGCAAGTACGCAAAGAATGAAAGTTAATCTTATTTTGTCTTTGGTTTTAGTTTAAGCTAGCGTTGAACTTTGGCCATCTCAAGAACACCGGGTCCAAATGTGGCCCAATAGTGAAAAAAGTTCCTTTTGTTGGCATTGCACGATCTGAAGCTTGTTGAAGAATGCTGTACCAAGCAATGTTTATTTTAATTACGAAATTTATTTACGGTATTTAAATGTTTCAAAAATACTAATAGACTTTAGAAATAATTGTAAAATTACTTATTTTTAAGTTAAAATGCATTTCTTAAAAAAGGAAAATAAATACGAAAATTACAAATTCTGAACTACAGGAAAATTTAATGTAGGCTGTTCACGGTAAAGTGAGCACCTTACTTTCCTTCCAGTCCTTGTTTTATCCTTAAACAACCTTTTTAAATAACTATTGCCTTGTAAGTAGTAATAAGCAGTGTGTATATCCCACCGCGCCCGGAATGCAAGGGGGAATGTTGCATGAAAGCAGTATATTTACCCGATTTTCGATATAAGTCGTTTTCCAAAGTGTTTTTCGAACTTTTTGGCTCTACAAGACGCAAATAATAATCTCCAACGCTTTTTTTACGTTGTTATATATTCACCGCCTTCATTATTCTAGGATCACTGATTGAAGGAACGAAATATTCGTTTCTTATCTTCAAGCAATGCTCCTATAATAACGAACACAGTGAATTTGTAACAACGCAAGAAGGTGTACAAAATTGTTATTTACGTCTTGTCAAGCAAAAAATTTCAAAAAACCTAATGAGTAACAAGTTGTGACAAAAATATACAAATAATACGGTTTTCCTACACCATTCCCCTTAACTTCTAAGGCTACAATCAAATATATTTATTGACTATTATTCCAAATGAGAGGGCTTTCAAAAGTGCTCACGCTACCTTAAATAGCCTATAGATATGCTACATATTTTTTTGGCAGCAAAACTGAGCACTCCGAGAGCTTTGTAAAAGTACAGGTCCATCAAAGATTGTATGAGAATTTATCTGCCTGTGAAGATAAAACTAGCACGTATATGATTTTACGTTTAACTGGTATTCATCGAGACCTTGCAATAACGTAATATTATACCAAAAACTAAATTTATTGAATAAAATATAGTATCTTTTATGAACAAGCAAACGAACACGATATCCTGTTACATGGGGAAGGACATTTTGTTGGGAGACACGATAAGCTTAACAATCCTTGGCTACCAGTCTGCTTACAATCCACGTTGTGGAGCACAGCCGGCATATCTGGCATAGCTTGTACTACTAGACGGGCGGTGGTGAATGGAAATACAGATACTAACACAAATTTTGTTCCTTATTCGTTGGAACATTATTTAAATATATTTTAGAAACGATTATCGTTTTTACTTTTTGTACAGTTATTGCGTCTGTAGACTTCCTCAGAAAATAATCAATTATTAACTCCCGCTTATTCCACATGGTAAACAAATAATGGTGCTCCGTTGATGTTACAGTTATAATCGATTCATGGTTACTGCCAACTTTTCCGAAAACCTGCTAAAGATCTACTTCCAGAGTATCCCTCCGTCTCGTGCAAACAAAGCTTAACCTATTTTCGAAAATTACCCCAAAGGCACAATATATCGCCTTCGTGCGCACACAGTGCAATAATATTTCAAATAAGAACTATTTCTTACTGGGCATTGTCAACGCACTTATTTTCTCCCTGTTTTTATTAGTATTAGTGATAAATGAAATGTTATAATTTATTTAAAAAATAACCTAAGCAAAAGTTCAATTTAACCAAAAATAAGGTACTTTTATTTTAACACAAATACAAAATTCCTGCGATATATGACATTTACAGGAACCACAAAACACGTCATACATGGGATGAGTTTTCAAAGGTTTTATTCAAATGTGCGTATAAACTGCAGACAGGCTATGTACAATCAACCTAGTGATATACTTTACATTGTCAAAAAATGAATGCTGGATAGCCTATATGTTATGGCGTAGAAACTTATACCCCGATAATTTCTATAAGTTATAGCCCCCGTAAGGAATAATGATCGTATTAAGTAAGTGGTTTTTTTTCGGATGTGGAAAATAGGGTAAACACAAGTTGTAGACGAGGTATTTAAGATTGGAGTGAAATATAATGTTCGCGTTTAAAATACAGATGTTAGTTAAAAAATTGTCTTAGCAATGTTATTTTATAACTGTGTGCTTGTTTTAATGCAACTGTAATAAATTATCAACAAGCCCCAATGAAGAATAATGGGTCTCTGAGTTTGATAGTTGGAAATTAAACTTCCCATCTTGCTTGTTAAAATATTGTAGTTGAATCTGAGTGGCGGGGGAATTAAGTAATAGTATGAATGATAGATTTAAATATAACCAAAAGTGCTTAAAGAGACAATAATTGTAGATATTATTTTGGAGCCTCGTAATGGTACCGTGTATATAGAAGAAAAAGCTCGAGGTTTAAACTATAGAATATTGCTGATTATTGCAAATGAAATACGTACAATAGTGAACTTCTCCTTGCAGATTGGTTAGGAACGTCAGACCCGGAAGTACCTGCCTGGCGACTTCTCCGCGGATCGATAATTAGCGACCTGCAAAATTCGCGTTATTATTTGGAATCAGTCTAGAATTCACAGTACTGTATATACTAGGGACGGCGTCACCTCTCCATTAGTTGCTGCATAGTTGTGAAGTATCTCCCTTTCTGATTGAACTACACGTGATTGGTGTAGAATGTTCATTTATTGGCGCAGAGTTACCCACGGCGTGTCAAATAAAGTATGATCCAATGCCAGACGAATTGCAAAGGCAAACGTGTTTAAAGTTCAACTTGTCCTCGAATAATAACGCGAATTTGGCACGTCTCTGTCGACAAGGTACTTGGAGAATCGTGAAGTTGAGACAGTCACTGACGAAAAACACTTGAGCACCTGCCACGGTGGCCAAGCGGTTAGCCCGCTCGCCTCCCACCAAGGCGATCCGGGTTCAATCCCCGGTCGGGCCACTCCGGATTTTCGCAAGTGGGAATGTGACGGACGATGTCGTTGGTCGGTGGGTTTTCTCGGGGATCTCCCGTTTCCCCCACCCTTTCATTACGGCGCTGCTCCACACACACTTCGATACAGACCTCGATGTTAAGAGCCGTTGAAATCTCTTCTTCGCCTGGCTCGAAGACAAACGGCCAGCCAATCTCCCGAAACGCCTGAGACTGCAAAGCACTTCCGAGTCGGCCTGAAGCACGCAGACCACACGTCACATTGTCCATGCAGAGCTCGAAAATTCTTACAGGTATACTCTTCCTGAGGTCTTGGAAAGTGCAAGACACTACCTTTTCGGCCAAACGGTGGCGTGCATAAAATATATACTCAAAAAAAAGAGAAGGCATATTTCGGCAACATAAAAATTAAACTTATCCCCAACTGTTTTAAATTCTTGTTGCTTGAGCCCTCACAAATAATACATCACGTATCAATACAAACAATAATATTAAGTGCATTGATGTCGAACTACCCACACAGAGATCAATAATACAGATATGCACAAAAATAAATAAACTGAAGAAACTATACTTAGACCATACAACACCTACACAAACAACATTACACTGACATCAACACAACCCCGACACAGACATAAAAAACACGACGGACACCTCACAAAACGACAACAACCGTTGGCCCCTCTGTCTCCGGAGAGGATGCTGGGTGAGTGTTGAAGAGTGGAGGCAGAGTAACTTTAACAAAATAATTTTAAGCCTCTGTTTTAAAACTTGACTTGTTTTTAAATGTTATAACGCGACAAATTATTTTGAATTCAAGTAACTGAATCCAGTTAAGGCCTTCGGCTGGGTACTGGTGCCATATTAATATGTTATGTTCTGTTATGTTCTGGTAACACAGGCCGTCATTCGGTCATCAGCACGAGACTTAGTTATCAAGGCATTAGAAGTCTACCTAGAGACCGAATTAAGTCCATAGGCTATTCACGGTAAAGCGAGCACTTTTTGGAAGCCCTCTCATTTGGAATAATAGTAAATAAATATATTGTATTTTAGCCTTAGACGTTAACTTCCGAGTGCAGTGAAATATAGACACTGAGTTTATTACTTACATGGCAATATCTATTTAAAAAGGTAGTTAAAGGATAAAGAAAATTGCTGAAATTAAAAAGTAACTAGGGCCTCAGAAGTGCTCACTTTAATGTGAACAGTCTATAAGCGGGATGATTCCTGGTCAAAACTTTAAATGCTGTGTCTTTTGCTACCAAGCGTGTAACAGAATTATAAGAGGATTACAACTGAACTGCTATATACTGGGGGGGGGGGGGGGTGTGTGTGTATGATCCCGCTTTTGAAAATAATTTCTACTCGAAATGTTTTACTAAAGAGAAATTAGATATTTAAATTTAAATTAAGTAACAGCAATTTTAAAGTAAAACCGAAATACGTATGTGTGCATAGCAATCAGTGGAAATTAGTATTAAACATATTTGTGATCGCCTCTTTTCAATTTTTAAAGTTGTCTGTAGTATATAAATATAATTTTTTAATAATTTAATTTTGGTTAACTAACTTGCCCACCGACAAAGTACATTTAAACGTCAGTTGGGCGGCTATAGAAAATCCGTGCATAGTGGGTAGTTTAACTCACTACGAATACGTTCGCGTAAGGGTGCATTGCCGAAATCAACTGTAGCGACATAGCGAGATATTTGCTATTGACTGTTCACGGTAAAATGAGCACTTTTGAAAGCCCTGCTTAATATCTACGTGTATGAACGTTGTGTATTACAAATATCCTCATTTTTACATTTCATTGATTAATTAAAACATAAAGCGAAATAAATAATTAATGTCATCACCAACCGTCACCTAACACTTTTTATTCGACGTTAAGATACGGAACTACTTTTCATCCATCGTAACCAACTTTACTGGGCGCATGTCACTCAGTGCGCCCGTTAAAATTAAACGCAGCAAGGCCAGTATCATTTTTCTGAGATTTATTTCAAAAGTGATCGCTTTATCGTGAACAGCCCTTAATTGCAGTACTCTCCAAACGATCCTGTCATTCAGAATGGAAGAAAAAAGAAGAGGTCTTGTAAGAAGGGGGGGAAAAAAAGTTTACACGCTGGTCTCGCAACAGAACTACGACTTGCGCACAAGTGCGCAGATGTGTTTGCCCAAGTTCAATATCAGGGACAGTGTTTACACTCGACGCAAAGTGTGGCATAAAAACCGCCGCAGCCTTGCCGCCCATCCTACATCTCTCAGCGCACGAAGAGAAAAAAAAAAAATATCGCACGCAGCGGTTCTGCGAACAATGTCAGGGTCGTGTGTACTCGCGAAACTAGTGACGCAAGCCTTGCTAAAATAGTTAGTTATAATTAGTCTCTGCTGGCTACTGCAGGGTTTCGATCCGGTCAGCGACGAGTTCAGAATACACGTGAATTACTGTAAGCTACAGTCATAATCCTCAAAAATAAAAGGACTGATATAGTCGTCCAATCACGTGAGTCGATTCGACGGTTATATTCTCGAGCTGCGAAATTATTCCGGATGCTTTTCGGATGTGTGAATAAAGATTCTGATGCAGCCACTCCACGATAAAATGCATTCTGTACGGATTCATTTGCGGAAATACGAGAATTTGATAAGCCTTCGACAGTTTCTTGTACCTGAGTAGTATGATTATCTATGTTTTGGGACATGCATCATGCATCGGATCTCGGATCCGTCCGCCATCTTGGAAGGTGCTAGGGGCGGGCTTGTTGGTCGGCGGCCTGGGACGGCCATGTCATCGACAAAATTGCTTGTTTGACTCCAAAAACCACTTCCGAAATTAATTATTCCATCCAAAAATCATTAAAAAAAAAAAAATTAAAATTAATGGAAAAATTATTTCTAATCAATTTTATACGTAATTATGTATATATAAATATGGGAATATGACATTATATAAAATTTATATATATGCCAACAAGCATATTAAAAATTAACATATTGTTATGTAAGTATCTACGTGTTTTCTTCTAGGGCGAACGAGTATGTGGGTATTCTCAAAAAGCTCCCATATTTTTTCATAATCATACAATTTATGGTTGAAGGACTTTTGTGGGCGCAAGCGAGGCCCTTTGCTGTATAAAGAACAGCATTTATATGGGAAAAAAATACTGTTGACGTTCTGACACCGTGAGGTGAACGTCGGTTTGGAAGCGTTCTCTCGTCATACCACGAAGATGACTTGCGAATGCGAAGGCCTGCATTCGACCTCATCGATCACGGAGCCGCTATCTACATAATCGCGAACTAGTTGTCGCCAGTGCCAATTCTGTGATCGAATTTTCACCTATGGGCAAAATACTCGTCGGCATGAGAGAACGACCTTTACGAAGAGTCCTTTTCGCGCGATGAAGCATTACGACATTGGACTCATGCAGTTTGTGCAAGGCGAGATATTGAAAGAACATGCCGAGATCTGCAAGGATTCGTCTACTGGGAGTCAGCAAGTGTGGCCGGTAATACCTCTTGCTGCATTAATGGGTACCGATTCGACAGGCGATTACGATGAAACAGTTAACGCTAAAGACAGAATAAGTGCAGTAGAGTTGGTTTGTGTGGAATGTACACTTGCAAGACTTTCAAGTGGAGTCGACGAACTTCACATTAACCGGACGTCGACTCCTGCTACAAAGAAAAGCAGATTTAATATAGAACACAAAACAGGAAGTGAAGATGACCAAGAAGAGGTCATTGATGTAAGTGAACATGATGCCAGCGATAGTGCTGAAGACGATGATTACGATTTTCTCGATGCACTGACACACTCCTCCAACACATTTGCTGCAACAAACGACACGAAGAAGGCAGGAGACGCCGAAAATACTGGCTACCTATTTCCCGAAGATCCGAATGAACTTTGTTGATGGACTCAGATATTTGATCAACCTTCAAAAACGTTGCGACCTCATGCTCATTAACGAGATACCTTCAATCATCAGTAAACTGAATGATCGGGGATGTATCGCATGATCTGATCAACTGCTTCCTTCTGAAATTGCAATTACAAAATAATAATAAACAATGATTATAAAATAATCAATTTTCCTTTATTTTTGTCTGTCGTGTCCTTTTTTACCTCACAACTTTAGAGTGGTGTTTTGAGCACTCGACTATTAACGGAAAAATCTGCATATTAAATGATAATAGAGACTGTAGTACCAAAATGCATGGATAGTTGACTGCATACAAAACAATAATTCTGTCCACATGTACAAATTTGGAGACAGTTGACGAACGAATGCAATTTCTATACATATGGATGGGAGACTAACCTAAGAATTGATCGAAGGATTGGGTTGGATCGAAGGATTGACATTGATTACTGTGGATTGCCGAGGAGTATTGCTAAGGATTGGTGTGGATTGGTATGGATTGGCGTGGATTGTTGTGTATTGATGTGTGGATTGGGGGATTGGTGTGAATTGGTGTGGATTAGTGTTTGTATTTGTGTGTGCATTGGTGTATTTTGCTGACTGAGGTGCTGATCGTGGTGCTGATTGCAATACTGATTGTGGTGCTTATTGTGGTGCGTGTGGTGCATGTGGTGCTGATTATGGTGTGTGGTGCTGATTGTGGTACTGACTGCAGTGCTGATTGATGAAACGTTTGCTAGATTATTTAAAAGATTAATGAAAAAGCAAGTCTTCAGTTTATTTATTTTTATTCTTTTGGGGAACTTTTTGGAATTTATAGAAGTTTTTAGAATTTATTTTTAGGTTCAATGTTATCCAAGGTCATAGGTACGGGGATAAGATCACAGATGTGAGGTCAAAGTGAAGGTCATCCAAATCTAACATGTTGGTCGGAATCATCAGAGCCATGTAAGTGTTGAAAATGTAAACAAATGGCAAACGGAAAAAAACCAATATGGAGTGTGGGGTGCATTCGACAGAATGAGCAAAGATGAGTGTATTTGGGAGGGGAATGTTAATACAATGTGGTTGATTAGAGCGCGGGTCAGTCGTCTGCTAGACGTGGTGCTGTGGGAGACTTCCGGAAATAAAAGTTTTTAAAAATAATATGAAAATAATTTCTAATAATAGGTTTATAAAATTTTTTTTATAAATTCTCCGGAAAATGTTACAATTTTTAACTAATTTTTGGGTTCAACGTCAATGGCACTGAGTTAAGGTCAAAGCTCAAGGTAACCTGGATCCAAAATGGCAGTAGTAGTCAGTAATGTAATATGATTGCTGACTTTTATGCATTTATTCAATTTTTACAATATTTTCTAGCGTTTTTACTTTCAAGGCCATCCAAGGTCATGATTATAGGGTCAAGGTCATGGGTCAAGGTCACCTCATGGGTCAAGGTCACCTGGGTCCAACATAGCAGTTGGGTGACATCATAACATAATGGCTAGTTGGTTCCCGTTCCTCGTCCCCTTAAGACAAAACATTAAAATTTTAAATTTTATAATTTTAAAATACATTTTTTAATATGTTTTTATAAATATTTGGAAATTTTTCGAATTTTTTGGGATTTTGCGGGAATTTTTGTGTTCAAAATAAAATGCCACTGAGGTCAAGGTCATATGTCGAGGTCAAGATCACCGATATCCGAAATCATGGTTAACAAGATGGGTGACAGAGCAAAGATGGCTGATGACCAGGTCTGACTCCGGACACTGGAACCTGTGTATCGATTTGGCATACGCTATGCCTATAAAACCAATATGGTCATCACTGCTCTGCCCTCGAAAACGACCCCCCCCCCAAATCCCACCGAATTGACTGAAGATGCCTTTCGGGGGATAGTTTTTGTAACTGGGGGGGGGGATCGGTGCTTTTTTGAGAGAAAAAAGAGGGATTTTTTATCAAAAAAAGGGAAATTGTAAAGTAAAAAGGGAAATTTTTAATGATAAAGGGAAATTTGGGGGGACATGGTCAATTTTGAGGAAAGAAAGGGAAATTTTGAGAAAACAATGGTTACCAGGAGACTGGAATTACAGATAGAAGTCTTTGTTTCCTTTTATGGATATAAATTAATTAGAATCAAAGTCAAATTGGCAAGGACTTGTTTGTATTACGAACATTCCCTAATGTTTTCTCCTGGAATGAAGATGGAGAATTTATTGGCAAAAATCACCCCCGGAACAGCCCTCTGCCTCCCAAAAGAGAGGTAGGTAGGAATGTTGAAGGAAAGTTTTCTTGCTTAATAAAAAAAAATCAACCAGCTATAAATGTTGAAGATAATGTAGGCCTACAAAACTTTTACCAAGGTATTCTGAATGCAAATTTCGTGGAATTACAGAGTCAAATATATGAGCACAAATATTTCATGTTTTTTTTTCCTGACTGTGGGCGTTCTTAAGCATACGTTCCCGGCGAAAACGAAGAATATTAGCATATTGAGCAAGTAGCCTCATTTACTGACACTATACGAATCAATGTAAATGTGCTCGTATGGCCGGTGCGGCCTCAACATGGTCACACGAACATTATACGTGATGACTGCTAAAGAGTAACATAGAGTAGTAACATTTTCAATAATTTTTGCTTATCGCTAACTCAAAATCCCAGAAGCAACATGCCTATTATATATAACATTTAAAAGGATATAATTCTTGCTTAATCCAAAAATAAATAAATAAATATATAATTATAGTGCATAATATAAGTATCAATCATCTCTGTTTTCTTCAGGAATATAATAATATTAATTTCTTTCACGTATATATTGAAAGAACTTCACCGTCCTTTAATTTGACGTGTCCTTCAGACGTTCTCACAAAAAACCCCAGGCTCTCGCCTACCACAGATACTGTATATATCTCGCCTACCACAGATACTGTATATAGTTTTGTTTCAAGCGCTTTGTGTATCAAGAGAAACCTCAAGTCACATATACGGGCACGTTAAATAATACGTATTTTTCAGGCTTTGCATTAAAAAAAAAAAAACCCACAGTTGTGTCCGCAGCATGACTCGGATTTAACCCCCCCGAGTCGGGAACAGCTGGCTGGGAGTGAAATATTTTTTAGGCATCTTTAAATTTCCTGTGCCTAGCCGTGCAAAGCATTTTATTTGTACTTTCGGTAGGCAGAGTAAAGCGAATTTCAGGAAATTAAGGAATTCTCGTAATCCACTAAATTATTATTATTATTGTTATTAATTTATTTTTTCACAATTCAGGGTTGTTGCTAATATATTAAATTTTTAAGTTTATGTTCTGCTTTCATCACAAAATTTAATCTGTTCGCAATATTTTACTAGATTTGTTTACCTACAGATTTGTTTACCTACAGATTGATTGAGAGCTGCAAAATGTACGTTATTATTTGGGGACACGTTGAACTTTAAACACACACACACACTCTCACACACACACACACACACACACACACACACACACACACACACACACATATATATATATATATATATATCCCCCTACCTTTGCAATGAATTTTCCAGTGGACTCTACTTTATTTGACACGCCTTGGGTAACTCTACGATAATAAATGTACACTTCACAGGTGTGTGCCCCAATCACGTGCAGTTCAGCCAGAAAGGGGGTGGCTTCACATCTATGAAGCAGCCAATGGAGAATTGTCGCTGGCTTTGGTATACACAGTACTGCGAAGCTCAGCCTGACGCCAAATAGAAACGCGAATTTTGCATGAGAATGACTGCAAAGCTGAAAACAATTTTGAATGTGCCGTGGCGAAATTCGCAGGTGGTTAGTCACATTTTACAAAAAGTACACAACCACTCCATAAGAATAACATAATATACACATACAAAAGATAAGAAAAGAGTTATTATTTGAGACAAATTTTAACTTTGTTAATTCTACTGGTTGGCAGTGCATACGAAAACGTAGGCGAAACTCGTGATTTTGTTTAGAAACTAATTTCTCATTACTTAATTCTACTTTTCACAATCATACTATAGTTTCTTTAAAGCACAAATGAGATTTATTTGCGTGAGTGACGAAAAAAGACTGGAATAATTTTTGTAAGATAGTTTGTCGCCTGCCATAATTACATGCGATGTCTAAAAGTAAACGGGAGACAAGCTGTCGCCAGAATATTATCTTTGTTATTTCATAATAGCCATTGAAGGGGGAGATTAGAGTAACGCAGTCGCGAGTGGACTATACACGGTGAACCAATTCACCTCGATGATCCCGGGTATAGGCTGTTCACGGTAAAATGAGCATTTTTGAAAGCCCTGCTTAAGATCTGCTTGCATGCACGTTGTGTATTCTTCCACCTTATGCAAAATTAACATTGCCATGGGTTTCGTCACTTTATTAATGCGTCGTTCAAGTGAAACCGTGAAATTATTAGGAAATTAATTTTTTACAAGTCTGCTCATTTTTACACTCTGGTGCATAAAAAACAGAAAGCGAAAAAAATAAATTAAGTTACCACAAATCGTTACTTAACACTTTTTATTTGACATTAAGATATGGAGCTACTTTACAGCCTTCGTTACCAATTCTACTGAGCGCATGTCACTCAGTGCGACCGTTAAAATATGTGCCGGTAGGAGCAGTACCTATTTTCTAAAGTTGATTTCAAATATTCTCATTTTATCGCGAACAAACTTCAAGGTCTATTACACTCAGCTTGGGAGGATCAGTGAGCTTAGTTTGGCAACTAAAATTTTTCGCCACCAGGTAAGCGCTAGTGTCGCGTATGTACACGATTTTCTCTATTTCATACGTAAAAAAAAAATAGCGATGATTGTAAATAAATTATAACTACGGAATCAATTAAAAACTTTATATTTTATTATTTACGTAGGTTAAGATTATAATTAAAAGTGATCTCTTTGGAACACTGTGCACCTAGCTGTTTGAAATTTTCCTTACGCCAAACCCTCCCATAAGAAAATTCGTTTCGTACCTAACTTTAGTAGAAGTAAGGTTAATTATATTCAGGTTGGGAACAAAAAGAGTTATCTTGCGGGAGAGTTTAGCATAGGGAACATTTCCGCCACTAGGTACGCTGTGTTCCAAAAGGTAAACTTTGATTAAAATTTTAAGCTACGTGAGTAATAAAAGAGAATCATTTTACTTAGTTACGAAGTTATTTTATATTTGGTTCATGATTATTGTAATTGTCCTGTTTTTTTTTTCAAGCTTATATTTAACTTATCTTGTTCGTATGCACGGTAGGTGTCTGTGAGGCGTCTGCCCGGCGCCAACCGAATCACCAGCAATCACGACGTATTTGGTGGACAAGTTGTCGATTACTGGTGGCGTGTAGAGTTCCAGTGCCGGGGAAGTCCTCATTTACACATGGCCGCGTGGGTAAAAAGATCATCCAAAATTGGAAACACGGAGAAGGGATTCAGATGATCGACCGCATGTGTGTATGCGAAATACCATTTGAAGATTCCGATCTGCGAGAGCTCGTATTGAAATGTCAAATACGCCGACACACGCACGCGTGTAAGAGGGATAATGAATATTCAGCGAGCCGGTTCAACTTCCCGCGAAAAGAGTGCGCTGTAACTCGCCTGATCGCAAGCGATACCGATGACGGACGAGTCTGTGAATGTATAAATAGTCTACCTATGTAATAGAAAAGAATTGGTGAGACTAAAAAGCGAAAAATAAATTAACTTTAAAAAGTCTTCTAAAACCAAGCTTTTATTTATAAATGAACTAAAAAGATAAAAATATTCTAGGGCTAGTTACAGAATTTTGCGATACGTGGTCGAACAGCCGTAATAAACCTTACTACAAATTAATACATTTGTATCAATTTCTATTTAGTATATAAATGCTTCACGTTAATAGATAAGAACCTTACGGCAGATGTGCTTACTACGCTTACGCAAATGAGGTGTACGTTCTATGCGCCAAGCTTTTATATACTAAATATAAATTGATAAAAAAATGTAATTTGAAGTAAACTACGCCAATAATTATATCTATCTTCTTAGATCATTTATAAATAAAGGCTTGGTTCGAATGTTTACTACAGTTAATTTTTAACGTAGAAAATATATAAAATTAGGTAAACATGCGACACTAGCGCTTGTCTAGTGGCGAAAATGTTTGGTTTGCCAAACTTCGCGCATTGCTCTTCCCAACGCGTCGTGGAAGTAACCTGGGCCAAGGCACAGCTGCTGCGCCCTCCCGCCACGGGACCGTTCTAAACGACGCGAGGACGTGGCGCGTGGTCGCCGAAGGACCTTGCAAGTTTCTCGCGAGGTTCGGCGGACTGGTTCACACGCCGGCGTTCGCGTCGGGACGCGCCTCTGGCGCCACAGCTCGCTCGTTTCCCACTACCAGCGTCGGGCATTCCCTTTCCGCGCGAGTGATTTAGCTGCGCCGAGGCGTCGCGGTTCTAGTGACATCGTCTGTCGACGCGATGGAGACGCCGCAACTACCCCCATCACGTTTTTACCTTGAGTCTGTCTGCGGTCTCGTCGCATTTTTTCGAATCAAACCTTTGAAAAATCACCCCCATGTACGACGTGTTTGGTTGTTTCCTAAATATGTCATGTTTCGCAAGTGTTTCATACTTACTGTTTTAACACAAGGGTACCTTATTTTTGGTTAAATTAAACTTCTACTCGTATCTTATCCATAAATTATAAGATTTAATTTATAGTTAATATCAATATAACAAAGAGAAAACAGGTAGGTTGACAATGCCTAGTGAGAAATAGATCTTATGCGAAATGTTATTGCACTGATTGCGCGCGAATTTTTATGCTTTGTCCCTTTCGTGTATTTTTTTATTTTATTATTATTTTTTTGCATAAGGAGCGAAGGGATATCTTGGAAGTAGAACTTTAGCAGGGCTTCAGAAAAGTCGCAAGTCTATATCCTGCTAAACTTACAGACTTGGCATTTCACGACATTTTCCGAAATAAAAAAAATATTCCCCCTTTTTTTTTGCAATATTACGAGTTTTAAATTAACAGTTCAAATAATATTGGTTTTTGATCACCACATGAGCGATAAAAACTAACTCGTTTGCAGAAAGTGTACAGGTTACATCTAAATTCGACCGACAAACTTCGGGCTGCAGGTTAATCACGATAAAGGCTGTTCACGATAAAGTGAGCACTTTAAAAATCAACCTTAAAAAAAAACCACTGCTCTTACCTGCAAACGTTTTAACGGGCGCAATGAGTGACACGTGCCCAGAAAAGTTGGTAACAATGGAGGGGAAAGTAAATCTATATCTTAACGTCTAACAAAAAGTGTCATGTAACCATGTCTGATAACTTAAATTATTTCTCGCGCTTTCTGTATTTTTTAGTGCATCGAAGTGTAGAAATGAGAAAATTTGTACCATATTTACTATTCTAATAATCTCATAGTTTCACCTGGTAGACGCATGAATGAAGTAGCGAGACCCATAGCAATATTAATTTTACATAAGCTGGAAGAACACACACACAACGTGTATACAACTATATCGTAAGCAGGGCTTTAAAACATGCTCATTTTACCGTGAACAGCCTATAACAGAAGTAAAGGCTGTTCACGATAAAGCGAGCACTCTTGAAACCCCTGCTTAAGATCTACTTGTATGCATGTTGTGTATTATCCCGCCTTATGTAAAATTAACACTGCCATGGCCTCATCACTTTATTCATGCGTTGGTCAAGTGAAACAATCAAGTTATGAAAAAAGTAAGTGTTATACAAATACGCTATTTCATAAAATGACAAGCATTAAAAAATACGGAAAATGAAATAAATAATTTGAGTTATCACAAATGATTACCTAACACTTTTAATTCGACGTTAAGTAACGGATCTACTTTCCCTCCATCGTTACCAACTTTACCGGGCGCGTGGCATTCAGTGCGCCCGTTGAAATTTATGCAGGCAAAATCATCAGTGACATTTTTTTATGTTGATTTCAAAAATGCTCACTTTATCGTGGACGGCCTACACATACATTACCTATGGTCTAAAATGAATACTAAGGGCTGTCCACATCTTTGAAATTTAACTTGAAACACTAGTTTATTGCTAATATATATTTTAATGTTTAAGATGGAACACCGAACGTCTGGATAATGTGCAACTGAACAAAAATGTGCAAACACCACAACGCCTATCGCTGTCATCGAATAATCCCATGGAAATAACAACGGTTAATACCCTTATTTCAAAATAATCTCCACGAAGCCGTTCCATATTTTGGATTTAAATTATGGAGAATTAATCCATACATCACAATTAACGAAATGTTTACCTTATGCAGATACCCCCCAAGTCTTACTGTTTTCGAGTAATTAGTGTTTTAATTTCTAAATAATACATAACGATATAATCCATTCACGGTTATTTAGAATTTTTCTGAAGCCCCGCCAAAGTTCTACTTCCAGGATATTCCTCCGCTTCGTGCAACCAAAGCTGAACTAAGTCTGGAAAATTACGCCAAAGGCCAACGCACCGAATTCATGCGCACTCAATTGTAATAATATTTTGCATGAGAACTATTTCTTACTAGGCGCTACCAACACACAAGTTCTCTCACTGTTTGTATTCATAGTTATTATAAATTAAATAATATAATAATATAGGTACAATGTAGACAAAACTTTAATATAACGAAAAATAATATACTTTCACGTTAACAGAGGTATAAAACGCTTGTGATTAATTGCATTTTAGTAAATAACTAAATACTTCATACGTGGGGTGATTTTTCATAGGTTTGATTCAAAAAGTACAAAGAAACCGCGGATATATTATACCTGGCAGGTGGGCAACACGCACAGAACCGAATAACACTGGTTTTCAAAGAAAAGGCGCGGCGAGGAGACACTAGAGATCAATAACGTACAAGTCAATAATTCGTCGTAAAATCCCACATATGCAACGCAGTCGTGGAAGTTAGTTCGGGAAAAATGTAACTATAATCTGTTCACGGTAAAAATGAGAACTTTCGAAAGCCCTGCTTAAGATCTACTTGTAAGCACATTGTGTATCCTTCCGTCGTATGTAGAATCAACGTTGCCGTGGACCTGATCACTTTATTCATGCGCCAGTAAAGGGAAACTGTAAATCTATTATAAAAAGTAAATATTTTTACAAACTATCTAATCCATGCTCTTATATGCATTTAAAAATCAGGAAGAAAATCAGATCGTTGCAATATTGACAAATGTTTACCGGACGTTTTTAATTCAACGTTGAAACATGGAACTACTTTCCTTTCTTCGTTGCCAACTTTAATGGGCGTATGCTATTACCTACGCACAGTAGGCTTAGTTTAGCTTACTGTGGAATTTGTAACCTTGTCAGCCTCCAGACACGAAGTAGAGATGCCACAAAGCAATTATAAAACTATTAAGTCTATTCCAGCGTGTGATAGAATTTTAACGAGCGATACTGCTTACATTAATAATTTCGGAAAAAAAGCTGAGAACGAGAAAGACACGCGTGACGTTTTTTTCCCCCTTCAAATTGACTTGAGTTTAGTTAGTACAAATTAAAACTGAATGTTCTCGTTCGAAGACATTTCTAAAGACAGCTTCCAACGACTGGTTATGTTATAACGTTTTACCTCTGACATGTAGTGTACATACTATTCGCAAGTTCTGTACGTGCCACTGCGAGAGTAACCGACAAAAATTTTAGACTCTACTTAAAAAATTTCTCCTTTAAAATTCGAAAGAAATTATATAAGATAGCGATTTTTACATAAAAGATCATTCATTTTTTCAATATTATATTGTTATTATATATATGATAATACAATATTATATATGATATAATTATATTTAAATTATAATTTTATTTAATTTTATCTATATTATAATTCCGTTTGAATTATTTATAATGCAATATATAATATAATAATATTATATTATATGTAATATAATAATATAATATAATTATAATATGATGTATATTATAATATTATTATCTCATAGGTAGGTTCTGTAATAACTTTATATACTGTAACGACTTTTTCTTCCAATAAAAAATATAAATTCTATTTTTTTTAGCGTATGAAGTAATATATGCCTTAAAAATTGGAGTACGCTTAACTTGTAAATCTTCAACAGTCCTTGCCCTTATGTTATGTATGTTTAGGCCTTTTTCTTTTGGTTGCCAATTCATTTGGTTGCTTGAAACTTCAAGTCTTTATTGCATGGACAGATAAATAAAACCACAGATAACGAGTGTTTTGTTCGTGTGCAGACCCCGTAAAATTTAATTTCTTTACAATACTCTTCTTATCGCTGGGCGGAATAACGGAAAAACAATTAAACCTCGGAGGCGGAGGAAACCTACATTCTAGGATTTTCCGCGAAGTGATAAACATTACATTTTTCATTACATCGAGAGATTGTTCGTATACATACGCATGCATATGTATATAGCAGTTATTCTTCGCAGAAACCCAGTCCAGCCGAAACTGGGATCAGCAGAAATATAGGCTATTCACGGTAAAGTGAGCACTTTTGAAAGCCCTCCCATTTGGAATAATAGTCAATAAATATATTTTATTCTAGCCTGAAATGTTAACTTCCGAGTGCGGTGGAACATGTACACTGTGTTTATTACTTACATGACAATCATTTGTTTTAAAAGTTGTTAAAGGATTAAAAAATGGTTGAAAGAAAAAAGTAACTAGGGCCTCAAAAGTGTTCTCTTTACCATGAACAGCGTATAGGTAAACTTGATTACAGATTTATGAGGTGTATAGGCCACGCACTATATGGCTTCAAGCAAATGTACTTCATTCCGTATTATTCTGTTCTCTCTTTTAATACCGTTGTAAGCGGCTGCTTTATCCCGGATTTAATATGAAGATTTTTTCTGTCTCGGAGTTTACTTTTCCTTTGGAAGAGATCTCAAACAATCGCGTTAAAAATGTTACAAAATAATTTGTGCTGGACTTGTTCTTGCTACAGAATAAACTAACATTCGTTGTCCTACCCTCGATCGTTCGCGAAGTATCGGTCACCGTAAACTGGGTTTCTCTGCGTACGCTGGGGTAAGCTGCGGCACTCGAAATGTTTGTTTTGACGCCATTTTGTTAAAGGGGAGTGGAGAGAGAGAGAGATAGATATTTGGCCGCTTCTTAACAGGGTTAGAGGGGAGGGGTTGAGAGTCGATGAAGGTGAAGCGAGGTGAGTATGGAGCAGCGCCGGAATGCAAGGGCGGGGGACACGGGAGATCCCCGAGAAAACCCACCGTCCAGCGGCAGCGAATAATCGACCCCGCCGGGAAGCGAACTCGGTTCGCCGTGCTGGGAGACGAGAACCCTAGTCGCTGCGCCACCACGGCATCTTTGGTGAAGAGTTAGCAAACATTACCTCCGAAGATAACATTAAATTGCTAGATGGCCCCAGCACAAAACTTTTCAGTGGCGCAAAGTTCCATATTAATCACTGTTAACATATTTCCTTTTCCTTTTTTTTTTCTCTCAGTTTATCCGGTTTTCAGATACTCTCAGAGATCCTCGTTAAAAAAAAAATCTGTACCTGAAAGCTGAGGGAATATCACATAGGCCACTTCAGTTTTTCGGGATTCATAATTTTACTGATAAACACCTTCCTCCAGTGTTGCGTCCATTAAAAAAAATAAATATGTACAACTGCAAGTTACCATTTTAAATATTTGATTTAATTTTTCTCAAAAAAAAAATAATATTTGAACTGATATTAAGGTTACTTACGGATTATCAGATTGCTTGAAAAAAAAATGTATTACATACGTGGTGACCACCTAGTGGGGCCAAATTTTAGAACTACAGTAAATATCTTTTATAACGCGTAGTGCTTGCTTCAGTAAGCTTTGATTAGAGTTAACGAAACTACGGAAATGTGGCAAAGCAATCCACCATGGTTGGCAAATCAGCAGCCTGCAACACGCAGAGCATTGATTACCGGCATCAAGAATCGCACTTGCAGTTGCGTTTTGCCGCGGGCGATGCTAACACCGTCATTTATGAAATGACTTCTGATGCTCTAGTTAATTCTTCCTTTCAACCATCTTTTTTTTTATCCTTTAGCCACTTTTTAAAATAAATATTGCCATGTAGGTAATAACACTGTGTATATTTCACTGCACTCTGAAGTTAACGTCTAAGGCTAAAATAAAATAAATCTAAATGCTGTTCACGGTAAAATGAGCACTATTGAAAGCCTTGCTTGAGATATACTTGTATTTACATTGTGTATTCTTCCGCCTTATATAAAATTAACATTGTTGTCGTTCTCATCACTTAATTTATGCGTCGGTCAAGTGAAACTGTGAAATTATTAGAAAAGTAAATATTTACATATCTGGTTATTTTTACACTTCTGATGCATTAAAAAATAAACAGAAAGCGAAAGAAATAATTTAAGTTATCACAAGTAGTTACGTAAGTCTTTTTATTCGACGTTAAATATGGAACTACTTTCCATCCATCATTCCAACTTTACTGGGCGCATGTCGCACAGTGAGCCCGTTGAAATATACGCTGGCAGAGGCAGTGACATTTTTTTAAGGTTGACTTCGAAAATGCTCACTTTATCGTGAACAGCCTGTATCGACTGTTATTTTTAATGAGATGGCTTCCAGATGTTCTCGCTTTATCGCAAATAGCCTATAACTCCACGAGTAGCGTGCCAACGTAACTCTCTGGTTGATCCACAATCTGGACCCGATCTGTGGTACATTGCTTGTTAGAGGAGTTCGCCTTGTATATCCTCGTAGTTCCGCTCCAATGTGCAGAAGCCCGTCTAAGTTCTCGACCAGCAGGACAGACCTCAAGTTACATCACTATTTTCCATGTGCTTCTAAATTACTGCCAAGTGGTTCAAACTTACACCCCCCCCCCCTACTTCACTCTTTCCCGGTGGCGTAGTGGTTAGACTACTCGCCTCCCATCTTGGGCGGACCGGTTTCGATTCTCTGCGAGGTTGGGAGTCGTGCCGGACGATGCCGCTGGTCGGCGGGTTTCTCGGGGATCTCCCGTTTCCCCGCGCCCTTTGCATTCCGGCGTTGTTTCACTCTTACCTCATTTCGTACTCATCAGCTCTCAAGACCTCGTAGTTGAGAGGCGCCCAATTCTCTCTACTTAGCTGTGGTATAGGCCATTCACGATAAAACGAGCACTTTTGAAAGCCCTGCTTAAGATCTACTTGTATGCACGTCGTGTATTCTTCCGCCTTATGTAAGATTAACGTCGTCATTGGTCTCATCATTTTATTCATGCGTCAGCCAAGTGAAACTGTTAAATTTTTAGAAGAGGAAATGTTTTACAAATCAGCTCAATTTTACACTTCGATGCAATAAAAAAAAAACAGAAAGCGAAAAAATTATTTAAGTTAACAGAAATGGTTACCTTACACTTTTTATTCGACGTTAAGATACGGAACCATTTCCCCATTCATCGTTACCAACTTAACAGGGCGCATGTCACTCAAGGCGCCCGTTAAAACATATGCGAGTAGGAGCAGTGACTTATTATTTTCTAATGTTGATTTCGAAAGTGCTCACTTTATCGTGAACAGCCTCTACTGTTATATATTCACCGAGGTCACCAATCCAGCGGCATTATTCGTATGCATACTTGTTTCACAACTGTCGATGGCATTTATTTAAAAGTAACTAAAAAATATTTTGGAATCAAGTAGTCTCGATCCAACAGCTCACAGTTTTGGAGAAGGGACAGCGCCTCAGACGACTGATCTTAAATTATTGTCCCGCCCTTATTGACAATCATTTGACCATTTTAACATGATTTGGTGGCGTGATCGCATACAGTATGACCCGTACATAAGTACACCCATGCCTTACCCGAGACTCGAACCCTTAACCCCTCACACCGTTAGCCTGTGCCAACCTTACTACGGAGATTGCCCGCTGTTTGGGCAGGCAGGAAATATGATAGTCCAGTAATTGACAGATAACAGCATCGCCCAGCAATCAACGAAGTAAGCAATCATTACGGCCGAGCAATCAGCAGACGACAGCGCTGCGTGGCAGCCAACGGCAGAAAATGCTGGCGATTGAGTGTAATCGATTCAAGGGTTACTTCCAATTTTTCTGAATCTCTCCGAAAGTTCTCCCTCCGCCTCGTGCAAACAAAGCGTAAACGAGTTAGGAAAATTACACCGAAGGGACAACACACAGCATTCCTGCGCACTCAATTTTAATAATTTTCTGCATAAGAACGATAAAGTGAGCACTTGTGAAATCAACGCTAGGAAAAAGTCACTGCTCAAAGCTGCACATATTTTAACGGGAGCACTGAGTGACATTCGCCCAGTAAAGTTGGTAACGATGGAAGGGAAAGTAGTTCCGTATTTTAACGTCGAATAAAAAGTGTTAGGTTACCATTCGTTATAACCTGAATTATTTCTATCGCTTCATGTTTTTTTAAGTCGTCGAAGTGTAAAAATTAGCAGATTTTGGAAATATTTACCTTTCTAATAGTTTTACAGTTTCAGTTGACCGACGCATGAAGAAAGCGATGAGGCCCAGGGCAATGATAATTTTACATTAAGGCGGAAAAACACACAACGTGTATACAAGTATATGTTGAACAGTGCTTTCAGAAGTGCTCATTTTACCGCGAACAGCCTATAGGCATTAAAACTCCTATATTCTCACTGATTTTATTTATATTAATTATTAATGAAATTTTATAATTTATAAATAAAATATTAATAAGTGGTCAACTTAATAAAAAAAATAAGGTAATTTTATTTCAACACGAATATAAATCGTTTGTGACACAAGGAATATTTCGGAAACAACCGAAAACGTCATACGTGGGGTGATTTTTCAAAGGTTTGATTTAAAAAGTGTGAATAAACCGCGAATAGACAATAAGAAGCGGAACACAGTGTTGTGTAATGTCTAACTATTGGCGGATGAACAATAATGCAAACGACAGCAATGCCTAGATGCTAATGAAGGAAAAAAAGACTATTGCATCAGAGGCTTATCGAGTATTCAGCAGACTAAACGAAGTTGTGGGAGGGTAGTTAACGAAACGGCTGCCGGATACAATAGGGAAAATAGAAATAACGTGGCTGGCAGCAGTGAAATTCAAGTACGAATGTCATCCTAGATGGAATTGACGATATTATTCAAAATGGCGGACACCAAACTACGTAATTGAAGATGGCGGTAGAATCCGATTCCGACGCCACGAGCCCCGTTTTCACTCCTGCTTTAGTACTTGAAATGTTTCGCTTTTATGCCGCCCTGGGGTAGAATGAGCTTTTTTATCTGCTTCACCATACAAATACACACTCGGAAATTTTGTTTCCTTTAAATTTCCCTTTAATGAATGTGCAACGGGTATCTTCCGAAGTATGAAACAGGCAATTCGTCCTTCCGTCCCTGCAGTGTTTCATTTTTTCTAATACTTAACGTTTTTGATTTTTTTTCTTCGTATAACAGGAAAAAAAATCCGCCAGGAGGCGGTGCACAAAACCTAAGATCTTAAAGAAAAAGCGTGGTGTATGAAGGAGAACCCTGAAAAACCCGTATTTAAAAAACCTTTTATATTATTCTGTGATTCTACCAAAACTTTTACATACATGACCAACAAAGTCATCACAAACACTTGTATGAATTTCGAAAAAAAAAACTTTTAATCACAATAAAACAGTTAAAATACACAACAAAAAAAGTTGCATATATTAGAAAAAATTTTCATATATTTGCCTTTTCTCGATTCCTACTTTACCCCATCTCCATAGCTACATAAAACGAAGGATAAATCCCCCGAAATGTCTGCCTGCCTTCATAAGCCCCGCAAAAAAAGTATTTATACAAAATTTCAGGGTTCTAGAAGCGCTCGATTCTTCGATCTCGTCTCATTCGTCAGTTCAAAACGCCGCCTCGCCACGTGGACGAAAAGTCGTCTGCTGGAGCGGATTTAGGAGTGCTGTGGGAGGGAGGCGATCGCTGCGCCACACACCCTCCTCTCAGTGTTGCCAACCGTAGCGGATTTCCGCTACGCATAGCGAAATTTATACCATGGGGAGACACAGCTGCGAAAAGTGATAAACACAGATAATGTAGCGACTTTCTTGCATACTGCTGGTATCCCCTCCCTAAAAAAATAACAAGCTATTGGTGGTTTATATAGTGTTTTACTATTCTTCTAATTTTGTAAACATATATATTTTTGTGCGATGACGACGTAATTCAGCACCTGCCACTAACTACTGGCTATTGTTACCCCCCCCCCCCACCCTGCACTGAAGACTGTGGGATGTTCAGAATTAATCTTCTTTGTTATGCAATGAATGTCTGATATCTTCACTCTTCTGATTTTATCACCTGTTACCTCAAAGGCAAGTTTTTTCTCCCATTAGTAATTGGGTAGCAGTTCTTCTGTAGCCGCCGTCCATGACGGTTCGGATTTCTGGACCTGTGAAGTAATTTTGTGTGCATGCCGTGTGACCGCTTGGCGAGTTTACTGGACTTATGATTTTTGGATACTTAGTGTTTTAGAGATATTGCTGTCATGTTTGTTCACAGTTCCAGTTGTTTTTCGAGGTATATTGCATTTCTGGCTGTACAGGCCTCGTTCCTTAGGCCAGGCGCATTCTGTACCGAATTAGAGCAAAGTAGAAAAGAAGTAGTAATGTAGCGGGAATTTCACTTGAATTGTAGCGAAATTGCCTCCGCTCGTATGAGTTCTTGACCGACCAGCTACCCAGCTGGACGTGACATCCGCTGCTCCGATGAAGGACCCCATTTATCCGGCATCACCAGGTGTGGTAATTTCGGCGTACATTCATGACGGTTTAATAACTTTTATACGGGGAAATGTGACAACCCGTTGCAAACGCTTCCAGCAAACTTATCGTGAAATTGGCATCCGTCAGTAATGAAGCAATCGGTACCTCGTCTTTCGTAAACAATAGCGAATTAATCGTTTCGTGCTCGAACGAGTACCATACTTATAACATGAGCATGGGCGTGCACACGAAGTTTGCCGGGTGTCCCCAGGAACACTCTAATGACCAGCATATTTATTAATTTAAAAGTGTATATTTTTCAAACAAAAGTTTAGGTTTCACATATTTCGCCCATAATTGGAATGTTTTTGTTTTCTTGGAACTGTTTTTAATTAAATAAATGCACATTTGTATGTAATAAAATTAATAGTGATTTAATATAGTATTTAAATTAATTCATCTTAACTCCAGGAAAAATTCCTCCCGTTTTGGTTAAGGATATGTTTGACATAAAAAGTGGCTAATGCAACATGATTAAATACCAAAATTCAATATTAATTTGAGTTTATGAATTAATTAATTAAATATTTTAATTTTAAAATTTATGCATATTAGTATTCACAATCTAGTTTTCCATAAATATTTTAGGAAATAAGGTAAATTGTGGTCGTATAATATCCCGTACAGCTTCTGTGTAGTTATCACTTATTTAAACCTTAAAGTCAAAGGAATTTCGCAGTTGCGGAGGAACCCCCAGACTACCATTTTTGTGTGGCCATCTGTGATTCTTTAACTTTGTGCACGCCCCAATGATAACGGCTGCGAACGCCTCGCATTGGCAATTCCAGCGTTACAAAATGGCGAATGCTATTATAGTCTATTCGCGGTTGCTTCACACGTTTTGAATCAAACTTCGAAAAATTACCTCATGTTTGAGGTGTTTTGATATTTACTACATATGCCATGTATCACAAGCGTTTTATTCCTCTATTAACATAAAATTATATAATTTTTTGTTAGATGAATGTTTCACCTATATTTTAATCATATATTATAATATATAAATTATAATAAATACGAACATAGACACTAATAAAACATGTGTGTTGGCAGCACCTAGTAAGAAATAGTTCTCATGCAGAGTATAATTACAGCTGAGCGCGCACGAATTCGGCGCGTTGTCTTTTGGTGTAATTTTCTAGACTTAGTTAAGCTTAGTTTGCACGAGGCGGAGGAATATCCTGGAACTATAACTTCAGCAGGGACCGTGAATAGATTTTAATTGGAAACTGAGAGGATGAAACGTATTCTGAAGAGAAGTGAAGATAATCATCTGCTTTTTACGTGCATTAATCAACAGGCGAAAATAAAATAATCCCAGTGCGATATTGTACCGGATGAGTCACTAGTTTGCATTTGTGACTGTCAGTGGGGTTAAGGTTTATATTGCTGACGTTAGGGACAACACGAATTTTCTTATGAGAGAGTTTTGCGTAGGGAAAATCTCCGCCGCTAGGTGCGCAGCGTTCCAAAAAGAATCATTTAATCAAAAAATTTTAAGCTACGCGAATAATAATATACAAAGATTTTACTTAGTTAGGAGTTATTTTAAATTTGATTTATGTTTATTGCAATTATCCTGTTTTTTTTTTTAAACGTTGAAAATAGAAACAATCTGATGCATTGCCGACACTAGCTCTTACCTAGTGGCGAAAACTTTTAACGTTGATCTTCCGAACCTGTAGCAGAAGTAATATTAGTACAGTCAGGAGGCAAATATGGCTGGTCACTCTGCTACCAGTTATGCCAACTGTGGCGAATAAAATGCCGCTAGTAACGGTAGCACGTGAAGTGGGACGAGAGTATAACTTTTCTGCTGAGTGTTATGAATATTGAAAAATTCACGTTCTTTCCATAAACCAGTGATTTCATACACGCATACATACACACAAAACAAAAATAACGTTCGCAGCCAGTAAAAAAAAAAAAAAAAAATTGCCAGACTAGACTGTCATTGTGGAACGCCTTACTTTCACGCTATTCCATTAGAGAGTATTAATATTCACTTATTTATGAAGCCTCCTCGGCACTTAATGTATTTGCAGAGGAGATGTAGCGAGTATTTTTTTGACTGATGGCTATATAAGAGTTAGCTGCTGAATGAAATGAAATAAAAGCTGTGTGTCTTGCAGAAGCTATTTTGTCCGCTGATTGTGCCGTGTGACTATGCCTGAAAGTAAACCCAGTGCTGTAAGATAAGGTACGTAACCTAGCATAACTTTAAACACAAAAGATTTTTTTTACACTCTTTTCTTATAATAACTATAGTCGTAGCCGTTTGTACTATACCCCCAGGCTAAGCCCAGGCATACATAGATAATTCTTTGGGGGAATGTGTTGTGCTACGAACATGAAACATAATTTTATCTCAAGATAAAATTTCATTGTCAAACAGCTAAAGTAGTGGCAAAGTAGCGAGGAACGATTTTTTGTTTGTAGTGTTGCAGTCGTTAGTAAAACGTCGAGAAACGGCGCGTAATGCCTATCATTTCCGACGGCACTACATCTTAGTGACCTGCCTAGGTAAGACGTACGCAGGGGCCCACAAAATCCGCGTTATCACCTGCGGGCAGGTTGCGGTTTAAGCAAGCGCGCGCGTGCAATGGCTTGTCACTAGGCCATGCCACACTTCAAATGCCTTGGATACTGTTGCGCCCATGAACAAACACTTGATATTAGCGTGATCGCATCTCATGGCATACAGTTATATGGCTATTCACGGTAAACTGAACACTTCTGAAAGCCCTGCTTAAGATGTATTTGTGTGCATGTTGTGTATTATTCCGCCTTATGTAAAATTAACGCTGCCACGGGCCTCATCACTTTATCCATGCGTCGGTCAAGTGAAACTGTAAAACTAGTATAGCAGTAAATATTTTACAAATCTGCTCATTTTCATTACACCTCGATGCACAAAAAAAAAAAAAAAAAAAAAAAAAACAGAAACCGAAAGGAATAAATTAATTTATGACAAATTGTTACCTGACACTATTTATCAGACATTAATATATGCAACTTTCGCCCTCTTTCCTTACCAATTTTACTGGACGCATATGACTCAGTGCGCCCGTTAAAATATATGCAGGTAGGAGTAGTGGCTTTTTTCCAAGGCCGATATAAAAAATGCTCACTTTATCGCGAACAGCCTTTAGAAGGGAAGTGTAGTGGAGAGATTCGGGCAGCTCTTAGCATGGTGGACTTGAGAGCCGATAAGGGTGAAGAGAGGCGAGCGTGGGGCGGCAACAGAATGCAAGGGCGGGGAAACGGGAGATCCCCGAGAAAACTCGCTTCGTACTAAGACTGCGTCCAATGAACGAGTGAATGAAACCAGCTGGACGATATACAGGATGTGGACTTTAGCTAACAACCAAACAGTAGCGCGAATTTTGCAAGTTTGTGTGCATAAACGGAACTTTCATGTGTGCAAATGGAGTGAGAGGATGCGAAAGGAAATACTCGTTCAGAATGTTTCCTTCACCGTACTTTTAGAAAAAAAAAACTTCCCGCTAAGCAACCTGACATTAAAATCAGAAACTGTTCAGAGTTCTTAAAATTGCTGTAACTCCCGTCTATTTCGTAATAAACTTTCACGCAATTTTATGTAAATGAACGGAACTTCGCGTTGATTTGCAGTTCCTTTTTTTTTTTTTTTTTTTTTTTGTGATATACAAAGTGGTTTAGCGAAAAAAAAAAAGTTTTTGTCAATCACACAGTGTTTTAACGTGTACAAAAAGAAATCGATTCAGTTAAATAATTTTTGTCGTAGCAAGGAAACTCGCAATCGTTACCCACTACACATTTACACATAATAAACTAGAAAAGAATTAGCCTTTAGAGTAGCACACAAATTTGCATTTTCTGGCAGTGATTAAGTGTTTGAAAGGTTTATTTTATTTATTGTGGTTTGTATAACTATTTAATTTTTAAGTATAATGTGTGTAAGTAAGTAGCTTGAATATTCAGGAAAAAAAGAATTATTATTATAACTGCGAAGAATGCGTCGAGCGGCCTTCGCAATGTTCGTCCTAGAGGAACAATATTTTATTTTATTTTATTTTTAACAAGACAAGATGCACCTTCATTTTTCATAGTTACGAACCACTTTTTCGTATATTATGTGACGATTCTCGCAAAAAAAAAAATTCGTTAATATACGAGAATTATCAACTTTGGAAGTTAATCGCCCTCGACAAACTACTATAAAGAGAATGTTAACGCACATGATAATGACCACAGTGTACTCGCAACCAGTGATATAAAAATTTCTAGACCACCAGCGTCCACCAGCAGGCGTTCATTAGTAAAGTGTACACTTTTGCAATCAACCTTACAAAAAAAAGGTCACTGCCCCTACCTGCATACGTTCCAACGGGCGCAATGAGTGACATGTGTTCAGTAAAGTTGGTAACGATGGGAGGGAAGGTAGTTCCATATAGTAAAGTCGAAAAAAAGTGTTAGTTAACTATTTTCGATAACTTAAATTATTCCTCTCACTTCCTGTATTTTTTTTTAATGCATCGAAGTGTAAAAACGAGCTGATTTGTAAAATATTTACTTTTCTAATCATTATTTCACAGTTTCACTTGACCGACGCATGCATAAAGTGACCAGGCCTGTGGCAATGTTAATTTTACATAAGGCGGATGAACACACCACGTGTATACAAGTAGATCTTAAGCCGGGCTTTCAAAAATGCTCATTTTACCGTGAACAGCATATACACGAATGTTACTTTGATCACAGTAATACGGGATGAGTAATTTTGTAAGCAGCTGCAGAGTAAGCCCCAGCTGCAGATGGCGAAAGTTCATTGCGTAGCGGATAACACACATCGTGCAGCAATTTCAGTCAGTGGTATATTCCACAAAACGCAGCAGTCGCATGCTTCGGCCCCAGTCTATGTAGTCCATTTACAGTTACTTCACACTTTTCTGAAGCCCTGCCAAAGTTCTACTTCCAGGATATTCCACCGCCTCATGCAGACTAAGCTTAACTAAGTCTAGAAAATCACACCAAAGGGCATCCATCGCATCGAATTCGTGCGCACTCAGTTGTAATAATATTTTCCATGACAACTATTTATAACTAGACGCTACCAACATACATGCTTTCTCACAGTTTTTTTCCTTCATTTTATTATAAACGAAGTACTCTAAATTATTAAGAAAATATAGTTGAACTACAATTTTAACGATAAATAAGATACTTTTATGTTAACAGAGGTGCAAAGCGGTCACGATACATGGTATATGTAGTAAATAACTAAACACTTCATATATGGGGTAATTTTCCAAAGGTTCGAGCAAGAAGTGCGAAGAAACCGCGAAAAGACTGTGGTGGTTTTGCACCGCAGTTAAGCATAGTGACCAGCAATTACTATCCGCGCCTGCGAAGATATTCGTCATGGGCCGTAATAAACTATTTTTTCTTTTTAAACACAAAACATCATAAATGCACGTGTGTCATCATCGCGGCTCGAGGTCGGCAGGAATGCAGTGGCGGGTACTGCGCGAGCTCGTGAACCGACTGCGAGAATGCAGCGGTCGCGCCTCGCACGGCGCCAATAACGTCGTAATTGCCCCTCGCGGGCCATTGTAAATTGCTCCTAAGCACTGCCGAATTGCCCTTTGCCATTTGCCGATCGATGGGGCGGGCGAGGGGCGAGGCAGACGTCTGAGGCCGGCGAGTACTCTGTCGGTCAACACCGCCCGTCCGCACGCGAGGACCTCGCCGTGTCGCGACCGACCTAACCGCTTTATCATGGACGCTTCTGTGACCCGGAGATTCGTTTAAGGGTCGTCGGGTGTATGTTCTACCGCAGCTGCCACATTCTTGTGAACTGTCCAATACAGAAAGATTTTTAGAATATTCCAGTTTAGGTGATGTTAGGTTAGCACAGCTTAGATTAAGACTATGTTAGAGTAGGTTATGTTATGTTGAGATATGTTTTGTCATGGTAGGTTAATGTTAGGTTGTGTTGGTTAAGTTAAATATTTTAATGTAACGTTTGTAATATTTTACTAAGTAAGGCTGTACAACATAATAACACATCATGTACTATTTCACTAAATATTTCTCGATATCAAAATCTAATATTTCACTTCTATCACATTCTTCAATAACTTGAGCTTTAAAAAAATCGTTTCCATGTTTTCAAGTATCATCAAAACAATTTATTAACTACAACAGTGTTAGCAAAATAATGCTATAATATATGTACCATTGTTATAAATTAACACATATATTTACCTTCGAAATAAATAACTAAGTTACGGACAAAATACACAATTTATTAAACACGATTATCTACGCTTTCTCTCTCTCTCTCTCTCTCTCTCTCTCTCGTATATATATATATATATATATATATATATATATATATATATATAGGCAAGGATACCATCATATTAACTGTTGTCCAACTCATTTCTGCTAATTCATATTTATTTAGTATATCTTGCGCCGCAAAGTAGTGTGCAAATTTACTGCACGAGAAAAAGTTCTACACTAATGCATCACTGTGGAAAAATATTGGCCAACAAATTTTGCAAAAAACCCTTATTTAACATTGGCATTTCCTAGTTATTCTATTTGCTTCCAAAACCTGTAGAATTCAGTTAGTGTGCTTAACATTATTTATTTTGTATGCGCACTTTTTACATATACAGTACATTTCAAAATGTTACATGTAAAACATTTTTTTTTGGTTGTAAGTTTCGATCTTTGTGTTATGTACTGTAAATAGCGACATGTGGTGAGGTAGGTAAAGTACGGTTTTCTCTACTCATGTATGTGTATATGTTATTATCACTGCCGTATTACTGTCATTTAAATTACGTATGTGCGTGCGTGTGTGTGTTTTCCACGAAACTGGCCATTTCAGTTTCCTGCTGTTTGAAAATTAAGTTGACTGTTTTGAAAATGACAATTATGTCTCGTAGCCTTTAATATATTCTGTACGGCGGATGCTTTAGCAAAGATTATATCATGGTATTTAATATTTTTCATTTTATATGTAACTACTAGCGCTTGAGGATAAATTTTTAGGTAGTATATCTTTTTGCTTGCAGGCAAAATTTAACAGGAAAATGCTATGTATTTACGAGGAATTTTCCAGATCTAACTCAGGGGTTTTGTCAACGCAGATATAAATACATGTTTGTATTATATCAATTTTTGTCCATAGCAAATTTTGTTTGTCCAGCAGAATATTTAGTAAGAAAAATCGTATTAATACTTTACTGTACAAAAAGAGTTATACATTTTTGGACCACGAAATTTTTTTTATTAGCTTGCGCTTACACAGAGCCGTGTTAAGTTTCTTTATTCCTTTCACCTGCAAATAAAATTTTAATTTCAAGTTTCCAAAGAGAAGTTTTTCTCTCTCAAGGACTTGTAGGAACCTAATTATTACTTCCTCAACTCAGAACACGGGAGCAGTTTCTGATCTCTCCATTGCATAAGCTGCAGGCAATTACGAAGTTTCGGCTTGTCAGCATTAAAAACAGAAAATATCAGGCGGCATTTATACCGGATCCCGAAGGCGCCCAGCCACTCAGTGCCACTCTAAATCTGAATCAGTGAGAGTTTTACTGTTTCAATCAGTCAAACGTTTCTGACTGAAACGAAAGTCACTTCAGTGAATTTAACTGATGAACCAGTGAAAAATTCTATATTTCCTTCACTGATTCGTCAGTCTTTTTTCCGTTATTTTCTCAGTGATTTATTTTTTACTGATGGACCAGTGAAACATCTGAGCAACTTACCCCATCTGTAATTATTTTTGACTGATGTATCAGTGAAACTGCGTGTAAAATGGCAGTCGAACATTGTTTAAAAATGGCCGCTAAACAACGTGTATCAAGCTAAGTAACAACGAATAGACGAATAAAACTAATACAAAATACTTTATAAAATGTGTTTCTTTTTTCAAAATGCCATTTTATGAAGTAATATGAACACACAGCCTTTCATTTCGTTTTTACGTCTTTCATTTCGATTCCATATATACGTCAAAGCACTCTGTTTGAAGGTTTAATCTGCATTTAATGTGGTGAAGAGCGTGCACTCATATATACTATTCGTTTTAACAATCCTAACGGTACCATTAAAATCAAACACGAAAAGTATGTTCATACAACTCCAAACTACACGATTTCGCAGTAGAATTATAGAAATAGTATTTTCCTCCCGTAATGTCATTTTGACGTGGTAGCTCTGTTGGTAAGGCAGCGGCCTAGGGTCGAAGGGTGCCAGAGTTTAATCCCTCCTAACTGCGAATATATTTTACTTTTTTTTTTTTAATTACTGTAAATTGCACAATATAAATAGTAAATTATCATAAATATTTCTATTTCGCGTAATTATTTGTCTACATTCAATAAAAAGCAATATTTAATTCGCCACTGTAGTCGGCCGTCATTTATTCAATCGGTGAAATTGTTTCACTTCACTCATTCAATCAGTGAAATTTTCTCACTGAAACAATTAGTGGGTTTCCACTGATTCTAGGTGGAGCCATTTTCACTGATCAGGCTGATCAGAGTAGCTGAATTTCATTACGAACCAGTGGTTTCCTACTGATTAGAATCTAGAGTGATGCCATACATAAACGAATATATTCAGAATATCTCAAGGCGCTCATCTACCAGGCTCGCGTACTGGGTTGCAGCGTGCTCGTATTAAAGCCTATTCACGATAAAGTGAGCACTTTAGCAAACAACCTTAGAAAAATGTCACTGTTCCTACCTGCGTATATAATGACGGGCGCGTTAGGGACATGCTCTTACTACAGTTGGTAACGATGGAGGTAAAGTAGTTCCACATCTTGATGTCGAGCAAAAAGTGTTAGGTAACCATTTGTGGCAGCGTAAATTATTTCATTCGCTTTATTTTATTTTTTTTCTTTCATGCGTCAAAGTGTAAAAAATGAACAGATTTGTCAAACATTAACAATTATAATTTCACACTTTCACTTGACCGGCGCATGAATAAAGAGACGAAGCCTATGGCAATGTTAATGTTCTACAAGATAGAAAAATACACGACGTGCATGCAAGTAGATCTTAAGCAGGGCTTTCGAAAGTGCTCAGTTTACCGTCAACAGCCTATAAGCGTCTTCAAAACCAATCATTCCACGTGTACACTACATGTTTGCACACGAAAAGAAGCAACACTTCAGACCAGGGCGGAATACAACTTTCGACAGATTACTCTTATTGGAAACACCATTTTGAAGTTCTTAAAAACTACCAAAAACGAAATTTTCAGACAGTTAAAACTGAAAAAGTTCTAGACGAATTTATGCGAAACTATTATAAGGCTCTGCATCGAACTTCACTAAATACGATCCGCCGATAAAATTGTAGGTTCACCTATTAAAGTTCCATAGGTGAAGGCTGTTCACGATAATGGGAGCACTTTTGAAACCTACCTTAGAAGAAAATCGCTGCTCCTACCTGCGTTATATTTTAACGGGCGCACTGAGTGAGATGCGCCCAGTAAAATTGGCAACGCTGGAGGGAAAGTAGTTCCATATCTTAATGTCGAATAAAAAGTGCTAGGTAAAGATGTATGATAACTTAAATGATTTCTTTCGCTTCCTGTTTATTTTAAATGCATCGAAGTGTATAAATGAGCAGATTTGTAAGATATTTATTTTTATAATAATTTCACAGGTTCACTTGACCGACACATGAATAAAGCGACGAGGCCCATGGCAATGTTAATTTTACACAAGGCGGAAGCATACACTACTCACGTAGTCAGATCTTAAGCCGGGCTTTCAAAAGTGCTCAGTTTATAGTGAAGAGCCTTCACACGCGGTACGACGAGGACGCTGCACGCCAGTTCAGAGCCTTGCGCGTAGCGGCGATGACACACTTGTAGCGCGTGTCAATGTCGTCCTTATCGCTCACGCGCTCCTCGGCCTCGATCAAGGACATTATAACCAGGTTGACAGGCCCCTTAAGAGTTATTTTGGGAAACTGCGAGAAGGCTGCTATTTCCTAAATATATGACTATTTATGTTGTGCATGCCTTGACTCACGCAGCTTGACGGGAATCGATGTCTTTACCGCATTTTTTGACGCGAATACGTCTTTAAATTTGCGAAATTGTCGGAGGCAATCCAGAAAATCCGATAATAACAAAATTGGGGGGGGGGGGGTACAGTTTGGGATTGCAGCTCTGGATCTATCGTCTATCAAAATTCAATTACCCCACTCGATTGCCAAATAATCAAAGAATATGTTACGTTGAGTGATGACTGCGAATCATCGCTTGATGCGCGTGGGGGGGGGGGGGTGGAGAAAAAAAGGGGGGCTCTAGGAGGCCACAATTTTGAGTTCGTTTCGCCGCGTCTCGTTTAAGACAGCTCTCGTCACGGTCAAGCTATTGAGTGTATAAAAACATTTGCCTGGCGAGGTTATGGTGTAATTGTATGCGTTTTATGTAAAAAAAAAATATAAAAAAAACTCAACGCAATGTCGGCCTATACTCGTAAAAATGCAAAGTCGCAATACAGAAACTGTTCCAACATGTACTACATAACCTAGGCCACCTCTCTGTAATATCAAGAATTTTAAGTTCAGCACCACATGACAAAATATTAAATTGTGTGTTCGATGTTGGCAATATTTGTGATTCAGTAAGCGAGTAAAAGAAATGAATACTGTTCCAAAGAAATGTGTTTGCTCGGCTACACTCAGTTCAGGACCCAGTTTGTAAGATGTGTAGTAACTCACATTTGACAACCCCCCTCCCCCCCCCCCCCACTCTCTCGTTACAGGCAAACAATTATTTGCCACACCAGCAGTGAAACTTGTTGTACATAACTACACACATACCAAGGCACTTGTTTAATAATTTTCAACTGGAAATATGTAGAGGAGAGATAGGATAAAACTTTCATACTCATAAAAGGTGCCGAACGTGTCTAATCCAGCTAAAATGTATTTATTCAAAAATATTTTTAAAATGTTCAATTTCAAAATATCTGTTAGATATAATCTGGAAAAAATAATTTAAATAATCAAATATTCCTGAATGGCAATGAGTAAAGAAAAAGAATAGTGTTCAAACTAAGCTGCCGTTAGGAAGTGGTCGTGGTTAACGGTCATATTCAAATACCCTTCCGTGACACGTATTTGACAGTCTGACTTAAGCACTTCAAATAAACGTATTCCTCTCAAAATAAAATGCCTTGAATTTTAGACCAGAAAAAAAATGTAACTTGACTGTCTCAATACGGTAAAACACTTGATTTCTCTCTCAGGTTATAATTGTGGTTAAAGTTTTCTGAAGCTAATACAGGCGCCTAGTCAACATGGCGTCGTGCAGAATGTTCCACGCCAGCGGCGTAACGTAGCAAAGTCTAAGGTGAAATACAATTGAAAAACATGGTGGAAAAACATTTCTCGTAGTCAAATACCAGGTTGTAGGCGAAGGCAGGGCGTAGTATCTCGTAGAAAAAGGACGGAGGTGGGAATTGCAGATCTGGGTGCGATGCTACTTCATGTGGCTCAAGGCTCCCGGACGTTATAGGTCTAGCTAGCTACCTCAGACTCCTGAACAGCTGCTGAAACGAAATACGTGGAGTGCTTACTCTATCAACCCGACGCAAAACACAAATTAAAAACTGCAGCAAGCTGTTAGAACTAAAGCACCCTAACTTCTAATTTAAATTCCTCCGCTGCGTCCAACTGTGGGACGAGCGTCCTTGCCTTACGTCTAGTGCAGTTGACGGTTGGTGGCAGAGAGAGCGAACTTTCAAACGGCCCGCGCGGCCTAACGCTATGCTTTGCTCTCCAGCCAATCGGAGAATAGGATTGGAACCTGTTAGCCAATCGCAAGGCTTCCTGACTAACGATCCAAAACAACACACTCCAAACGGCCTAAATCCATGTACCATAGAGTTACGGGTCTCGTATGAGTTAGTAAAAAAGTACAAAAGAAATTCCCTGAAGCATTCACAATAAAGGTGAGACCAAAAATGCAAAAATACTAGTTATTAATGAAAATATAAACAAAAGAAAATCTAGCTATCTATTTCAATTAAACATTAATTATTGCCATTCGTACATATAAGTTTAAATATCCTAACCATACGAAAAATGAAAAATAAAAATAATAAAAAATTACGAAAAGTAAAAAAAAGAAGTGAAACATAGGTAGAATTACAAGTTTCATGCATGGCAGTGTTCAATGTGGGAAACAAACATTAATTATGACAAACAGTTGCAGATAGTGAAAAATGTTACTTTACATCGTATACGGTTGGAAAGATCATCTCAAAAGCACTCCAGTGATACCCATAAAACCCCATATGATCTAGTGAAGCGGTGCCGGGAACGTAAAAAAAAATAACATCAAGGCGTCCGAGCGCGTCATACGTATTCACGCAAAACAAACTGCCGTGTCTCCAGCACAGCCACGTCCCATTTTTTGTAGTGCAGTATTGAGCGAGAATTTTAATTGCGTGCGGTTGGATTTCTTTGGGGAAGCCGTGGGATTATACTCCAACTGGTATCACAGGGGGAAAAAGGGTGGAAATGTTTTCTTTTCATGATTCCCAATAGCCCTTCCACAGCAGTTATTTTGGCGTATTTTACATGTCCCCGCACACAAATGTGGACGGAAGAGAACGTTACTGTCCCAGAAGTGATTCTAATAATTAGTAATAACAATACAAAAAAATATTCGTTATAAAACCACGCTGCCAATTTGTTGTAGGTGACAAAATAATTCTTGAAGTTGGCAACTTTTTTGTGCCCGACGCAGTTTTTTTATAGTAATCGTTAAAACTTTATTAGTATATTAAAGGAATAATTCAGTATGTAGTTAAAATTAAATTAACTGTGGTCATCATAAAAATACCCTTGACACCCAATGTATTACAAAAAATTTAAATTTTTTAAAAATTAAATTGCTAAGTCCTTAGGAAATACAGAAATCAAGCCCTGGCCGTGGTGATTTTTAATAGAACAAATAGGCCACAAACCTCTGGAAGTGTTCGGATCGGCTCGGGACTGCTCGGCAATACTCGGCAATACTCGGCGTTTCGGCATATGGTTTCTCGCATGCCTTCGGAGAGAGGGTTTAATGTTTTCACTAGTCGTAGACTACCTTAATTTCACTCAACAGTGTAATCGACTATGGGCGATGTTAGGCGATTTCCTTTCACGAATTATTTTTTTATGTGTAATTCAGAACTTGGGCTTATTGCCTTCGGTGCTACCGAATAACTATTCGATTTGTTACGTTCATTAATTTTTCGTACAGTTATTTTATTTTTATTTTTTTCGTGTTTACGCATACCTAAGCATGCTTCGGGGCATTCTTCCATTACATGGAGTAATTGCTACAATTTTGTTTAAGTGAAGTGAAGAGATTTGGGCGACTGTTAACATCGTGGTTTTTAGAGCCGAATTTTGTTCAAGCGTTAAGTCTTGCTCACTATTCAGTTCGATTCATTCGACACCGCTGAAGATGATTACGAGAAAAACAACCAAATGCAAAAAAATGTAATTTGCTCCTTAAAACGTTTTCAACTACGAAAATAATTAAATATTTTAAAATAAAAATGTAAAATCTATATACAAAAAAATTAAAAACAAACTTAAACAAAAACGTCTGCGCAAAATAAATATGCGAAAATAAAAATGCAGCATGTACGCCATTCTTGTTTTGTTTTCAGTTGAAAAAAAATATTTATGTACAAATTATTTTAACTTTTGTTGTTTATCACGTAAGCAGCTTTGCCAGCGAGAATGTCTGACAAATTTCTGTGTTTATTTAAGTTCCCCATGGCACTTACCAAAACGGCAACAAACTGCTGATCACACAAATCGCTTCTCGACTCGGCCAAATAGGCATTCCCTTTCCTATTGGGGGACTGGCGAATTGACAAGTCGGCGAGGTCTTGGGCGAAGGATTAAAGCGAGGGGCAAGCGAAGCGATTGTGTTATTCTATCTGCCAAGCGAAGCAGTATTTTTCCCCATGGCGAAGGGGTGTATAGAGCGGGGAAGGGGGGAGACGAGGGAAATCCTTTTCATGCACAATTATCGATCAACTCTACTCGTTCGCTGACGACGGGGAGTAAAAGTAGGGTATTAGACGACGAAGGGGCAAGCAATTTGGATTTGGGGCGATCGTTAGATGCCGAAGACTCGAATGTTAAATTGAAATATTATCTTCTTTTTTTTTTTTACATCGTTCGTGAAATATACGTACCGTAATCCATGTGCGGCTACTTCCGACTTTTCTGAAGCCCTTCTAATGGTCTAATTTTAGGATATACTTCCGCCTCATGCAAACAAAGCTAAACCGAATATAAAAAAAAATACACCAAAGGGACAGCGCACCAAATTCATGCGCACTCAGTGTAATATCATTTCGCGTAAGAACTATTTCTTACTAGGTAATACCAACTCACCTATTTTCACACAATTTTTACTCATATCAATTATAAATGAAATATTATAATTTATAAATAAAATATAAACAACATTTCAATTTAACCAATAATAATGAACTTTCATGTTATCTTATGATAGCACAACTATAAAACGGTTGTGATACATGGAATATTTAGGAAACAAAGAAGTACGTCATACATGGGGTAATTTCTCAAACTTTTGATTCAAAAAAGTGTGAAGAAACGGTGAATGGGCTATTTTTATGATTTCTGTGGCCGTGTCGCACCTACGAGTTAAATTGCTTCCCTCAGAACATTCGTTGCAATTAAACTGAAGGCAAAATGCGGACATTTTGTAGCCAGTTGCTTATTATACTTACAGTAACCAAAGCCGCCTGCAACAAAAATTTTAAAATTAATTTAGCAACCGCGCAGAATTTATTATACCAAAAAACGGTACAAATATATCTTGGTATACCGTTCATTTCGCTTTTTCATGCGATTCCACGATTTGAAATTTAAAAAATAAAGGACTAATCGAGTCTTAGATTTACGGAGTGTTTGTATGGGCTACTCTCCTAACGTTCACTGTGAATAATTTCAGTTAAAAAAAAAAAAAAGTGAGATATAAACGTAAATCGTCCGAGATTCATCGTGCTTCCAATATTACGAAGAAAATGTAGTTTCCATTCGGAGTTGGTCCTGCGGATTTGTGAGAGTATCAGCAGCCACTACGCATACACGGTTTCCATTTTGTACAATTAAAAAAATTAGCAAATTTGATGAAAAATATACCCGCTGAGACATTGTTTGTACTGATATTGGTATTGATTGAGCGAGTAAACTGTTTATATTGGCTGTTCACGTTAAAATGAGCACTTTCGAAATCCCTGCTTAAGATCTTCTTCTATGCACATTGTGTATTCCTCCGCTTTATGTAAAATTGACATTACCATGGGCCTCTTGCGTCGTCTAGTGAAACTGTGAAATTATTAGAAAAAGAAAATATTTTATAAATCTGCTAAGTTTTACGCACTGGTGCATTAAAAAAAAATAGAAAGTGAAATAAATAATTTGAATTATCACAAATGGTTACCTAATACTTTTTATCCGACGTTAATATATGGAACTACTTTCCATCTATGTTGCCAACTTTACCGAGCGCACGTCACTCAGTGCGCCGTTGAAGTATATGCAGGCATAGGCAGCGCTTTTTTTTTTTTTTCTAAGGTTGATTTCAAAAGTTCTCACTTTATCTTGAACAGCCTTTAATATTAATGCGAGTAAACGTGTCATAAGTAATTCTAGAAAATAATTTTGAGAGGTTCACTAATGAAAACAAATTGCACGTGCATGTGAATGGAAGTTGTTAGTTGCCAAACTATTCTGTACTGTGGTTTCTGTAGGAGAATATATTAATAGTTTGAAAAGAACATTTTTTTTGTATAACTTCAAACTTACTTTTTCGGTATTCAAATGCTTAATATACGTTATTATCTATGTAGTAAAGTTTCATTAGGAAAATATTTACAAAGTGGTATAGATTACTTGGTTGGTTAAACCTCGGGGGACAAGATTAGTATATACTCTCTTCTCTCTCTCTCTCTCTCTCTCTCTCTCTCTCTCTCTCTCTCTGGGTAGGAAGGACGAAGCCTTTGTAAAAGTATGTTGTTTTTCGTGAAATAAAGAGAGAATAAAGGAAGAAGAAGCGAGAGAAAGCGGTGCTTTTGTGGGGTACTTCGGTAAAGCTGCCATTAGCGCCAAAATGACGCTGTAAAAGTTCACTTAACATTCTTAAGTTACAAACTCTAAAAATAAATTAGGGAAGGCTGCCTAAAATTACATGCCTTATTGCTTTTTATGATATTATTAATTTTTACCTTTAATTTCGCATGCTATTTTACTAAACGGTGTATTCAAATCTTCCTAAAACATCTTCAAATATTTTTATTACTTTTTACAAGTTTTTTTGCTTTGTAATTATATGTATTAATTTCTTATTATACGTAGGCTTGTACAAGGATAAAATTGAAGGGGTTTTTTTTTTTAGAGAAGCCATTGTTCATCTGAACTACTGCCATTAGTAAAATTATGAATAAAATTAAGTCACTCGCATACATAAAAAAAAACACTTTGCTACTTATTAACTCCTGCGCACTCAGAGAAGACCTACAATTCACACACAGCATGCATTGTATTCAAAACTACCATTACTTGGATATAAAATACACATCTTCGCAATATAAGCATATATCTGCATTTGTACGTGACGGATTTAATAAATTAACAGCTCTGGAAGTAAGCGTTAATTTCTTCTTTACACGCGAAGAGATTTCTTCGGGTACGCATAGCTCTGTGATTTTTCCAAGTCCTTTGATACCAGCTTTTTGCCATGTGAATTGCTAGACATCTCAGCTGCTCTTTGACCTTGGCATTTCTTTGTATGCTTCCTTCAGTTATGGCTGGAAATGTTAAGTATTAAATGGAAGACGTGTTCGTGCAATAAACTCCAGCTGTGGTGTAATAACTAACTGCAAATAACCACACTTCTGTGATCTTTATTCGAGCTGTGAACGTAGATCGTACTATGATGAAAGTTTTTGCTCTAGTGTAAAATGTGTAAGTGGTAAATGCTGTAATTTTAAAAGTAGGTGGTTGAGGCTCTGATTCAGATGCATGTTGCTGGCAGCGAATAGGCGATCTAAAATAAAGTAAGACTTGTTTTGTTTCGAGTTGAAAATTATTTAGATTAGGTATAATTTGCATTTGTGATTGTAGCAATACAACTGACGAACTCCCTTAAATTAACTGTCAATTTCAATGTTAGTCGCACAAGAATATTTATTATTGCAAATTTTGTGATATAAAGATAGTTAAATAAATTTGTAATCGATATTATGCTATTTTGCTAATTGGTGTATATTAAGATTCACGCGGAAACAATGTATTACTTATTTCTGTGTTATAAATTTACGTAACCCTAAAATTTATTATCAGTTCTATGCCTTTGTACTGTTATGAAACTTTAGATTGTGAGAAAGAGAATCAGGGGAACAATGCAGTCTGTTCAAATCCACTTAAATGCGTTTTTGCAATAGCAACTTTCATATACGCTACTGAAGAATTACCACTAATTTGGTGCTGGGTTATAATTTTCCATGATGAGCCTTAAACAGTTAAGGCATCTCCTGTCCGTAGAAATTTTATAGTGGCTAATAAAAGTCATATCACAATGGAATGATCTTTGTGTGCGGTATGGTGGGAGGCACACGATTACATTACCATTTTAATTGGCTGAGTTCTTTTTCCAAAATAATTAACACTGAAGTGACCAGTCACTGTAAGTAAGCGTTTGTTCTTATTATTCGGCTTTATGCTAAGTGTGAAATGCTGTAGTCATTTTAAAAATGCCTCGTCAGTTATCCAGCCATTTTTTTGTATGACTCCTACACCTATAAGCAGCTGCTCCATCTGTGAGTCGATTCTTCCACTTCTTGCAAGAGAAACAAGAATCAGAGCTGTACCGCTGCTCGTAATAAGCGAACCATTATCACGTGCTACCCTCTTCTTCTACCAATTAAACCACCAAACTGCCTTTTGTCAGACTAGAAAAAAAATGGCAATATACTTCTAAAGTATAGACAAAGAACTTTCTTTCACATTGTGAATTTGCGTTAGCTCGCTGTTTTTGCCTGACAAAGCTGTTGGAGTAATCTGGAAAAAGAAAATGTTTGAAGTTATTTGAAAGCTATAATGAGAACAACACTGGTCAGACCTGGCTTCCTCGCCGATATTTCCGGGTTGCGTTTTTGAAATTCGGAGAACCGACCACAAATAAAAAATAATAATATGGCTTATTAGGCGTAGGCCTCACTAGTATGATAAATATGTGGCTTTAAATACATTGCGTGGTTTACTAGGTACTTAATACGCATTTGTCACATATGTATTATCTGTGTTTCAAATGCATAAAAAATGAACTGTGTGAACTTATTTTTACTGAACTATTTCAGCTCATGCATGTCTGCAATAGCCGGTTATCTACACTGCACCTTCTATTTTACTCTGTAACCTATCTGTAGGGACACCCGAATTTAGCGAAAAGATTTCACGACCAGTTGTACTCCACAGAACTTTAGCTCAGACCCACTCTCGTGATTAGATGGTTTCCGTGTTACACGTCTTATGTGTGTGTGCGCGAATCACAGACGTACAGTATTGAAGTTACGTAATATTGATTGGCCAGCCGAGAAGGAAAATGTTTTCTCACAAAGACAAGCCTCCAATAAGGAAAATAAAACTGCTGGTACGGCCATAGGGTATTGAAAAATAACATGTGCGGAAATCTTTACGCGAAATTCGGGTGCCACTACCTATCTGCACCTCTTCAGTTTGCTATTGCTAGAACCCTGAGTATTTCGCGGAATCGAGTTGGCAGTAAGCTAGGCTGGACAGCCCTCTATACACTCTAGACATTATCGGTTGCTTATTGGTTGCTGTGGTCAAAAATGGGGCCTCTGTACAGGACTGTTAAACACTCGCACACACTACTGATTCCTGCTTATTACTGGCTCACAGTTAAACGGAGCGTGTCTAAACAACAAGTGTTTGGAGTCTACCTCGCCACCGAATTAATTCGCGAAATACTCGTGGCTCTAGTTATTGCATACGTTTATGTTAAGGCGACACGGCATAGGTGTAATTTTACCTGTTAGTAGCGGTCATTAAATCTGCAACAACGTATCGTAAGCACGTCCGGTGCGGCGTGAACCAATAGGACGATTGTAAGTGGTAATAAAGATCCTCAACATCCATGGTATTCTGCAGCGATGGATTTAGCCATAGACTAAGGAGGCGGTAGACCGATTCTGCGCATGTACCCAGCATTGCCACATCCCACACAAACACAACTGTTAAAATCACGTTGTCAACATTGACGCGCTTGTTTCAAAAGTTAATCGATTTTATTTAAATAAAATTGTTTACTAATTTGTATTTATATTATCTAGGCCTAGTGTAAAACAAAGTCGCCCGGCCGGGTGTGTTTGTGTATTCCGACAAAGGCTTCTAAACTACTTGATGGATTTTGATGCGGTTTGCACCATCATTTAAAGAATTTCTTGAGGAAGGTTTAGGTGTATTAAACGTTAGCATTTAATGCAAGGACAGCAGAGGAAATTCGACGTTTTCTAATCAATTCGGGGAAAGCCGATTTTTGGGAGCTTACATTGCTTACACTGAGTAAACTATAAGAGGCACGCCAAATTAATGTACTTCAGAATTGTACTTCTCAAAAAGATCTACATAAAAGTCCGCGACAGCATATGTTTATCTTTTATGGATGACCCACGGTAACCATTATTGTCTTTTAAAATTTGATTAAAAAAAGGGGTTCACTTATGAACACAACACAGTATTAATCCTATGTTAGTTATCTTAAGCATTTAGTGTATATGCTTGCTTTAAACCTAAACAACGCCATATTCGTAAATCGCACCCGAGCGAGGCCAGGACGGGTCGCTAGTTTTATATAATTTCATAAAAAAATTGGCTAGAATAAGTGTAGAGTCATCGCAAAACACTTGTTTACATAAACGGTTTTCCAACCTCACATCCTTATGATAGACGTGCTGGCAGGAAAATAGTACACAATGTTGAGACACGGAGGAGTTGCTGCGCATATTGGGCGCGCACTCTACCCTGTTTTACCTCTACGGATGTAGTCGTCTCCCTTCTATCTTGTATCGATAGTCTATTCGCGGTTTCTTCACACTTTCTGAATCAAACATTTGAATAACCACCCCATGTATGACGCGTTCACTTATTTACTAAATATACCATGCATCACAAGCTCTTCGACGTGAATACGTCTTTAAATTTGAGACCATAGTGGAAGGCAATCTAGAAAATCCGATGATAACAAAATCGGGGGATAGAGTTTGGCATTGCAGCTCCGAATCTATCGTTTACATTCAAAATGCAATTACACTAATCGATTGCCAAAGGATCAAAGAATATGTTACGTTGAGTGAAGACTGCAAATCATCACGCGTGCCTGTGGAGGGGGGGGGGGGAGGGTACGCAATTTTGAGTTCGTTTCGCCGCATCTCTAACTTTCGCGTAGTATAACTTTTGATTAGGCGAAGCTACGACGCTCGTTTGGGTTTCAATCGACAGCTCTCGTCAAGACCAATCGATTGCGTGTATAAAAATTATATGTGTGGGGTGGTTATGGTGAAGTTGTATGAGTTCAATGTAAAAAATTAAGAAAACTTAACACAATTTAGGCCTATACTCGTCAAAAAAACAAGTCGAAATACAGAAATCGTATACGGTTGGAAAGAGCACCTAAAAATCAATCCCTGATACCCATAAAACCCCATATTGTCGAGTGAAGCGGTGCGGGAACGTAAAAAAAAAAAAAAGCAAGGCGTCCGAGCGCGTCAACGTAGACGTATTCAACAAACGGCCGTGTCCCCAACACAGCCACACCCAATTTTTTTACACCTCTGTTAATATTAAAAAGTATCCTTTGTTTCGCTAAATTGAAGTTTTACCCATGTTTTATTTATAAATTATAATATTTAATTTATAATAAACGCCAATGAAACAGTAAGAAAACATGTGTGCTGGTCTCGCCCAGTAAGAAAATGATCTCATGTAAAATATTATTACAAATGAGTGCGAACGAATTCGGTGCGTAATCGTGTAGGTAGTTAAGCTTGGTTTGCACGAGACGGAGGAGTATCCTGTAAGTAGAACTTTAGCAGGGCTTCAGATAAATGTAAAATAACCGTGAATGGATTATAGCATGCCATTAAATGCGTGCGTAGGGCAAAGTGTCAAAACGACGGCAGAAGATAACATGCTGTAAGCGAGAAATAATGCACATGCTCGCCAGTGTTGCCAGGTCAGAGATTTCCCACTGTATTTGGCGGCATTTTAATCCCTGCAGTGGGAAAATTACTCTCGCAGTGATCGGTGATTCTTCAGATGTGTTTTTTGGCAGCAGATTCAGAGAGATTTTTTGAAATCTGGTGGTTTTTTTTTAAACATCTGTTTTCCATCACTTTTAAGTTACGTGCACTTTTTTTTTTGCAATTAACAAGTTACTCAAGAGATGGTGTAATTTTTGCTACACAAATTTCACGTGACGTAGCTTACACCAGTTGAAAGATGACTGACGCGATTTTAACCACCCGAGCTGGACGAAATTGGCAGTAATATAGCATGTCGCTCTCCCCAGAAAATTACGCCCAGGGAGCAAAATGTACCTCTTCAGAATCTTCAGTGTAATGTATTGTATACTTTCTCGATAATCCAGAAGTATATGAAACCACAGCTGTAAATATTTAAGTTATAATTTTTTTGTGCAAGTACTCCTTCAGGAATTATATTCGGTATAAAAGGCAATTTCGTGTGCAGTTAATTATTTTCTTGGAAATTTTCGTGACTTTTTGGAAATTTAATGGTTTCTTGATCTGTTTCGGTGTTTTTTTTTTATTGGTATAGAGTGGGAAATGGAAGGATGTACCTGACAACCTTGGTTCTCGGTTGGCGACATAGACTAAAGATGCGGTAGACCGATCTCGCTGGCTGCGCACAACCAATCTCCGTGTCCCAACATTAAATTGCTTTTCTGCCAATATGTGAAGCAAAAATTGCGTGGATTGGGTTTGAGGTTAGAACACTGTTTAGCAATCAAGTGCTTTGAACTGTATGTATACTTCCTGTAACCAAGTTGTAATGCAGTTCGATTAAATTCTAATTGGTAAAACTATTTCATTCATATAATCTTGTAGTGCTTGGATTTTGAAAATTAAGACATAAACAAACACTTTCAACGCTGTTGACCATGTGACTTTGACAGTTGTGTATGATTGGGGTAGGTCAATTCTGGGAACATGCTGTTATGATTCAGTAAAGGCGGACAAGCCTAGCAAACAGCAGCGACGCGTCGGTATCTAGGCCAGGCGAAGGATCCCAAACACATTACAACAATAATAGTTTATAAAACACAGCACAGAAGCTCCAGCGGAGCTCCCCTACCGGCAACAAGGTATCTGGGACAATTACGCCACCAGAAACTATATAATACTTGGCAAAACCTTGTAGGGGGTCTGTCAGTTTGTCTATCTGTGGACCCACGCTGAGATGAAGCCATCAAGATGCCACTTTGTGTGCAGCTCGTCACCTTCCGGCTCAACACCCAGCCTCCGGCGACTGTATCATTCAGGTTAGGCATATACTGTAGTTGTTTAGGACCTCCCTCGCCAATAACTTATATTTAATGTATAACATAATAGTTCAATCAAATAACTTTTCTGTCTTCATAATTAATTTCAGTTCTCCCCTGATAATAGTATAACCAGGGGTCGGGCCCGCGGAAACCGCGGGCTGAGCCACCAAAGATGAAGCAGGTAACCGCACGAATTAGTATTTACGGTACAATGTCCTTTGGGAACTTCGGCATATGTTCGCTCTCGCCTATCGACGCTCATTCGCACATCCTGACCTCCAGTTGCAATTATGGTGAAAGTAAGATATTAAAAATTTAAAACTTAAGACTCAAGACTTCAAACTCAATACTTAAGACTTAAGACTTATGCCTTAGGCTAACGAAGGGTTTAACTGACAATGGGGGTAGGACGGGTCATGGAAAGGTACCCCTTCCCCAAATTTGAAGGAAATCGGTCGAAAAATGCGCCTTCCAGACTGATTCGAAGGTGAAAAACATACCCGCAATCCCACAAAATAGAAAACATACTACCCTTGTCACTCTAACTCCTCCCAGGGGGGCGGGAGCACTTTGAAGGGGGGGGGGAGGGTTTCAAAGAGGAAGGATAGGGGATCAATAAGGAGGGGGCCGGCTTCCTCCCTCCCCCTTGCTTTGCACACAGCGGCCCTTCAAAAAACAGCGTTTTTTTGTGCAAAAACTTCCGTTCTTGATTAATTAGTAGGGACACCCGAATTTCGCGAAAAGATCTCCGCACATTCTAGATTTCAATACTATACGGCCATGCCAGCAGTATTCGTTTGCGTATTGGCGGCGTGTCTTTGCGTGGAGACATTTTCCTAGTAGACTGACCAATCGGAATTAAGTAACTTCAATACTGTGCGTTTGGGATTCGCGCGCAAGGCACTGAAGACTCGTTTCACGCAAAGCATTCAATCACTAAAGTGCGTCTGAGCTACAGTGTTATTAAATAAAACCGGTCGTGAAATCTTTACGCGAAATTTGGGCGTCCCTATTAATTAGTTTTAACCTTCCGTAGTCCCTAGACACCAGTATAAGAATATTAAAAACGCAAATAAGCGCGGAAGACGAATAAGCGGTCTACCTCATCTTTAGCGTATGGTCGGGCGGTCTATCGCCAGCTCGCCTCTCCCTGAGCCGCTGCTTACAAAACACAGACGCGCATGCGCGGTTGTACGGCACATTGGCTCCGCGTCGTCCATCCGCTTTCGCGCATTCTGTTTCGCGCGCTGTTCTCGTCTGGAAATTTTCTTACCTCAAGCCATTTTAATTACTTGTGTTTACATATTTTATTAGAAAAGTGTAAGATAGAGTGCAGACACTCTGGACCAAACCCCTTCCCCATAAATAGATCTTCGGGTATTTAGCGGTTTGAGTTAGCATCAAGATAGGCTGGACAGACTCCTATACACTCGAGACATTATCGTTTATTTATTGGTTGCTGTGATCAAGTACAGGACTGTTAAACACACTACTGCTTCCTGCTTATCACTGGCTCACAGTTAAACGGGGCGTGTCTAAACAACTGTCGTCCAATCACAACAGCAGGAGAAAATAACAAGTGTTTGGAATTTACCTCGCCTCCGAATGAATTCGCGAAATACTCACGACTCTACACATAAAGAATTTAACGAAGGCCAGTCTTTCAAAATAATAGATATTTCTACTGAATATAATTTTCCTAATACTATAATTAGAGCCACGAAAACACGACATGACATAAACTGTAACCACGACGCGACAATTATATTTTCAGTGTGGATATTGGAATTCACAGCATGGCAGTTTATACTCAGACGACACGAAGAGACGAATTTTTTTCGGAATCATTTATAATGCGTTGATATACTAAGTTACTTTCAAAGGCGGTGGGCCGACGGGGAATTTGTAAATCACGATGTTGACAAAATTGCAGACGTGTTGTTAAGGCACGCGAAGGAAAAATTGTTATTATTGCAAGTTAAATTCTCAGATTTCTTTTCCTTTTTAATCTGCTTATTTGCCATTGTATGGAAAACTAGTCAAACAATTTAGTTTTGCAAGGTTGTACGTTCTGTTTGTCGTGCCGCACGACACGACGAAAACATAAATCATTTGTAACTCAAAACTGCTGGTCGTACGACAGAATTCGTCGCGTTTACTTCAGCTCTTTCTTGTGTTTGACTGGCTGTTCAGTTTTAACTGACGTGTCGGCGCTGTCGTGTCGTGCTTTTCAGGGATGTGTAATTCCGGCATTAAGATGAACTTCACAACACAACAAAAACCAATCCAAGTGTAATATTTGTTAATGATCACAGCATACTTTGTATAAATGTGTATTCGTTTCAAAGAACGTGCTTTAGAATGATAATCCAATTAGCCTGCATTAATCCTGTTGCCAGTCCCAAAAGAACAGACAGAATACGTATTTTCAAGTACAACAATCTATCATGGAATTCAAATGAATAGATGAAACACGACGTTTGCATTTATGGCGAAACCTGAATAGACCGTTCACGGTAAAGTGAGCCCTTTTTGAAGCTGTTTCATCAGACATAATAATCAATAAATACATTTCATTGTGGCCTCAGTCTTTTGGTTTTGGGTATAGTGAATGTATACACTGTGTTTATTACTCACATGGCAGGGTTTACATTAACAAGGGGTGGAAGAATATAAATTCGTTTGAAAGAAAAAAGTAACTAGGGCTTCAAAAGTGCTCACTTTGCCGAGAACGGCCTTTACTAATTTTTGTATAAAGATAAATTACAGATAAAATCTTTTTTTTTTATAACACGTTCAAGTATATATTTATAAATGTTGTATTAGTGTCAAACTTCTGCGTATTAAAATATTTTCTTGTTATGCATGCATACGACCTTGGATAAATGTAGACTAGGTCGAAAACAGACTGTCTCTAGTACGTGTTGGGTTTTTATTTTCCGAATGTCTTACAACCCTACAGTGTAAAAAAACAGTTTTGTGATGACCAAATAAAATTGTCGGTGCCGCATTATTTTTTTTTTTTTTTTTTATCATTTCAGTATGTAACGGCAACCACAAAAGGTCTTTTGTAATCAATAAATTCAGTATGTCGGTAGGCAGTCATGTGTTCGTTATCAGTTATCGCAGCAAAAAGTGTTACTATGCTGGCAGCAATACTAATTAGTGGAACGCGCCGAACTGTATTTCCGGTTGCAGGCTTTGGTAGGTAAGGAGGCGCGGTTTAACTTCTCGTCGACAGTAGGATCTGCGAAGGACACGGCAAAGACCTTCGTTTAAGAAAAAACCAGCGATCGCCTGGAATGATTTCGGAAAACAGTTGAATACAGGAATCAGGAAGGCCGTGCTAAGAATCAAACCCTGGTCTCCTTGAACACGAGTTCGGCGTGTTGCCATTGCACCACCTAGCTCGCTGCCGTGGTTGTACACTCGAGCGTGCCCAGACCGTAAATATAACAAGCGACACACAACGCCAAAGCCTGAACACTAATGACCTCGCCGGGAAGTTTATCTTCTGTAATAATTTACGTGTATCTTATAATGGGATCGTGTAACCCACCTCCAGTTCCTCAAGAATATCTCTCACGAATTCCGTTCGTACGGTCCTAATATACTCACACATACTTCACACTTCTCTGAAGCCATGCTGAAGTTCTACTTCCAGGATATTCCTCCTCCTCGTTCAAACTAAGTGTAACTAGGTCTAGAGAATTACACCAAAGGACAACGCACCGAATTAGTGCGCTCTCAGTTGTAATACAATTTTCCATGAGAACTATTTCTTACCAGGTGCTACCAACTCACATGTTTTCTCGCCGTTTTTATTCATTATTATTATAAACTGAGTATTATAATTTGCTAGCAAAATATAGGCAAAACTTCAATTCAATAAGAAATTAGATACTCTTTTGTAAGCAGAAGTATAAAACGCTTGCGATACACAGCATATCTAGGTATTAAGTAAACACGTCATACATGGGGTGATTTTTCGAAGGTTTGATTAAAAATGTGTGAAGAAACCGCAAATAGACTATAGTTTTACAGTCGCAGTAAAACATTTTACTCTTCACAACTATATATTCTATGGCAGCCATAAATATATTGTTATTAAGCATAAATGTTAGAAGACACAAAATTGCTTTAGTACTTTTCAATCTATGTGTTATCGCGCACCGCAATCTGTTTTTTTTAAACAACAACATTTTGCCTTCCACTGAATACAGTTTTTGTGAATTTAACATATCAGTGTAAACTTACAGTGACAAAAAAGCGAATGGTAAAATATTTAACCGTTCAACCATGGTAACGTTCCTACAGTTGCTCAGGAAAGAGTCAAATGCGTAGAGAAGTTCCCAACTTTGTATAGTAGATGTTAAACATTCCCATATTCTGAGCCTGATACGTAGTACTATTTCCATACACTGTTCAGGTTAAAAACTTCCATTACAGTCCAGGAAGATTATGAGAATTTCTTTTTCACAGTGGGAAAGCATTAGCCAAAGAGTTTTTGTGATCACTAGCGACATGCAAAATTCGCTCTGTTATCTGGTGATATGCAAGACTTTACTACACTGTGCCTACTTGAGGGTAATTTGTGATTTCATTGGTTACTGGCAATCATGCTACGTCATTTACTTGTGTGACCGCTTTACTGGAGATTGGTTTCTGAACACTATAGTATTTCCTATTGGCTCGAAGTGTCCTTGAGACGAGCCATACAAGTTGTTGTCTGCCAATGGTAACAGTCAGTAGAACATACGGCATCTTGGAGTTTATTCCACCGCGAAATAATAACGCGAATTTTGCAGGTCTCTAGTGATCACTAACAAATGTGTTCGTTCAGTGTACTAGCTTCTCGCCCACACGGCGCGGCTGCATCCGTTCGCAGAAGAAAAGAGCGTATTTTCCTCCTACTGTCCATTACGATTTTGGTTTTGCCGCCGTATGTTTCAATTTGAACTCACGATGCAAATTTACCAATATATCTCGCTATTCCAGCTGAGTGACACCTGCAGCTACGTTGCAAATGGGAGGCATTCATCATAAGTAGTAGAAGTTGGATGGTTCTAAATACAAAGGGATGCCGCCTTTTGTGATTTACCTAATTAATTTGATTTAAAATAGATTGAAAGGGCTAATTAAATTGATTGAAAGGGTTAATCAAATTGAAATAGTTAAATTCAACGAAATTGTTGAATTTAATGAAAGGTTTAGAATGTATTGAAAGGGTGAATTATTTTGTGCAAGAGTGGCATAAGTGTCAAATTTATTAGTTTCATTCTTTCTTTTTGTGGGTTGGGGAACAGCTATGGTAGAAGTTGTCAGCACGACTGCTAGCACTCGACTGAGGTGTAACGTGTTGAATACAGGGTATATGTAGAGTTTTGCTGCAAGAGTGTGCTAAGGGTCGATTTTGCGTCTTTCTTTTTGTGGGGAGCTCTGGTACGTCCTCACCCTTGGAGCTCTGGCACACAATGAGGTGCGGCTTGTTGGGGACGGGGTATATATGAGCAGAGTTGTGTGCAAGAATGGTCTACGTTTAAATTTTCTGGTTTGGTAGTGATATTGCTCATAGACAGTGTTGGTAGATAGTTGACTTTGAAAGATAGTATTATTCCAAATGCAATCAAACATTAGAGTAATTCAGAGTGTTCTACGTGCGAATAAATTTCACTCATCGAATCGTAAATTTCAAACTATCACAGCTACATGAATAAAAAGTGCAATTACATGACTCTCCAGTATGATATTAAATGTAAAGAGATGAATTAGTCTACCCCGACCTGTATGCTAGAAATATAATTTACATGAGAGAAGTATAATGAACGAACACAACTAAGTGAATATGACATTTATGTGAGTGTGGAGTATGGAATTAACGATCTACAACAAATAAAACATGTCCCTATAAATTAAACGAACACAATAACAATATGTATGACACGACTTGGCACCTCTCGCACATACCTTACATACCCGTCTGCCTGCGAGACTGGTGAGGAGAAACTTTAGAAATGTAATTCACACGTAAAAAGAAATTAATTGATTAACACACGTAATAAAGTTGCACCTCTCCCGAAACATGCCTGTCAGGCTGTGAGCTCAGTGAAGCACTGTTTGTTATAGGCTGAGGTGGAAAACTCGGAAATTCTAAACAAAACGAATGTTTCCAAATCAAATTTTAAAAACATGTAATGAAATCGCACCTCTTACAAAACACACCTGTCTACCTCAGAGGCTAGTGAAGGAATGAGTGGATTGTATGGCGTGCACCAGCTTATGAGCTGTTATGTGGAGGGGGGCTAAGTTTAAATTTACGACTTACAGAACCTACTTCCTTACCAAGTTACTATTAACGACTTGATTAAACTATTCGTCCTTGAAGTACGTGAATTACTTAAAAATTATGGGCATACTATTAAATTTTTTTTACATCAAGTCTGTGAAATTTACGGCATATGGTAATTGAAATACGAGTTGAAAATGTTTCAAAGTTTCGTAGACCATACACAGAAATGGGGTTTACACTATAAATGCACTATCACACTATAAATTAAAGACTAATAACAAAAATGTTTCACACTAGAGTTTACGAAGACTGTGAACGAGATCTGAATTCCAGAGCATATAATATCGCTTAATAAGAATCGCAACTATCACATTCCGAAGCTTGGTGTACATGAAGCAGCTGCTGAGGTATACATCCATCTTGCCCAAGCTTATATGAGCAACAGAAGATGGCAGCGACTGGATACAGGGGTACAGATGGCTTCTGACCTCCCCTGCCCCTTCGCCAGAGCATGCTACTCTGTCCTTGGGGTTACTCATCCATCTGTCCTCGATTGTCAATTTATTTTTAATGTAACAAGCTGGCGACGACTGGCTAGATATGGCCACGTCGCTCCTGACCTCCCTGCACCCATACCTCCACCCCACATTCCACCTTTACCCCTCGCCAGAGCGATGTGTCCTGAGGTCATTCACCTGGATGCCCCTATTGTCGATATTTGCCATCAATATGATGACGACTGGCTGGAGGGCTTCACATCGGCCCCTCTTTCCTGTAGAAACCCCTACCCTCCACCCTTCACCAGAGCGATGTGCCCTGAGGTCAAGAACCCAGACCATCCCTCCCGCACCTCCAACACAGAGTTCGGTTTTGTCGTTTGCAAAGCTCCAGGCCACACACCTGTGGTATAGATTCAACACTGCAAGAACCTGTTTAGCGGCAAATACCCCCTCTGTTCATACCACCCAAGAACTGTCCCTTCCAACACTGTGCTTCACAAAACCAGCCATCCTCAAGGTCAGAAAACTTTTTTTGGATGACTGGCCACGGAGGGTGCTGCAAAGCCTTCGCTATCGACTCAAGGTCACCCACTACCTCCATCCCCTTACAGCACTCAAGTGATGCATTTTTCGGAATTATCAGGAACTAGCCGATCCACAGAGAACCGGCCTTCAACCCCAGAGCATAACCTTGGCTATGAACAGAGGCTTGCTTCAAGGCCAAAGTGACGGTTTCCCTAGGGAGGCAGCAGCAGATTTTGAACCGACATTCCTTTACGCTTTGATTAAACTGCTCTACTTATTGCCGAAACCACTCTGAGAATTGATCCAAAAGCTGTTAATGCTGGAAATAAGAATGGAATGATTTATCCTTTCTTTGTTTTTCGTTTTGTTTTTAGTTTTAAGCCCATGCCTCTCTTCACCTTGTCCACATTACTTTATCAACATCCCAAGCTCCAAGCTTTTCACCTGTAGATGTAGATGGATTTTTAGTTATATTTGCTGTGTTATTGGCTAGAATTGTATCTGCTATATGTCTTTCTTTCAAATTGTTTGTTCGATCGTAAACTCTATCGTGTTTTTTACACGCGTTATCCAAAGAGTTTATTCCTTGATTGTTCTATGCCAAATGTTTGGCAAGTTTAGTACCTGGTCCACAATAATTGTATTTCTGTAAATGAAATGCAAATGGTAATTTATTAATTAATGTGTTCAATGCACCACATCCTTTTTTGATACGTTTATTATGAGTCATTGTTTTCAACTGAACAAAAGCCTATGTATAGACCTACATTTATAGTTTTATGTTAGTACATTATATTATGTTATGATACATTAAGTTATACTGTGTAATTGTGTAGAAATGAAGTTTATAAAAACAAAATGTACATCTGCTGGTAATTGTAAGTACAAAAGAAAACATAATTGAACAGAAACATGGCATTCTTTTACCAAAAAATATGTGTTGTATAATAAGCGGTCCTTCATCATGTGGAAGAACTTGTGTTATTATGTCGCTGTTGGAGCATCCAGATGGACTTAAGTTTGAAAACGTACATGTTTTCTAAAACAATACAACAAGAAAAATATCAATGATTAGCGACCATTTTGTCGTTAAATGAAGTAATGCGATATTTCCCCTTTACAAATAAAGAAAATATAGAGCCTCTGAATGAAGAATTACTCAATCCCGTATTTATTTTTGACGATGTTTGGTGTGAGCCACAGGGTGAAATACAGCAATATTTCAGTTTTGATTAACATTCAAATGTTCTTATTTTTATCTATCGCAAAGTTATGTACGTATACCAAAACATAATTTGTGCGATAATGCAAATAGAGTAATTGTGTTTAAAATGAATAATATGAATCTGCGACATATTTACAATGATAATGTTTTAGGCGATATGACATTTACAAAATTTAAAGATATATGTTTCTACAGTTGGAAAGAAAAATACTGTTTTTGGTGATTATACCAACACTTCCTCTATATAAAGGGAGATATGTTACTAATTTTGACAGATTTTTACTTCCAGTACACGAACAATGAGTATTTCAAAGTTTGGACATAGTGGTATAAAATGCATTCATTACAATAGCTGTTTAACCAAAAATCGCGATGGAAATTGTGATTTTAATGGACATATATTACGTAATATGGGTATGGCTGTGAAAGATAGCAATACAGTAAATAAACGTCACATAGAAGACTTGAACACTATTAGGCTAAATTTATTTAAATCGCAATCAAACGGTATCCAAGAGAAATTAACAAAGTTGGTTGATTTAAATGATAATGTTTATAAAAACACGAGTGTAACTGCAAACATTTGAACAAATATTGGTAATGATTTGCAGAGTAATGAATTTATAATACAAGAATGTTTAAATTATTTTAGTAAAGACTTTAATGATATGGCAAACATGGTTTTTACAACACAACTTACGAAAATGCAAGAAAACTTAAAAGTTAGAATTTCAAAACATCTTTAAACAAGAATTGAACAAATAATGCAATATATAAGATATGCATTCATTAAAATGAAATTTGATTTAGTTATGCAAACCGATCTGAGAAAACAAAATAATGGTTTGGAAGCATGAATAAATTATTTTATTACTTATTTGAAAGCTAAAACTGTAACTAAATTGGATGCTGTTATAAGTAAAGTCGATAAGATTGAAAAAGCACAACTATTCGACCTACTGCATCAGTTAGAAAAGCAGCGACTTAATTCATATATAAATACTTTGAATCTAATGTTATATAATCAAAACATGTCTGCCTTTGCCTCAGAATTACATAACATTATATCTGCTATGAAGGAAAAATATTTGCAAGTCAAACGAGCCAATATGGAACAGGATGTTTTAAACGAAGAAATATTTAGATCTGTTACGAGTAGAATGGATACATTGCATTCTGTATTGAATAAACCTAATGAAATAGTTTTGAAAATGTGATCGGAAGAAGAACCTTTAACATAGAAAATGCAAACTTTTTCTCATTTAACACGACGTTATTTAGTTTTAAAACAATCTTAGTCTACGCACGATACGACCTTTGGTGTTTATCATCATGACAACATCTGGTTCCTGATAGATTCGTTAATAACTTTTCTGCCTGACAGTAAAATTAAAATTGGTGGTTACATAATTGATGTGAGTTAAGAATTGTTTGAATTATTGTTAAAAAAAATTCCAAATCGATATCCCGATACTGATTTGCAGAAGTATAAAGAACTTATTCGTCAAACGAATGCTAATATTCGTCCAGGAGGTGAAAACCACCCGAAAATACATTTAATATCCGATATTGTCGGAAGTGGCATATATAAAGATGAAGTTGGTGATCGTTTTTCTCCTGCATATTGGAACAATCCTAGTGAATTAGTAAAATGATTAAAACTTCTCATCGCTCCGAGAATGTCTGGGAACAGTGTACATACAAACGAAATTGTTTCTATTATTGAAGAGTTGGAAGAAGATGGTTATATTACCAATGAAGTTTAGTAAGATTGCTCAAGAGTTTCACACTCCTGCAAGTATAAGATATCCTAGAAGAAGAGTTATAACTCAATGTTTAAATAATCTTTTTCAAGTCGATTAGTGTGAAATGACATTGCTTTCCACATACAATAAGGGATACAAGTATATTTTAACTGTAATAGACGTTTATACGAAATATGGTTGGGGCATACCTTTGAAAAACAAAACTGGAAAACACGTTACCGATGCAATGAAGATCGGTTTGAAAGAGATAAAACCAAAATCGCTCCAAACCAACAGAGGAACCGAATTTTTTTCTGCACCATTCTGGAAACTGATGACTGAATATGATATTAATCACTATGAAATATATTCGGGGCTTAAAACCAGTGTTGTGGAATGTTACAACAAATCGATTAAGCAGTTAATATATAAACATTTCACATCGAGGGGGACTTAAAATGGGTTGACATTTTGCCTGAAACAGTTAAATTTTATAATTCCAGATATAATAGAACTATTAAGATGGCTCCCAAAGAAGTTACTGACAATAGTTTTATTAAAACTATTTATAATAATGTTAAAGTCATCGACGAAAGAAAATCAGAGTTTAAAGTTGGGGAATTTATACATATATCGATGCAGAAAGGAAACTTTGAAAACAAATTTATGGTTAATTGGTTTTTTTGAAATATTTATGAATATTTCAATTAGACAAGCGTATCCCAGAGTGTATTACATAGATACATATGACAGAGAACCAATAAGAGGTGGTTTTTACGAACATAAACTGCAAAAAGTCAGTTCTCTAAATGAATATTTGGTTGATAAAATCATTAAAAGGAAAAAAACATATATCCTTGGTTGGCCGGGGGGGGGGGGGGGTTTCAAACGCACACAACCCTGGGTTAAGAATAAAGATCTTAAAATATTGTAATACAATGCTTGTAAACAATTTCTGATACTAACTTAAAGATTTCTAATTATATTATATATATTTTTATTTATTTATTTAAAGCTGTAAACAGATTATGAATTTAATATTTATTCGGCAATCAATCCTCTTGTTGATTGGATTACAGTTTCATTGGATTAATGTCGGAGCTAGAATCCAGTGCATTTTAGTTATTTTCTTTATACATTTCTTTAAAATATTTCTAACTTATTTTTTCTTATAATAGATTTAAAAAAAAAGAGAAGTCTTTGCATGGAAACTGTTAAGTTTTCCACAATTGCTGCCTGCTACAAAGGAAGGGGATATTATTCCTGTGTTAAGGTTTGGATTCAAGGCTGTAAAGACAGAGGATAAAAGTACAAGAGAGATAGGGCTAAACCTGGGTCGATGTTTATTGTGTCTTCCCAATATTACTTTCATCTAATTTCCCTTAAACATCTGGAATGAGTTTAGACATCCTACATGTAAGCTTGGTATCCAGTGTTACAAATGTTATAATTCTAATTTCCTTTATAGCATTAAATTCGTTAATAATATAAATGGAAGAAATTACTTTTTGGAAAATTTTCATCAAAAATTTATAAAAAGTTTTCACTTTGCCATGCAGGAGTTGATATGTTTCGATATAAGAATTGTAAATATCCTTTTTATCTCGACAGCTAACGTTATTGGGAAACAATTAATTGCATTTCTGTAAATACAGTTACATATCTACTGCTAATATTTTCAACCTAGTTATTAATCTAAAGAGAATAATATTTTTTCAGCAAAAGATGATAAATATTTATTCGATGAAAATAAAGAATCAGACACTTGAGACCTGAAATGCGAGAATTTTCTCAAACATTGCCTGCCACAAAGTTTTGAATACTCTTGACCAGCTCTAGGTAAGGCGAATCGCGGGAAGGGGCTGGCGGGGGAATAAGTCACAGAACTGGAGAGTTAACAATTGATGAGCAAAGCGTAGTTTTGAAAACAAATAAAAGTTTTGGAAGAGTCCAACTTGGTGTCTTGAGAGGTGTGTGGCAGTTGGAGAGTCCCTGGAGTCTTTGTTGGACAAAAAACATGTTCTGGGCTGACGGTGAAGGGAGGGAGTCGCGATGCTTGGTCTTGGATCGATACCAAGGTGTAGCACCCTCCGAAAAAACGAACTTTGAGTTGGAGGGGAGGAGACAGATAGCCAAAGACGCGGTCATTGACAAGCTGGGATGACTGGCCTTGGAGAAGAAACTGACTTTACAGGCAAAACGAACTCTGTGTTGGAGGGGAGGGAGGGATGGTCTGGGTTCTTGACCTCAGGGCACATCGCTCTGGCAAGGGGTGGAGGATAGGGGGTGCCTACAGGCAAGCAGGGCCGATGTGAAGCTCTCTAGCCAGTCGTCGCCACCTTGACTCAGTGGCAAAAAATTGACAATCGGGGAAGATGGGTGCATGTCTTCGGGGCACATCACTCTGGAGAGGGGTGGGGTGGAAGGTGGAGGGGGGTGGGGTGCAGGTAGGTCGGGAGCGATGTGGTTGTAACTATCCAGTCATCCCCATCTTGTTACATTGCCGAAAAAATTGACAATCTATGGCAGAGGTATGACTAACCTTAAGGACAGAGTAGCGTGCTCTGGCAAGGGCTGGGGGAGATCAGGAGCCATCTGCACCCCTATACCCAGTCGCCGCCATCTTAAGTTGCTTATAGAAGATTGGAGTAGACAGATGTATACCTCAACAGCTGCTTCATATACACCGGGCTTCGGAATATATTAGCTGCGACTCTTGTTAAGCGATATATATGCTCCGGGGTTCAGATCTCGTTCACAGTCTTCGTAAACTATAGTGTGAAATATTTTTAATAAGTCTTTAATTTTATTGTGTGATAGTGCATTTGTTGTGTAAACCCAGTGTTTGTGTACGAAACTTCGTAACATTTTCAAATCGCGTTTTTATTTCCATATGCCATGAATCTCACAGACTTGACGGAAAAAAAATTGTAGTACGTCTGTTATTTTTCAATAATTAATGTACTTGTAGTATGAATACTGCAATCAGATCGTAAATAGTAGCTTGGTAAGGAAACAGGTTCTGTCAGTCGTAAATTTAAACTCAGCCATGCTCCATGTAACAGCTTATAAGCAGGCGCACGTCATACAACCCACTCATTCCTTCACCAACCTCCGAGGTGGACAGATGTGTTTTGGGAGAGGTGCAATTTTATTATGCATGTTAATCAATGAATCTATTATTTACATGAGGATTATAACTCTAAAGTTTCTCCTCACCAGTCTCACAGGCAGACGGGCGTGTAAGGTATGTGCGAAAGGTGTTAAGTAGTGTCATATATATTGTTATTGAGTTCGTTCTCCACACTCAAGTAATTGTCATATTCACGTAGTTGTGTTCGTTCGTCATACTTCTCTCTCGTGTAAATTATATTGCTAGCGTACAGGTCGGGTGGACTAATTCATCTCTTTACGTGCCACCTCATTTTGTGCCAGAGCTCCAAGGGTGAGGTCTTACCAGAGCTCTCCACAAAAAGCAAGAAATAAAATTGACTGTTAGCACACTCTTGAACCAAAACTCACCACATATATACATTGTCTCCAACACGTCACACCTCAGTTGAGTGTCAGTCGTCATACTGACATCTACCAGAGCTGCTCCCCAGCCCACAAAAAGAAAAAAAGAAACTAATAAATTTGACACTTATGCCACCCTTGCACCCCAAAAAACTAACCCTTTCAATACATCAAACGTTTTCATTAAATTTAACCCTTTCAATCAATTTGATATCAAATTAATTAGGTCACTCAAAAAAGGCGGCATCCCTAGTCCCGAGATAATAACGCGAATTTTGTACGTCTCTACTCATCGGACCCAGTTTATAGCAGACTTGTCATTTCGGCATTTATTTCTGGTCATCATGGTATTTTCGGAAAATAATGCGAGTGTTCAGAATGCGACAATTCTTCCTTAACATAATGCAGTATATTTATGTCAACTAGACTGCTTGCTGTTTTTTTTCTAAGTAGTTAAGGCCACCTGTTTCAAGCGAAAAGATTCACACGGAGGCTAAACTTCAATATCTATGTGCACACTTCTACTCTTAATTTGGCGATTGGCCGCTTGTCTTTGTGTGAAGAGTCTGTTACGTGAGTGGGGCCAATCAGAATTAAGTTTTTCCGAATTTGACCGTCCGTGATTCGTGGGTAGACAGATAAGACTCATAACGATTCAAATGATCCAGTCATCAAAGCGAAACCCCACACCCATTACAGGTCGGTTGCTCTTCAGCGCCGAGCTGAAAACCTTCCAGGCCTAGACTGAGTGAAGAGATTTGGACGGCTCTTAATATCGAGGTCTTGAGAGCCGTTGAGGGTGATTGAGGTGTGTATGGAGCAGCGCCGGTATGAAAGGGCGGGGAAAACAGGAGATCCCCGAGAAAACCCGCCCACCAACGGTATCGTCCGGCACGATTCCCACATGCGAAAATCCGGATTGACCCGGCTGGGGATTGAACCCGGATCGCCTTGATGAGAGGCGAGCAGGCTAACCGCTCAGTCACCATGGCCTCACAGACCCAGAAGACTGCGACCGCAGCTCCCACGCCTTCAAATACTTCCACAGTAATATCTATCACTGGATGCATGTTGAGTGAAAATTCTTCCAGTCACACAGTTTTTAAAGTACATAACACTAATGTTTGTTAACGCCTACTAATTTTCTTTCGCAATAAATTGCTCTTCGCTTGTAAAATTCAAATGCCTTCACTGATATGTACGTAACTTCACCAGAATACGACAAACATTATACCTAGCTGATGACGATGTATTTCATTAAACTGCATCCACTTACTTAATGTAGAATCTTATTTTTCCCCAAATTACTTTCCTTGAAATTTTATAGTGGAAGTTAATACTTACTGTTCGACATATCGTTGTACACAAAATAATCCGTTCTTACAGACGTTATAGCACTGTTTTAACGTATTTCTAATACTCGAGAAATTTTTTACGTAAAGTATATATCACGTTTTCATGGCGTTTGTGTTTCAAAACGAGTGACATAAGTGCCAAGGTATTAACTCATAAACCAGGAATAGCGTAAATACTGAATAACATACGCACATTTATTTAAATTTCCAGAATCGCAACACAGATAACAAATATAAAAAACACACTTCCGAATTTTCTTCAAGTTTACTCGATTTTCTAAATTCATACCGACTTCATTTGCATGAAGCAGCACATTTTACAGGTCGGCAATACGAATTTCCAAGACTTTCTGGGACGAGAAACTATTTTGGAGATACAGCATAAAATAATAAACACAATGCCATACTGTATTATTTATGCGTTAAGGAATACTTTACTTTGGTAGCTGCTGTTCAAACTGACACTTGCGAAATGTTGTTTTGTTGATATAGGTTTTTTTTTTAAACCATAAAATGTGAGCATAGTCTATTTACGGTCACTTACAACTCTTCTGAAGCTTGAAGCCCTACTTAAGTTCTACTTTTAGCATATCCCTCCGCCTCACGCAAACAAAGTTTATCCAAGTCGAAACTCGTGCGCACTCAGTGTAATGATATTCTGTATAAGAACTATTTCTTACTAGACATTGCCAACACACCTATATTTTCTAATGTTTTATTCGTATTAATTATAAATGAAATATTATATTTTGTAGATAAACTATAAGTAAAAGTTTAATGTAACCTAAAATAAAGTAGATACTCCTATATTATTAACATAGGTATAAATTGTTTGTGATACATGGCATATTTAGGAAATAACCAAAACACATCATATATGGGGTGAATTTTCAAAGGTTTGATTCAAACAGTGTGAACGAACCGCGAAGAGACTATAAAATTTAATTGTGATTGCAATTTGGGAATCAGCATCTGATGAACAGATGAAGAAACATTTCTCACTATTTTCAACCTCTGTATTTCGAGATATATTCCAGTGCGATGTCAAAGAAAATATTTCTCTGTTTGGCTCTCTTAATAAATTCAGCACATCTGGTAGTTGTTTTACACTATGTATAATTGCACTGTTAGCAGCGATTGCACGCCAACACTGTCTACAATTGTTTACACGCAAGAAGACAATGGGTTCGTGAGAGCGCTCCGGTTTCGTTTACTGTACGACCAGTAATGTCTTCGAACTAAGAACTTTCGTCTGAGCGTCTGAAGCACTGAATTCCTAATGAATATAATGTGTTTGACAAAATATCATTGGCCAATAAAATATACGTCACATGACCGTGAAGGGCGAGGGGCGCAGTGACAAAGAAGAAAATGCCACATTAAACCTGAAACCAATCCCAGAAGCATAAATGTATATTTTGTTAAATATGTTCTGTTCGTTTATTTACCCACACATTTTAAAACTGCGTATTTCATAGTCAGTACTTTAGAACGACCATTTCTTCGAAATCGCAGAGAAATAACATTATCAGTAGTCTACGCCTGGTTATAAATTATAATATTGTTATTATTTTTAATATTTACAACATTCTGACATCTACAATTTTTAAAAGACGTGATTCATTGGTAGCTTGTAGTTGTGATATTATAAAACCTTCGCACCGAGACGCTCAGACGAACAGTTATTGAGATAATATAGTAGTCCTTGACACTTTGCAAATAACTGATTTTAATTGCCAGTTATGGGCGTGTGTATCTCCCTCGATGATCACGTCTGCTCGTTTTTCGTGCTATGATTACTACCTAGTTTTCCACAAGGAATCATCTCTCCAAGCATGTGCCTGCACGTTAGGATCGGCATGCATTTCCTGAAAATGAAGTGGTTCAGGAATTTCGTTGTCGGTAAATACGATTCAATTCTATAACACACGGTCATAATCCCGCGGTCCTATGAAGGTGTAGGCTGTTCACGGTAAAGTGAGCACTTTTTAAGGTCCTCCCACCAGGCATTAGCCACTAATAAGTACGTTTAATACCAACTTCAGCCATTAACTTTGGAAAGTGGTGAAAGTATACACAGTATTTATTAGTCACATGGCAATGTTGATATTGAAAAGGGGCGGAAAGATAAAAGATTGATAAAATGAAAATTTTTGGAAGGGCCTTAAAAAGTGCTCGCTTTACCACGAACAGCCTATACTCTGATTTTACTAGGCTTGGTTTACTGTTGGCCCTGTCGCGCCTCCGCGAGTGATCTGCAGCATTGGAGTGGAGAAGCGAGGGAGCGATACGGGCGAAACTAACACGCACGCCTAGTGACTCATCGCTCTTACGCGCAAGGCGTGCAAATTAGGTATGTAACAGTGGGGTTTTATTACACGCGAAGAAAGCCCACAACTACGCCCGTATCTTTGTACTTTTCTCTTGCCGCTTGAGGAAACTGCACAGGCAAGCTTTAAAAATGCGATATTTGATCATTTCCACGAATTTTTTTCTCCAAGAATACACTTAATATGACAAAAGTATAAAAATAGGGGCATTGGTAATTGTTTCTTTATCTATTCTGACAATAAGTCGTATTTGCAGAACATTTGTTTACCGAGACACGCGTAATCGCGCAAACAAATATTTCAAAGAAACTGTTTCAGTCCACCCTCCTCTTAACATCGAGGTCTTAAGAGCCAATAAGGGCGGGGCAGAGTGAGCATGGAGACACGTCGGAACGAAGGGGCTGGGGGAAACGGGAGATCCCCGAGAAAACCCGCCTACCAGCGGCACTGTCCGGCACGATTTCGGGAATCGAACCCGGTTCGCCTTGGTGGGAGGCAAGTAGTCTGACCACTCCGCCACCTAAAGACTGTCCACGATAAAGTGAGCACTTTTGAAAGCTCTGCTTAAGATCTACCCGTATGCACGATGTGTATTCTTCCGCCTTATGTAAAATTAACACCGCCATGGGCCTCATCACATTATTCATGCGTCGATCATGTGAAACTATTAATTTATTAAAAAAGTAAATATTTTACAAATCTGCTCTTTTTAACACATCGATACATTTAAAAAAAGTATTAAGTGAAAGAGGTATTGAAGTTTTTACAAATGGTTACCTAACACTTTTAATTTGACGTTAAGATATGGAACTATTTTCCATCCATCGTTACCAACTTTACTGGGCGTATATCACCAAATGCGCCCGTTATAATATAATGCAAGCAGGGGCAGTGGCTCTTTTCTAAGTTTGATTTAAAAAATACTCACTTTATCGTGAACAGCCTTTACCAGCGGGTCTGTCAGAAGAGCTAGCTGCCTGGTATAGTTTCCCTGTTCCCCGAAGTACGTCTGAGGGTGTTTGTTGACTATCTGAAGCAATGAAGTGTGGCGAATCTCCCCGCGTGTATAGGCTGTTCACGGTGAAGTGAGCACTTTTTAAGGCCCTCCCAACAGACATTAACCACTAACAAATATATCTTATTACAGCCTCAGGTTCTAAGTTTTGAGGGTGGTAAAATATGTGTTTATTAGTCACATTGCAATGTTTATATTAAAAATCAGCAGGAAGATGGAAATTGGATGAAAGGAAAAATTTGGAAGTGCCTTAAAAAGTGCTCACTTGAGCGTGAACAGCCTATATCACGCAGTATTGTAGATTATATACCGTAGGCTGAGGAAAATACTAACTCGTTTGGCCCCAAATTCAATTACGATCTCCCGAGTGTTGGAATCGTGTAGTATTTTTGATGTGCGCTGTACATCTGTCGATCGTGCATCTCGAAACTAGCGTGCTACCCTCTCGGTGTTAAAGGTTGTTCACGATAAAGTGAGCACTTTTGAAATCAACTTTTGAAAAATGTCACTGCCCCCTACCAGCATGTATTTTAACGGGCATGTGCCCTCTGAAGTTGGTAACAACGGAATGAAAGTAGTTCCATGTCTTAACGCTGAATTAAAATTCGTAGGAACTAAATTGAGAACACTGGAATTATTTGCTTTGCTTTCTATATGTTTTTAATGGATATAAGTGTATAAATGAGCAAAATGGCAAAATATTTCCTTTTATAATAATTTCACAGATTTACTCGACCGGCGCATGAATAAAGTGGCCATGGCCCATGGCTAGGCTAATTTTACATATGGCGAAAGTATACGGAATGTGCATACAAGTAGATCTTCAGCAGGGTTTTCATCAGAAGTGCTCACTTCCACGTGAACAGTCTTTGCCACCACTAAAGCCATATTTCACGATAGTATTGTATTTCATTATCTGAAAGAGACGTATACAAGGACCATAAAAATACAAATATTTGTAGTCAAACATTATAGCTTTCAAAATACAGCACCTTAAAAATCCAAACTTTCGTAATATGGGAGCCGAAGTTCCTATGTTCCTGATTAATTTTGCCAAATAAATCACGTGCCATGTGATCTGTTTTATATAAACATTTTAACAGGGATGTTTAATAAACGGTACTAGGGTATCGATATCCTGAATATCTTTTAAAATGGGTATTATTGTTTTTGCCATCACATTTGTAATTGTCCGAGAGAAAATAATTGATATCTTCGGGCTAAAACAAGGCGATTTACTGATCGTTAAAATTTTTGCCACGATCTTTACTGTTCGACTTTCTTTCAGCAAAAGTAACATTGCTGTATGGGGCAGACTGTAAGCGGACGAAGCTTCGGCCAGACACTGGAAGAAGCAATGTCGGCTCCGTTATCAGCTACAGCTATCCGCGAAAGGTGACGGGAAGGTCGTAACAAGCGACATATATAGCCTGTGCAAGATACGGCAAACTCCTACCTTCACACTGTACCTTTGCTTGTGTAATAACTTCGGCCGTGCTGGGTGAAATTGGTGTTTCTGGGATCCTCTCATTCCAAATGATGGTATTTAGCCTGCTTTCCGAAGGACAGGCATATGGGATCACTTTCCTGCCTATGTGTTTGTGTGTATATGTGGCTTGGTGCGGAGATGTGTGAATTTCCCCCTCCCCCTTTTCGCACCTTTTCAATTCTTTAACGCGTGGGCCGAATTTTACCAAACTTGGTACATATATATTACTTAGTAAGGACGCCTTACTTTTAGAATTGTCGACTACGTCAGGTACATGCTTTCAAAATGGCGGGGATCTTATATCTTGGGATGATATGTCATATCTCGGGAACCATTAAACCGATTTAAACGAAATTGTGTATGCTGGCAAAGCATCGTGTATGCATTAAATTTTGATAGAAATTATTGGTCCGCCATTTTGGATTTTTTATTTTTTTTTATTTTTCATTATATCTCGAAACTTAGTAAACCAATTCTCGTCCAATGTGGCAGGTAAGTAATATTATGATATACCAAGTAAAGGTAATATAATGAACTTAATCTGGTACTTATTTTCAAAATGGCAGCCATACGATCATCTTTTTTTATTTGGTATATCTGTTATACCATTTAAACAATTTAGACCAAATTTTGTATTCTGAAAGTATGTGTTAGGATCTTCATATATACCACCATATAACCACTTTTGTCGGTCATTTCGAAAGATAGCGCTACACGAATAAATAACGATAATATGTCATATCTCGGTGAAATATTGACCGATTCTTACCAAATTTGGCAGGCAAGTAGTACTGACGCATATGGTGTTAAGTGATGTGTTTTAAGCATGCCAGTCACTTATTTTCAAAATGGTGGCCATATATCCATTTAAGCTTAGGCAGCTCTATCGTCGAAATTGTATAAGCAATTCCAACATAAGTAGTATTTTGGCAGTATATATCACATACACCAACTATATCTACACGGAGCATATTTTATCCGTTATTTTTTAAGATAGTGCCATGCGACTAAATTAAGTTTTTATGTCATATATCAGGAAGCAATTAACCAATTCCTATCAAATTTAGCAAATAGATGTAAATTTTCATGTTTCAAGTACCGACTTCTATACAAGCCACAATAGGTTGTTCACAATAAAGAGAGCACTTAAGAAATAAACCTTAGAAAAAGCCACTGCCCCTCCATGCATATATTTTAATGGACGCACTAAGCGACATTCGCCCAGTAAAGTTGGTAACGATGGATGGAAAGTAGTTTCATACACTAACATCGAATAAAAAGTGGTAACCATTTCTGATAACTTAAAATTATTTCTTTTGCTTTCTAATTTCTAATTCACCGAAGTGTAAAAATGAGCAGATTTGTTAAATATTTAACTTCTTAATAATTTCACAGTTTCATTTGACCGACGGATAAATACAGTGATGAGGCCCATATAAATGTTAATTTTACATAAGTCGGAGGAGTACACAACGTGTATACAAGTATATCTTAAGCAGGGCGTTCAAAAGTGCTGATATAACCTTGACCCGCCTAAAGCATAAGTGTACCTCCAATTTACTGGGCGGCCACTGTAATTTGTGTTGAAGTGCGGTCAATTTCTACCTTAACTTTGTGTCACTGTTAACTAAACGCGAACACAATACTGCGTCACCTATACTTGAACACAACGATAACATCAAGTTGACAGAACGAGCTCCACGCAAACTGCGACATGAATCGGCGTAATCCTCCAATCTTCGTTGCCGCATGATGGCTTCACAATAGTATATGCTGTTCACGATAAAGTGGACCCTTCTGAAAGTCCTGCTTGGGATCTGTAGTCTGTTCACTATAAATTGAGCACATTTGAAAGCTCTGCTTAAGCGATACTTGTATACACGTTGTGTGTTCTTCCGCCGTATGTAAAATTAACATAGCCATGGGCCTCATGACTTTATTCTTGCGTCGGTCAAGTGAAACTGCGAAATCATTAAAAAAGTAAATATTTAATAAATCTGGTCATTTTTACACTTCGATGCATTAAAAAATACAGGAAGCGAGATAAATAGTTGAATTGATCACAAATGGCTACCTAACACTTTTTGTTTGACGTTAATAAATGGAACTAATTTCCACTCCACCGTTACCAAATTTACTGGACACATGCCACTCATTGCGCCCGTTAAAACATATGCAGGTAGGAGAAGTGACTTTTTTCTAAGGTTGATTTCAAACGTGCTCACTTTATCGTGAACAGCCTTTACAGCACTGCGCCGTGATCATTCGCTTCGCACACCCCCTCCCCCCCCCCTCCAACGCTTAAGATCAAGCCGCAATTTCACTAACTGCACGCTCGCTCTCTGGGTAAGCGGGCGAGAGCCAGCAATTGTGTATCCGGCAACAAGCGTACTAATTTGCAATTCATACGCGCTTGTGTCGCCGCTGCACCGCGACAGGCGTATAATTGCGCCATTGGAAAGGGGTGTTGGGGGGGGGGCAGCCAATGAGGGACGGTGCTCGTCGCGCCGCCGTTTCAGACTCCCCCGGCGATTGGCCCGGCGTGTGTGATGACGCAGGCGTGCGCGTGCTTTCCTCCAGTGGCTTGTTCGCCGTACCAGCACGTGTTTATTCTTTGGAGGATTCTTGTACTGGTGCTAACATGTCGCACGTGTTTATTCTTTGGAGGATTCTTGTACTGGTGCTAACATGTCGCACGTGTTCATTCTTTGGAGGATTCTTGTACTGGTGCTAACATGTCGCACGTGTTTATTCTTTGGAGGATTCTTGTACTGGTGCTAACATGTCGCACGTGTTTATTCTTTGGAGGATTCTTGTACTGGTGCTAACATGTCGCACGTGTTTATTCTTTGGAGGATTCTTGTACTGGTGCTAACATGTCGCACGTGTTTATTCTTTGGAGGATTCTTGTACTGGTGCTAACATGTCAAGCGAAACGTCATTTTGGACGTACTCCATTGCAGTTGATCTGCTATAAAACTGTCCGTGGTGGCCAATAAAGGCCAGTTCACGATGAATAACTTTTACGTATCGAAATGAAAGCAAGTATTCTTAACACTTTGTAGACTATGCTCGAGTGTAGCTCGAGCAAAGCTAGTTTGAAAATTTATTTGTTGTTCAGAACAAAACTCGCATGGATGCAGTCTTTGTTCGGCTAGAACACGACAGCGCAGTAACAATGATATTGCTAACGATAGATTTTTTTTATATTCACTCAAAATATATGATTGATTGTAAATCCTTTTGTATGATAAAGGGCATATGAGTGGGTCACTATCCTCTCGGCTTCACATTGGTTAATTACCGGCCAATAATGAACGCTCTAAAGTACAGGTGCGGTCCGGTGTGGTATGGACCAATAGGACGATGGCGAGTTCTAACACAGACACCAACAGAACCGGTGTTCTTGCAGTAGTGGATATAGGCGACTCATTTCTAAATTGTCTTAGGTGCCAGTAAATGTGTGCAGACCTCAATGAGTTAATGGCGTGTCTTATGATCATAGTGTACGTCAGGACTGTTTACGTACACGACGACCACGAACAGTGCCATAAAGTATACCTATAGGCTATTCACGGTAAAGTGAGCACTTTTGAAAGCCCTCTCATTCGGAATAACAGTCAATAAATATAATTTAGTTTAGCCTTAAATGTTAACTTCAGAGTGTGGTGGAATATACGCACTGTGTTTATTACTTACATGGCAATATTTATTTTAAAACGAGGTTAAAGGATAAAAAATGGCTGAAAGGAAAAGTAACTAGAGCCTCAAAAGTGCTCACTTTATCCTGAACAGCCTATACTTTCATTTTGATACGTACACGTTTTTCATCGTAACTGAGCTTAAGTTTGTGGACGCAGTGATACTCCGGAGGTACCTGTCCACGAACGTATTGCTAGGAATAGGAAAAATTCGCGAGTTCAGTGACCTGTAGGCTAAACTCCACAGTCGTGTACACACCCGAGCCTCAGATGTTGGTTCGTTGGCTGCTGCTCCAGAGAGTAGCCAGTGTTACCTCACACCTGGCAGTATGGCACTCGCTACTTGTTTCACAGTAAGTCCTCTATTGTCTCAAAGCCGTCCAGGGCGTGTCTAATGAACTGCTATCCAATTGCAAAGTCAACTTCGGTGTACACGCGTTTGACGTCTATCTTGTCCTGCAATGAACTCGCGAAATGTTCCTATCCCTACTTATAGCACGTCGCCGTGATGCGTGGCTGCCTACACTCGGCGTACGAGTCACGCCACAGCGCAAGCAGTTCTATCTTGTGTTTGTGTCAATCGTTATCAGAAATCATGTCCTCTTTTATTTTAAATAGTCTCCAAATGCAAAGGAAAAACTTCCTCAGATTTGCAGAATAATTCGCAATTATCTTCTTAATTTTCTGTAAGTTGAAGATACGTGGAAAATATACATTTATGTCTTTTTTAAATAAGCGCATTTATTAAATTTTTAAAATATTGTGTACTTGTCCACCAATTTTTGTATTAGCTTGCCATTTTTTATCAGTGGAAGCTGGCTGTACTATAGGAGGCTATTAGTGGTTGGCGTGCGCTATAAAATAACATTACTTTGAATTGAAAACATCGCAAACTTTGAATAGCCACGCAACACCATTCCATAAACGGCAGCAAAACATTATCAAATATACTCATAGGTAGGGCCGCCTGTTTTTCGCGATAAGATTTGCGCGCAGGCTAGACGTAGATATCCTATGTGCACACTTGCAGCCTTACTTTGGCTACTGGCCGCTTGTCTTTGTGTGGCGAGAGTCTGTTATATGGGTGGGCCAATCAGAATTAAGTTTTTCCGATACAGACTACCACAGGCAAATATGACGCCTAACAATTCAAACGATCCAATCACGACAGCGGTTCTGAACTAGAGTGATTTGTAACACAACTTGTCCTGAAATCTTTTCGCGAAAAAACAGGTACCCCTACTCATACGTTGTTTCCCACCATGCATCAATTCAACTACCCTTTCTAAATTTCTATGTAAAATATGTTTAAACAATAGTTGCTTCAAACCGTTCATATTGAGTTCAATTATATTAAACTTAACTAAATGACGATCCCGGAACCAAACGTCTGTTTTATCACAAATTTTGCCATGCATATAAACCTATACTCGCAGGTACGAATTGGAGTATATTTGAATTGAACTAGGCGTGGCTAATTGCTTTAATATAAGTAACCCCACCAAAAATAATGAAGTGATTTATTAAATTTTTCGTAGCATATAATTTTTGATTGAATAATGCGTAAAAATTTCTTGCCCAGCTCAGTGCCTAATTTTTCTCAATACGTTAACGTTTACACGTTTTATCCGGCGCTGTGAAGTAATTTACATGCATCTCCTCGAACATCTCGGGGTATTGTAATATTATAAAAACAATGCTCTTTTTGGTTTTAATCTACATTTATAATTATTATACTCTAAAATTTCCCAGATAAAAATTCTTTACTACACGTCAATAACTGTCATTCAACCAGCAAGCTAATATTTGCGTCTACATTTATAAAATTTCAATTTCATTGGTATTTCAAAGCAGTGCTTTCCTTATTCTGTAACAAATTCGTAAACTTATTGCGATCACATCAACACCTCTTTGGCGCAAAACAACACACTTTACAAATTATAATTTTTATAAAATATTGCATGTGGACTATAGTACTAATTAAATTTACAGTACATAAATTGTTTCAGTACGTTGTCAGACTGACAAACGATAATAATTTGTGACACGCAGTTGAAACTAATTTCTCCGACACGCGTGAAAGAACAGAAAGTATGGCAGCTTTACCTATCACGTATTGCAATCGAAACTGTCTTAGATTTTCGCCCTGTTGATATTTGTGATTCTGACATTAGCATTTATGAAGTTAAGTGAAGAAGGGTGAGTGGGTATAAAGATTCCGTATGGCTTCATAGCACTAATATTAATACAGTGCTGTGGTCGCTGCCGAAGCTGAATATTGTGTAAACCACTTTTCCCGTATTAAAAAATCTTGCGTCATTTACAAAAAACGGTAATTTCCAGAGCGATTTGTCGAACTAGATTGTCTTCGCTTGAAAAATAAGTTGTATTACTGAAGATTTATGGTATTGTTCACATTTCCTCAATGCTAATTAATAAACAAGGCTAAGTAAAGGATTAATAGGACAAATATATCACCATATTAAGGAAAGAAAGTATTTACATGAAATTAAATATATAACTCCTTTCGATAAACACATAAATGTATTCCTTAATAAAATTGTTCCTGGGTTAAATAAATACCTGTCCCAGGAACGAAAGTCGATATTTACTAACCGTTAACGTGTTTTATCAAAGAACGTATTATAAAATCTAACTCGTGGGCAATAAAACACTTTACTAACTGAAAAGTATTGTTTTTTAAAACTATATTGGAACTGAAAATTGTTTTGCACTGCCGGTGTTCATTTTTATACTTGTTTTTGCAAAGTCAGTTATAAAATCGTGCGAAATATCACTACGGCCAAAACTATTTAAGACGTTTATGTTTACTGAGTACAAATCCCTCGTTACTACACTGAGTGAACAGCCAACAAAATATTTAATTGCCCGAACAAAATATTTTGTTCAGTAGACAGAACTTGAAAAGCAACTAAATTAATTTTTTCGTCTAACCAAATACACGTTCGCCTATACAAAACCTGTTTTAGGTAAAAAAAAAAAAAAAATAGTCTGTCAAAAAAAAAACATTTTGTTGAATCAACTGTATATATTTGTTTGGCCACTCATTTGAGTGCGTCCGTTCGAAAATGCAGATCGAGAGTTTGTTTGCATTTTTTGTGACAATTAGGAAAATAACAGTGTTTGTTAGTGCATTTATTGATACTAAATAATGATACAACATCCTAATAAAACAAGCTCAAAAATACACTAGAAAGAAAACCTGTAAAGCTAAAAATATTTATGTGCACACGTTGTCTAGTATTAGATCAAGATGTATTTAAGAACATTACAGTGTCATCAGTAAAGGCTGTTCACGATAAAGTGAGCAATTTTGAAAAGAGTCTTAGAAAAAAGTCACTGCCCCTGCATGCATATATTTTTATGGGCGCACTGAGTGACATTCGCCCAGTAAAGTTGGTAACGATGGATGGAAAGTAGTTCCATTTCTTAACGTCGAATAAAAAGTGTTAGGTAACCACTTCTGATAACTTGAAGTTATTTATTTCGCTTTCTGTATTTTTTAATAAATCGAAGTGTAAAAAATGAGCAGATTTGTTAAGTATTTACTTTGTTAATAATTTCACAGTTTCATTTGACCGACACGGGAACTGAGTGATGAGGGCCATGGCAATGTTAATTTTGCATAAGACGGATGAATACACAACGTTTATAGAAGTATGTCTTAAGCAGGGCTTTCAAAAGTGCTCGTTTTACCATGAACAGCCTATAGTAAATTTTGTTAAGGTTGCTAAGCCGTAGAACTCGGTTCGATTCTCGGTCGAGCATCCAACTTTTTTTATTTTTTATATATATATTAGCCGAAACTGTTTAATCTTTAGTTGCATTAACAAAATAATTTGGTTTCAACAACTAAAATATTTCACTTCCCCTATAACAAACAATTAATTTGGTCGCGTCAAGCAAAGTTTATTCGATTCATTGATTTGGGGGGGGGGGGGGGGGAGGGGGAGGAACAAACTTTCTTTCTCGGTGATGGGGAGCGAGCAGTGATCCACATGTCGCGTGGTGGCGGTGTTATCTGGTACTGCATTATCTCCCGCGTCCCCGAGGCTGGGTCCATACCCCAATACCACGCTACATGTGCTCTCGTGTGCACACAGCGGCGTGACGTCACGCCAACGGCATATCGACCTTCGCGGTCGTTATCTTGCCACGCGATCCCGCGGCGTTTTTTCAAAGCGACAACGCCCCGTTTCGCCGATAAAAGCTCCCCCTGCGGCCAAAGCAGGCGCGTGTGTCGGCGTGGCCTGCGGTTAGCATAGCCTGTAAGCGTGTTGCCGCCCATCAACACCAACACCAACAACGAGCCTGTCAACATAAATGGCCACGCACTATACAACGTCTATACGAAAGTGTGTTAAGGGCTGTTCACGTTAAAGCCAGCACTTTTGAAATCAACCTTAGAAAAAAGTCACTGTCCCTGCCTGTGTATATATTTTAACAGGCGCACTGAGTGACATGCGCCCAGTATAGTCGGTAACGAAATATGAAAAGTAGTTCCATATCGTAACGTCGGATAAAAAAAAATGTCAGGTAACTATTCGTGATAACTTACAATTGATTCTTTCGCGTTCTGTTATTTTTTATCTATCGAAGTCTAAAAATGAGAAGATTTGTAAAATACTTAATTTTGTAATTATTCCACGGTTTCGCTTGACCGACGCATGAATAAAGTGAGGAGGCCCATGGCAATGTTAATTTTACAACAGGCGGAAGAAGACAAAACGTGCATACAAGTAGATCTTAAGCAGGGCTTTCAAAAGTGTTCATTTTACTGTGAACAGCCTGTACAAACTTCGAGAGGATATCAGGCATGGAAAAACAAGCATACACGAATGTGCGCCTTATGGCTTACAGCGCACTGTAATAAATATGTAAGTTTTACTGAGAAATTGTTTGTAATTTCTTTAACGCTTGTAACAGTACAAATATTTCTCTTGTAAAACTGCAAGCGTCATGTTTGTAATAGACCTTAGGAAATGTTAACCCGTGACCCGTGTCCACGAGCTTCAGCGAAATGGCGGACACTCAACAACGTAAAACCGTATAGGCCCTATGGCTGTTCGTGCAAAAACCACGTGTGATGTAAAGTGAAGTTGCATGCAAAAATAAATCTATGTATGTATTATAAATGCATTGCAAGTTTGAATAACGTAAACCAAAAACAACTAAAATCATCATAATAAAGCGACAGTTTCAGTAAAATGTGACTGTATTACTCACTACCGGTTAATTTTTTCCTAGCTACACAGAACATTTAAAATGGAATATCTAATTCTTCCTAATGAAATAAGTTCCTTAATATTTTGTAAGCACTTAAATTATATGATTATAAAAATCAGTGCTGAGTTCGTAAGTCAAATTGGTTTTGTGGTTAAGGTTGCGGGCGAACCATATTAAGAGAAGTGGGTTCTAGTCCCCCGTGCTGGCAGATAATTTTTTTTCATAGATTATGTTTTGGAATGTTTTTTTTTTCTTTCGTTATTCGCTGTTATTAATTAATTACATAATTTTTTTTTTTTTTTTATTTCTAGATGAAAACATAATTTTATGGCTATCATTTGTAATATTACAAATATAATTATTGCAGATTTTACAAGTAAACTGTTTGTAGTTTTGAAAAGTATTTTCTTGCAACTGGGGTTTCAAGGATTTTTCTTGTAAGAGTGCAATTAGTAAGAGATGTGTGCCCTTTAAAATTAGATAATTAAATGCACCTGTGTAAAAATGTAGTGAAACAACTTGAGATCAAACGACACTTATTTGGATAATGTATTGTTGAACAAGCGGCGATTAAGCCAAAAAAAAAAAAAACCTTCGTTAGTGTATGTCATCCCCTTCCTGAATAAAGCAATTTGTTATAATACTTTTTATCACGGTAAATACTAAACCCTGAGGGTCTTTCGATATTTAATGATGAATTATTAACCAGCATGTAGCAACGAACAATAGATGTAGCTTTTTACGGCAGATAACAGTCGAAGAAAACAACAGTCGAAGAAAACAACAGTCGATATAACAGCGTAGAAGTGTTAAATTGTAAGGCGATGCCTGGTGGGTATGCAACAATCCGTGCACCCTCTATGCTGGCGGGTGTTCGTGAGAACAATGCATGGATTAGCACATTACGTTGTTTTATTGCAATGAATGTAACATATGATTTGCCAGCGGTTGTTTAGAATTTAAACCAAAGACATTCAAACTTTGGTCCGCGGAAGCAGTGATGTTCCGTGACTTCCTTCCAGGTATAGGCTGTTCACGGTAAAATGAGCACTATTGAAAGTCCTGCTTAAGATCTACTTGTGTACACGGTGTGTATTCCCCCGCCTTGTGTAAAATTAACATTGCCACGGGCCTCATCACGTTATACATGCGTCGGTCAAGTGAAAGTGAAATTATTAACACAGTAAATACTTTACAAATCTGCTAATTTTTACACTTCGATGCATTAAAAACCATACAGTGAAAGAATAAATTTTAAGTTATCACAAATGGTTACCTAACACCTTTTATTCGACGTTACGATATGAAACTATTTTCCATCCATCGTTACCAACTTTACTGGGCGAATGTCACTCAGTGCGCATATTAAAAATATATCTATGCAGGGGCAGTGACTTTTTCTAAGGTTCATTTCTAAAGCGCTCACTTTATCGTGAACAGTCTTTAGTCCGCGATACTGAAATATGTCCATCAAGTATTTCCATTGATCTTAGAGGCCTAGCTTCGAATTTGGATAATTTTGTTTATTCCGTTCAGTTTAATGTCCTGTTTAATTATTTACCGTTTCCTTTTTTTGCTTTATATGGGACTGCGGTGACCTAGTGGTCAGACTACTCCCCCACCCATGGCGAACCGGGCTCGATCCCCGGCGGGGTCGCTCCCGGATTTTCGCACGTGGGAATCGTGCTGGACGATGCCGCTGGTCGGCGGATTTTCTCGGGGTTCTCCCGCTCTTGCATTCAGGCGTTGTTCCATGTTCACCTCGCTTCGCATTCGTCGTCCCTCAAGACCTTGACCGTAAGAACCGCCAAAATATCTCCACTCTTTTTGTGTCTAAAACATACATGGTAGTATTTCTTATCAAACAGTACTTTTAATAATTTATCTTTAAGTTTTCTACAAGAAAATAATTTAACACATGTAAGGTTTTATGATTATGCACGTTTACGAGTTTTAAAATTATTATTTCTACATTTTGGAGCACCTTGATTGAAGACGTGTCGAAGCATATGGTCCGTGCTAGATCTAATGTTCTACATCCAATGATTCTTGGTGAAGATGATTTCGTGTACCACTGATTCAATTGGGCAAACACGTTCTTAATTATAGCCCGATCACCCCAGGTAAACCTCGATGTGCTGTGTTTGCCTACCGAGGAAAACCGCACGCCAGAAATGAAAACGCGATACGTATTTACACGCACATCATTTCTACTTCCAATCGCAGACAGGAAGATTAACGAAGTGCGTATACATTAACGTGGAATGGTGATAAAAAGCTACCTCGTACGACCTCGCATCCCTCTGGACACGACGCATGACTTAACCTGTCAGGGTGTAAAAAAAAAAAAAACGTGTCATTTACGAAAACAAAAATGCATTTTTTAAACAAATTTTGGTGCGAATTTGGTGTTCAGTTTCTCGGATTTGAAAATAAATGTTTTCACTCTTGTTTCATCATCGTTTCGTGCACGACAAACGCTGTCAGTCACACCCTTGGCTGAGTTGGCTTATTGCGTCAAGAGTTTATGGCGAATTTTCTTTGAAAATAATAGAATCATATTTCCTTGATCAGTAGAAAATATTCTAATTGTGTTCCCACAAAAAAAAAAAACGCTCTGTGCAAGTAAAGACGACACTATGGACTACAGTTCGTGGAAATGTAATATTCCGGAAAAAAAAAAAAATTATTCTCTTTGACCTTCCTATAGGCTGCTCACTGTAAAATGAGCATCTTCGAAAGCCCTGCTTAAGATCTACTTGTATACACATTGTGTATTCCTCCGTCTTATGTAAAATTAACACTGTCGTTGGTCTCGCCACATTATACATGCGTCCGTCAAATGAAACTGTGAAATTATTAAGAAAATAAATACTTTACAAATCTGCACATTTGTACGCTTCGATGCATTAAAAAACCAGAAAGTGAAAGAACTATTTTCAAGTTATCAGAAATGGTTAGCTAACACTTCTTATTCGACGTTAAGATATGGAACTACTTTCTTTCGATCGTTGCCAACTTTACTGGGCGAATGTCACTCGGTGCGCCCATTAAAATATCATGCTGGGACAGTGACATTTTCTATGGTTCATTCCTAAAGTGCTCACTTTAGCGTGAACAGCCTTTAGTCAAATAGGCACATGCGTGTACTGTATGTTCGTACAGCTCCCCTGAAATAGTACCATTTTCCGTTACGAGTTGCTTCCCGCTTACCCTAATTTCTCCACGACAGCAATTGTTCATTACCTGCTGCCCCAGTGTGTGGTCTGTTATCTCTCAGACCAGGTGGCACTGGATTCGTTGCTTGTAACCTTGCAGTTCTGTTGTTGGCTCAGAGTTCACCTGGGCGTGTCTAATAAACTGTGATCCGATTGCAAACAGAGCAGAGCTGTACATATGTCCGAGGTTTGGTTTGTCATAAAATGAATTCGCGAAATTTTCCAGTCCCTCCAAATTTGTACTTAGACGTAACCCGAACGAAAACACAATTGTTAACATGCATAAAGGCTGTTCACGATAAAGTGAGCACTTAAGAAATGAACCTTAGAAAAAAGTCACTGGCCCGCCTGCGTATATCTTGACGGACGCACTGAGTAACAATCACCCAGTAAAGTTGGTAACTATGAATGGAAAGTAGTTCCATATTTTAAAGTCGAATAAAAAGTGTTAGGTACCCACTTGTGATAACTTAAAATTATTTATTTCGCTATCTGTTTTTTTAATGCATCGAAGAGTAAAAATAAACAGATCTATAAACTACTAGCTGATCCCGGCTAACGTTGTTCTGTCTCTATCACGTTCTATTTTGCCTTCTCGATGCGTCCTCTCTATTACGTCTGGCACGTCGAACGATGTTTGACCGTGGTATCGCTGGCATTTTCCTCTTTCAAATCAACAAACATTTCCTGCAAGTATGAGCCAAATCGGCCCATAAATAAAGAAGTTATACTCCAGCGCCACCTCTCGGGAACGAAACACAACTAAAAACCTTACTCGCCACCTCAATAACATGTGGTGTGAATGTGGTCTCAATCGGTCCAGCGGTTTGTCAGTGATGAAGTGGTTTAGTCGCGCGCAATGGATTTCGTATATAAAGATTTACTTTTTTAAATAATCTCACAGTTTAACTTGACCGACGCATTATTAAATTGACGAGGCCCATTGCAATGTCAGTTTTACATAAGGCGGAGGAATGCACAACGTGCATACAAGTAGATCATAAGCAAGGCTTTCAAAAGTGCTCGTTTTGCCGTGAACAGCTTATGTCGCCACAGGACACAGGATGTTCCGAGTGACATTTTGAAAATTCGATAGAGACCGCAGTACAACAGCTGGTTCGGTAATTTGCGTCTGGCTATTAAACTGCGACAGTGCCCCCATGGAGCAACATTATTGTATATATAAAAAATTGAATAGTTATTAAACGCAGGAACTGTTACCATTGTCCATTCGCTTTTAGAGCGAAAATTTTTAAGAGCTAACTTGTTGGTTCAATATGAAAATTAAATAAAAAAAAAAAAAAAAAAAAATTTCCGTTTCGAAACAAAAAAGGGATAATAAGGTTCATCCGTTTGCCATATGTATGGCTATTCATCATAATCTTCTGCAAATACTGGGAGAGACCTCATATTTAACAAACTGATGAGGAAACCTTAAAATTGTAGTTCTCTTAAAAATAGCTGGCAAGAACATGTAATTATTTGTTGTATTATAAAGAATATTATTCTAATTAGTTTGAAGGTGTCTGATAAGTAATATATATAATAAATTCACAGGGATCAGAAATAAAATGTCTTATCTTATCCCATGAATGAATTCTTCTGGTTAAATAGGCTTCTACACGCTGTAGACAGCGCTATACGAATATACAAATAATAGGGATTAAATTTACTCAATTAGTGTTTCTGTAACTGAGTTTAAAACTATTTCGTTTGTTGTTTTGAAAGGTGGGTTCCCCGTGTTTTTTTTTTTTTTTATAATGGCGGAAACATTTTTATAACGACAAAACTTTTTGTTGTTTAACAGATTCATGTAGCTTGATTGGAGATAGATTACTGGGTGTGTGAAAATGATGGGTTTCCCCACACCCAGTAAAAGGTTGAACATTTTCATTAGTACCTGACCATCCCGATGTGCTCCGTCATAGATGCCATGCTGTGTTGTAGATGGACTCCGAACACAAAAACCTTACTTCTCTTTAGGTTAATATCTGGGATTTCAAACCGCATTCTGCATTCTCATCACATTAAAGTCCGTAGATATTTAACACGCTCCATTTACTTTACAACATAATTTAACACGTTTTTGGAAGATAAATTTTTGATTTTTCTACTACGTCACTTCCATGATTCCCGTGTAGTGAAATGTGTTGTCCCCTTTCATATTACCTACTTTATAATCAGAACTGTCAGAAGCAAAATAAATGCTATCTTTCATTCCCTTCTTTCGTTTCTCCACCAGTAAATGATGTATTTTTTTAGGTAATTTTCATTGATCAGTTCATTTTACCTTCTTCCTAGCCTATTGTCCACGGCAACGTTGTATACGAAATAGCCAATTACAAAATGTCCACTTTTATCAAAATGCATTTTCTTTGTCAGTGGGGTACATTGTACTCTTTCGTCGATAAATCTGCATAATTTTGTTTCCAATTTTATTTTTTTTATCTTTATGACATTAACACTAGAAGTTGCGCTATCCAATATGGTGGTCGAAGAATTTATACGTATGTTCAGGAAAATGTCGTCTTCTTTGCTAATACAACTGTTGTGGTTTCTTAGCCTCCAAGTTTCATATCTCTTTGCTAAATGTTAACTATTCCGAAGTGTATTCTTTTTCCTCATCCTTTCCGAAACATCTCTAGTCATATATAGTTATGTAAAAGGGGACTTTTGCAACATATTTTCGTCTTTTACGCAATCATTGAGATCTTACCAGATAATCTCAACTAAATATTGTATAATGGCTTATATTGATATTTTAAATTAAGTGTATTTTAATAGTAAGTTTTGTCTCATACAGCTTATTTTTATTATACACAAGTATTGCTATGTGGACGAGACCTTTCGGAATTGGCCACCTCATATAATGTAAGGGCAAAGGTAAGCGAAAAGTCGCACGGTCTTTGTAATCGACCGCTCTGCCCACACCCCTTGTCCCGACACGAATGGACTCTTCCCGGGCTTTTCGCAGAAGGTTAAAATTCGAGCGCGCTACCAGGAATTGCTGCCGTATTTCGTGGCTGCGCGGGCGATAGGGAAATCAACCTGGGAGATTTATTCCTCCCCTCACCCCTTTCATTTCTTGTACTTGGTTATACGACCATCACGCAGCTACCCCACAAGGCCGAGAGCATCGTAAACAAGTGACGACAGTGTAGGGCGGGTCGCGTTAGTCGCAGTGTTGCCAACTCAGTGGATTTCTCACCATAAGCTTTTGGTGGATTTCAGTTTCTAGCTTGTGGGGGAAACTGTTATCTAGTTGGCAGTGGACACTAGTGAATTTTTTTTTTTTTAATTATCGGTGACGTGTGGTGAACAGTTTTCCGGAAGGAAAAAAGAGCGTAATTCGTAGAGTGTCGGAATATTCTATGGAAACGTGTCTATGTTGAATACATTTTTTTTTTTTAGCATACTTCTGTAGTTATTTTACGTGAATTATTAGCATTACATTACCGTGCTTACTTTTTACGTCATCTTTGCTGCTTCAATTTCTGTTAACTTGTTCGCGATTACGATTACACAATATACGCATTTAAGTGAATTTAGCTTTGTCAAAGAAAAACTAGTTTATGCTAACCTATTATTTTTCTAAGTTGCATTTAAAATTTGGGTTGCGTTATTCATTCGATAATAAAGTATGTTTTCATAACTTAGTGGGTTATGGTGGATTTTTACGTGGCGTAGTGCAGTTCTCTTCGTAAATGTTAGTAACACTGGTTTGTTGAAAGCGTGGCTCATAACGCAAGCTAGGTAAATTAAAACACCCCTACTAGCTCCATTTAAACTATAATTCCAATTTATATGTATTTAATTTTCTTTGTCCCGATATAATCGGGAGATTATATTATAAAAAAAAGTGAAATTAAATATAGTTACATATATATATGTCCATAACTATACTACTTTACTAATTATACATTATTTAAAAAAGTGGGAGGATTGGAACAAGTCGTATTAGGTATTTCCTACTCCATACAAACAATTAAATGTTACATTTTAATCGGTTCGTTCCCTAACTTATGCGGTGTTCCCATTTTCTTAACCATTAGCGGAAGGAAAAATATCGCAACCCACTTGTATTCAGATAAAATAGTTTTTCCAAACTATGGATAGATACTTAGGTGTATTTTGAAAATTATTTGCACAAAAATGTATCTCCTAAGATATTAATTTAAATAAAATTGGTTTAAAGAAGTAATAAAAGAACATAATTATTTAAGTCTAAACAAAATCTAAGAACAAAACAAATTATCCATTTTGAAACTTGAGCGGAAAAATTCTGTTCAGTCTCGGGAGTAATGAAAAGGGCAAAAAAAAAACTCCTTAACTAAATAACATTTGACCGGAAAAGTATACTTATCATAAAACAAGCTCTAGAAGAGGACAGGCGAGTAAGATCAGAAAAAGTCTCTTTAGAATTTTTTTCTTTAAAGGACAAATACCATTGCCACTGTGACGATAAACTCTGTACCCAGCAACAAAGGCAATAATGCTCTTGGAGCTAGTTTGCAGCTGAACGAACAATTTTTGAAATCAACGTTAAAAAAAAAAGAGCCTCTGCTATCCACTGTATGTATTGAATATGGCTTTCTAACGTCCCCCAGTTTTATGCTTGAAATATTAGCAAGGGACGGCTAACAGACTAACTTATAACCTAACCTATATTAACATCCAGGTCTTGCCCGGGATTCGAACCCAGGGCCTACCGCGCCTTGAATCGGTGGTGTGCCAATCGACTGCGCCACGGGAGGTCGGCGTCGCTGTGCGTAGTTAAATACGTGACTGAGAGACATACTACCGGTAAATTTGACGGTCAAATGAGAAAACTAGTTCCAACGTTGTATTATACAGCGATGCTTAGATCCGAAGAAGTTGATTCTATTTCATCTATAAACTCTTTGGTTAATGAACGTGTAAGAATTAGCTTATGAGTAATTTTAACATAACTTCTTTCCCTACAGATTCGCGGATCCAAATGATTCACGCATGAATGAAGTCACTAGACGCACGACACTGTCGTTTAAGGCACGGCGGAAGGATACAAAATAAGCCCGAGAAGTAGATACTAAGCAGGGCTTTCAAAAGTGCTCAACTAACTAACGAACAACTTTAACCTACAAACTCCATATCTTAAGCTGGTCCTTTAAGAAGAAACGAGGTTGGGGGGGGGGGGTTGTTGGCTTGTACAGCGATGTTCAGCCTTACCCGCCTCCTAACTGAAGCCACGACTGAATGACATACTGTTTAGCTACTTGTCTTCAGACCCGCTGTCAGAAAGGGGGTGGCGAAAGGAAGCCAGTTCCCCTATATTTTTTTGACCACCACTTAAAGTTTTACTTATTAATTATTTAATTTTCTGCTGAAATATCATCAAAATATGAGAAATTACACCCTTGATAATCCACACTAAGCGAAACTCATATCGATCGTATTAATATTCATTTTGGTTTCGTATATTTTCGTAAATGAGCTTTCAAGCTTGCAGAAGGTGTCCCCTTTGCCCCCCCCCCCCCCAACGCTCAATTTAGAGCCAGTATAGTCCTGTAATTATCTATTCCTATCCATACTTTAGTTAGAATAATAAATAAATATATACGAATTTGCCGAATATTTGTTCTACGAAGTTTTCTATTTTAGTTAAACATAGCCATATTATTGCCTGCGAAATCACATCTTCAGGAAAATGCATGTAATTAATCTTTGCAAGTGTACACCACGTACACACACCAACACACACACACACACACACACACACACACACACACACACACACACACACACACACACACACTGGTCGGGCATTTATTACCCCCCTTCCCCTCCGTGATTATGTTGAGAGGACCCTCAGATTTAAGGGGAATGGTGCATGCAAACAATATATTTGCCCGATTTTCGATATAACTCGTTTTACAAAGGGTTTATCGAAATTTTTGGCTCGGCAAGGCGTAAATAATAATTTTCAACTCATTTTTATGTTGCTAGATATTCACTGCTTTCATTATTTTCTGAACACTGATGGAAGAAAAGAAAAAAATTTATTTTTCTAATATTCAATCAGCGCTGTGAGAATGACGAACGCAGTGAATCTGCAATGATGTGAGAAGGTGTTAAAAATTGTTATCTGCGTCTTGCCGAGCCAAAAATTTCGAAAAATCCTCTGTAAAACAATTTGTCAGGAAAAGTGTATAATTATACGGTTTTCGTGTACCATTCCCCTTAAGGGCACCGCCAACTTGGAGGTTTTTTTTTTTTTTTTAGCGCGTTTGTGGTAGGGAAGCGCTGGACCGATAAGGACTACACCGACAAGCGCGCCTAATGTCCCTTCGTCCCTACACGCAAGGCGCTGAACTGGCGTGCAGCGGTCTTGCTGCGTGTACCCAGGGGACTTTAAACGGTTATCCCATAATTTGTTTATTGGGAAGTAAGCAGCAAAGGTCAGTGAAGCTACTAATAATAGTTTCGCGTGTTTACGACCAGTATATTATGAGCTACAGCGGTGTGAACAAGCCGTTTTAAGCTATGTTGGCGGGCTCGGGAATATAGCATTTATAATTTACGTAACGTATTGAGAGTATTATACGGACCTCGCCTGAAGTGGGTTTTCTTTTAGTACGTTGGTATCACGGGGACACGTTTAATGGTTTCGTGAGAGGAAAAAAAAACGTGAATTTTAAACATGCTGTATCTCGTTTCAAGCTCCGGGTAGGAGGCGCCATTAAGCCTTCCTATAGACTATTCACGGTAAAATGGGCACTTTTGAAAGCCTTGCTTAAGGTCTACTTGTATGCCCGTGGTGTATTCTTCCACCTAATATAAGATTAACATTGTCATGAGTCTCGTCACTTTATTCATGCGTGGATCAAGTGAAACTGTAATTCTTAGAAAGGTAAATATTTTGCAGATCTGCTCATTTTTACATTTCTATGCGTTAAAAAAACAGCGAAAGTAATAATTTAAATTATAAGAAATGGTTACCTAACAATTTTTATTCGACTTTAAGATACGTAAGCACGTCCCATCGATCGTTACCAACTTTACTGGGCGCACGTCACTCAGTGCGCCCGTTAAAATATATGCAGGTAGGGGCAGTGACTTTTCTTATAAGGGTGAACTCAAAAGTGCTCACTTTATCGTGAACAGCCTTTACGGGCATATTTGTCTGACTTAGGCAGTAATTCTCGCCTCTCCAGATGGTAGTTATGTTTTCCGTGCAAGTGTTTCCTGGGTTTCAGCTAAGTGGCTAAAACAATTTAATTTACTAAAACATTATGTGTTTTAAACCAAGTTTAAGGGTTGTTCGGTAGTTATTGTCTAACTTGGTTTTAATGTAATTAGTAAGAGCACCATGTTTAAGAAAGTTTTTGAATGATTTCTCCGCTATTATCAAATATTTTTGTTTTATTTGAAATTGTAGTTAAATCTTTCTCTTTCTGCTGAAGAAAGATGTAATTGTACTGTATTTCTGAAATGCCTACTTTAACTCCTTTGATCTAGTTTAATACTGTGTGTTATTGTGTATGTATTGTATGTTACTATGTATGCAATCACAAACTGCCATAATGTTATTTGTGTACCATTTCTCCTTTATGAACAGGGTTGCTCGTGAGAAATTGCAACAAATAAAAAAAAACCATTTTTTTCATTTGATTTTGTTGTCAAAATCTAATTAAATATGTATTGTTCGGGGCACTACTCTTATAGTTTATGAGTAATGATGCTACAATGGCATAATGCTCACGCAAGATGAATTTTTGTCTGAATAGTAAAAGAAATGATAGTTTCATGTTATTTTACTTTGCCAGTTGTCACGAGATAACTCGTACGAGTAATTACGATTATGGGAGGTGGTTTTGCGCTGTATTTTACTTGTAATACCATTTTTACCTACTTCACTGATAGTTTCAATATGTCACTTTTGAATGAAACAATAAATTGAGAAAAATACGTTTAGTAATGCGCAAACAAAAGGTCTGATCTTATTAATTACAAATATATTTTCCCTGGTGTTCTATAAGCTAATAATGAGGACAAGAGAGTCTTGTAGAATATTTTGTTTTGTGCAGATGTACGACAACCCAGTGTTTTGTTTGATTGCAAGGTCGTTTTGGCTTTCAAGTTAATCTTTGCGCCACTTTTATGTTGTTGAATTGCTAACTGTTTATTATATGTTGTTTGTCGCTGAGGACTCACTGCATTATGTTAACTAATTGAATAATTGAACCTTGTCTTTTCGTCGTAAAATGTTAATAGATTTACAGTTTTTTTTTTTTTACAAATGTACTTATGTTTTGTCTTTCTAATATTATTATAAGTGCTGTTTGCACTTGGTGACGAAGAGGAAATTTTTTAATATTGGGGGCTGACCGGAATTTGAAAGGCGTAGAAGGGAAATGGGTTTTGGAGAGAGTCAATTAAAAATGTAAGACATTCAACCGGGACGAGGAAGGAAGTGTAGGAATAAGCGTATATTTCCTCCCGAGAGTCTTAAACTTTAAAACTCACTGTACTTAGGAAGCTAGCAATGTTCACTAATAAATCATGAAATTATAGAAAAACTGGTGAAAACATTAAGCATACCTCCCCCCTCCCCCTCCCGTATCAAAGAATCGATTAAGAATGGCAAGATCCTGTTGTGTATGGAGACGAATATTGAGTAAAAAAAAAACTTGATAAAGTTTTTTACTAACATGAGTTAAAACTGCGTAAAACAAGTCACATTTATAGTTACCTGTTCTGTGCGATACAGCGTCTGTATTCATTCACAAACACGCGGAGTTCATGTTTGGTGGAAGTAAATTTTATCGGTATGTCAGAGGATCAAACTTCTCTCTAAAGGGAAAGAAAATATATTTTTTGGAAAGGAAAGAGATAATTTAATTAGGCAAATGCAGCAGGTAAGATGGTCGCATGGTGTTTATATGACTACAGAGCTGTTAATAATTGATTCTGTGCGATCACAGGAGTTTTTGGAACACATTTTATTCGTCCATAAAATTACCAACGAAAAGGTTCCACTACATTGCATACAAAAATTAAGAAATAATTTACTTTGCACGTCTAGTTCTATGAGCTATGAGACAGTTATTTTAAAGGAAGAAGAGATCCTTATCGAAATGTATATTTTTAGTGTAGCGTGTAAGGAAATCTTAGCCATTTTTTTTTTTTTTTTTTTTTTTTTTTAGGGGCGTAAATTATTACAACGTTCATTAACGATATTCAGAGTGCCGTGTTGTGTATAATTTACTTCTGTAATCTGAGAAGTAACTTAATTTAATGTTCCTCATTACACGATGAACATTTCTGGGGTGGCAAGGCAAAGTTACCGTGTTAAGAGTCCATTAAAGAGATAATTAAATAACCGTAATTTTATGTCCAGCTTTTAGGGGCGTACCAAATATTTTTAGGGAGAAGAAAAATTTGTACGTAGCGTATATACATTATTTTATATTAGGTTAATTATAATGTTGACTTTGACAATTTCATACGACAATCTCGTGTTATTAGGTATTAGTTTTAAGGAGAAAGTTAACATTCATTTTGAAATTGCAGTTGTGAGATATATTTGCTCCTGTCAAAATATTAACATAAACATTATTTTGTGATTATTGTGCCCGCCCTTCAATGGTGTTTGCGTCCGTAAACAGTATAAGACATCGATTGTGTTTGCATTGAGCTTTCATAAACATGCTTATTTTCGTAAAACCAACAGTACGAGTTTGAGGGCGACACAAAGATAACTGTCATCAAAAGGAATTTTTATATTCTGTTGCCACCTCTAAGTAATTGTGTAGGTAAACATTTTTCTAAATCAAGTTTTACGAACGAACGATGAATTATATGCGAACGTGTCTCTTTAAATTTCCACTTTAGTGCGAAGAACGAAGTTCATTTTTTTTTACATTTTTTTTTTATTACACATTTGAAATGTCAAGATTACACACAACTACGTTTTTAAAATGAAAATCGCTGTTATCTACTTTGTTCACATGCAAAATGGAGACGATTCGCTGTACGCATGCCACACCATTGCTACGTGGTCGTGATGGTTTTCATTTCCAAAACTATTAGCACTGAAATTCCCAAACCTAAACAGAATAAATTTGAACGCAGGTGATAATTTACGGTTACTTCACACTTTTTCTGAAGCCCTGCAAAAGTTCTACTTCCAGGATATTCATCCACCTCGTGCAAACTAAGGTTAACCAAGTCTAGAAAATTACACCAAAGGACAAAGTACCGAATTAGTGCGCAATCAGTTCTAATAATATTTTGCATAAGAACTATTTCTTACCAGGCACTACCAACGCACTTACTTTCTCACTGTTTTTGTTCATATTTATTATTAATGAAATATTAGAACTTATAAATGAGATACAGGTAAAACTTAAATTTAATTAAACATGAGACACCTTCTTTTTAATGGAGGATTAAAACGTTTTTGATGCATGCCATATTAATTAGATAACTAAAAAAAAGTCATACGTGGGGTTACTTTTTCAAAGCGTTGATTTTAAAAAATGCGAAGAAACCGCGAATAGACTAAGACCAACGTGTACATAAGTAAGCTTCAGAACGCTCATTTTCAGGACCCACGATCGAAACAGTGGCCAAAAGTAATGATCAGATCGCTGGCGTATCCGGTTACAAAGCTCGTTCACGGGGAAGTGAGCACTTTTGAAATCGGCCTTCGAATATATAATCACCGCCTGTAAGCACACATACAGTCTATTCGGGATTTCTCCACACTTTTTGGACCAAACTTTTAAAAATCACCCTATGTATGACGTGTTTAGTTATTTCCTAAGTACGCCATGTAACACAGCTGTTAGCATAAAACCATATATCTTTCGTTTATTTGTAGTATTACCTATATTTTATTTATACATTATAATATATCATTTATAATAAATATGAACAAAAAACAGTGAGAAAATATGTGTGTTGGTAGCGCCTAGTATGAAATAGTTCTCATGCAAAATATTGTTACAACTGAGCGCGCACGTATTCGGTGCGCTGTCCTTTGGTGTAATTTTATAGATTTAGTTAAGCTTTGTTTGCACGAGGCGGAGGAATATCCTGGAAGTAGAACTTTATTTAGCAGGGCTTCAAATAAAGTGTGAAGTAACCGGGAATTGATTATATGCTACAAGCACACACCAACATGTAGGATTCCAGTTAAGATGTCAGCGTCTTGACAAAAAATAGTTCCAAAACTTGACGAATTATACGGTTTCACTTGCATGTCGCATGAATAAAGTGATCAGACCCATGCCAATTTTAAATTTATACGTGGATACAAAATGAGGAGAAAACCAAATCCTAAGCAGTGCTATCCGAAATTCTTAATTTGCCGTGGGCAGTCTATATGCCAGAATCCGGCGTGAGAGGGGAAGGGGCGGGAATTTTTCGGACGTGGATTCTCGTGTGGGGAGTGTGATGAACACTCCGTGGTGTAAAGGTTTTCTCTGAGCATTCTCGTTTCCTGTACGCTATTCGTTCCGTCTCTGCTCCAACCACATCTCATCTCACCTCATCCATTAGCTGGTCTGGTCTTAAAGTCAGCTGTGTCCCTTAGAACCGTCTGCACTTAGTGCCAGCCTCCTCTCATCTGTACCAAGCCTGTCAGAAGGAGGGAATGCGTACTAATTTATATTATTATAATATATGTGCACGTGACGTCATTATTTATTACTTATTTATCGTTATCATTTGTCAAAGTCAGTGGGCTGTACCATGCTCTTTGAGGGACGGAGGTCTTAAATAAAATAATTATGTAAATTATTTACAATAACTACAAAGAAAATACTCTCGACTCAATAGTTCACAATAAATTGTTATCGCTTGTAATTTAAAGTTGATATGTTCAAGAAATAAAATTTATAACGCCCTCCAAAATATGACTGTAATCGAATAACTAAAATGAGCCTGAAAAAAAAAACGGCGTATCAAAACCTATTGAATTATTTTATAAATTATGTGTTCGTCTTTGACAGTTCAAATACTTACAACAAAGCCCATATCACATGTTCCTACAGCCCCATCTTAGTCCAGTCCGGATTTCATCAGTCTGAAATGTTTTAGAGATTTACGAGCGTCCCCGTCCACAGGTAACCTATACTCGTCGGGTCTCACGCCCTTTCACCCGTTAACACCTCGTCAACCGTCATATCGTATCCTTCGTTGTCATACGTCCTCTCCGCCGATGTCCCTCTCTAACAGACTTTGCCAGATTAATTCACCTCTAAGACCGCTGCGGCGGTATTTACAGTGTCGGCCACGGGCGAGAAACTCCTACAGACGCCGCGTTACGCCAGGGGTCATAGTTTTCAGAATATTCTTGCCCATCGTCCCAAGTCATTGGCTCCACCGGAAGGAGGGGGGACGAGGAGGGGCTGTGACGTCAGCCAGGTTGGCTGTCAATCATTCCCCGGCCGCCGGGCGACGGAGCAGTGAGTCAGTCTGCCTGGGGGGAGAGGAGGTTCGAGGTGGGGCCAGCTCCTCCACAGCGCCGGATCGCGCAAAACGCGAACGTACACCCAATGCGGAACTCCGCGTGTATGGGCTGTTCACGGTAAAGTGAGTACTTCTGAGGGCCTAGTTAATTTTTCCTTCCAGCTATTTTTTTTATCCCTTAACCACATTTTTAAAACTAATATTGCTATGTAAACAATAAACACAGTATGTATATTCCCCCATACTCGGCAGTTAACGTCTAAGGGTAAAATAAAATATATTTATTGACTATTATTCCAAATGAAACGGCTTTCAAAAGTGCTCACTTTACCGTGAATAACCTATAACAGAATGATAATACTTTTATAGGCTGTTCACGTTAAATTGAGCATTTTTAAGACCCTGGCTACTTTATTCTCTCAGCTACTTTTTTTTAGCCTTTAACCACGTTTTTAAATAAATAATGACATGCAAGTAATAAACACAGTGTGTATAATCCACCGCAGTCGGAATTTAACATCTAAGGCGAAAATTAAATACATATATTTTTTTTACTAGTATTTCAATTGAGAAGGCTTTCAAAAGTGCTCACTTTACCGTGAATAGCCTATAGAATGTTGGCAACGTGAGTTTTCACTTCTACATGTCAAGTGGGATTATTGTTTGAAACTACTGGAGGGAGGCGAATTTCAAAGTCTTTTACAGTTAGGTAATTAAATTCTCCATATTACGAGACAGGAGAAGGCAAAAAAAAAAAAACAATCACGATTACGCAGAAAACTCATCTACTTCCTGTAACGAAGTACGTATTTCGCTCGGCCCCTGTTTCTTCCGGCAGGAAAGTTTTTTCCTGGTCTTCTTTTTCCCCTAGTTGTCACGCGATACGTGCGGAAAGGTCACTCGCCAATAAGGTCGATGGGGTTCACCTGGTGTCACTCGACCAACGCCGCTTCCTTCGCTCGTCTACGTAGATGAATGGCAACTGGGAGGCGAGTGACCTACATCACTCGCGTTACCCTTATAGGCTGTTCTCTGTAAAGTGAGCACTTTTTAAGGCCCCTGCTAAATCTTTCCTCTCAGCCAATTTCTACCTTTCTGCCACTTTATAATACAAACATTGCCATGTGTCTAATAAACAGAGTGTATACATTTCATTACTCTCAAGAGTTAATGTGTGAGGCGTCAACAAAATATATGTAATAGTGTTTATTGGCTGTTGGGCGGGCCTTAAAAAGGGTTCACTTTACCTTGAACAGCGTATAACAATGCATATCCGTTAACAACCCAAGATTAAGGGTGTTGAGCGCCCAAAAAATTATTATCGTACCAAACGTTGTTCAACTCGTACGCATTGTATATGATGATTGATGATATTTTCCTCGAATAAAAAAAAATACACTTATAGTTTTCGAATAATTTGATGTCGAATACAAAATTCTTCTGTATGTTTGCAGCCGAAATAACCAATATAGGCTGTTCACGGTAAAATGAGCACTTTTGAAAGTGTTGCTTAGATATACTTGTATACAGGTTGTGTATTCTTCCGCCTTACTCAAAATTAACATTGCCATGGGCCTCATCACATTATTCAAGCGTCGGTCAAGTGAAACTATGAAATTATTAAGAAAGTAAATACTTAACAAATCTGCTCGTTTTTACACTTCGATGCGAAAAAAAAAAAACAGAAAGCGGAAGTAATCATTTCAGTTATCAGAAATGATTACGTAACACTCTTTATTCGACGTTAAGATATGGAACTACTTTCCATCCATCGTTACCAACTTTACTGGGTGAATGTGACTCAGTTCCCCCATTAAAATATACGCATGTAGTGGCAGTGACTTTTTCTAAAGTTCATTTCTGAAGTGCTCACTTTATCGTGAACAGCCTTTACTAAGTTGTACAGATGAAAATATTTACAACAAAACTAATGCCATGGGCTAGTGCTTGACACATATGTAATCACCAAGTAATAGACCACAGAGTTTTAAAAATTAGTAAAATATATGAAAAAATGTTTTTATAGCCTATTTACATTTTTTAATACATATGACTTGTTATTTGGCCGTTAAATGTGTGTCACGCGGTAACCCACGTAATTCATGTAATTAGTTTAATTTGTTAATTTTTTCTGCACAACTTAGTTATAGGCTATTAATGGTAAAATGAGCACTTTTGAACGCCCTGCATAAGATCTGCTTGTATGCACGTTGGGTATTCTTACACTACCTGTATAGGTAGTATAGGTAAAATTACCATTGCCATGGGCCTCACAACTTTATTGAGGCGTCGGTCTAGTTAAACTGTGAAATCATTACACAAGTAATTTTTTAACAAATTCGCTTGTTTCTACACTCATACGCATTAGAAATACACAACTCAAAAGAAATAGTTTCAATATTCACAAATGCTTATCTAACAGTTTAAATTCAACGTTCAAAATATGGAACTACTTTTTTCTCTGTCGTTACCAACCTAACTGGATGCATACCAGCCAATTTTCCCTATAAAATGTATGCAGATATAGACAGTGACATTTTCCAAAGGTTGGTTTAGAAACTGCCTATTTTACAGTGAACAACTTTTAGTAAGGAGTATCTTTAAGGTCCCTGCCTGGCTGACACATGAAGTGCGTTACAGATGTAGGAAACAGGTGATTAGAAAACGGTTGAATATTTTCTGGTAGTGTCTAAAACCGGAAATATTTAAGAAACATTTAATCTTAAATACAAATTTCAAATACTTCTTCCAACTTAAAGGACTGTCTTTTTTTTTTGTGCGTGAAAACGGTTAAAAACGGCGTTGTCTTCAGACACTTATCATTCGCGTATCTTTATTACCGTGCCACAAAAATGTAGGGTAACCGCTCAAAGACTCATCCAGGCGAGTCGCCTTGCGCTTAGAGGCGATGAGGCAAGTAGTGAGTGAGCAAAAGTCTACCTTAGGCCTCGAACGCCAAAATAGTTGCAGGCAGGAGAAAAAGTCTATCCTAGGACAGAAAATTTGGTAAGATAGTGAAATTTTAGTTTTCATGCCGTTCCCAATAAAACACACAGCTAAGTTGTCAGACAGTTCAGATGAGACACAAACATTGTTAGAACATGTACTAAATGATAATTATTTTTATAAAGAAGATTTCTATGTTCTGTATACGTCTCGCTTTCACCATATTCTCAAATTTTTACCTCTCAAACTTTGGGAAAAAATAAAAAAATAAAGTTTAAGTTTATTGTACTTATGTTTGAAATGGTCAAAGATTCAGAGATGAGTTTAAGATAAAATTACAGTATTTTCACATATACACTTCATAATGCATGAGTTCCTGCATGGGCTTTAAATATATATATATATATATATATATATATATACGAAAATAAACAATGTGATCTTACGATTCGCGACACTAAATTAATACCAGGTGTATTCGTTTAACTAAGTTCTTAACTAAACAATAGTTAGTTTATCACGGAGGTGGTGACCTAAACAGTGTGACAAAACTCGGACGGATAAAAGGGGAACAAATTTTTTACTGCTTAATCGCAGTAATATTAATAACATTTCTAACTTTTATACAGTCTTAAGTGACTGCAAGTTTAACTTACGGTACAGTCGATAGGGAAGTTGGGAGACTCGCGTTATGATGTGTGAACTTTACCAGCATCTGGCAGGAATGTTGGCTACCGATCAACGATGGTCAATCACTCTCGGTTCCTCTGCGTAATTCATTGAAAGGCTAACAGCGGAATGCGTAAACAGGCTTCCACTTGGGAAATTCTCTCAGGAACGGAGTCAAAACAATGTACCCGTGTCGTGGCGCGGCACGCTGGTAGTTACCATCGCCAACCTTGTGGGAACTGGGAACAAATTAGGATTAGGTAAACTATTTACTAACTCACTGCTTTACTTCCGTCAGGACCTGGAAAATTGTCATCACAGCAATTTGATTAATAACGCATTCATGAGCAGCAAAAGTCTTCCAACATATAATGTCACGAACATCAGTCTGATTAAAACAGAGGAGAGTAAAGAGTTAAGCGGCCTACGCAAAGAAAAAAATAGGTTTTTAAAAGTCCAGTAATAGGGTTTGCTGCCAACCCCTGAAAGCAAAAGATATACAAAAGACACCAAATAACTTTCCTGACAGCGACTGTAAATTAACAGCAACATTGACGTAGGCTGTAAATCAAACGCCTTGTGTCCACAATTTGAAGAGCACATGTGTGTCGTATGTTGCCTACTCTGTAGGCGATCAACCAAGGCAGCCGATATTTGAAATGTGCGCACTCCTTGAAGGGAGGAAATTTGAAATATGTTTGATTTTGATTATATTTGCTATCTTCTATTAACACGGAAATAATACAGAAAATGACAGAAAACACTGATTACAAATTATGCAATATCACAACATGCCAGTTCATAATAATTGGCTGTTCTATCGCACTGGAGATTTTGATACATCAAATAAATGGACGGGACGAAAATGACAACTGTAATAGACAAACACAGCATTTTAATATGAGGAAAGTAAACAAGACCTGAAAGAGGATACATAAACAGTGAAACAGTACACGTAATTTAAATGGACGAATAAACCGGAAACATACCTAGGATAAATATGGAAAGGGATATGAATACATTATAGACTAACAAAGTAGAGTGATATAGGAAAATAACAATAAGTAAACATTATACAACAAAGAAAACTTGTTAACGCAATCAAAAGGTAGCAAAGGAAGCGTGGGAGTAAGTCTACATGTAATGCAAGGTTTAAGGTACCTCGACACCATAGGAATAATTAATTGATGCGTAAGCATGTCAACAACTCTAAACTTGAATCAGTGAGAATTGAGCCAAATCATTGAAAATAGAGAGAACTGAGGAACTGATAATCAATGCCAGATAACTAATTAATAAGGTTATTGAATTTCACTGATTTATTTGTGATTCTCCACTGAATGTCAAGAATGCCACTGCTGTAAATCAATTGTTCCCAGTTAATATGCTTGATTCGCCGGTCGGCATAGCTTATCAACTGGCTTTTAGTGAAAGATTCTCCACCGAATGATATCACTGATTCGGATTTAGAGTGTAGGCAGTAACGAAGTAGCAAGTAGGGTGCAAGAATGTCGATGTGAAACAAGGTCACATGAGTCATCTTGAAAGTATAGGTGTTAATTATTTTCAATGGGCGGGGGAACTTTTACGATGATTACAGGCTATAACACACACATTTTACAGTGCAGCAGGAAATAAAGATAAGTAGCGATATTAGAACATATTGGGACGATGTCTTGAAATAATGCGTTTTCACATCCAACATCGGAAACGACTATGGTTATGAGTTGGCTAAAAGCGCAAGGGTTATGCATAATTCAAGTGAAAAATAAAAGTGTATAAAACGTGTCATGCAAGTACGTTGCGCCACGGAGTGCAATAGGGAGTAAATACTGGCGAGAGAGCTATTAAGTTTCATTTCTATTAACACAGAATTCTGTTATACATACTATATACGGAACTTTTGTTGATAATTGCTGAATGAAACTCTATCCGTTTGTAAATTAAAATATACTTTTTAGCATCTGATATATTGTTATATGTATAATATACTGCATATGATATTTCCTTCCTTGATTGATTTATATCTTCGATCACACAACATGATAGTATCATATATAGACAGGGACACCCGAATTTCGCGAAAAGATTTCACGACCAGTTGTATTCCATGGCACTCTAGCTCATATTCCATTTCTTGATTGGATGATATAGGTGTTACACGTCTAATGTGTGTGCTCGCGAATTACAGACGTACAGAATCGGAGTTACCTAGTTCTGATTGGCCCATGAAGTAAGAAACTGTCTTCTCATACACACTCGTGACCAATTAGCAAATAAAAACTGCCGGTACGCCGGTAGGCTATTGAAATCTAGCATGTGGGGAAATCTTTTCGCGAAATATATATAGAGTTCATTTTTCACTTATAGAAGTATATTTTTTCCGGGTGATACTGACCTATTTCCTGGTCACTTATTTCAATGCACTCTTTAAGTATTAGATACATTTATTATGTTACAAAAATTTTCTCTTACACAGTTATTTTTTTAAAAGTGAAGCAAGGACGCAATTATTTACTTTTCACGTATCAATCTCTCAATTTTCCGCGGCCCCACAGCTTATTATTGTTTATTAAAGCAAGTTTAAAATGATTCCTACGAGGATGTTCTATTGGCAGGCGGTGCTCTCACGCTAACGTATTCTCCAATACAGAATCTAGCCTGACACACAGTATGTAAGACTAAGGCAACATCGCTACATAAGATTCATGCATATTTTCAAGACATACTCAGTAACTATAGAAATGCATAGAAATACATAGAAATGTATACTAATAATGAGAAAGCGCGAATGGTAAACTATTTTCCCACACATAAATGGCACCGTTCCCACATTCTCTAACGGAACAGTCAAATCCGCAGGGAAACACCCATACTAAAGACGCTCAAGAGTCCTATATTTGCAGTCTGACACGTGGTGTTATTTCCATACAATATATAAGTTAAAAGCTTCCATTACAGTTTAGCAAGTTTAAAGAACATTTTTTTACAGTGCACTAAACGATCGCGTTCTTGTAGCGCGGTGGCCAAGTCAGTAGTGATTCGAGTTCATACCACTTTAACTCATATTTTACGAGCGCTGAGTAGATATCTGAGACATTCGTACCCCAATATAATTATAGTGTGTATCCGGTTTCTTCAAATTTTTTTAATCAAACCTTTGAAAAATCACCCCATATATCGTGTGTTCAGTTATTTCTCAAATACGCCATCTAATACAAGCGTTTTACACCTCTGTTAACATAAAGGTATATTATTTATCGTTAAATTGAAGTTTTGCGCGTATATTGTATTTATAAATTATTTTATTTCATTTATAATAGACATGTATAAAAACAGTGAGAAAAAATGTGTATTGGTGTCGCCTGGTAAGAAATAGTTCTTATGCAAAATCTTATTACAGATGGGTGCGCACAAATTCAGCGCGTTGTCCTTCCGTGTAATTTTCTAGACTTGGTTAAACTAGCGAGCGTACTTATCGTTCGTTCGTTCCATTCTTGCGTTCTCGCCTCGCCACAGCGCAAATATAGCGGCAACATAATTATAGGCTATTCAAGTTAAAATGAGCATTTTTGAAAGTCCTCTCATTTGGGATGAACGACAGTTTATTGTAGTCTTAGACGTTACATTCAGAGTGCGGTGAAATCTACACTCTGTGTTTATTAATTGTGTGGAAATATTTAATAGAAATATGGTTAAAGGAAAAAAAAAATGGTTGAAATAAAAAAAAGTAACCAGGGCCTCAAAAGTGCTCACTTTACCGTGAACAGCCTATACACATTGTCACTATTTTCATTTCTACGTCAGGAAAATTCATACTAACGATTCGTGGCCCAGATTGTTTAAGGCGTGATGGTTGCACCGTGCAAAGTTGTTCTACTATTTCTTTTTCACTAGAATGTCGAATAATTGTTATAATTTATTAATGATGAAAATATAGCATTTATATAACGTTGTTTTGGTTTGTTAATTACGTTTCCAGGATTCGACACACGCAATCAAGGGCAGTAAACGTTATCACCCTGTCTGGGTGTTGGGCACAGAAGCGGAAAGAAATAAAACAGATTGGAACGAGCGCGTTGGTGCGGTGAATAACTTTATTCGCTCTCCGTCAAGCCATCGCTGCCAACTGGGTCGCGGAAAATTTTCTCTATCAATTTCCACTTCGCTGTCGCATCGCATGAAACCAATCCCCACTCGTTTCTCTTCCTCTCTCTCTCTCTCTCTCTCTCTTTTTTTATCGTCTTGAAATGGGGAAATCATCTTTGTCCATTAAATTATATCTGCCACAGTTCGAAGTAGCTGTGACAGGCCTGAAATGGTATTGTTTATGTCCGGCGGTTTCGTTCTTGCCAAAGTTTCGTGCTAATTTATCTTCTATTGGATTATATGGTTTACATATATATTAAAAGAAAATTAAAGGTTATAGTTATTATTAATAAGTATATGAGGTATTGGTTTCCCAGGTACCTAACCTTAAGACCTATGGTGTAAGGTTTTAAAACATCAACACATGTAGGTGTAATAGGGAGCAATTCATTGGATACACACTAAGAAAATACACAGTTTTACTAAGTTCACATGTGTGTGTGTGTGTATATATATATATATATATATGCTTAAGTTTGCAACATAACTGCAATTAAGATTGCTGAGTGAAAAAGGTCTTAACTGGCGTGAACTTTCTTGCAACATTCTTGTAAAAGAGATACTTGGACGACTTGTAATTGCAAGAAGACATGAAATGTCAAGGACTTGTGAGATGTAATTCAATTAAAATACACCTTTACTTATTCAAGCAAAAAAAAAAAAAAAAGGCGTTGAAGGCGAGATGAAACTATACATAGCATTTTAAAATACATTCACAGTGATATAAATTCCAATTACATTTTTTTTTTACCCTGATGCTGTATGGCCTACTAGGTTTTTGTTGCTTGAATACTTTTGCAAATATTGAGACGATGTTATTTATCAGAAATGTTAATGTAAGACTTGTAATGTTGATGTACGTAAACATGAAATAATTAGTATAAATCTGAATTGCTCAGGTGCGATATTTCTGCTAAATTACTTCGCGTGTGAGGTTGATGACGAGCGTCAATAAACCCAAAATCTGTTCTGACGGGTTCGTCAGTCACAGATCTCTCTCCGCGAAAGGTTACAATCAGAAAATCGGGTCACAGAGATCACTCCAAAAGTCAGTCAACAAAAATTGTTTCCAATTCACTGAAATTTTGAGCATAGGCATGCGTAGGCATATCCATCATGGGAAAAATAATATGGTTGTGTTGGGGACACGGCCGTTTGTTTTGCGTGAATACGTCTGCGTTGATGCGCTCGGATACCTTGATGTATTTTTTACGTTCCCGGCACCGCTTCACTCCATCATATGGGGTTTTATGGGTATCATTGGATTGCTTCTGAGATGATCTTTGCAACCGTATACGATTTCTGTATTTAGACTTAGCTTTTTGACGTGTATAAGCCGAAATTATGTTAATTTTTCTTAATTTTTTTACACTAAACTCATACAATTTCCCCATAACCACGTAACACAAATGTTTTATACACGCAATCGATTTGTCTTGTTGACGAGAGCTGTCGAGTGAAACCTAAACGAGCGTCGTAGCTTCTCCTAGTCAAAAGTCGTACTGCGCGGAATTCGTGAGACTTGGCGATACGAACTCATAATTGTACCACCCCCCCCCCCCCCCCAACGGCCGCGATGCTTCGCAGTACTCACCCAACGTAACATATTCTTTGATCCTTTGGAAATCGAGTGGTGTAATTTAATTTAAAATATGGACCATAGATTCGGAGTTGCAATGCCAAACTGTATCCCCCGATTTTGTTATCATCGGATTTTCTAGATTGCCTCCCACTACGGTCGCAAATTTAAAGACGCATTCATTTCAGAAGGAGGTTGGGGTTGCTAAATTTCATGCAGTGTAATCTGAAATTATAACTACCAAATGAATTAAAGAATTCATTTTACGAGACTACAGCATAAACTACACACAAACTGTCTGGCTGTTATACTCCATCCAGTAAAGAAGTTATAACTGAAGAAGATTGAAAAGTCATGATTTACAACAAGCCACAACCTCCTGCATCCGACTGCGCTATCTATGACGGTCGCTGTAGAACTACATGTGTACATCGACAATCCCTGTTGGTTTAAACGAAACGATATCGCGAATGGGGTTTCCCAATCTGAGTGGAGCAAAGAGAGAAGAGAAAAATCATAAAATTTACTGTCCTGTACTTTTTGGACACAATTCACGCTCCCTTGTACGAAGGTTGGTTTCACTTGTTTATGGCAGTGCTACTCCGACAAAAGCAAACGTCCGAGCGAAATTGCAATGATTGAATGGCTAGATTAGAGGGACCATAAACCACGTGGCTCAACCTGTAAGCACGCCTACAAATTTGAGGCTGATCGGTGAAAATTGCTTAGCTGGAATCGATGAAAGCGCACGTGACAAGTCGAATTTCAGCGCTCCAGTCAGTGTTGAAATTATTTTGTTTTCTTGCATTTTCCTGTGGAAGTTCAAATATCTGTACGAGCAAAAAAAAAAAAGTAATTGACGTAATTTTCCACGAATATCACACACTTGGCTGTATAAGTAGAAATTACGCACCAATTTTTTTTTTTTTTTTTTTTTTTTTTTAAGCCAGGAATAAACAACCCGGCAGTTTTCCGTTCCTGTGTACGCTTTAGCTTACAGCGTGACAATGGAGGACATTAATATTGCATTATGTATTGGCTGTATGGGTAAATATGGATAAAAATCAATCTTGGCTATGCAAAGGTATTAAAAAGTTATTCCTTCGACATGTACAGAATATTTTCCCTTCCCCCTGCTCTGTTTGGACTGTTCAAGTCCCAGTTTATTTGCTGCATAACAAAGAATCTTTGTGAGCTAAGGCGAGAATGACGTCGCGCGTGCAATGAGCACCTAACTAAATTAAAACAGCAGAAGCCGCCTTTTCCCACAAACAAAATCAATACAAATGTATTGGGTATAGAAGTAAATGACTTAATAGTGCAATCACATATAATATAATAAGTATTGAAACATTAACATCTCTTTCAGTTGTAAAGTACAAATTCAAGAATCATATTTTTGCTGTAATAAGTATGAAATATGCTACAATTGAAAAAATGTATAATTCAGATTCTACTAGCGCTGTTTTAAACTATAACAATAATATATTTTTCCATCAGGGCTGCCTAAAAATTAAAATATATTTCAGTAGACAAAATTTAATTTACAAATAAGATACCAAAAAACTTAGTTAAAACCATATTTTAACTGTGAACTATTTCTCACTAGCCGTTGCCAACACATCGCTGCTCTCACTGTTATTAATTAGTATTGAATAATAAATTAATGTTGCAAGTTATAGAAGATACTATGGTAAGGTTTCATTTGATTAAAAAATACAATACATATAAAGTTGATCAGTGTTATATACTTGTGGTATCCAAGTTATTTAAAGACAGATTACATATTAATCCTAGAGTGATTTTTACATGGTTTGTTTCAAAACATCCGAAGAAATCGTGAATGGACTATATTTACCCTGTAATACATGCTTTGTATGTTACAATATTTTGCTGTTTTTTCTTCTGTATACAGTACATACTACCGTGTTCTGTACCCACTTACGTGCCGCTGGGTTGGCACCTTCAGGGTGATCAACTATTTGCAAATTGAGTTTAATATGGTTTCACATCTTATCTTAGGGACCACATTAGAGATTACAATATAGTCTGGTGGGATTTTTTTTTTTATCTCCTGAACACTTTTCAGAATATTCAGTATATCGATTACCTTCGATCGGCGTCGTTACCAACTTTAATAAAAGCGAAGGTGTCGAAAGCACATATTCGTTGAATGCACAAGCAAATTTATTATGTAAGTATAGTTCTACAAAACTTTAAGTTTGTTCGTATTACTACTTGTTATTACCTGTGTTTTAAACAGGGAAGCTGAAATTACATTTTTGATAGTAACTTGAACAGTTCTTTGTAGAAGAGACCGATAATCAAAATGCAGTTTATATTTGAACATTGCTACATAACTATATGTGTAGTTCACTTCCCTAGTTCTCTATTGTGTAAAACGTGAAGATGTCAAAAGAACAAAGTCGTTGATAATATCAATAATTTGTAAGAGAAAATCAACATGCAGAAGCAAATTTCTTTTGAATAATTCTACAAACCTTTGTATATGTGCACATCTATGCTTTTTATTACCTGTGTTTTAACCAGGGAAAGTCGAAATTACATACTTATTTAAAACCTGAACAGTCACTCGTACAAGAAAGATATAATCTAAATGCAGTTTACACTTGAATAGTGCTACACAACTATATGTGCAGTTCACTTCTCTTGTTTTCCATTGTGGCGAAAGTGAAGTTGTAGATAATTTCAACAGTTTCTCCAGGCGCGTGACAGTCAGCGTGCACGTTAAACTACGCGCAGGTAGGGACAGTGAAAGTACAAACAGCCCTTAAAGTGGTTTTCACAATAGAGCGTCGCGATGCGGCGAGCGTTATTTGCGTCTTCACAATAGGGCGATGTTCTGGCGCCGGCCGCCGGCGACACAGGCAGTTCTGCCATCTGGTACCGTGCAGGGAAGCTCCCAATGAAATACTAAAAACGAACGAATAGCAATGAAGTTTCTTGCCATTTAGTTAGTAAAATTATTATTTTTTGTAGTGATATACAATTATTTAATAAAAGGATTATATTAAAATTCGAAATGATGTTGCAGAACATGAACGACTCTTCAGGCATCGGAAAACCTACTTTTGTTTTCCTATAAGTAGGGAAAGGAAAATTTCGCGACTTCATTTCGGGACAAGATAGACGTCAAACACGTATACAGTGAAGTTACCTTTGCAATTGGATCACAGTTTATTAGACCCACCCTAGAAGCATCTGAGCCAATAGCAGACTGGCAAAGGAACACGTAGCCAATCCCATACTTCAAGGTGTGAGGTAACACTAGCTACTCTCTGGGGAAGCAGCCAATGAACAAACATCTGAGGCTCGAGTGTACACAGGACTGTGGAGTCTAGCCTGCAGGTCACTGAACTCGCGAAATTTTCCTATCCCTACCAATAAGATCTCTGCAGTTCTTTATCTCAGCTTCTCGCCAGTTTATCATGAAGTACAGATGTTATTCTTCTTATTCGACGCTAACGTCAAGGCCCTGATTGGCTGATGCTCGACGCGCCGCGTCGCAGCCCTCTATTGTGAAAACCGCTTCAGGAGCAATGGCGACCCGGCGCGGTGGCCGCACCAGACTCCGGAAGAACCTCGCAGTTAATCATTCTCTGCCTGAGTGGGGAGTCGCCTTCAACGCCAACAGCCCAGCAGAGCAGCCGAGCTAATTAGCGACACCCTCCTCACGGCTCATCGCGCTGCTATTGGCTCGCGTGGCAGGGGGTGCTTCGTCAACCGCTGAGGCAGCGACGCAGCCTCCCCCCCCCCCTTTTCCATTCTCACCCGGCTTCCTAACAGGGCCGCGCGAGGGGTCAAGCGCGTGATATCTAGACGCCTGAGGAATTTACCGAGCTCAATGACTATACGCTGTTCACGGTAAAATGAGCAATTTTGAAAGTCCCCGATTAGGATCTACTTGTATGTACGGTGTGGTTAGGATCTACTTGTATGTACGGTGTGTATTCTTCCGCCTAATGTAAAATTAACATTGCCATGGGCCTCGTTACTTTATTCATGCGTCCGTCAAGTTAAACTGATATTCTCACGAAAGTAAATCTTTTACAGATCTGCTCACTTTTCCGCTTCGATTGCATTAAAAAAATAACAGAAAACGAAAGAAATAATTTTAGTTATCACAAGTGGCTACTTAACACGTTTTATTTTACGTTTAGATATGGAACTAATTTCTCTCCATCGTTACCAACTTTATTGGGCGCGTATCACTCAGTACGCCCGTTGAAATACATGCAGGTAGGAGCAGTGATTTTTTTCTAAAGTTGAGTTGAAAATTGCTCACTTTGTTGTGAACATCCGTTAATCACGTTAGATTCGTGTGTACAAGTACCCAAGCTTCGACTTTGCAAACGTGAAGTTTGGCCCCGGCAAGCATTATACGTAGAGACGTGCAAAGTTCGCGTTATTAATCTGACAGCAGGCTAAACTCCAAGTTGCTGTACGCTCGTTCAACTTCTGCCATTGGTTACCCATTTGAGTGACAGAACCCGAAGTACTCTTTTAGCCAATAACAGTAGTTTAACGGTAGAGTGACGAATCACCTATACCTCGGTCACACAGTTTATATTAGTCATCAGCCAATCTAATAACGGACTCCGTTCACGTAGGTATACGGCAGTCACGTCTAGCTTGTCCCGAATTTTGCACATCTGTAATTATTAGAGATATGCAAATTTCGTGTTGTTATTAGGAGGCACGTTGAACTTAAACACACGTACCTTTTGGACTAAACTTTATTTGACACACCTTGGGTAACTGTGCGCCAATAAATGAACACATCACAGGTGTGCACCCCCAATCACGTGGAGTCAGTCAAAAAGGGGCGTGGCTTCACATCTATGAAGCAGCCAATGGAGAAATGACGCCGGCTCCGGTATACACAGTACTGCGAAGTTCAGCACGATGCCAAATAATAACGCGAATTGTGCATGTTTATACTGATTATAAATATATTGAAGTGGCCCGTAGGGACAAAACAATCGAGCACGGCCTCACAGGGAGTCTCGCGGCGTCGGGCGACGCGCCAAAGCCTCGGCGTCTCGTGCGTACGTCGCGGTGTTGACGAAGCGATTGGCCTCTTGGCAGCCGGTCTTGCGCTAGCCTCTCGCCCGCGTCACTGCCCTCGTGTGATTGATGGCTTCGCGGCAAGCTACCGCATCGCACCGATCGATTCCTCCTCCGCCACCCCCGAGGTCTCGCCGTCCACGCGGCAGTCCTGGAGACGCCCTGCGTCCATCACTGCAACTTCGCATGCGGGACAGCACACGCCCATTGTTACGTCTTGACTTTCCAGTCAGTTCATACCTGAAAGGGGCTATGGGCGTAGCTAATTAATTTGTCATGATTAGGTATAGGCTATTCACTGTAAAATGAGCACTTTTTAAGGCCCTCCGAACAGGCATTAACCACTAATAAATATGTCTTATTGCAGCCTCAGGCATTAATTATTTAAGGGAGGTGAAATGTATTGAAGTGTAAACATAGATTCACATAATAAATGAACACGAAGCCGTCTTATTTCCCTGTGTCAATATAGCCACAATATTACTATGGTTTATGCACACCATCTTACTGAAAAACGTACACGTAACCTGCCCGCAGTACATGCGTCACACAATGCCAAGTTCCCTGCCATATGTATCTGCTGCTCGTGCTGTAGGCCTATTCCAAGTAGTGTTAGCAAAATATTAGCAGACAGGACATTACCATGTGGCACTGAATAGAAAATACGTGAAACCTTGTGTATCAAAGGTAGTGTACTATTGAGCTGTTTGCATAACCATACTCTCCCATAGGCTTATAAAACAATGTGAAATAAAAGTATCGTGTTTTAGGTCAGGTATATTGATGGCAAAATTTATTACGACTGAGCAGTGTGATAGTAGAATATTTCTCCCCTGAGGAAAACGTCTGCCTGCCCCTTGCAGGCTCGAGGACCAGACGTTCGATGCGAAGAACACTCACCTTAGTTTACCACACTTACTTGAGACCAGTGACCATTTGTCACACTCTGAAAATTATGCAACTTACTTACCATAAGGACATGCAGAAATTATACAGAACTGGGTTTTCAGTGAAGGCGAGGAAGTGAAAACAATTAATCAAGCAAAAAGGAAAAGCCGTCAGACAACATAAAATTTCCAGCCAAATTATTTTTATTTCAAATTCAGTCCCTTTAATTTAATTGATATGTATTCTGGCTGTAAATGAAACTAACTTAATTAAATATCCTGAATGGCAATAGCAAAATGGTTTATGAAAATCATTCAAACTAGCAATGCCGATAGGAAGTGGTCAGATATAAGCTCGTTAACAATACCCTTATTTAAAAAAAAACGTAAACTAGCCTGACGTGTCAGTTTGTCACTTCCAAAAAATATCACTGAACGTCTGAAATTATTACTCGAAAATTAAACGTGGCTCAGCTTAGCGGCAGAACAATAAAAACTCTGTCTCGCAGGTTAAATTATGTTTAAAATATGCTTGTTCTTAGCTGTTAAAAACGCCGTTCCAACATGGCGTTGTGTAGAATGTTCTATTACAAATGGCCGCTCTCTTAGGCCTATACGACGTGTAGACTAAACTCGTAGGAAAACTAGTAGAGTAGAAAAATTGTTCACTTGTAGGATGATACCATTTGTAGTAGAAAGCAGGACGGGATCTCAGGAAAATGGAGTAGTATTCAAACTTCGTAGAATTAAGGTGTTTCTTAACGTGGCTTACAGCTCACGGAACAACACAGCGTCTAACTGACTGACCTGAGCTCCTAGACATCTGCTTACAATACGGAGGGACTTACAGTACACTTCCTCTAAGCAGAAACAAAACAATATTAATTAAATAAGCTGTAGAGACTAAAACACACTAACATACTACTTAAACAAACCTATGCTACCTCCAACTTCTGGCCATGCGTCCTGACTTAGGTCTTAACCCGTTGAAAGATGGCGGCAGAGAGAGCGATCTCCTAACTGAAATTACCTGCATAGCCCTACGCTATCACGCTTGCCAATGGGGGTGCAGGATTCGAACCTGCCAGCCAATCGGACGGCTTCCTACTCAAACAGCTAATCTGACACACTCCTAACGGCCTAATTCTCTGTGTCAAAGAGTTACGGGTCTTGTAGAAGGTAATAAAAATAACACAATTGATTCTCTGAAACCATTGCAATGGTGTGAGACCAAGAAAATTAATGCAACTATTGAATTATGAATTAAAATACAAACAAAAATAAAATCTAGCAAACTAAGCAATTTAAACATAAATTATTGCCATCCTAACATCTAATTATTCAAAATCCTAAACATACGGAAATTAATAAACATAAATAAAAATGAAACATATGAAAAAGGTATGAAAATTACAGTGTTTGACATCTACAGTGTAGAATGAGTAAAAATATATGTAGATTATAATAATGAATGCAGAAATGGCAAAAGTTTATGTTACAGTATTCACTGTGTATATAGGTCACATTGCATTATTTATATTAAAAAGCAGCAGCAAGATGGAAATTGGATGGAAGCCAAAATTTAGAAGGGCCTTAAAAAGTGCTCACTTTACCGTGAACAGCCTATAACTACTTTTCCTCCATCGTTACCAACTTTACTGGATGCATGTCGCTCAGTGCACCCGTTGAAATATACGCTGTTAGGTTCAGTGACATTTTTCTAATGTTGATTTCAAAAGTGCTCACTTTATCGTTTAGTAGTTAAGTGGAAGAAAAACGCATGAATGAGTGAAGAGATTTGGACGGCTCTTAACATCGGGGTCTTGAGAGCCGATGAGGGTGATTGAGGTGAGAATGGAGGAGCGCCGGAATGAAAGGGCGGGGGAAATGGGAGAGCCCCGAGAAAACCCGCCGACCAACGGCATCATCCGGCACGATTCCCACATGCGAAAATCCGAGATAACATGGCCGGGAGGCGAGCAGGCTAACCGCTCAGCCACCGTGGCCCCTTATAAAACGTGTGTTTCAGGTGGATCAGTCCCCGCCATCTTTTATTTTCACTATTTTGGTCATAAGTTCCATTTAAGAACATTTAATGAAATTTTTCGCACTACATGACATAAATAATAGCTCCTTAAGCTTAACCAACATATTACATGTCTATATAATTTATTATTTTTTCACTAGTAATTTAAGGCAAGAAAATAATTTTTTTTCTTGATTTCGGTTACAGAAATGGACCTGGCAATAATAGTCTAGCAGCAAATGTTTTAGAGCATGTGCATTGTAATGCCCTACGCTTTGTCGAATTCAAAATCTGTGATGCAATTTACGACGAAAATTCCAAAAATCCAAGATGGCGGGGACTGATCCATCTTCAAACAATCTGCAAAACAATTCGAGGACAAGGTAGGCGGGAACCTTGAACGCCGCCCGAATCTCTCCACTTCATTTTCAGTACCTTCTGTGGCGGCGTGAAGGAGCTGGCTTCCTTGTAAAGGGACACAGCGAGAAGTCAAGTGTTTTGTTTCAACTCGCTGGTCCAGCCGAGGGTGATGGTTCTGTGGGGGGGGGGGGGGGAAGGGGCTGGAGGTTGACCAGCAGCAGAGAGAGAGAGGGGGGGGGGAGAGCAGCAGCTGTTCTTGGTTTGCGACGCTGCTCGATACTTGGGAGAGAAGCGACTTGAAACTCGCCGCGGCCACGAAGCTCTCTCCAGCCGCTCTGTGAGTTTCCTCTGCAAACAGCCGGGGTGAAACTGTCGCAGTGTGTGTAGGTGTGTGCGTGCGCGCGTGTGTGTGTGTGTGTGTTTGCTCGAGACCCCGGGAGCTTGTCTCGGGAGGATTTGCTCGGCGGAGCCCCGCTTCCAACCAGCAGCGTGCTGCTATAGCGCCGGCTCAACGCCACTTGCTCCAACTGTCGACGCTGTTTCCGCCCCTTCCCCTCTCCTATCACCTCCCCTCCCCTTCCCTCGCGTTCACGTTTATGTGTCTTCTCTCTCTGCGAATAATTTTACCGTTCCTTAGTGTATTACCCTCAGATGAACAGCTCCCAGGCGCTACCCTGGGAATCCTGTACAAGAATGCTAGCTTTGCAGCATAAAATATGTTTGATGGGTGCGGAGGGGGGGGGGGAGGGGGTTAGCTTCTCCTCGCCTCCGCAATCTAACTGACAACCAACTGGGTGGCCAAGGTCCCTCACAAGGGACCGATCTACCCCCGCGCTGAGGGAGTAGCGTCCCAGTGATGTAAAATGGCTGTGGCCCTCAGATGAACAACTGGACTTTGTCCACGGTCTACGTTGACCAAGGGAAAATAAAATACGCAATAAAAGGAGAGCGTATTTTTAACAGCCGACCTCCCGACACCGATCTCGGGTGCGGGAGGCTCTGGGTTCGAATCCCGGGCAAGGTATGGGCGTTAATGTAAGTTAAGTTTTAAGTTAATCCGTATGTCGTCCCCCGCCAAGCTTTAAAGGATTTAACCGGGGGGATGTTAAAAAAACCGTATACAATACAATTTTCACTCGCTGGAAAGAAATATTTTTTATACTACTGAATTATTACACAACGTCATTTTGATATTTTATTTGACACAAGTTGGAACAATCTATTACCTAAAATATTCAGGCGGGCCTAAAAATAGTGGATTCTGTCACAGCTTCACACGGAACTTGTTAAAATGGTTTTGCGAAGCGCGAGTTGGCCCCGCGGCAAGAGAACGGGAGAGGGGAACGACTGTTGGGCCGCGGTTGCACGGGATGCAGAACAATTTCGCTCAAACAAGTTCAGCTATTGAAGAGGTTACATTACCTTCGAAAGAGTTCCGATCGCAGTTCTTTCTCGTCCAAAGTGAACAGTTTTCATAAGTCGTTTCGAATGACTTCACTACTCTGCTGCGCTCCTATTGGCTGCTTCCAAGTAAACAGGCAGTGCAAAAAAAAATTGCGGAATTTGGTGGGAATTCATGTGCACTTGTTGAATTAACTTAAGTTTAAGGGTGAATGTACTAATGCCCACTTATTATAGCTTTACAGTAAAGGTGCAGGTTTCATAACAATTAAAAAGATCAATAGTGATAAATGTTGGAGGCTATTATAAATAAATGTCATACATTTTAAGTTCCATGTTGGTTGAGGTTAGAATTGCCATAGATTTCATTCTGCTTTGGGCGCGTAACCGCGGAAACACGTTCTGTTTTCAAACTTGTTCAGACATGGCTACCTGGATGTGTTTAACAGCACTCGTATAACCACGGCCTTAGACGAGCGGGCAGCTCTGGGGTAAATGACAGACAGGTGAACTACGTGTCGCATGCCAGCTGGCGGGGATGACACGGCGAAGGAGGGAGATCGATCCGAATAATGACGTCACGTTTCTTTATTGCCGAGTAATCTTCCGGTCACCACGATCCCTCTTCGCCTCCTCTCCTCGCGGGCCAGCCACAGGATATATTGCACCCGGCTTGTTTACTCGAGTCGGCCCGGGGGCAAGCAGGACCTGCCACCTCGGGCTGCCACTGTGCGTGGCAGGTCCCCCCCCCCCCTCCTCCGACAGCTTTTTGTTCTTCTCGGTTGTTCGATCGAGTTCCGGTGCAGGCTTTCAGAATCTACATTTTTAGGGCGTCAGATACCAAAAAAAAAAAAAAAAAAAAAAAAAAATTAATAATTTAATTTTTTTTTTTAATTTGTTCAACTTGTATGCATTGTATGCAATGCCATTTTCCTAAAATAAAAAAAAATTCTGCACATCATATTTTATAAAGAATTGGATGTCAAATGCAATTATTTTCCGGTTCTTCTACTGTCATTATAACTAATACGATTTAAATTGTACAAATGAAAACAATTACAAACTAAACTAATGCTGTGAGCTACCACGTGACACATATGTAATCACCAACTTACAAACAATATATAGGTCCTATGAAAAAAGAATAATATAATGAAATTCTTACATATTTTTACACTTATTAATGCACAAAATGTTATTTTTGATTGTATTTATATATATCAAGCGGTAACCACGGCATTACTTTACGTAGTAAATTTTTTCGTACAAATTGGCTATAGGTTATTTACGGTAAAGTGAGCACTTTTTAATGCCCTCCCAGCCGCCGTTAACCACTAATAAATGTATTTTATTTCAACTTCACACGTTAAATTTTGAGATTTACGAAATATATACACTGTGTTTATTAGTCACATGGCAATGTTTATGTTAAAAAGTGGCGGAAAGATAGAAATTGGCTGAATGGGAAATTTTAGCCGGGCGTGAACAGCCTATAGTATTTATTATTATGGCTGCACCAAAACAGAAAAAAAACTGGACTTTAAATCAAATTACTAAAAAAATTTAAGTGCAAATTTTTTGCCTAGGAAAATGTAATTACATACAATGCGTACGAGCAGAACAATGTTTGGTATTTTTTGGTATTAAGTGCCTTTAAAGGCAATGAGTGATAGAAGCAATAAAACCGTTTTTGAAAGAATTGTTCGAATGCGAAGAATAATTTGCTGTTGTAAATTTGCGTTTGGATTTCGTTTTTATCTTATGTTGATGCGTTGGTTGGAGCTGTGTTCGTTGAAGTGGCCCTAATTTGCCATTCGCACAATGCAGATTACAGTGACGTAATTGGTGTATTTCATAAATCCCTTCTGTGTGCTATTTTAAAATTATAATGTACATAAAAACTACCTGCTTGAATCCAATGAATGTTATGGGTGTTGTGGAATATGCATATGTGACAAATATTATATGATACTATGTAAAATAAATACTTTACTAGGACAATTTTTTTTTGTGTTTTTAACTCAGTAAACGTCATAATATTTGGAATATTACAGTAAAATACCTTTTATCTGAAAAAGGATAATATCTGTGGTGTTAATTGTTAGGAGAGGACGGTTCTAGAAACTTTTTTTTTATGGGAAATGGTTTTTGTTTGTACAGGTTGCATAATATATTCTCGGCTTGTTATAAAATATTAAATAAATGGGTATAAATAGTATCACATGGCAGCAATGAAACGGATGTGATGACATCAGAGCAACCTGAACAACAACATATTTGTGCGTAGTTGGGAGGGAATCACTTCCCATATAATTAAAAAAAAAAAATCATGAAGTACAGTGTCAGTTATACTTATTTATAATACTATATTTAGAATTCAATTTTAATATTGTTTATAACTCGTCAGGATATATTTTTAAGATAAGATTCAATGTCACAACTGTTTGTTGTCTTCCAGCCAGCTTGCTAAGAAACAGAACTGTTGAACTTATTCGTTCCTGTCAACATGACTGTAATAATCCAAACACTTTTTTACATCTTAATAAACGCAGCTGACAGTAAAAGTATTTTTAAATGTTAGTTTAAAAAATACTCAATGAACTTCTAACAACTTACAATTGCTTACGTTTGACAAAACGCTTTTCGAAATATTTAAAAAGTAAAAAATTTAAAAATAACTTATTGATTTTTTGCAACAACGTTTGGTGTTTAATTTCAAATTGTGAATAGTTAACATACAGATATTGAATTTTTGGCTTGTTAGACGTTAAAATTCAGTTTCCAAGCCATAAAAATAGGAGTAACGCGGGAATTACATTAACAGTGCATTTTCAGTCCGCGTGGACAATAGCCTTTTTGAATTTCCTTTCTCCGCATCTCGATCAACTCGCACAATTTAATTTCCATTCTATCAACACACATCACCTTGTTTCTTCCTGACAGGTGAAAAATGGGAATAACTCACTGTGTTCGAAAATAAATAAAATAATGGGACACAGACTCGAACCATCAAATGAACGGTCTCCCGTAGAAGGTTGCATAGAAATTAATTTATAAAATTCGGCGATAAAATATTCACAGGTAGAACTCTCTGGCGCGGAACTAACGCATACACAAGCTCGAATATTTCTATCGACCGGCAGAGGGTAAGTGTAGGCCTACATATGTCCACATCTTGCATATCCCGTAGTCCGCTCACGGTTACTTCCAACTTTTCTGAAGCCCTGCTAAAGTTCTACTTCCAGGATATTCCTCCGCCTCGTGTAAACAAAGCTTAACTAAGTCTAGAAAATTACACCAGAGGGACAACGCACCGCATTCTTGCGCGACCAGTAAAATAATATTTTACATAAGAACTATTTCTGACTAGCCAATAACAACATACCTATTTCCTCTTTCTGTTTTTAATCACATTAATTATAAATTAAATAGTATAATCTATATAAAGAATACAAGTAAAAGTTAAATTTAACGAAAAATAAGACTCTTTTCAGTTGACAGAAGTATAAAATGCTCGTAATAAATAAAATATTTGTGAAACAACCAAACACATCATGCATGGCGTCATTTTTCAAAGGTTTCTTTCAAAAAGTGTGAATAAACAGTGAATAGACTATACTATTATCTTTAAATGTATTTATGAGATGGGTTGACCCACGACTAGCGGGCTGGCCTACTAAACATGCGGTTCTAATTCGATGCCTGAAGGGGTCGTACCCGGTGAAATAATAAACTTTTCTCAAACTCTCTTTATGGTTTTTCTAGACAATTTATTTCTCCCATAAATGGACACATTCAAATTTTCATTTTCACTCAAAATGTGTGCCACTTAATTAATTTCTTTCATTAAATCGTTTGGCCCAAAACGTCCATTAAAAAAAAAACTAGCAGTTATTTTGTTACAAAATATTTTTAATCGCCAAAACTATTTTTTGCTGATTTATTTAAAAAGAAAGTACATAACAGTAAAAAAATAACTTGTAATATAATTACAGTTGCTTACGAAAAGGGCGTCTTTTAAAATGCTAAGAACTGCAAGAACACCTTATTTTGAATAAGCACAAAACCTTGCTAGAAGAATGATTTTGGCGAATTGGGGCCAATTGAGTAGGGCGGCGGAGACAGGATCTGTTCTTGCTCTGTGATTCCGGTTCCCCTGCAGCCATTTTCCCCTTAAAATTTCCTTTTTCGCCTCAAGATTTCCCGTTTTTCCCTCAAAAAGGCACAGATCTCCCCCCCCCCCTCCAGTTGCTAAAACCTGCCGCAGAAAGGCACTTTTCGATCCGTCGGGAGAATTTTGGAGGCTAGCTTATCGAGAGCAGAGCTGTGGCGGCCATATTGGTTTTATAGACATAGGTATGCCATGTTGTGACATCACTCGACCGCCATGTTGGATGTCGATGACCTTAACCTTTGACCATGACCCCATGACCATGACCTTGGATGACCTTAAACCCAAAAATTCGCAAAACTGTTCTAAAAATTCCCAAAAAATTACTAAACTGCTAAAAATTATTTTAAAATTATTATTTTTTAAACTTATATTTCCGGAGGAACCCCTACAGCAACACGTCCATCAGTCGACTGACCCCCACCACTAATTGCTATTGGTTAATTAGTCTGCAGGTCACCACCCATACTCATGTCATCATATGCCGCCATCTTGGATTTCTTATTTGTCATTTGTTTATACATTGCTAGAAGCCGCCATCTTGAATTTCATACGTTTTCATTTTCAACACCTAGGTAGCGCTTGTGTATTAATTTACCCACCAGGCGAGCTGTCGATTTAGCTACCAGGTAGCAGCCAAATTTGTTTATGTTTTTTAACGTATAGGTTGTACTGTCGGCACCCCCCCCCCCATACTGGATTCTACTTTCAATGTTTAGGTAGTGCTAATTTATTGATTGTGCAGCCTGCTATCGGCCTGCAAAGTACATAAATTGCCATATTTATTAATTTTTGTCTTTTTTTCAATTTATATTTATTAAAAATAATTTTAATAAAAAGCGGAGAGTATTTTAAATAAATAAAAGACAAAAAAATTTCTTCAAAAACTAATTTTATTTAGTAATATACAAAATGAATAAAGAACAGGTTTATTAATTGCAATCTTCTGTGTTCGCCGCTCGATGCCCGCATCGTCGATCCAGGATTTGTAGCGGGCTGGGAAACTCCACCACTTGATATGACTGATCATTATTCCATTTCAGCACCTTCTCAACCATATACACATCAGGAAACTTTGTAGGCAGGACCTCTTCTGTGTAAAAACCACCATGGATGGGAACGTTATTCAGATCCTCGAGAAAGTAGGTCCTCGGAGCATAGTCGTGTATACGTCGATCACGAAAGATTTCGGGGCTCCAATTCGCTGTGAACCCTTTCTCGAAGATGCCTTTCTGTTTGGAGATGCACACCAGGTCACCAACCTTGGCCTTAGGCTTGCGGAGGTCCCTCCTCTTCGGAATAGCATACACGGCTCGAAACATGGAGTTTTGGGGGTATATCCAACCACTTGTGGTTTGCCATTCGCAGCGAAGTGCCTCCACATCTTACCCATCAGAGTCCGGTTGAACCTCTCGACAACAGAAGCTTTGAGATTGCTGTACGTGTAATAACGATTTTTGTTGTGTTTCTCCATCAGAGCCTTACAATTTTCGTTGTAGAATTCCTTGCCCTGGTCGGTTTATAGATTAGTCGAGATTAGTCCGCTCAATACATCTGCCATGACCTCGGTGAAATCGTGTGCATTCTTCGAATTGACTTATGCAATGCCTTTATTCCTTTTGGAATCAAGTATGAGGTAATGAAATGAGTATCCAGATAACTCAGTTCATTTTGCTCTCGTTGTGCGTATAAAAAAAGTAGGATGTTTCCGCTTCAAAATCGAACCGAAGGTGTAACGTTTAGAATATTTCGTCTACGATACCTTTAACTGAAGTTGCTGTGATTTGGTATCCTGTTGAAAAGTAGTGACGGCGAACATAGTGGCGCGTATGCACGTTGCTAGACAGAATTCGTGCTTTCGGTAAGTAACTCTCTATTATATTTATCACGAGACCATCGGTCTTGAGAGCCGATGACGGCGAAGCATGGTGAGCATAGAGCAGCGCCGGAACGCAAGGGCAGAGCGAAACGGAAGGACTCTGGTAAAATCCTCCGGCCAGCGGTATCGTCTAGCGCGATTCCCATGTGTGCGAAAATACGGGAACGACCTCATCGGTAATCGAACCCAGTCAGTCTAGGTGTGAAGTGATCATTCTAGTCGCCGTGCAATAGAACATGGATTTTAATACCTACTGAGACATTGATGTGTGTTCTTTTAACACTTTGAGTGCCGAATATATGTACAGGCATTCAACACAAGTTAGAAGTAAGTGACACATATCCGGTGAGCGAGGAAACGTCTATACACGCACATCTATCTATATAGAGAGACCTGCATAGTTCACGTTATTATTTAGGGACAAGCTAGACGTCATTGCCCTATACGTTTCTGAGCACGACCCGTGATTTAGTTGACTGTGTTACAGGTGATAGGTCACTCTGGTGTTGAACTGTTACTATTTGTTAAAATAGTCTTTCACGTCGGGCCACAAACACTCTCAGCCATTGAGGGACCTCAGTAGCATGCATAACGCATTGGAGTTTAGTCTGCTGCAGAGAAATAACGCGAACTTTGCAGGTCTCTGTCTATACATATACACAAACATCATACAGGATAAGCCACCCGCGCCTACTTTTCCGTATCTATGCAACCCGCAAAAAACACTACCCGTCTAACATAACATCATTCGCAGCAGAACACCACGTGCGCGTTGATTCGTTGTCATCCGTTCAGCAAGCAGGGAACGGTTGGTGTTATGTCAGCAATGCGTTGAGAAACAGTCACTTAAAAAAACAGATTATTGCGATGTATACCGCATTTGTTGGTACATGGCGGTTTCGTCCGTAGTAACTCACATCTGCCTCGCTTCGAGACATTGTAATTATTCATGTGACATGCGATTACAGTCACCGCTTTACAGTGCTGACAAAAAGTAATCAACGCACACGTTCTTGCGGGACTTGGCTACACGGGAAACAACTATATTACAGTGGAGGCGATATTGTGGTAGATGGGTAGTATTGAGTGCGGGTTGCATAGAAACGAAAAAAATTGGCACTGGCGAGTCACACGTGTGTGTGTACGTATATATATATATATAGACACACACACACACACACTGACAACACAGTATGGGAAAACCTCACAAGTCACTCACTTCAAGTACTTGGTAGAAACCATCCAACCCACGGGACTGAACACAATCTCCAACACAGAAAGAATAGCCAAACTACAAAAGGCGTACAAAATTACATGGAACCACTATATAACAAAAGAGAGCAGTATCTCGTAATGCGAAACTACGACATTACAACACAGTTGTTTCACCGGAAGCCTGACATGCGACAGAAACCCACAGTAATCGTCAGGGGAATGAACTAAAATTCATGACATTGAGAAACAAGAACGAAAGATCCTTAGGAAAATCCATGGTGCGGTCCTCCGAGACGGGACTTGGGTCAGACGACCTAGAAAAGAATTATACGAAAACAAACACCATCACAGACAAGTTTAAGAAAAGACGCCTACAGCTCTACGGACACTTATGAAGAATGGATGAAGACAGACGCACGAAGGAAAAAAAAAATTCAATATCGTTTATACAAGTAAATTAAAGACCAATTGGATGAAAGCAACACAAGAAGACCTGGAACTACTGAAAATCTCAGAGGAAGAAATTTAAGGACAGGAAAAAAATTCAGAAATCTAATTAGAAACAAGAAAATTGAACAAGAACCGAAAAAAGAAATAATAGCGAATTAATGAAGAGGTTTTGGGAAGAAAGGATAAGAGAAAAAGAAAGTGAAGCAGTGATTGGCTGGAGTTCACACGCTCTCCTAAAGGGGAATAATCGGAAAAAATAATTATATATATAATTATTTTTTCCGATAAAATAATTATATATATATATATATAATTATTTTTTCCGATTATTCCCCTTTAGGAGAGCGTGTGAACTCCAGCATATATATATATATATTATATATATTATATATATATATATATATATATATATAGAAAGAGAGGAGAGAGAGAGAACGACAAAAAGAGAAAGAGAGCGATAAATGAACACATTTGTTAGTTGTTAGACTTGTCATGTTGATTGTGATCGTTGCTAGGGTTGTGAAGTTACCTGTATGTCTGACTTTTAAGCTTAAGGATGGACACTGTTAACGATGTACTGTTGCCGTATAACCAACTCTGGTCGCAGTAAGTGTCCCAGCCACGATGCCGTCACAAAAGGGAATGGCGCACAATAATTTGCTGTGTTGCGGATCTCATCTGCCGTTGTGTAGACTTCGTCCAGGAAACCTCCTGGAGCCAACATAAGGCTGCGCTAAGCGGCTTACAATCCTCCAGCGTAGACGCGCCGCCCCTTCCAAATTGCTCCAGGTTGTGCTCTCTCTCTTTCTCTCTCTCTCTCTCGTCCCAGGGGATCAGGCTAATGCGACAGGGGTTGCAGGGGCTGCTTCACGAAACTGTTATCTTCATGCCGTGCCCCGTATGCCACTGAGATACCACGTCTCGGCGAAGGCGAATGCATGCATCAGTGCGGTTCCTCTAAGCTTCGTGACAAATTGTTTACAGTCTATGCATGGTATCTTCATACTTTTCGAATCAAACCTTTGAAAAATCACCCCATATATGACGTGTTTGGTTGTTTCTTAATCATTATGTATCACAAGCTTTTATACTTCTGTTAAAATAAAAGTTTGTAATTTTTGGTTAACTTGAACTTTCACATTTATTTCACCTCAAACTGCAATTTATTAGTAATATGAATAAAAACAGAGAGAAAGTAGGTGTATTGGTAATGCCTAGTAATAAATAGTTCTCGAGGAAAATATTCTTAAAGTGGTTGTGTAGAAATACGGTGCGTTGGTCTTTTGATGTAATTTTCTAGTCTTGGTTAAGCTTTCCTTGCATTAAGTAAAACTTTAGCAGGGCTTCAGAAAATCTGGACTTAACCAAGGGTGGAATATATCGATTAGGTAGTTTTGAGTACTCCTTGACAGCGACAAGGCGTTATGTAAGGGTAGCAATATCATTTCGGAAATGGGAAACATTCGCCTGGAGTGATTTTGGAAAGCCCTGTAAAAGCGAAAACTGAAGTCAAGTTGGCAAGGCTGCAAGTCGAACTTGGGTCCTCCCGAACGTAGGGCGAGTGACACATAACTGCGAACAAAAATTTAACTATGGAGGTACGAGAAGTCAGCGCAGCGATTATCGTGTTTTGCAACAGCGTTGTTATTTTTTTTTTTTAATTTCTGACTAATATAAAACTCGACGAGGAAATGTGATGATGAGTCAGCAAGACAAGCCACCTTGATTACTGCAGACGACAAGTTCGGGAATCGCAATGAAATAAACGTTTCGTAATCCTGTAATATGCAGCCAAACACGGGGAACCAGAGGGTAAGGAAGGAATGCAACTGAAAATCGCGAAATGCCTACGGAAAAAGCGTAAATAAAGATCGGGATTCGTTTCCATTGCCTGTGGAGAAACACATGTGTTAGGCCAAAATTACACAGAGCAATATCACGAGATAGTGTAATTTTTGGGTAGGGAGTGATCTGTAAACATTAATAGTTGTTGATAAAATGTAGACATATTGTAATATCAGTATTTAAATTAAAAGAGCAAGAGATTTTTTTCGCTGTCTGTCATGAAACATGAGAGTTCTATCAAAATGTCATTCTTGACTGGACAGTAACATGTAAACGTTCATAGTTAAAGGCTGTTCACGATAAAGTCAGCACTTTTGAAAGAAATTTAGAAAAAAAGTCACTGCTCCTGTCTGCATATATTTTAACGGGCGCACTGAGTGACATGAGCCCAGTAAAGTTGGTAACGATGTAGTGAAAATAGTTCCATATCATAACGTCGAATAAAAGTTTTAGGTAAACATCTGTGTTAAGTGCGTTTTTTTTAAAGCATCGAAGTGTAAAAATGAACAAATTTTAAAATATTTACTTTTCCAATAATTTCAAAAGTTTCATTTGACCAACGCATGAATAAAGTGATGCGGCCCATGCCAATGTTAATTTTACATAAGTCGGAAGAATACACAATTTGTATACAAGTAGATCTTAATCAGAGCTTTCAAAAGTGCTCATTTTACCGTGAACAGCCTATAGTAAACACTAGCTAGTATTTTGAATGATGAAATGATATTATAATAAATGTAAACATGCTAGTCAAAATATACACGTATATTAAAAATATGTTTCAATAAATCCTATTCTTTGCTGCAGGACGACACGCACTTGGCTGTGACGTCGTAGATCAGTACCAGCGACAGCAAGTGCCTTGTCCAGTTCATGCAGCGAAAGGTCTCATCCAGCCTCCTTCTAACTGAGTCACATCAGCATACTGAATTTTAAACAAGACCGAAAAGGTAAACTAACCACTGATATTCTAGGATTGTCTAGTTTCAATTAACCAGTCAAGAACGCCACCTCGTTAGTTAAAATTTGTTTATCGTAGGTCCAAAAGCAGATTTAACAATTATTAAATTGAAACGATATTACAGTGTTATTTATATGGACAGTTTTTGTTAATATGGTATCTCACTAGAATTATCGTTTGCCTTTAATGCCTTGTAAAAACGCCTAGAAGACATTCCGAATATAAAGATTTATATGTGACAGTAAACCAGAGGACACAAGGACGTTTTATGTAAACACATATCGCTTGTTTGATCCTGCCAGAATATCCGGCCTCTATCTTCGCGCCCTCTATTTCTGTACAAAGGATGATGGATACAAACTTGAAGAGTGTGTTGCTAGGCTGGTCATATTGCCGACATCCGAAGCACTCTTAGGTGCAAGGCGCCGAGAATACTTACAGCTCAAACCAACGAACTGCGTCTTTCGACAAGGCAGTGTGTCCACGGGAGGCTTGTTTCAGTCTCGGAATGACTGACGTGTAGGGAAGAGTGTTTTTTCGCGAAAAGATTTCAAGACCAGTTGTACTCCAAAACACTTTTGTTCAAATGCACTTTCGTGATTGGATGATTTTAAATGTCGCGTGCCTCAAGTGTTTTTCCGCGAATCATGGACATTCAGTATCGTAGCGCTTCGTTACGATTGACCCAGTCAAATAGGGACATGTCTTCTCACGTAGAAACGTGGCCAATAAACAAAGGGAGTTGTGGTTGTGGACCTAGGATATTGAAGTCTAGCCTGGTCATAAATATTTTCGTGGAAAATACCTGTCTATACTGATATGCTTTTGTTATGGATTGACTGAGTGCGATGTCGTGGCAGCTTGAGGCCTGTAATCTGAATGCTTTCCAAATCGTCATCTACAAAAAAAAAAAAACATGTGTTAGCGGAAAGACGGAATGCAAGGATATAGGGTTTCATTCGCGTAACGGATCGGGCACACTATACAAACCCGCTGAATGAGAACCTCTGGCTTTGGAGCATGTATTCTACCTGACTTTAACATTTGGTGTGAAAAGTCTTTATGAATTTTTTCTATCAAGTGACACTTTTGGACCTATGGAAAGGTTTTCAGTACATCTATGGCACAGGAGCAACCAATTATAAAATAATTGGTGTTTTAGCCGCAGTCAACAACATTGCCCAGGAAAAGACGAAGTCCGTCTGAGACTTGTACCATAGACTAAACATGATGTAGACCGCTTATTCGTCTTCTGCGCATGTACCTAATATTGACCTACCCCAATCCTACACAACTATCAAAGTCACATGGTCAACAGTGATGAACGTGTTTGTTTGCATCTTAATTTTCAAATGACAAGCACTATTATATTAATAATTAATATTTAATATTTCGAATTTAATCAAAAAGCATTACAAACTGGTTAGAGAAAGTATAAAATATACATCTAGGCACTTGTTTACAAATCAGATTAATAACCTAAAATCCAGACCACGTTATTTTCGGTAGAAGTGTTGGCAGAAAAGCAGTCCAATGTTGGGACACCGAAATTGGTTGTGCGCAGCCAGCGAGATCGGTCTACCTTATCTTTAGTCTACGACTTGTAGAGCACCGACCATGATTTCGCCTATTCGGCAACATGCCAGACGTGAACGAGTATACTCGGAATAATACGTTAAGGGGTTAGCAAGTATTCTGCTGTTGACATCACCCGATTGGACACAGCAGAAAGCGCGGGATATTCAAATGCTTGGGAAATTTTTTACATAGACAAGCACTTGGCCTGCATCATGTCCACAGAGAGACGCATCACTGCTATAGGCTGTTCACGCTAAACCGAGCACTTTTGAAAGCCCTACTCAAATTCTGCATGTATGAACAATGTGTATTTTCACGCCATATGTAAAATTAACATTGCCATGGGCCTAAGCACTTTATTCGTGCGTTGGCCAAGTAAAACTGTGAAATTACTGTGAATACTTTACAAATATGCCATTTCTTACACTTAGACGTATTATAAAAGAAACAAAGCGAAAGAAATAATTCCATTTTCCACAAACGTTTACCTGACGCGTTTAATTCTACGTTAATATACGGAACTACTTTCTTTTCATCGTTACCAACTTTACTGGATGCATGCCACTTAGTGCGCCCCTTTAAAAAAATATTTTCAGTTGAGAACAGTGATATTTTTCAAAGGTTGATTTCAAAAGTGCTCACTTTATCGTGAACAGTTTTTAGCACACTGCAGCTACAGGAACCGAGGCATGTCCCTCAAGAATTTCAGTAAAACCTGAGGAGGTCTGGATCGCAAGAGTCACGTAATGTTAACGCAGAGTTTTGTGATGTTTGTAGGTATTCTATCCACTCCCTGGTTACTTTCCGAGTAAATGCATATACCGAGTATGTATCGTAACTAACATAAATATTGGTATGTTTGCCTGTCCGAACTGACCCAAGCTTTTCGTAAAGTAAAAAGATATTTCGGTCGATGTGTTTAGTACTTTCCTTAGAATGAATAACTTTTTATGGATTGCAGTATCGCTTTCAAAGTAACTATGCCTCCCCCCTTTTATTTTTTTTTTAGAATCTCGCCAGTCTATACAAATTTCAGTTAATTTCCAGTTAATACTTTTTCAGTGAATTTTAGAAAATTAGTATACACATTTATTTCTTGAAGTCTGTTGGATTCATGCTTTGTTAAATATTTCTTTAACTCTCAATAAATAAATATATTATTTTCCAAGGAGAAATTGGATTAAATTACAAATACCCAATTACGTTGTTCATAATCAGCTCTTGTTTCAATTGCTCATCAATTTTCATATAATAGGGTTTCCGCTTCCCCTGTTTTATTTATGTTAACATAAAACACCTTATTTTTGATTAAATTGAACAATTACTTATATTTTATCTATAAAGTATAGTATTTCATACACAAATTAATATGAATAAAAACTGTATGAAAGCATGTGTGTTGATAACGCCTAGTAAGAAATAGTTCCTATGCAAAGTAATATTACATTGAGTGCGCACTAATGCTGCGCGTTGTCCCTTTGGTGTAGTTTTCTACACCTGTTTAAGCTTTCTTTGCATGAGGCGGAGGAATATCCTGGAAGTAGAACTTTAGAAGGGCTTCAGAAATGTTTGAAGTAACCGTGAATTGACTTTATATAATGTAGTATTTGTTGGTTTTGTTATATTATATATTTTCTTATAGCTTATGTATATTATTGTGTAGTAAATATACCGCCTGCATGTAGTCCTACGAATGATTAGCATTTAAAGGAAAGAGTATTCATTTCATTGACTACCTACGTGGTTTGTAAGCTTGTTTCATCGTTTCTTGCGTGGCCATTTATCATTCCTTCCTTTCTTTCCTCCAACCACATTCCGTAACTGCAAATGAACAGAAATCCATATCGGTGATCTTTAAATATCCGGTTAAATTTTCCATAGTTAACTTTGCGTTAAAAAAAAGCCAATCATGAAAATTACTGATACGAAGTTAAGTTCTTATCTCTTTCACATATTGTCATTTTCGTCATCATCATCATCAGGGCTCCTCCTATGCTGACATTTTTCTGTTATTTTTTTTTTTTTGGTACGTATTCTTGATGCAGGACTCTCGTTGGGCGAAATGTGTTTTTCCTGCAAACAGACTGCGGAATGAAACAGGTCGTCCGTCTTCGTAGCGAGCTCAAACTGGGTCACGCTGTCAACAGCGTCATTTGCATCTCCTGTGAAGTAAATATCTCTCTACAATCCCGGGCAAGAGCTGTTTACGGTGAAAGTCCATCATCTTTTGTAACGCGCTAGGCTCATGATTTTTCGCTAAATAAACATATTGGTGGTGCCATTAACACTGCTCCTGGAAATTCTTATATTAATCGCACATGCCCTTATATATAGATTATATTAAATCATAATTTATAGCCTCCAGTAACAAGGATATTATTTTAAATCGTAAAACTTTTTTATGAATTTTGAAACACTTATAGTGACACATAATTTAAAATTTTATTCTATTATGTAAATATGTTGATACATTGAAAACTTCTGTGTACAATGAATAAAGTCAAGTTTCTGGATGGTATAAATGAGGGAATAGTACACGACATTTTCACGTAAATTTCATAGAGGTGTTGTGCCGAGGTGGTCCATGTATGAGCAAAACTTTAAATGTGTCCAGCTGTTCTTAATATGAATAAATATTAGCTGATCTGCAAACATAAGGGAATAACAGTTGACGGGGTATAAATAATTAACATAAACTCAAGCAAGATTTAAATAAATGTCCAAAATAACAACTCATTATTTTCGATCTATTTTTATGTATTGAACACACAACTTTAAGCCTAAAAATATGTTTAGTTTCTGCAGAAGTGTAATTGACTTTACACAAGGTAGTCAACAAAAAGGGTCTACCCGAATTAACATTAAAAATATGTACACAGAGCATACAAGTAAAGTGCTAATTTGGAAATATAAGTTCAATTTTTGCTGTGCGTCATGCGTAATATTCGAGCATACGGCATTAAGGAAAAATGGGTTTTAATGCTAACTGAGCTGAGTAGTAGACTAATAATAATACCCAAGTCACTCGGGTGACACTACATATTCCACCTTGTTGAATGGGTTTTCGCCAACGTAAGTTAATAACAACATGGCGTGAATTATCATTAATATATGGTGAAGAATATTAGGTCCTGAATTTGGAGTTTGTTAACGAACAGGAAGTATGGAGACAGGTTTTCGATTCCGGTATTCTGGTTCGGTGGTGTCTGCTGTGACAGTCCGTTTCAAAATAATTATGTAAAGTCTCGATGGCACATGATCGTTTAGTACGTGGTAGTAAATTTATAGCCTGTCCAAATACTATTCTTTGAAAATTACGCAGCACGTATTAGTACACAGCTACATGAAAAATTATTTTCATTTTTTTTTTCACTTATTGATTAGTAATTTTTATTTTGAACAACAGTACAAATACTTTTTTTTTTTTTTTGGCGATTGTTAATAGTTATGGCTATGACTGGCGATTTTAGTTTGTTACGTAATGCTCAAGTTTATTAGTTATGTTTACGACAGCTGTAACACTGTCTTGTGTCATTTTTTATGGTGTAAAATGGATTGTTCCAGTTATGTAGGTATAGAGTCACTATAACTCGATATGTTTACTTTTTGAAAATATCTCATACATTTTATTATTAAGGTAAACATATGCTAATTACGTCCCAGAAATTGCTTCGCAATTAACCTGCAAGCCACTAAACGTAGTTCTGCACTGCACTCACGATTTGCTGAAATATCCTAGCCTAGACTTGGTTACGTTGAAAATGAGAGGACTGACGATAAAGCTTTTCAAGCTTGCAGTTATGCATAATTTACCGCCATTTTTAATGTTGTTGTTGTCAAATTGGTGCATTTTCAGCATACTATATAAAATGAAGTTTTTTTAGGACACATATATGTTGCATTGCTATTCCTAAAAATGAGAATGCCATTGCATACAACCTTCTAAGTAGCAAGAAAAGATATGAAGCCCAGGTACTAGACATATTTATAACAATTTTTTCTGTCCTTTTATCTCGCACTCCTTTCTTCATATGCTTCCCTATAATAAATTCTTAAAATTTAAGGTGAATTCTAAATCGCATGGGTAACATCAGCTCTGCAGGGTGAGTCATCAGCTCTGCGACAAATTGCGAGAGGACGTTCCTTGCTATATTTCAGTTAGAAAATGTCTGACAACGAGCGCCAGGAAACCACTCCCAAGGGCAGGAAACCCTTGTGAAGTTGGGGTTGCAATTCTGAACTTTATTTAGTTACACTGAAACCATGTGATATTAAGGGATGAATTTCTGTATGCATGCCAAACAATTCGGCCTCTGTAACATGCAAGTAACCATGTTGACCTACCGCATACCCTACAGAGTAAAATGGGGGTTGCCACCCCTTCAAATAGTGAAAAAAGGGTATTCATACATCGTTACGTAAATTATGATCACGGCCAATGAATTACCATTGCAAGACGTAAAAAAATGACCTCTTGGTAAGAAAACCTCTAACGAATGGTTCGCGAGAAAACAGACCTCCAAGATATTAAGTTCCTCATAAGCATTACGTGGTATTCAATATCTCGGAGGTCTGTTTTCTCGCAAACCATTCGTCGGAGGTTTTTCTTATCAATAGGACTTGTTTCCAAGTCTTGCAATGGCAATTCATAAGCCGTGATCATAATTTACGTAACGATGTACGACGACCCTTTTTTCACTGAGGTGGCAACCCTCATTTTACTATGTAAGGTATGCAGTAGTTCAACATGGGTACTTGCATATTATAGAGACTGAATTGTTTGGCATTTCTGCAGAAATTCATCCCTTAATATCGCATGGTTTCGATGTACTTAAATAAAGTTCATATTTGCAACCCCAACTTCACAAGGGTTTCCTGTCCTTAGGAGTCGTTTCCTGGCGTTCGTTGTCGCACATTTTCAAACTGAAATATAGCAAGGAACGTCCTCTCGCCGTTTGTCGCAGAGCTGATGACTCACCCTGTATATTCAGACCCTAATATTTTAATGTTCTGTACAAACTTCGAAGACATAAAGAGAAAAACGAATATAATATTATATGCGCTTAACTTAGATTCATAGTTTCATTTATTTATCAAGCAGTATGTTCAGCCACTGAAATTGCTCTTTCCTATGTACAAGAATAAAGTGATACATTTTCTGTGTATAATCTGTGAAATAGCGGCTGATAAATATCACTTTTAATACTAATAATTTGGCGAATAAACTTAAAACACAAAATTACTTGATCAAACGTGTTCTTGTTGTACTATCACTGTTCACAAGGAAAAAAAGTGTTCTAATAAAATAATTTTTAATCACCTACAACTCACTCGCCCAACAAAAATACATAGTTTTCACGAACACTGTACACGTGATCACCATAATGTCGAAAATACTACAGAAAACAAAATGGAACTTAACGAGCATATTACATACTGCCATCCAAGCGGGAGTCAAAAACACACGGAATACCTCAAATGAATAGAGTTTTAAAGTTGCAATTGACAAATTTCCCTAAATAGGGAATGTAATAGGAAACAAATTACTTACATATTAGGTATATATATAGTATATTCGTGGTGTTTGAGATATCCAAGGTAGGGCACTTGTTTTTCGCGATAAGATTTCAGGACAAGCTGTGTTTGAAAACACTTTAGTTCAGAACCGCTTCCGTGACTGGATCAATTGAATTGTTACGTGTCTTATCTGTCTGCCCACAAAACATCGACGTTCAGTATCGCAGACACCAAATTCTTACTGGGTTACCGACGTAACGAGATTTTTTCCACGCAAAGAAAAACTGTCAATAGCCAAAGGGAGGCTGCAAGTCTGCATATGAGATATTGAAGCCTAACCTCCGCGTAAATTTTTTTTTCGAGGAAAAACAGGTGGCCCTAACGATAGGTCAGCGACACAATTTTTTCACGCATACCTAGAAAGTCGATCACATAAGCATTTATTTACAATGAAACTATGCTAAAAATAATATCCCATTCATTTTCACACTATGGCATAGGCCTATGTCTGAATGGGCGCGATTACGCTTTTAAAATCATTTAATTTTTAACATTCATCCGAATCCTTAAAATATTACTTAAAATATTTTAAATAGCTTAAACGTAACTTTGCGTACAATAAGAATGCATCCTGGTTTTTGCGTACAATAAGAATGCGTCCTGGTTTTTGCGTACAATAAGAATGCGTCCTGGTTTTTGCATACAATAAGAATGCGTCCTGGTTTTTGTGTACAATAAGAATGCGTCCTGGTTTTTGCGTACAATAAGAATGCGTCCTGGTTTTTGCGTACAATAAGAATGCGTCCTGGTTTTTGCGTACAGTAAGAATGCGTCCTGGTTTTTTGGCACACATGACCTTCAATTTTATTAACAATTACGCAACAAGACATTTTTGAGAATATTAATTTTGCAATACATTAATTGAGTGCATTTCTTAAATTTTTCCAAAGAGTTATAACTTGACTTTAGGGTTTGCGTTACAACGGCAGAATTTGAGACAAGAAAACCAACCACGGCCTTCTCACTTTCTTTAGGTCGCAGATTACAATACATTTTCTATGCAGTGAAACAATTTTTAACAGGCACAAAAATAGATTTTGCAATATCATATGACCGTTTTGAAAACTTGTTTAGCCATATATTAACCGTTTAGGAAAGCGCATATTTACTGTCACTGAAGACAAGGTTGAAGTGAGCTGCTTATATTCTCCACTACACCAATACTAGTTGTGTTGGTCTCTGTATGTCTACTTACCCTCTTGCTATTGGTCCTGGCTACGCCGGACACGCTTACAATATTCCGCAACGTTTGTTATTGTCTGTCCATCGGCCAATGGAGTCGCTTGTTGACTATGTGCCAACCAATCTGTCGTGACAGATGCAACATATTTCACAATTCATCGTGTTCGTTTGAGAAATTATTAAAATTAACAGTTTTATTCTTATGAATTTAAATGTTGACAAGTTGTAATTTTTTTTACTTAGTTTCCCATAGGGTCCAGCGAAACAACAAAACCATAGAAGTGTGAGATCTGTCTTCAAGAGCAAAATAAATTTTCCACATAAACGTTGGCCGAGTATGTACGTACATACTCCTCAAAGGGTTAAATTTGTAACAATACAGCGCGCTTCAGATGCAAGGGCAACCAACAGCAATCTCCTCAGAGTAGTACCTACTCTGTTTTTACAAAATTTTAGTTTGCCAGAAACAACTATATATCAAATTTTCAGTTACGTGCCATACAAAACTATAAAATCCTGATACAATATCTCGTTCAAATATTTAAAGTTTTACGGACTTTGAAAAACGACATTTATTGAAATGCTGTTTCGCTGTGATGTTCCACATAAACTATTCATATTTCGTTCGTTAAGTAATTGCTGCACGCATTTAATTTTACGTTTCGTTTGCAATAAATTCGACAATCCCTAGAGGCCAAGAAAAAATAATTGAATTGACATTGTTTTTTCCGGTGAACAATAAAACACTTCTGGGGAAGAAAAAAAAAATGTTAAAGCGTGCTTCCATTAATCTTCTCCTCGTAGGTTCTACCTCTTCCATTTCCTCTCGAAGAGAAATCTGCACGGAATTGCTTAAAAATGGCTTTCCACGAAGGGGTGGAATTGAAAAAAAGGGGGGGGGGGAAAGCTTCCAGTCAATCATTTCGTGCTACCTCCACCAATTTTTCACGTCCACGTGGGGAAAACGAAAGTTCTCCTACCCCTCCACTCCTTCCGCGTGACGCTCGTGATTTGAAACGCTGGGAACACATGCGCACATATGCGTATGCGCGGGCACGTGTTTGTTGTGTACACGCGTGAGTGCGCGTGTCAGATACAACTTGCAATGTGCTTATTCCAAGCGACGCATGTCATGGCTAAGCTGCTTTCTTCTCATTCTGTGCAGAAACTCCTTTGCATCGCGACGTACTCGAATACCATGGGACACAACCCGCAGATTATAATTCTGTTTTATAAATATAACGAGATTTGATCTTTTTTCAGTTGCAATACGAACATAGTGCAAAATATTTGCACCGACAGAAACATTGCTACGAGGTGACTCGCGTTCTTTTTAGAGTTCCAATAAAATTTTATAATTAAAAAATAACATTTAATAATTGGTCGAAAGTAATGAAATGTACAAATAATCTATTCCTTTTAAAGGGTGTTAACTATAAAGTGAGCACTTTTGGAATCAGCCTTAGAGGAAAGTCACTGCACCTGCCTGCATATATTTTAATGGGCGCACTGAGTGACATGCGCCCAGTAAAGTTGGTAATGATAGATGGAAAGTAGTCCCATATTTTAACGTCGAATAAAAAAATGTCAGGTAACCATTTGTAATCACTTAAATTATTTCTTCGGTTTCCTGTTTTTTTTTTTTTTTTTAAGTACATCGAAGTGTAAAAATGAGCTTATTTGTAAAATACTTACCGTTCTAATAATTCCACAGTTTCACTTGACCGACTCATGAATAAAGTTGCGCGGCCCATGACAATGTTAACTTTCCATAAGGTGGAAGAATACATAACGTACTACAAGTAGATCTTAAGCAGGGCTTTCAAAAGTGCTAATTTCACCACGACCAGCCCATACCAGTAAGGCTCGCCACACACCTTGGAAAAGAAAAAGTAATTTTTTTTTTGCCCCTAAACACTTACGGAAACATTGGAAAAGTTTTCTCTTGAACAGCTTACACGCACCGTTATGTCATTATAAAGTGATACGGGAACATGTAAAATTTTTCCGCGCAAAAATTTTATGTAAACCAAATCGCACTCAACTCTTAGTCTACATAGTATAAAACAGAGTCGCCCGGCCGCGCGCGTGTGTATTCGGTTAAGGCTTGTAAACTACTTGATGGATTTTTATGCGGTTTTCACCATCATTTAGAGAATTTATTGAGAAACTCACCAAGCCATAAGAGATACGCCAAATTAGTATACTACAGAATTGTAGATCTCAAAAAGATATACAAGAAGGTCCGCGACGGCAATTGTTTATCTTTTAAGGTTGACCCATAGTATTCATTTTTGTCTTTTAAACTTTTTTTAAAAACAGGCGTTCACTTGCGAAGACTTTTTGAACAACCCAGTATTAATCCTTATCAAATTAAATATGTCATTTACCATAGTCATTTAGTGTATATAATTACTGTAAACATAAACCACGCCATATTTGTAAATCGCACCCGAGCGAGGCCTGGGCGGGTCGCTATTGACTTGGTTCACAATCGGAATCATAACAGTTGTCATAGAACATAGGTTGTGTGCACGAGAATCGACCCACAACTGCGCATAGGTCGTGTGAATGAGACGTCCTGACATGGCGCATAAAGGAAATGGCTATATTTAATTTCTTATGCAGGCGCATAAGGTAACAGCCAATCAGGGTAGAGTGTAAAACTACCAACGAATTTTTTTAAAAATTTAAAAATGGAGGAACACGTATGCTGCAGAAACGAGATGTCGCAGATTATAAATTTAGAGGGGAAAAAACAAGAGGCACTGTACTAGCAGAAATTTTGAAAGGTTATCTACATCTTTACGATTACAGAAACCAAGGACGTGAAAAAAAAGTAGTGTTGTCAACTCTTTTAAATCACAAATAATTTTCACCACAATATCACGCTAAAATCCATTTTATGTATGTAAAGACAGACAAAACATTAAAATATAATTTACTATACTGCCGGTTGACGCCAGACACATCGCGAAATTTCACTGTCTGAAAAAAAGTAACACGAAGTTTTCAACCGTGAATAAATTTCACACAAGGTTTCTGATCGTCTGAATGTTCTACTGTTATGCCTGTTCTATGTCTATGTTTTTTTTTTTTAATGTGAGCCAACCGGTGCTACAATATATGAGCAGAATGGGTAGAGCAAGGGAGCTCAGTGACTTCTAGCATGGTGTAGTTATCGGTTTCCCAAGTCGACCATCAGAGATATTACTGTGCACTGGCAACGGGGAAGTCACGAACACAACAAAACCACAGCCAGGTAGGCCATGGTTGTTGACTGACAAGGACCTCCGAGCATTGAAGAGAGTGGTACAGGAACATCATGTCAGTCACCATGGGACACCATCATCCAAGAATTACACAATGCCATTAATTATGCAACTGGCAGCACGACGGCGTGGTTGGAGGTTACAAGAACTATCGCTCGAAGCCCAGGCATCCAGGCCTGGATTTAATGGGGGGGCTGGTGGCGAGCTATAGCTCAGGGTGGCAGAATCAGAGGGGCGGCATATTTACACAATAAAACCTTACATTACAAAAATAGTTTAGACTATCCGTTCCTCAGTTATTTTACAAATCAAGAACGATACTTAGAGTGTATATTACACTAAAAATATGGGGAAAACCAGTTGATATAATTCCATTCTTTCCATGCTGCCACTTTTTCCTGTATCTCTAATTTTTTCTGTCCGTTGGTTTGAGGGGACCGAAAATAGTACTCACGGCATTTAGAAAAAACTTAGAGGTAATTACCATTTCAGTTGAAATTACCCATGCAAATTATTTATATATGTTTCTCTGCTTTTATACGTGAAAAAGTAACATATTTAAATTGATTCTATTTCATTAGGTCACTGGCGGTGCTGATATTTATATTCGGTGGACGGTTACGAAGCAGAGTTGTTTAAAATTATCTAAAGTTAACCAACTCTTTCTCATGTTGCGAATTCTATGCCAAATCAAACCTGACACATTTCAAAATTCATGTTATAAAAAAAATCCAATTCAATGCAACATAATTCGTGCCAAAAATCCACTTTAATTCCTCGGGTGCTCGCAGACCGTAAATTTCTCCACTGTGCTTAACAAGGATTTTCAGATTATATAACAGTAAATTCCCCGCGTTTCTGTACGGGCCTGATATTTGTTTTAGTAATGGCGCAACGCAATATGCTTTTGTCGGCCAAATTGAAACAGGGAATTCGGCGAACACAGCAGCTTTCATGCTGCTATCAAAAGCCGGGTTAATTAACAATCTGCCACGAGCGAAGCTCTACAGAAAATGGCTTTGCCAAGAGTGAACTTGGAGCACTGGAAACACTTATAAGGCGAAATCATTATTCACAGTGTAATTCAAACGTTACGTACGTACAATACTCGGAAACCATACGTGATAAGATATCAACGCCCGTATGTCTGGCCACGAACATTTGCATTACATTACGTGTTTAAGGAATAGGTACAGGCATGTTTTTTTTACAACATCGACTTCTGTTTTTATTTTGTTCGTGCAGCAATGAATACAGTAGCGGTAAAGCAATCGAATGGTATGTTATTATGCTACGTAATTTCCCGCTGACGTTCTTTGAAACAGAATTCTCAAAAATGGCGTGAAAACATACATCCATTGAAAACAAGCTTCGCCTTTTCGTTGTCATGCAGAGTGATTTGCACATAACTATACTGTATATGCTGTGCCTCTTTCGTTCGATAATTGGTTATTTTATTGTTTAGCTCTCTCTAAAGAATTTTCTAAGTATCGTTTAGTTATTTTTAAAACAACGGAGGATTTTAGCTTACTTCCTATGCACGTGTGTTTATGTCAAACGTTTCCTGTTGCATACAACAATAATTAGCAAAATCATATTCGATTACTTTTTGTTGGGCTGTGTGTTGTCTATTTTAGTAGTAACTTATAAACCCAAAATAAATGCATATACTCGACATATGTACGTGTGTATATTATATATATTTACAGATATAAACATATATTTACACAGGATAATTAAGCTAAGATGTTCATCTCAAATATCTTCCAAACCGCTGAAGGTATCGAAGTTTTGGTTTTCAAATTCGTAAATGGCACTACGGGGCTCATAAGCCACCGTTCATGTCTGTTCTGAGATGTAATTACGTACTGAAATATCGATATCAACTTTAGCTGTTTTAAAATGGGAACACGCCCATTTCTCTAGATAGCATAGTACGTTATTAAGCGGCGAGTTCAGTTACGTGATTATTTTGAAAACCCGACGAGCCCTTTTTGAGATGTAAGGAGATGTTCATATGTGTATGCATTCGACTGTAGCTGTGGCGGAGAAGCTTGCATCATTATCACCATCATCATCATCATCATCCGCTAGATCTCCAGCAGAGTGTTCTTACAATGGTGACGTATGCGCTAATGATACAGTAACACAGGTATCGAACGCAGGCAAAAGATTGTTTGTTGGTGTTGTTTTTGATGTTACAGACAAAAAAAAAAAACTAGTGTTTAATTCGATGCTGATAGCTTGATTACAATTAATTCATCGAGCACTCGTGCCTGTTTCACAGTCCACTCTATCGGATGAAGCAACCTGCCCCGCGGCCCCATAGTGTGTCACTTGCAAGTGAAGCGATTTGGGCAGCTCTTAACAGCGAGGTCTTGAGAGCCGATGAGGGTGATTTCGTTGAGTATGGAGCAACGCCGGAATGAAGAGGCGAGGGAAATGGCAGATTCCCGAGAAAAACCCGCCGACCAGCGGCATCGCCCGGCTCTATTCCCACGTGCGAAAATCCGGGAATGACCCGGCCGGATATTGAACCCGGTTCGGCTTGGTGGGAGGCGAGCAGGCTAACCGCTCTGCCCCTATGTGTGTCACTTGTACACGCGGAAATCCAGAACCGGACGAAACATTCTAAACGTTCAATGTAGTTTATATGTCACAGCCGTTATTGAGAAATTATTTTTAAATGTTTCATAATCAGATATATCATGAATATTTTGAAAGGGCCGAGCTCACAACAGAATCCAACAGGATGGTCGCGTTCATATTAATGCAATTTTAATTAGCGTATAAATATTTTACAGCATTTATAAAACAAAAGTAGAATATCCGCTATACTCTACTCGAATATCGTATCTGAAGTCCAAGCTGTGTTCACAATAAACTGAGAACCTTTGAAAGTCAAATGTCAAATGTTTCAAAAAACTGTCGGTATTTAAAATTGTGACATTACGATAGCACGTAAACTGCCTGCACTTCCTGCGAAGAACTCCTGTTGACATTTTATTTTCCTCTAGATTTATTTATTTTTTTATGTAAATAGGCATTTCTCCATTTGAAAAAAAAACAAAAACAATGTAAATTTTCTCAAGAAATACCATTCTAATAATAATTATTAAAATATGTGTCTATGTTGCAAGTATTAGCCATTGTCTAAACTTATATTCTGTGAAACTATCACACTAATAGCGTCTTTCATTTCCGAAATCTACGAGGAGCAAATTTTAGGTTATTCATCCTATTGGGTTTGGCTGTGTGAGGGAACACGGCCGTTTGTTTTGCGTAAATACGTCTACGTTGACGCGCTCGGACGCCTTGGTGTTTATTTTGCGTTCCCGGCACCGCTTCACTCGATCATACGGGGTTTTATGGGTATCACTGGATGGCTTTTGAAATGCTCTTTCCAACCGTATTCGGGTTTCTGCATCTCGATTTGGCTCTTTGACGAGTATAGGCAGACGTTGTGTTAAGTTTTCTTAATTTTGTACATTAAACGCATACAATTTCACCACAACCATGAAACACGAATATTTTTATACGCGTAGTCGATTGATATTGACGAGAGCTGCCGATCGAAACTCAAAACGAACGTCGTAGCTTCTCGTAGTCAAAAGTTGCACTACGAGGAAGTTATAAGACACGGCGAAACGAACTCAAATTTTCGGCCCTCCCCCCCCCCTTTTTTTTTTCCATCTACATCTCGGGCGATGCTTCGCAGTCCTCACTCAACTTTACATATTATTTGTTATCGTCGGGTTTTCCGGATTGCCTCCCACTATGGTTGCAAATGTAAAGACGTATTAACGTCAAAAAACAGGAACAAAAATAGATAATTTTGGTATCCGTGAATTTTTACCTAGCACTGTTAGTTATATATATATATATATATATATATATATATATATATATATATACAGATATAAGCTATTTAAGGTAACATGAGCAATTTCGAAAGCCCTGCTCAAGGTCTACTTGTATGCACGTTGTGTATTCTTTTGTATTATGTAAAACTAACAATGCCATGGGCCTCATCACTTTATTCAAGCGTCGGTCACGTGAAACTGTAAAATTATCTTAAAAAAAAGTAAATATTTTACAAACCTGCTCAGTTTTACACTTATATGCATTAAAAAAAACAGAAAGCGAAAGAAATAATTTAAGTTACCACAAATGGTTATCTGACAATTTTTATTCGACTGTGAGATATGGGACTACTTTCCATCCATCGGCAAAAACGTTATTGGGCGCATGTCACTCAGTACGCCCGTTAAAATATATGCATGTAGGGATAGTGGCTTTTTCCTAAGGTTGATTTCAAAATTTCTCACTTTATCGTGAACAGCCTTTATGGGCAGTGACATTTTTCGAACGCTGATTTCGAACGAGCTCAATTAACCGCGGGCAAGCTTTAGTCACTTGTCAGGTTTCCTGCGGTTGTAATTTGCGTAAAAACCAACATCATCTGGACGCGATACTAGCCAGCTCAATAACGAGCCCAGCTGCGCCGACAGCACAACATTTCGCCACCCGAGCGAGGAAATCTAATCACAGACGACTAACTAGCATCTCAATTATCGGCCACGCTACAGCTTCGAAAACCAACCGCGTCTGCGGGACAGATTCGTGGTCGGGCGGTCATACACGGGTTCACCAGTATATTCGGAAACTTGTTTTATTATCTTATTTTCGACAATTTGGAAAAGGGATAGGCTTGTGCGGGGTTTTGGTGATTGAAATTACACTCTGACGCACATTGGGCGCTAACGGCTGTTCGTTGGATCGTGTGTGATGTGGCGGTTGGTAGGCGATTATTCTGATTTGGTGAAATATTTCAGGCGGTAGTTACTCAAATTGCTTCCAGGACGATTGATTAAAATTAAGGAGATATCTATGTTGTGCTTTGTGCACACAGCATTAGAAATAGACTGAGAACTTTTCAAGAAAATTTCACAGTTTCATTATTACATGTAGTACATTACGGTTTAGCCTTTTCTGCGACAGGTTTTCAGAAAGCATACAAATTTGATAAATGGCAGCAATTTTTATACCGCAATCATCATTTCTTTATCGTTTGAACGCCTGCCATCAGGAATCTCGTCTACCTCGCATAGAAGTAAACCATTTCACAAATTTTCCCCATAAAAATGCTTAAAAATATTACAAAAAAAAATTAAAATTTTTAAAGAAACTGTTCTTTTAAGCCATCGTTTCGACCAAGGCCCCTTCCCAGCTACAAATTTTCGCTAAGCACTTTCCAAATTTAGTTAAGACTTTCATTACATGCAAAAGTAATTTTGCAGAACAATATCTTCAAAATAAAAATGGAAGCGTTGAAAAAAATTTGTACTTTCAAAAACAGTCTTATTCTATACTCTCTCTTTGAAAATTCGAATTACTACGTTTAGCAATTATATGTGCATTTCTACAAAGGAAAAGTCTTATTTGCGTTGTTATTGCAGACTATGTAATAAGATAGACTACTACTTTTTAAGTGTCATTTCATTGAAAAGTAGAAAACAAAATATGTTCCTATAAGGATGATATAACATAACAAAACTAAACATATTTTGTTGCATTCGAATATGGATTATGATTACCGGTGGTTACTCACCTGCAACGTAAATTTTCAGAATCAGAATACATTTTAAAATTGGCAATGTTTTCCAATTCAAAGAATGAACTAGGTTCTGTGCACGTGGCGTTGTCATTGTTTTTGGTTTAATTTAGACACACAGAAATTACAAGAACAGTAATTTTTCTTTCGCCATATGTGAGAGCAAGGAACAGGCATCCGTTATACAACATATTTTTGTACTAGAAATAAAATTTTCTTTCTTATTATCACTGCATCCTTTATTTAGAGCAGCGGAATTTTGGACAATGTAAACAATTTAAAGAAATATTACGCCTTAACTTGTTTATTGAAGTACGAAACGAGGTTCAACACTACTGTAGAACAGGTTTTCTTTGACACATTGCAATCCATGAATAGGATCCGCGGTAGTGCATAGTTTAGAAAAATGTGATTTTATCACAAGATGAATATATTTGTGTCCATTTCGAACCTTGAAGGTATAGTATAATCACATTAAGACTCGTGCCAGTCTGGGGTTATTTTGCGCGTCTGAGACACAGAAGCAAGGGAGCGATTAGGGTGAGAATGGCTTGCAAGTCAAGTGCAGGGGCAAAAGCAACGGGAATGTCAAGAGGCCCAAGGTCTATCGTGGCCATCGACCCCCCCCCCCCCCCCCCCCGCCCAAACTGCTTGGATCTGGAGTTTAACTGGATAAAACGAAATCAATCCTGAAACGTGGTCCATAACATCAATAAACACACTTAGTGAAGTAATAGAAAATCTTAAAACTGCGAATTATATGTATTTACTAAGCACTGACTTTTGTGTGCAACGTTAAAACTATACGCTTTCTTGTATAAGCTGTTCACGGTAAAGTGAGCACTTTTTAAGGCTCTCTCAACAGGCATTAACCAATAATAAATATATCTTATTGCAGACTGACGCATTAAATTTTGAGGGTGTGTGAAATGTATACACTGTGTTTATTGGTCACATTGCAATGCTTATATTAAAAAGCTGTAGGAAGATGTAAATTGAATGAAATAAAAAATTTAGAAGGACCTTAAAAAGTGCTCACTTTACCGTGAACAGCTTATAAACATGGGATTTGTACTTGACGAGTTGCGAGAATGATTACTACCACACAAACAAAATTCACAAAAAAAATGGGAAAGTGAAGTTGAAATTTTTGTGTGTGTAGTCTGTATGATGAAGCAAGGAAGCGCGAATAAGAGGGACTGGAATAAGGAAAACTCTTCCTGGCAAGTATGCTGCTGAATACAGACTTGTAATCCTTAAACTTTATTTAATTGTGCTGAGGATGTACAAAAATAATCTTAAATTGATTTGTATGAATAACTATTTTAAAATTTCGAGTTATAGACTGGCGTAGACTCCAGACGAAAATATCATTAGCAAAAACTTTACGGGAGTTTCAGGTTTCGGATGTTGGACTTACAACATATGAAGTTCGTGGTTCTTACATTACAAGAATATTTTAGCCATCCAAAGAGAAATGAGTTCCAAAATATTTTTGATTACTAAATTAAAAATACATGTATATGTACTTAAGTCATAGCTGTGCAAGAAGTCAACCTTAAGATCGCAGGGTTAGCAGCATTATTATTTATATTTTTAGATAATGGCCGGATATTTATTTTCACTGCTGGTATAAAAAAAATTCTAGCTTCATTATTCAGACTACTTATCATTTTTAAATACAAATAAAATAATAAATTGTGATTTGATTTTAATGAATATAAACATTGAAATCATTATTGGGGAGGTAGACAATTTTTCACAATTCACATAGAAAATGAGCGTATTTCTACAGCGCATAAAATGCCGACCTCCCGTGGGGTAGTCGGTTGGAGCGCCATAGATCTAGGGGGGGGGGGGGAAGGCTCTGGGTTCGAATCCCGGGTAAATCATGGATGTTAATTTATGTTAGGTTATAACTTAGTCTGTAAGCCGCCCTCTGCTAAGATTTCAAGCATAAAACATGGAGAAGTTAAAGAACTCCCTTAACAATACAATAAAGCATATAAAATTTGAATTACTTTGTAAATTGATTTTAATTTAACATTTGAACTTCATATATATAAAATTCTGTTTAAACTCATATACCGTATATGGATCTTCTCTGTATCAATTGAAATAAAATACATGTTGGCATCATTAATTTTCCAGAAAGAATCATGATGTTCCACTTTTTAAGTATTTTCACACAAACGATTTTATGGCCACTGCAAGGAATGATTATATATGTATTTTTTTTAAAACTTCATATTAACCACAAATATCAACGTAGGAAATAAATTATTATACGTGTTTAAATGTGCTGCCAACGATAACTTTGTAAAATTTAGTCTCATATCCATGTAAACGCCATCTCTCTGCAATCTTATACACATCCTTCGAGTTTGTATTAATGCGGGCATTCTTTCTGAGTGTCGCAATCTTCACAAACAATACTGTAAATGATTCTTCAAAAAGCGCATATTCCGTATATTGCTACTAACTGATTGCATGTGCAGCACGAGGCGCATTTCCGCACGTAGCACGCGGGTTGACTCATCAGCTTTGAACTGACATTACGTTCACGTCGAAACAAGCTTGCACATTCGCCGCTTCATTAAAGGCTGTTCGCGATAAAGTGAGCGCTTTAGAAATGAACCTTAGAAAAAATTCACTGCCTCCGCATGAATATATTCGAATGGGCACACTGAGTGACATTCGCCCAGTGAGTTGGTAACGATGGATGGAAAGTAGTTCCATATCTTAACTCTTTACGTCGAATAAAAAGTGTTAGGTAACCATTTGTGATAACTCAAAAGTAATTCTTTCACTTTCAGTTTTTTTTTTTTTAATGCAGCGAAGTGTAAAAACGAGCAAATTGGTGAAGTATTTACTTTCTTAATAATTTCACAGTTTCATTTGACCGACGCATGAATGAGACCCATAGCAATGTTAATTTTACATAAGGCGGACGAAAACACAACGTGTATACAAGTAGATCTCCAGCAGGGCTTTCAAAAGTGCTCATTTTACCGTGAACAACCTATACATAAGATTACCCTTTCATGAACCCCGTACTTCTGCAGAATTTTTACTGAAATCTGTTCGACGATTGAAAAGTTATCGCGCTGGGGGAGAGGGTGTTTACAAACGGAAAGATGATTTAAAGGGAAAGAGGCTAAAGTTACAACGCAGCTAAAATTATTGGTGTGCTCCACCTGAGATAACTAGATCGAGCTTCGGTGAGTGTCTGAAAGTGCGAAGGGAGGCGGGGTGGTGGATGGGGATAGCCGCTGGTCTTCGCTGTTAACCAGGCGCTTCGCTTGCCAAGGGACACGAAACCCCATGGCACGTTGACCCCTATCCAGGCTGAAGATTTTACACAATGTTCTCTGGCTCTTGCCTTCTCGCACTATCATTTCTTTTTTGTCGCTATCGACCCACCACGAGTCTAGAAGCCGTTCTACCCTATATTTGGCTCGCCCCCCCTTACAAGGTAAGTGACCCAAATTGAGGCTGTGACAGCCACCTCACAACTACGTCCAGAGAAGATTGATCACATGGGCTGACGGCTACACTTTCTGCAGCCATTGGGCGTATGAATTATAACATTTGCAGTGTTCTTACGGTTTTTATAATTCTCTGTCTACAAGGTTAACAAATTAAGAAACCTACGCCATTTTTTTTGTTCACGGGAGGAATAATTCTAATCGCGATAACGGTTTAACTAAAGATAGTGCTGACTCTTGGCCTTTCAAATAATACCTACATACTATTCGTCCATAATTGTATAAGTTACAAACGGGGCAAAATATCGTAGCCATTACTTTTCCATTTACGTCCTTCGTTACACGTATTTGCAAATTTAGCCAACTGCAAACATAAATAAATGTTTTTTTTTTACTTAGATTTTACATTTTTGGAGTTACACGCCGAATTAGGTATGATGGTATATCTACTGGACGTTGTACAATAATGACATTTAATGGTCCAGACTGTGCACTGCAGAAAAGAGTGGAATAAGGCAATTCCGTGACGCTTTGGAGAAATCGTTTGTTCTGCCTCATCAACAACTGCTGCGAACAACACAAACACACTTTGATTCTGACACAGGCCATTACGTTGCACTGATATTTATACAGCTCCAAACAAAAAAAAATTGTTTGTTGCAATGCTTAAAATAAAAATAAAATATGCCTGAAAGCTTTAACGTAAGTAACGTCATTTAATACTACTGTCAATTTATTAAATATAATATCTGAAACACTTCATATTTTCATGTTTTTAACGTAGTAAACTTTGAACCCACCTTTCAGCATAAATAATTCATGAGCTTCGGGTCGCTACTTAAGCAGACCAGGAAAATAAAATTACAATCAGGAAAATAAAATCGAGTTGACACTTTCTGTGTAAAACAATCACTAGTTTACTCTTAACGACATCACGTTAAGTCAAATACACCAATGAAAGCCGGACGAAAGAAATCAGCGACTCAAGAAAATTTGGGAATCCGATTAATAAAAAAAAAGTTGAAAGTAACGCAATGAAATTCGTGTTTTTTTTTTGTAAGAGGGGTTTTCGAGGAATATCTGTTAATTAAAAGTTCGGAGAACTGTTTCTAATTAAAAAAGTTTCAGCATTCGTTTATCTTTCCCCACTTATGTGGATAGATGCGGGACTTGTTTTTTTTCCCAGCACGCAAAACAAACGAGATGAAATTGGCCCCCGGCTCAGTGATACAGCTTATGCGCGGCGAGGTGACATTGCGTCCTTGGACACCCCTGAACCCCCGGGGGAATGCAACCCCTCGTCCTAAAACTAGCACTCGGCTGTAGTTTCTTTCAAAACAGACCCCTTCTGTTGGTTTACTCGAGGGGTGTTCTCATTCTTTCTCACACTTGATTATCTCGTAGGCACACCACAATAGCGTGGAGGAAAATTATGGTTGGGTAAGTGACCACTGGTGCATGGCGGATTGGCATTTTTTTCTAATAGTTGTTCCTGAAAGAAATCGAACTAACATATTTGGGTTAGCAATAGGTTGGCAAGTTTGGTCCCAATCAATAAAGTAACACCTGAAAAAAAAAATATTATTTAATTTTTCGTCATTGCTAAATTTCATTATAAATATTACCACGCAAATACTCTTCACGTATAACTATTTTAAAGTGAATAGTATTCGACAAGTTATTACCGCGACATTTATTTTACTTTCTCCTGGGCTATTATTTGCAGATGGACTTCATCGGAGTGTTTGGTCGGATAGTGTTAAGGTGTACAATTTCTTTAAACTTGGCGGATGTGTCACTGTTGGTGCAATGTTATCGCCAACGCCATGCTCAGTTCCATTGTGAGCCCCTTGTCAAAACGTTTTGAGATTATTCATCACGTAGCGTTTTATAAACATATAATACGATCTGTGACAAACAATAGTTACCAAGGGAGATACACGTCTTCGAAATGGGAGATATTTATACGATTTTATTTCCGTCTTAGAAACTACCTGAGTTGAAGAAACTAATTTATAAAAAAAATGCTTTCTTAAATAAAGCTCTTCAATCTATGACATTCTTGTGTAATGCAATGGTGCATCTAAAAACTCCCGGAAGCACCATAACATCCTGACAATGAGAATACCCAATTGCACGCAAACATGTACTCCAAAACTTCTTTTGTCTCCAAAAGGTAGTTATACCCAGTACATCCAAAAGCAATAAAAGAGTTACTGAGTTATTGTGTTTCACATGAATTTTTAATGTGCATTTGAATTTCAGTAAAATTCTTATAAGCTTTATTTCGTTGTATCTTGTAAGACTTTCGCTATTTACATGGAAATGGAACAGTATTAAATGAAGTCACAAAATAATAGATGATAAACTGTATTCTGTTTTATGTTTTGGTGAAACAAGTTTCAATTGGGATTACAAAAATAAGGGGACCAGCCATTCACTGGCGAGATTGCTCCTTAAAAGAAAACAAATTAATTAAATTCGACATGTATTTACATGTGTCGGGAAAATAACAAATAGTACGGTTTTTATGTCTACTTTACAATAATTGAAAACGCAAAATACAGTTATGCGATTTTGAAAAGGACTTTATAATTTTACTTCAAAATACTATATCACCAATGTCTGAGAAGGTTTATATAAAATTGTGGGCCATGTACTTAAAAATTTACAATGTATGTATAACGTTTTTCAAGTAAAATGGGAAAAGTTTATACTCTTTCGTATAGTATTATTATTGGCTTGCCCAGAAGCCAAAAATATTTCGAGTTTTCCTGATTACAATTTGTTTTCCAAATTTTATAATCGGTGCCATTAATTTCTGTACAGTCCTGTACAACCTTAAGTAACCATTTCCTCTTCACTAGTTTTAGTTTTAGATTATCACTATCTACCGGTCTGAAAAAATGCCATTGTTGACAATAGTTTCAGTAAGCTGTCTATTGGTTTGATTTCCCTTCTTTCAAAGTAAAAATGTTTGCGATCAACATCGCCATAATTGCATTCTTTTCAAATTGCGAAATGTGGAAAGAGTGACGTTAAATTATTTTCTACTTCCCATTAACACAGCATACACATCAAATCTATTCCCGCCATGGATAAAGTACGCTACAAAAGCCAGATTTTCTTATCATTATAATCCGTTCAGCTATAGATTTACACATATATAATATATACATATGTTTATAGGCATTCTTCAACTTCTCACGAAAGACAAGTGTAATTTCCGTGATCCTCGGAGTCATACAAGGTCCATACTAGATAACCACCCTCTCCGCCCTCAAATATGAGGAAATCTTCGTACTACTTGCATATTCGAGAAGCCTCGGGTTCAAATTTGAACTCGCCAGTAGTATTCGTTGATGATGGCGTGACACAAAAGCCGCTCCTCCAGAGCCATGGTCCACAGTGGCTGACGTCACGACAACTTCCGTGGAGGAGAAGGCGGGAGAAACACCGGAAGTGAACCCGTGCATTGCTCGTCTAGGTACATCACAAGTCTAGAGACGTGCGTTGGAGAACGCGCCACTCCAGTGTGCAGCTATGAATTCCAGCAGTTGACCGGCGATTTGCGACTGTATCAAAGATGTCAGGTACGAGGTGCAACTGGATTTCCCGTAAATTATGCCATAGATAGGGATCATCTATTAAATTAATAACGAGGGAAAAAAACTTCGCGATTCAGTATAGGAAAACTCCGTCACAGCAATAATCACACTTTAAACGTGTTTCCAATATGCTGAAGAGCGAGGGTTTCCTCGGGGTTTTCCCCATCCGTCGCCCCCGTTGACGCATTCAGTCACTGCCCCATTCTAGGATTTCGTTCCGTTTGACACTTCAGCGTCGTTGGTCACTTGTTAGCATGGGCGTATGAACGGGTACCCCCCCACCCCCACCACCCCCTCCGAGAAACTAGATTTTCTTCTTTGGAACGTGAGAGATGCATTAACCCTTTGAGGAGCATGCACGTGTATATATTCGGGGATAGATTTATATGGAAATTTCTTTGTTCTTCAAGATAAAACTTGCACATTCAAAGTTTTTCTTTTTCCCTGGCGTTTATCGGAATCCAAGCAAAACAATTACAATTAGCAAACATTGCGATTTGTAATGTTAAAATGTTTCTTTTTTAATTATTTTCTTAAATGCACACGATGGATTGTAAAACTATTTACCTCTCCCCCGCGGCGTGCTAACTGGCACACGGCCAACACGCGACTTCATTGGCCGACGGCCAGCCAATTATAAACGTTACAAAGTAGAGTAAGCATGCCATGTGTATACAGGACCAATAGAATGAAGGCAAGTGGAAATATGGAGCCCAACACTGCTGATATTGTTGGAGTGGAGAATATAGATAGCTCACTTCAATCCTGTCCTTAGAGCCAGCAGATGTGTGTCGTCCTCAAAGGGTTAAGAAACATGTTAACAAATTATCTGTGTTCTTGATCATTCTCGTAATTATGCGAAATTATATTCTACTACAAATAAATTATCTTTTTATTGACGTCAACTCCAAAATGTAGGTCCCCGTGGAGGTTAGGAACTGCGTTCTTGTTTGTCCGTAGTTTTAGTTTGATAATTGTTTGTTCTTTTCTGTTCAATATTATATTGTAATATTAAATATATTGTTCATTGTTAAAGGTGAACTACCTTCGTCACGTTGAACGTCACAAATGTTTGTGGTATTTATTTTCCGTAAAACTCAATTTTTAATCAGACACTCCCTCGACGGAAACATTCTGGTACCTATACAACACGTTGGAACAAATCTTGCTATAGTCAGTTCACTGTTACTTCCAGCTTTGCTGAAGCCCTGGTTAAGTTATACTTCCAAGATATTCCTCCGCCATATGCAAACAAACCTAAATTGTTCTGGAAAGTTACACCAAAGGGACAACGCGCCATATTCGTGCGCACTCTGCTTAATGGTGTTTATGCCTAAGAATTATTTCTCAGCAAGCATTTCCAAAACCCCTGCTTTCTCCCTGTTTTTAATTCATAGTAATTTAAAATTAAATATTATAATATATTGACTAAATATAAGTAAAATTTCAATTTAACCAAAAATAAGGTACTTTCATGTTAACACAAGTATAAACCGCCCGTGATGGATGGCATATTTAGGAAATAACTAAACACGTCATACATGGGGTGATTTAACAAAGGTTTGATTCTTCAGAAAGTGTGAAGAAACGGCGAATAGACTATAAAACCCATGCTTGCTATTTCCCCATCACAACGCTCGTCACCATGAGAGACTAATTGCGAGCTCGTTCGAGTGCAGCTCGTGTATATACGAGACGTCCCGCCCAGTCAGCAATGTATAGTATATTCGCGATTTCATCGCACTTTTCGAGGCGAATACGTCTTTAAATTTGCAACCATAGTGGGAGGCGATCCAGAAAATCCTTTGATAACAAAACCGGGGAATAAAGTTCGACGTTGCAGCTCCGAATCTATAGTCCACATTCAAAATTCAATTACACCAACTGATTGCCAAAGGATCAAAGAATAGGTTACGTCGAGTGAGGACTTCGTAGCATCACGCGTGGCTAAGGGGGGGCTGAAATTTTGAGTCCGTTTCGCCGCGTCTCATAACTTCCTCGTACGATAACTTTTGACTAGGAGAAGCTACGACGCTCGTTTAGGTTTCACTCGGCAGCTCTCGGCAAGATCAATCGATTGCGTGTATAAAAACGTTTGCGTGGCGGGGTTATGGTGAAATTGTATGAGTTCAATGTAAAAAATTAAGAGAATTTAACACAATGTCGGCCTATACTCGTCAAAAAACCAAGTCGAAATACAGAAATCGTATACGGTTGGAAAGAGCATCTCAAAAGCAATCCAGTAATACCCATAAAACCCCATATGATTGAGTGAAGCGGTGCCGGGAACGTAAAAAAATAAGGCGTCCGAGCGCGTCAACGTAGACGTATTCACGCAAAACAAACGGCCGAACACAGCCAAACCCGATTTTTTTATTCAAACCTTTGGAAAATCACCCCACGTATCACGTTTTTATTTATTTCTAAAATATGTAATGTTTCACGAGCGTTTGGTACCTCTGTTAACATAAAATTATTTTATTTTCTGTTAAATTGAAGTTATATCTATATTTTATTTATAAATTATAATACTTCATTTATAAAAAAAATGAATTAAAAAAGTAAAAAAGCACGTGTGTTGGTAACGCTTAGTAAAAAATAGTTCTCATGCAAAATATTATTACAATTGAGTGCTCAATAATTTGGTGCGTGTGATATTTTCGAGAATGGATTATATGCGTGGCGGTTGTCTTCAGCTCAAAACGCTCGTTTCTCGCATACGTCTTCTTTATACGATGGGAACGTCATTAAATCCCAAAAATAAATCCACCCATGTCATCTACGGGGTTTTCGTGAGGCATGGAACGCATTGTACCATCACAGCTGGAGTGAGTAGTTTGTTGTGGCTATACTTTAAACATAGACCTTACGAGCTTGCTGGACAGTTCACTTCCCGCCTGAATGTAAACACGGAAATATTCATACTATTTTATGGTTGCACAGTTAGTAAGTAGTTGGGCTTAACGTCTCGTCGACAGCGAGGTCATTAGGTACGGTGCAGGTTGCACAGGGAAGGATTGGGAATGAATCGGCCACGCGTCCTTTGTTTTGGGACCCATCCTAGCGTTCGTCTGGAGTTCATTTTGGAAAACCACGGAAAACCGAAATCGGGATGGGCGGACCGGGAATCGAATCCGGGTCCTGCCGAACGCGAGTCCAGTTAGTTACCGCTGCGCCACCTCGCTCTGCACAGTTAGTGGGGTAATTAGTAGTGATCACTTGAGTGTTCACTTTTTTTTCCCCACGTGTCATGCTGATCTCAATGCTGAAGAAAAATGACAGTTCGCACTAGGCTTCGGCAGCTGGATTCTTCTGTTGCTGGATGAAGTGCCTCGCGTGACGGCTTGTGCTCTGTGGCAAGGGGCCCGGAAAATCCGCGCTAGCGGGGAAATTCCAGATCGGGCGGGAAGTGACGACACAGATCGCTGGTGTAGGACGGACATCCGATCTCGCTCCACGCGTGAGACGACAGTCCTTATCGATGGGCGACTTTTGGCGTTCCCTAAATGGAAGCTCTTCTGTCGCTCACGTTAGATTGGAGTTTGGCCATGAATTAAGTCTCGGCTCCAACAATTACTATATAAAAATTCTACCTTCTCGTGTCGTAATTCCAGTTTTAGAGAAATTATATCAAATGTTTGGTTATAGAAAATTTTCATTTTATGAAGTTTTAAAATATGCCGTTAATGGTATTCGTTTTTGCTTGCTCTCGTAACTGTAACAAACAGTTTTGTTTGTAACTTGTTACTTGCATTCGGCACTGCCATGTTATTCAGTTTCCCTTGTTGCAAAAGGGCAGGAACCTACTGATGAATAGAGACCTGCAAAATTCGCGTTATTATTTATGGACAACCTAGACGTCATTGCCCTATAAGTTTCTGAGCACGACCCGTGATTTCGTTGGCTGATGAATTCTATACGAGGTCATGTGCCTGTGTAACTGTGTTACAGGCGATTGGTCACTCTGACGTTGAACTGTTATTATTGGTTAAAATAATCTCAGCCATTGAGGGACCCCCAGTAGCACGCATAACACCTCGGAGTTTAGTCTGCCGCAGGAAAATAACGCGAATTTTGCAGTTCTCTACTGATGAAATATAAATATATTCCTGGCTCCTTTAAATTAGTATAAAACACGTGAAACAATGTTTGGTTGACACGTGAGCGTGGACAGAAAAAAAAAAAAACAACGAACCAGGTAACTTGAACATTGATTCAGGCAACTGATGATGTGGAAGAGCAACAAATATAAATGTGCCACAATCACACCAAGTTTTATCCTCTATTTGCGTACAAAAAACACAATATGCCATCGACAATTTATTTATTTCAACACTATTGCTAGAAAGGTGTTGAAATATGAAACTACTTCTCGCAGTTCGCCACCAACCTAACTGTGCGCTCGTAGCAAGTTAGTCCCGAGATTCTGATTGGTGAACGACATTATGACGTATTGCTTGAGACCTGAAAAATCCGCGAACTCAGTGGCCTGCAGGCTAGGTTCTACTGTCTTATGTACAAACTTGTCGATGTCAACTGTGCGTTAGTCGTCTGCTGTCACAGTGGAAGGCGACAATTGGGCCAGCATTCTCCAGGAGGTGTCAGTCATCGTGTGGACCAATGGTTAATGTTTAGGGACACCCGAAATTCGTGAAAAGATCTCCGCACTTGCTAGATTTCAATACTATACGGCCACACCAGCAGTATTCGTTTGCGTATTGGCGGCGTGTCTTTGCGTGGAGTTATTTTCCTACTTGACTGGCCAATCAGAATTAAGTAACTTCAATACTGTGCGTTTGGGATTCGCGCGCAGGCACCGAAGACTCGTTTCACGCAAAGCATCCAATCACTAAAGTACGTTTGAGCTACATTGTTATGAAATAAAACTGGTCGTGAAATATTTTCGCGAAATTCGGGTGCCTCTAATGTTTAGGGACATGCAAAATTCGCGTTATTATTTGGCGTCAGGCTGAACTCCACAGTACTGTATACACTCGAGCCGGCGTCGTTTCTCCAGTGGCTGTTGCACAGATGTGAAGACACGCCCTCTCTGACTGAACTACACGTGATTGGGGCACACAATTGTGAAGTGTTCATTTATTGGTGCAGAGTCACCCACAGAGTGCCACATAAAGTATGGCCCAATGACAAACGTATTGAAAAGGTACATGGGTTTCAATTTTAACATCTCCCCAAATAATAACGCGAATTTTGCAGGTCTCTACTCATGTTATATAAACACAAATGTTTTGAGTTCTAACTTGTCCCGAAATGAATCCGCGAATTCTTCAGGTTCTCTACATATTACTGACCGGTAAGACCATTTTACTGGTGTTTGCTACTGAAGTTTACAGCTCACTAACTCCTCTTCTTTGTATAGGCAGTTCACGGTATATTGAGTACTTTTGAAAAACCTGCTAAGGATCTACTTGTACGCACATCGTGTATCCTTCCACTACATGTAAAACTAGCATTGCTACCGTTCTGATTGCTTTAGTCATGCGTCGGTCAAGTGGAAATGTGAATTAATTAAACAAACCAATATTTTACCAATTTGCCAATGCTTGTACTTATGGGCGTTAAACAGAAAGGAAATAAAGTCATTCCTGTATTCAAAAATGTTTACGTTTAGTCCATTCGCCGTTACTTCCAACTTTCCTGAAGCCCTGTTTAAGTTCTACTTCCAGGATGTTCTTCCGCCTCAGACAAACAAAGCTTAACAGAATGTAAAAAATTACATCGAAGGGATCACGCACCACATTCGTGCGCATTCTGTGTAATAATATTCTGTACAGGAAATGTTTATTACTAGACAACACCAACACACCTATATTCTCTCTGTTTTTATTCATATCAACTATAGATGAAATATCATAATTCATATATCTATACATAGTAAAAACCAAGTCGCCCAGCCGCATGCGTCTGTGTATTCGGACGACGGCTTCTAAACTACTTGATGGATTTTGATGCGGTTTTAACCATCATTTAGAGAATTTCTTGAGTAATGTTTAGGTATGTGATACATTAATATTTAATGTAAGGATAGTAGAGAAATGTGGACTTTTCTAATCAAGGCGGAAAAAGCCGCTTTTTCGGAGGCTTGCGTGGCTTACGCTGACTAAACCATAAGATATACGCCAAATTAATGTGCTACAGAATTGTAGATCTCAAAAAGGTCTAAAAAAAAAAAAATCCGTGACAGTATATGATTATTTTTAAATGATGGCCTAGAGTAACCGTTTTTTTTTTTTTAATATGGGTTCACTTACAAATACTTTCTGAACAACACAGTATTAATCCTATGTTAGTTACCGTAGCCATTTAGTGTATATACTTGCTGTAAACCCATACAACGCCATATTTGTAAATCGTATCCGAGCGTGGCCGAGGCGGGTCGCTAGTAGAATATAAATAGTAGTCCAATTAAACCGCAAATAAGGAACTTATACGTTATAATAAGTATAAAATGTTTGTGACACTTAAGAAACAGACAATCAAGCCATACCAGGGGGGATTTTCAAAGGTTTGATTCGAAAAGTGTAAAGAAATCGTTAATATAATACAACAGTTGTTATTCAACTATGTTCTCTCCGTCGTGTCGTTGCCAACTTTACTGGGTTCTTGAGAGTCTGTGAACCTATTAATACACATAGTTAGAGACCCCGCAAAATTCGCGTTGTTGTTTGGGGACAAGTTAAACTTTAAACACGTGTACGTTTGCAATACGTTTGTCATTGGACCATACTTAATCTGACACGCCCAGGGTAACTCTACGCCAGTGAATGAACATTTCACAACTGTGTGCCCCAATCATGCGCAGTCCAGTCAGTAGAGCGTGGCTTCACACCTGTGCAACAGTCACTGGAGAAACGACACCGGCTCCAGTACAAACAGTACTGTGAAGTTTAACCTGGTGCAGGATAATAACGAGAATTTTGCATGCCTCTACGCATAGTCTATTAGTTTTTTCTTCACACGTTTTGAATCAAAACTTTAACGCTTTCAATCACAGTGTCCTCTATCTGGGACGTGGCATATCAAATGGCGTCAATGGTCTGCACTGTACACAGTAGAACATACAGTCCAATGAGAAAGATACCCTTCGTGTTGCTAGTAACATAAGGGACAGACAAATTTCTATTGGTCTCGATGTAAGGCAAAGCATTTCTGTATGTCAGTACAGTTCCGAGCAAAAGATTGGTTTGTGACAACGCCTAAAATTATATATTTATATTTAACTGAAAGGGTTAACCCATTCAAACCTAGCGTACACAATTGTGTACATTACGCACGTTTAGGTAATTTTTGGTCTGTATTGCATACTGCTAAGCTTAATGACCGATGAATAGAGAAACACACCTATGCCTGATTATCCAGATATCCAGGATATCTGGATATCCTGGATATCCAGATATCCTGGATATCCTGTTTTCTAGGATTCAATGTACTATACACTTGTCCGACAGTTTTATTTCCTTATTGGCTGTCATGCACGTATGAAGCTACTGCCCCGTTTCACTGGCCCAACGAGGATTCTGTTACTTGAAGGAGGTCGTTCGTGATTAGTCTGCAAACAAATCCGCCGAGTCAAAACCTTGCCCACCCAATCATTAAGGATTAAACTAGTTAGAGTGTTATAGAAGATATGTTCGCTCGAGAAAATTTTTCGCTATTTTCCATCATCTCTACCAATGACCTTACCTGTAGGTAAATGATTCGCAAACTGTCTTACTGGTCTAGCCCATAATTGGTTCATACTACTGTAGCCGAATATACAGCGTCAAGCTCATTGGCTGTGACAACGAAACAGGTGTTGTGTCGACTAAGTACAAGTATCATAAATCTGTTTGTTTGCAACACCTGAAAGGATATGATGTGCGTAGTTGGTTCTTTCCTAAATATTTCATGTATCTCAGACGTTTTATACTTACATTAACATAAAAGTACATTTTTAAAAATTGAAATTTTACTTATATTATATCTATAAATTATTATATTTCATTTATAATTAATATTAATAAAAATAGTGTGTAAATAGTAGTGTTAGTAATTCCTGGTAAGAAATAGTCCCTATGGGAAATATTATTGCACTGAGTACTCACGAATGCGGTGCGCTGTACCTTTCGTGTAAGAACCTAGACTCGGTTAAGCTTTGGCATTGGCTAGATGGCGAAACAGGTTCGATTTCCGACGGCGTCGCTCACGAAGATTAGTATGTGGGGATCGTGGGCTGGACGATGCCGTCGGTCCGCGGGTTTCCTCAGGGATATCCCGTTTCCCCCGCCCTTACATTCCAGCGTTGCTTCTGCTTCATACCCACCTCGCTTCACACTCATCGGTTCACAAGATATCGATGTTAAGAGCAGCCAAAATCTCTTCACTCATTCACTATGGACAACCTTTACTTAAGAGTGAGATGGACTCCCGCATTTTCTGTGAAATAGTTGTTTGGGCGAATACGCGTATCTCGGTAAACAAATTTTCTGCAAGTACGACTTTTTGTCAGACAATATAAAAAACAATTATCTATGACCCAATTTATTTTTTACTTTTGTCATATTAAGTGTATTATTTGAGAAAAAAATTGTGAAAAAGGTCAAATATCGCATTTTTAAAGCTTGCCTATAGGCTGTTCACGGTAAAATGAGCACTTTTGAAAGCCCTGCTTAAGATCTACCTGTATACACGTTGTGTATTCCTCCGCCTTATGTAAAATAAACATTACCATGGGCCTCATTACTTTATTCATGCGTCGGTCAAATGAAACTGTGAAATTATGAAGAAAGTAAAAAATTTATAAATATGCATAATTTTACACTTCGATTGCTTTAAAAAACAGAAATTGAAATAAATAATTTTAAACTATCACAAATGGTTACCTAATACCTTTTATTCGACGTTAAGATATAGAACTACTTTCCCTCCATCGTTACCAACTTTACTGGGCGAATGTCACTCAGTACGCTCGTTAAAATATATGCATGCACCTTTTTCTAAGGTTCATTTCTAAAGTGCTCACTTTATCGTGAACAGCCTTTATGCAGTTTCCTCGAGCGGCAAGAGAAAAGTTCAAAGATACGGGCGTAGTTTTTAATCTGTGGACTTTCATCGCGTGTAATAAAACCCCACTGTCACAGATCTAATTAGCACAGTGCAGCGTCACGTCGGAAACACAGCACGTCTTGCGCGTTGGAGAGCGACGAGGCACTAGAAGTACGTGTTGATGTCGCCCTTATCGCTCCCTCGCTTCGTGACCTTCGACGCGGGGCTGCTCTCACGGGGAGGGGGGGGGGGTCCATTCCATTCTTCAACCCTTTGAAGACGGCACAAATGCACTGCCACTGAAGACGAGGTTGAAGTGAGCTGCTTGTATTCTCCACTGCAGCGACAACTGTTACGAATTCACTGCGTTGTTCTCGATATTTCCACTTGCCATCGTCCTATTGGTCCTGGCTACGCCGGACACGCCTCTTACACTCTGTAACTTTAATTACTGGCTGGCCGTCGGCCAACGAAATTGCGCGTTGACTGTTTCTCAACCAATGTGTCGCGACAGATGTAACACATGTTACAATCCATCGCGTTCATTTGAAACACTGCTAGAAAGAACAGCTTTATTATTTCAAACTTAACTGTTGAGGAATTGTATTTTTTTGTACTTAGATTCCGATAGAGTCCAGCGAAACAGTAAAGCTATAAGTAGGGACAGGAAAATTTCGCTAGTTCAATGACCTGTAGGCTAGACTCAACAGTCCTTTGTACACTCGAGCCTCAGCTCTCTGTTCAATGGCTGCTGCCCCATTGTTACTTCACAGCTGGCAGTATGGGATTCGCCACTTGTTTCCTTGCAAGTTTGCTATTCGCTCAGAGGCGTGTAGGGTGTGTCTAATGAACTAACTCAATGTATATGGGTTTGGCGTCTCTCTTGTCCCGAAATTCTCCTGTCCCCTAGCTATAAATGTGTTAGTTTTGTCTTCAAGAGCGAAGGAATGCTAATTTAAAGGCAGTCATGTGTGTATACGTGCGTACTCCTCAAAGGGTTAACTTCTCCCGAGTAAGATTGTGAGCGTGTGTGTGTGTGTGTGGCGTGTCGGTAATAACGCGCGGCGTACGAGAGCGGGGAGGCGTGTGTGTGTGTGTGAGTGTGGCAGGCGTGGTCGGCGACGTCGTCACGCGAGCCGAGGTCGGCGTCGTGTGCCACGACGAGAGGCACTCCCGTTCCTCGCCCGCAGTGCGTCACGTGACGGTCATGAGTGCGGTGATTCGCGAGCTGGCGCGACGACGCGGTCTCCGGAGAGCGCCGGGCGTCCGCCGCAAGCGGGTGAGTTTGAGTCTCTCTCTTTCTCTCTCTGTGCGTGTCTTCCTCCGCTGTCTTCTTCCTGCTCATCGAGATGCCTCGTCCCTGCCTGGACGTATACGTATTTCCGTCCCTTGGAGGCGAGCAGGCTAATCGCTCAGCCACCGTGGCCCCTGGCGTTTAGACGTGTTGCTGGACAATGACTCAATTTTGTTGGCGTGCAACTATATATATATATATATATATATATATATATATATATATATATATACTGTTCACGGTAAAGTGAGCACTTTCGATGCCCTAGTTACTTTTTTCTTTCAGCCATATTTATTCTTTAACGACTTTTTTTTATACAATCATTGTCATTTAAGTAATAAACATAGTGCGTATATTCCACCGCACTCGGAAGTCAACTTGTAATATATATATATATATATATATATATATATATATATATAGGTAAAGATTATGGTTTAGCGCGGGAAAAGTGGACTGTTTGCTAGGATTCAATGTATTATACACTTGTCCGACAGTTTTCTTTCCTTATTGGCTGTCATGCATGTATGAAGCTACTACCCCGTTTCACTGGGCCAATGAGGATTCTGTTACTTTAAGGAGAACGTTCGTGATTGGTCTGCAAACAAATTCGCCGAGTCAAAACCTTGCCCTCCCAATCACGAAACATTAAACTAGTTAGAGTGTTATAGAAGATATGTTGGCTCGAAAATTTTTTTCGCGATTTTCCATCATCTCTAATGATAGGGATAGGAAAATTTCGCGAATTCATTTCGGGACAAGATAGACGTCAAACGCATATATAGTGAAGTCACCTTCGCAATTGGATCACAGTTTATCAGATCCGCCCTGCACACCTCTGAGCCAATGACTTACTTGCTAGGAAACACCTTGCGAACCCCATAACTGCCAGGTGTGGGGCAACAGCCAATGAACACACAGATGAGGCTCCAGTATGCAGATTACTGAGGAGTCTTGCCTACAGGTTATTGAACTCGCGAAATATTCCTATCACTTTATATATATATATATATATATATATATATATATATACACACTTTATATATATATATACACACACGCATATATATATATATATATATATATATATATATATATATATATATATATATATATATATATATATATATATATATTCATACACACACATGAATACTCTAATCCTTCATTTAAAATTTAAGGCCTAAATCCGTCATGCTCCTTTGAGGGAAATGGTGTACGAAAGCCGTATATTTATATAATTTTTGTCACAACTTGTTTCACAGAGGATTTTTCGAATTCTTTGCCTCGAAAAGACGTAAATAACAAAGTTTTGAACATCTTCTTACATTGTTACGAATTCACTGCGTTCGTTATTCTCCGAGCACTGGTTGAAAATAAGAGAAAAAAGTTATCTCTTTTCTTCCATTAGTTCTCCGCGAATAAAAAAGGCAGTGAATATATTATAACGTAAAAAGGTATTGAAAATTATCATTTACGTCTTGTCATGCCAAAAATTTATATAAGCCTTTTTGGAAAACGACTTATATAGAAGGTCGGGTAAATATACTGATTTAATGCACCATTCCCTAGAAAGACGAATTTTGAAATATTTCGTACAACTACGAAATTAATGCAAAAAAAAAAAAGATTATATCTGTCGTAATCAAACTTGTCGTGCTGTTGATACTAGCAACAAAAATGACATTATTTAAAAAGCGTTATACCGTTTAAAGGTGCAACCCTTATCAATACAGACAGGCTATTCTCGGAATGTGTGGAATACCCAGAAGTGACAAGTGATGCGCGGTTGTTTACAATATCTTTGTATAGGCCGTTCACGGTAAAGTGAGAACTTTTTGAAGCTGTTTCATCAGACATAATAACCAATAAATACATTTAAGTGTGCCCTGAGACTTTTGGTTTTGGGCATGGTGAATGTGTACACTGTGTTTATTATTCACATGTCAGGGTTTACATTAACAAGTGGTGGAAGTATATAAATTGGTTGAAAGAAAAAAGTAACTATGTCTTCAGAAGTGCTCACTTTACCGGGGACGGCCTATAACAACACAAACTTATTTCGTTATTCAAACAAACGCTATCCTTGCAAATGAGCAAACGCTGTAGATAGAAAAAAAAAAAATTACTTTGTGAATTGACAAAATGTTGTGAACATGCAAGAATTCGTCAGGTCCAGTTACAGAAATTTATTGCAGCTCGGATTTCGCTGTGTAAGAGATTTCCACCTCTGTATTACTAAGTACTCAGCTTGGGCTCGATCCTCGCGTCGCCGATGACCCGGGGGTTTTCTCCTGGCTCTTCCTTTTCTCGGACGCCTCTCCACGCACGCGGGGAGGGCCAACCGACCCCGAAAATAGCATCAGATTCGTCTCGTCCATGGCTGTGTGGGGGGGGGGGGGGTGAACCCTTGCGAGTATTTGTTTGTGTTTGGCGGCACGTAGAGCGAGTTTTTTCTTCACATAATCCCGTGCGTTGCGTCGTGTCTTTGCACGAGCGGATGACTTAAGGCTGTGTTCACGGTAAAATAAGCCCTTTTGAAAGCCCTACTTAAGATCTAGTCGTGTGCAGGTCGAGTATTCTTCCACCACGCGTAAAATTAACATTAGTTAAATTGAAGTTTAACCAATATTTTATTTGCAAGTTATAATATTTAATGTATAATAAATATTTGTAAAAACGCCGATAAAACATGAGTGTTGGAAGCGCCTAGTAAGAACTAGTTCGCATAAAAAATATTATTACAGCTGAGTGCGCACGTGTTCGGTCCATTATCCTTGGGTGTAATTTTCTAGACTGGGTTAAGCGTGGGAATAAACCCCACGTTTTTTGTGAAATACTTGTTTCCCGAATACGCGTGTCTCGATAAATAAATGTTCTGCAAATACGATTGTTTGTCAGAAAAGATAAAAATGTATTATTTATGCACCTGTTTATTTACTTTTGTCATAATAAGTGTATCCTGGGAGAAAAAAAAAATTGTGAAAATGTTCAAATATCGTCTTATTAAAGCTTGCCTAAGCTATGCAGTTTCCTTAAGCGGCAAAGGAAAAGTGCAAAGATACGGGCGTAGTTTAATGTGTGGCCTTTCGTCGCGTGTAATAAAACCCCCACTGTTAGAGACATAATTTGCAACAGCACAGCGCCGCGACGGAAACACTGCACGCCGTGCGCGTAAGAGCGGTGAGGCACTAGGCCTGCGTGTTAGTGTCGCCCGTATCGCAACTTGGCTTTGGTCGCGGGGTGGGGGGGGGGGGGGTGTGTCCATCCCTCTCTTAAGCTTATTTCCGATGAGGCGGAGGAAAGGAATATCCTGACAGTAGAACTTAGGAAAGGGCTTCAGAAAAGAGCGAAGTAACCGTGAATGGATTCACAAGTTAACAACACAGAGGCGGAACAGCTGTTTGAAGCGCAAATTCCTGCCGCACTTGTAACCTACTCGCCAGCGAGCAATCCAGTCAATAGAGTACTTCTCGCAGAAGGCAGTAACCGATCAGACGCAATGCCTGTTCCCGCAGACGCGCGAAGCCAATCAGAGAACGTGCACGCCCGCATCAAAGGAACCCCCGCGCCGTTTCTTGTCTGTATACTTATCTTCTCTGTGCCATAGCAATGCATTCCCGGCGAGCTATTTGGAATGAAGTAAACGCGTTCATTTTATTACGGCGTATGATTTTATGGTACAGGAATGTGTAGTAAAGTCTGTTCACGATAAAGTGAGCACTTTTGAAATGAACCTTAGAAAAAAATCACTGCCCCTGCCGGCATATAATTTAACGGGCGCGCTGAGTGACGTACGTCCAGTAAAGTTGGTAACAATGGCGGGAAAGTCGTTCCATATTTCAACGTCGAATAAAGAGTGTTAGGTAACAATCCTTACTCATGTTACGAATAGGAAAGTGTGTTTGTTTGTTGGTCCTACTTTCACTTCAAAATGGAGTAAAGCATCGTCTTAACTTTTTGCACAGAGATAGAAGGAGAGCTGGAGAGTGACATGGACTACTTTTCATACATCGCTTCAGTGTTGAGTGGCCACAGTGGCTCAGTGGATAGAGCGGTTCCAAGTGGAGCCTTAGTGAATATGTTAAGTGGGGCTGCGGTGGCTCAGTGTAGAGAGAGATTCCAAGTAGGGACACAGTGACTCAGTGGATTGAGCGATTCCAAGTGGGACCACAAAGGTCTCTGTGGATTGAAAGATTCCGAATGGGGCCACAGTGGCTCTGAGTATAGAGAGATTCCAAGTGGGGCCACAGTGGCTCAGTGTATAGAGAAATTCCTAGTGGGGCTACAGTGGCCCAGTGTATAGAGAGAGTCCAAGTGGGGCCACAGTGACTCAGTGTATAGAGAGATTTTAAGTGGGGCCACAGTGGTTCACTGTATAGAGAGATTCCAAGTGGGGCCAAAGTGTCTCAGTGGATAGATAGAATCCAAGTGGGGCCGCAACGGCTCAGTGGATAGGACTATATAAAGTTGGGGATCGTCGTGATTTTTTGCACAGATATAGTTGGAGGGCCGGAGAGTGACATAGGATACTTTTCATAACGGGAAAGTATGTTATTATTTAAGGGAAAATTTAATTGTAATTTTAAAATGTACAGAGGTAGAATTATATTACAACGCCACAACAGAGAAACAAATCGTAGCATTTTTTGCACAGAGTTAGTTGGTGGGCTGGGAAATTACATGGGCTACATTACATAGTTAAAAAAATTAATTCTGACATTTCAAAAGAAGTACAGGGAGAAATAACGGAGTATTTGTCAGTTGACACAGTCATGGACACAGAACAGATCACTACGTAACCTGTAGAGTTCCTGAATTCTCTACAGTTGTTAGGTGTGACCTCACATAAGCTCCAATTAAAATTAGGCTTTTCCCTTAATGCTTATACGAAATTTATATGCAACGCGATTATGTAACGCGACGAGGCTTAGTGTCACAAAACTTCATTATTTATCCTTATAAACATGCGCGCGAAACCATGGGCAAAAGCTCGTTTGTGATAACTTTAATTATTCCTTTCGCTTTCTCTTTGTTTTTTATGCATCGAAGTGTAAACACTAGCAGATTTGTAAATTATTTACTTTTATAATAGTTTTACAGTTTCACTTTTTACATAGGGCGGAAGAATTCACAGCGTGCATACAAGTAGATCTTAAGCAGGGCTTTCAAAAGTGTTCAGTTTACCACGAATAACCTATAGCAATGAAATGTTGAATCAACACTACGCATTTGTTTGGCCATGCAAAAGCGAGTGTCTTGTAAGCCCGAGCTAATTTTTGTCTCAGCGTAGATGAAGTAGGTAAAGCTGTTTTCACGCGACGCAAAATGGATTTCGCACTAAGACAGCGCCGAATCGAGGCGTTTAGAATCCCTAAGAACTTTAGGTTTTGGTACCTCCATACATATATTTCAAAATGTAAGCAATAAAACGTGAATTAAAATATTGTATTTTTAGAAATGCAGCAAAACGTACAATAAGATGGGAAACGATGTTTATTTTTATAGCTTTCCATTTAATTGAAATTGAAAAATTTTCTCCTACTTTTTGTAACAACATAGCCTCTGATCAGATTCTCATAACTAATATTGCATAACACATTTGCTCCTATACTTAGTATAGATATTAGGTATAAGGCGTCACGTTTTGTGGAACCTTGTTCCAGGTGCACCAGTTTCAGTTCTGCACCACGCAATCCATAGTAATTAAATCTGGCAGTTTAACACTTCTTTGGTTGCCACCCTTTCATTCCGCCCAGGCAAAATCTCATGAGAAATGAGATCACAGATCAAACTTGCGGCAAAATATCTCCTTGCATGGGAAAAGTTTATGGTTTCGGAATATCTTAACTAGCCGTAATTTCAATACATAAACCTCATGAACACACACTGTTGTAAAGGAAGTGGCTATGAAGTAGTAAGAGAGTTGGACTGCTCGCCTCCCACCAAGGCGAACCGAGTTCAATCCCTGGCCGGGTCACTCCCGGATTTTCGCGTGTGGGAATCGTGCCGGAGGATGCCACTGGTCGGTGGGTTTTCTCGGGGGGGTCTCCCGTTTTCCCCTCCCCTTTCATTCCGGCACTGCTCCGTTCTCACTTCGCTTCACCCTCATCGACTCTCAAAACATCGATGTTTAGAGCTGCCCAAATCTCTTTACTCACTCGCACGAGAGATCTGTCTTGCGTGAGATAATTTCACATGTGATTTAGTATGAGAATGCCATCTTAGTCGGGGTTTCCATGTATCTTACGTCACGTAAAAGCTGTTTCGGGAAGTGATGTAGGCTGCAATTTAGCATTCGTTATCACATTGAGGTCTGCATACATTCACTGGCACTTTAGACAAACTAGAAGAGAGTCACCTATGTCCACTACTGCAAGAAAACCGGTTCTGTTGGTGTCTGTGTTAGAACTCGCCATCGTCCTGTTGGTCCATACCACACAGGACACTACCCTGTACTTTACAGCATTTATTATTGGCCGGTCATCAACCAATGGAGAGCCGAGCTGATACTTTACCGTATAAAACGGTTTTAAATCAATCATGTCCGTTTGAGTGGCTATAAAAATAAATCCTATCGTTAGCAACATCATTATTACTACGCTGTCATATCCTTGCGAGGTCCTGCTAAGCACTAGACGAACAAAGACTGCACATCCATGAGAGTTTTGTTCTGAACAACAAATAAGTTTTCAAATCAGCTGTGCTCGAGCTACACTCGAGCATAGTCCACAAGGTGTTTAAATTTACGTTCGATCAGAATGAGACTGCTAACGACTGCACTGCGTCGCCGAGTTACAAAATGAGCCGGCTCTGAACAATCATCAGGTTGGGCGCGTGTCGGCTCGCCAAATTCGCGAGTGTGCAGCCAAAGGGGATACCCGTTTCAGACCGCCAAGGCCAGCTTCGTGCAGCGCATACAATACACCACAACACAATGCAATACCTCCCTGCGTTCCTGTGGCAGGGTGATTGCACTCGTACCAGGCTGCGACATCACAAGACATTCAGTGGTATAGTCCGTTCACAGTATCCGCACACTTTTTTAATACACCCATTCAAGGTAGGTTGGTACAGAATGTTCACGTAGAAAGAGCACTTTTGAAAGCCCTGCTTAAGATCTACTTTTAAACCCGTTGTGTATTCCTCCGCCTTACATAAAATTAACATTGACATACGACTCATTACTTTATTCATGCGTCGATCAAACGAAACTGTGAAATTAATAAGTAAGTGAATACCTTACAAATATGCTCATTTTGACACTTCGAGGTATTAAAAAAACTGAAAGCTAAAGAAATAATTTTAAGTTATCACAAATGGTAACCTAACACTTTTTATTCGACGTTGAGAAATGGAACTACTTTCTAGCCATCGTTACCAACGTTACTGGGCGAATATCACTCGGTGCGCCCATTAAAATGCATGGATGCAGGGTCAGTTACTTTTTTCTAAGGCTCATTTCTTAAGTGCTCACTTTATCGTGAACAGCCTTTAGTTGGGCTTAACGTCTCGTCGACAGCGAGGTTGTTAGAGACGGTGCAAGTTGCACAGGGAAGAGGGATTGCAGAAGGAATGGGCAGGAATGGGTCATGGCCTTTGTTAGGGACTCATCCAAGCATTCGCCTGGAGGGATTTCGGAAAACAATGGAAAGCCGAAATCAGGATGGCCGGACCGGGAACCGAACCCGGTCTCCTCCCGAACTCGAGTCCTGTGAGTTACCACTGCGTCACCTCTCTCGGTACACCCATTGAAAAATAACCCCTTTTATGACGTGTTTGGTTGTTGCCTAAACATGTCACTCACGTATCACAAGCGTTTTATACTTCTGTTAATTTAACAGTATATTATTTGGTTAAATTGAACTTCTGCTTATATTTTAAATCTAGATTATTATATTACATTTATAATTAGTATGAATAATAACAGAGATAAAATATGTGTGTTCGTAATGTCTAGTAAGAAATAGTTCTCATGCAAAATATTATTAAACTGTACGCACGCTAATGCGTTATACTGTCCCTTTTAAATTTTCTAAACTTGGTTAAGTTTTTTTCCCCATGGGGCGGAGGAATATCCTGAAAGTAGAACTTTAGCAGGCCTTCAGTAAATATGGACGTAAACATGAATGCACAATTTAAATATATTAATTTGAAGCGATTGTTAAAAATTCATGAATTTGAAGCATCTGCTCGGCTACGTAAAAAAAATATATATATATAAGTTGTATTTCTCAACCTCTTCGAGAGTAACTGCTTAATGGCCTTGAACCCCAAGCCACTGCTCAAAATTCGTTGTAGATGAAACCAAGTATCTGCTTACAATTACGAATAACTGCTTCAACTCCTATGAGGATCTTCAGCGCAAAAACATTTCTAGTAAACTTCTACACACTGTATGGAAATAATACCATGTATACGGCTGGAAATACAGGAACATTTAGCACAACTGCGATACGTAATTGGTAACTTCCTTCTGCATTTGACTTGTTTCCTGAGCAGACGTAAGGTCGGTGCTATGGACATGTGGGGAAATTCTTTACCACCCGCTCTTTTTCACTGCAGGTTGTCCACGATAACGCGAGCTCTAATAAACCGAAGGAAAAAGTCACTGTCCCTAACTGCAAATATTTCAACTGGCACTCTGAGTGACGTACGCCCAGTAAAGTTGGTAACGATGGAGAGAAAGTAGTTCCATATCTTAATGTCGAATAAAAAGTTTTGGGTAACCATTTGTGACTACTTAAATTATTTCTTTCGCTTTCTGCTTTTTTTTTAATTCATAGAAGTGTAAAAATTAGCACACTTGTTGAATATTTACTTTATAATATTTTCACAGTTTCACTTGACCGACGCAAAAGTGAAGAGACCCATAGCAATGTTAATTTTACACAAGGCGGAAGAATACCCAACGTGCAGACAAGTATATCACTGGCAGAGGGCATTCAAAAGTGCTCATTTTACCGTGGACAGCCTATTTACGTATACACTGGTGTGATATATTTGCTAACAATTTCTTATAGAGTTCCTTTGGTGTCTCAGCTACGCAGGAGTTTGGAAGAACTGTACAGGTTTAAGAACGAGACTGTAGAACCTCGTGGAAATTTTCGGGAGCGGGCACGATAAGATATGCTTACTTTATATTCACACCACATACCGTTTCAACTTCTTGATGTTATCAGTAGAGACCCGGAAATTTTCGCGGATTTATTTCAAGACAAGTTAGAGTCCAACAACCTGTACGTTTCCGTTTCATCTTCTGTTGGATCACAGCTTACTAAGACACGCCTTCGACGACATCCAGCCAATAACAAACAAACGAGGAGAAAAAAATACCGGATCCCGTACTACCTGGTCTAAGGTTAAACTGTAGCAACAGCCAATGAACTTCAAACTGATGATCGGGTGCGCAAAGAAATGCCGATTCTTACTGTCGCAGAATGAATTCGCAAAATTTCTGGGTCACTAGTTACCAGTTTATCAGTGATTACTCTTTCTTCGCAAAAAAAAAATATATTTCTGAGCGCGTAGTTTTCACACAAATATATGCTATAGTCATAATTTTACTATTTTAGAAATGTACAAATAATGAAAATTATCTTACGTACGGGAATGAGATAATTCACACTGAAAGAAGTTACCATTTGTTACTTCAAGCCGCATATAAAATTGTATAAGGAAATGTTTCCGTAGTTAAAAAGAAAAATGCTGGAAACAAGGAAATTCTTGCATATTTTTGAATTGGGATATTACCCTAAATTGGCGCAAAGAAAACTTTCGCTAAGCATACCTTAAAATGAACTAAGGCAACATGTTCTGGAATTTGTTTGGTTTATTTTATTTTTATATTATAAACACAGTAAAATTTCGACTTTGAGAAGTTATTTTGCAAGAACCATTTGATCGGAAAAAAATTTTGTCCGAGTATAAATTGGCTGTAGAAAATGTTTACAAGTTGAATAGTATGGACAAATATTATGACTTAACAGAATTTTCTGTGCCTAACGCTATTTTGAAGTCTCTCGTAATAACGAGTGGCAACTTTGTTTTATTTGTACCTAATCTTGATGATGGCCACGAAGCAGTTGCTCCCGAGGAGGTTCAGGAAAACAGTTCATTTTTTTTAATGAATCCAAGCAGATACTTCGAATCTATTGTTTTGAGCAGCTGCTTACTTTTTATTTATTCCACCCATTTTCTTGGCATGTTCACTTTTCAATACAACATTTGAAAAAATGCTCCTGCCCGTAGTTGCATATGTTTTAACCTAAGCACCGACTGAAATACTTGCGGTAAAGTTGGCAGTGAATCAGGAAATGTAATTCCTCGTAGAATATGAAGTGCAGTGTTTAAATTTGCGGCCACTCAATTTACTAAGTAAACTGCCTATTTGTTTTATGCATGTGATCGTGATAATTGGAATATCAGCAACACATTTACTTTCCCAGCAGATTGAAAATTACACTCGATTGATATTTGAATTAAGTAAGAGAGTCCATGGCAGGGCAATGCTAATTTTACGTATGGCAAAATAATACACAGCAGGAAGAGAACTAGATCTTAAACATGTCTTTCAAAAGTGCTCCATTTACCGCGAATAGCCTATAAAAATTATATCCATGGCGGCAGGCTGGAGAAGGTGGAAATTCCTCCCAACTTCCCTTCTCCCTCCCAATGATGCCACAAAAGCTCTCTTAATGCGCTCTTACGATTTTTGCCTTTGCCTGTAATCAGTCGTACACAACTGTGAAGGATTTCGTAGGTATTTATTTCAAGCTGCATTTTTATCTTTTATTGTTTCCTCAAGATCGCCAGCCCATATCTTCAAACTCCTTCTTCCATAGTTTTTTTTTCTAACTTCCGACGCCTTATTTGTCACCTCTTTCACGGCTTACTTGACATTCGTCCACTCGGTTTCTACATCCGTGATAGTGGGTCTCTCATGAATACTTATTTATACTCTTTTGCTATAACTGCCTAATTCGCTCCTTTTGCAACACGCTGACTTCAAAGGATAATCTCTTTGTAATCTCTGTTTACTTCTTCCAGAACTACTGCATCTTCTTCCAGAACGCAAAAAAAAAAAAAAAAAAAAAAAAATTCTACCCTCAATGCTTATATTTTCTTCTCTGAATACATGTACATCCTAAAATATATTTCCATCCCTTTGACTAGAAATACAGTAACCTATTAAGGCATGACTCCCATTAGCATTCCGTGTATACATGATGTGTTGGCATCTTTCTTGCAGGAGAAAGGGTATATATGTTGCCATTTCAACCTCTTCCAATTATCATTTATTACAGTACTTTTTCCTCAAAATATAATAAATTCACGGTTACTTTCGACATTTCTGAAACAATTCTAGGGTTCTACTTCCAGGATATTCCTCCGCCTCATATAAACAAAGCTTAAAAAATTGCGCCACAGGGCCAACGCACCGCATTCGTGCGCTCTCAGTGTAATAATATTGCGCATAAGAACTATTTCTGACTAGGAATTACCAACACAACTATTTTGTCACTGTCTTTATTAATATTAATTGTAAATGAAAAAAAATAACTTATAGATAAATATACGTGGAAGTTAAATATAACCAAAAAATAAGGTACACATATGTTAAAACTAGTATAAGACGCTTGTGAAATATGAGACATTCAGGAATCAACCAAACACGTCATACATGGTGTGATTTTTCAAAGGTTTGATTAAGAAAGTGTGAAGAAACTGCGAATGGACTATTAATGCATTATTATATTCTGTACTAATCGGTTCTCAACTTGGGTATGCATATCCCCTGCAATAATAACTAAAACGAATTTTGTCCGGTGAAGTCTAAGTAGATTGAATACCATTATTATATTCTTCAGTTTCTTCCTTTATTCAGGGGCCTAAGTTACAATAGTTCTTACAGTTGTTCTAAAATCTTTTATTTGTTTATTAATGCGTTCTTTTTTTCATCCCACGTCAATTATAAGTGCTACACCTATACTTTATATTTTAGTTTATAATGTAATCCGGGTATATCGTCTCCTTAAGTTTATTTTTGTCTCTTTTAAAATAACTGAGGGGACCCTAACCTCTAGACAGCGTGTTCCCTAGTGGTGGATGGGGGATTATAACAGATATGTTGAGGTGGTAAGAATGTACTGAATAAGTAGGGATAGGAAAATCTCGCGGATTCATTTCGGGACAAGATAGACGTCAAACACATATATAGTTAAGCCACCTTCGCAATTGGATCACAGTTTATTAGACCCGCCTTGCATGCCCCTGAGCCAATAGCAGACTTGCAAGGAAACACCTTGCGAATCCCAGAACTACCAGGTGTTGTGCAACAGCCAATGAACACACAGCTGAGGCTCCAGTATGCAGAGGACTGATAAGTCTAGCCTACAGGTTATTGAACTCGCGAAATTTCCCTATCCCTATGAATAAGTTACCAGTAGACCAACAACGATACAGGAGGTCATCTTTACGATGTGTTAGGAAAGTGGCTATCACGCGGTATCCTAGCTGGGCCTGTTCTCTTTGTTCGCTTGCTTCGCTTCAGACAGATACTTTCTTTATTACTTTCTATAGGTAGAGACGTGCAACATTCGCGTTATTATTTCAAGACAGACCAAATTTCAAACACTTGTGATTTTGTACTGCGTTTGTCATAGGACTAAAGTTTGCCCGGACACTTCCTGGACGTCTTTGAACCAATAGGAAACTTCTAAAGAGAAGCTGACCCAATCACGTCCAACCAAGTCAAAAGGAAAAATGTGTCCTCATTGCTGCTGAAGCCAATAAACAAACATCACCTTAGGGGCTGGAAAAATTAGCATATATTTAAGTAGATATTAGCTTTTTTTTAAAAAAAAAAAATTAGCATCTATTTTTTAAATACTAGAATTTTGTTAAATGTAAGAATTATTCAAAAAATGTCTCATTACTTCTGGCGACAGAAAAAAAACACACTTTAAAATGTACATATTAAAACACAATTGACATGCCTTGCGTTGACACCTGCAATGAAAGGCAAACTATGCAACATAGTACAGAAATAATAAACAAAATTTAAAGTATTTAAATTTATGGCAGGTAATTTTCAACACTTGTGAAATTATTTATTTTCAGTAGAATAAAATAATTTTTCAGTTAAACACCAGTAAAAAAACACCCACTCACCAATTTAAAAACTACACCACAAGTACATTTACTTAGGCCTAGTACAAATAGAATTGTAGTATCCCTAAAAATTAAAGTGAAACCTACAGCTTTGTCAGTGACAATTACTACATCGAAAAGAAAGAGCTGTGAAAAGTTCAGCATTGCTTTCTTTCAGTTTTGTTCTTCGGTCTGCCACAGCATTGTTGTAGTGAGACAGAAGTCTTTCACTATCCACGTTGTTTGTTGGTGTCCACAGAAGTCTGGAGCAACACTTGACGAATTCTGGATACTCTGCAGATGCAGCATGAAGATATTCCTTCCACTTCAACTTTTTCAACTTTTTTTTTATCCGAAGCTCGGCAAGTCGTTTCATTTCTTTGTACCGTCTAGAAATATCTGTTTGAGGTAACTCAGAAAATCCAGAGAGATTTTTCAGCCCAGCCTCCTCCTCGTCACTTTTGAATACTATCATTGTTGGACTGAATGCCTTGGCTATCCTCTGAAAGTGTATTTCACCTGGGTCAGCAGTTTTTAACTCGGTAAGTTTGTATCGTGCAGAACACGCAGCTTTCCTGAAAATATTTTCAGCGGAAGCTTTTTCCATATCGTTCAGTTCAGATAAGGCTGCTCTTGTTTTTGGGAGTAGCTTTCCTTGCTCAACCTCCTCCGTAGCTGCACTGAGCGTGTCCAAGTTCGGGTACAGATGATGAGATGTCATATATTTTGAACCCTCGAGGGAAGTTGCCAGCTGCACTAAATCTTGTGCATGCTCCTTTACAAATATAGCTTGGGCATGAAGACTGCCAACTTGTTTATTTGTCAATCGAGACAAGTGGTTTATTCCACTGTTGCAAATCTCCAACAATCCTGGCAACTTGAAAAACTCGATAACATCAGTGAAATATTAAGATAAGTAGAAAACAGCATTAAACCAGCTGTTCCGTCTTGTAAGCACTGGTGCTGGAAATAACTTTGCTGGTTTCTTGCCAGTATGTTTTTCTTCCAGGTAGTTCAAATACCTAATTTTACGTTTTCGAGGATTCAGGAAAGCATAATTCACAGCTGTTATGACTTTATCCAACTCGTTCATTTCCAGGGTCCAAGAATTCCCAAGTAAGTTGAGTTTATGTGCCCAGCATTGGACACGTAGCAAATGATCACCCACCACGACTTTCAAAGTTTCAGAACATAATGTCATGTAACGGGCACCATCACTTACAAACCTAAGAATTCTATCGTAACTGATATTGTACTTCTCTATTGCATCCAACACTGCTCGGGAACAACTGGTGGCATTACAAGCATCAAGATATGTAACACTTGCCACAAATAATTTTTCCTCTGAGCACTCAAGAGCATAAAAAATTACTACAAAAACACAATTCCCAACCCTGTCTGTTGTCTCATCACATAGCATGTGAATAGTTTTTCCTTCCAAAGCGGCAATGGTGGAGGATACATACTCCGTTGCAATTTTTGAAAAGCAAGAAACAATTGAGCGTTGATTATTGTATATTGGAATGGCTAAGACTAGTAAACAAATTAATTTAAATTCAGTAACTATGCTTAAGAATCACTAAGTGCCTAGTCCTTTCCAGTGTGTGTATTTGAGGAGATAAAAAAAGGGGGGGGAAGAGATTTGATAATCATAATTTAGCAACACAACACTGTTCATATTTCAAGATCAACAAGTTTTTTGTTTAATTAAAATGAGTAGCTAAAACACTAAGCAAAGCAATCTTCAGAACATTACAGGTCATATATCTGCACCTTCATAAAACTATTCTATCCTTACTTAGGCCTACCTGGAACATATTTCTCTCGCAGAGTTTTAACGCAAGCCACATCACAGCCACTGTGTGTGAATTCATTTATCCATCTAGCCTTTGCAAAAGCTTCCACAGTTTTTTTTTTTAAATAATCACTGTCCAATTTTCGGCGCGTCGTAGAGTTCGCAACCGACACAAGCGAAGTTTGAATACGTTGGTCTACGGAATTCTTTTTCTTTAGCACATGCTTCATTGAACTCGCATGTTTCTCGATAGAGTCTTTTTTTTTTTTCCCCCACGACACACTGCAGTTACAGAACTTACAGAATATTGTATTTCCATCGGTAGCGCGTAACCCATGAATTTTATATTGTTCGGCCCTTTCCTGCGCCGGTACTCTGTTCCTTCCCATTTTACTTATCTGTAGTGTGCCCTTAGATACATAACTTACAATAAAAACATCGCCGAGATATGTAAACAATAACACAAGGTAAATGGTACAACAGCAGGAACGCCAACTGAATAACTTAAATACATCGGAGTAAATAACGAAACCACAAAAAATAATAGTCTCCACGTCAATGTTACAAAATACTTGCATTTGCTTATTTGATAACATAAAAATAGCTCGAACAAATATGTTCATTCTAAATCGCGGTTAGTTTTTGATGACTGTATGCGAGCATTTTACATCTAGAGTTTACATTGCTTATTTGTTTCGTTAATCTATGGTACATAACTGGTAAATATGGCGACCAGTAGTCTTGTACGCTATTTTTTTACAACATATCCTGCATTGCAGTCCTTTTCTTTTAAGTACTTGGCACTAGAAAAATGTAAACTGTGAAAAATTAAATGAGTAAAAATAATTATTAAACTGTATTGGTGACCAAAGTAAAATAAATACTGTAATGCTTTCAAAATTTCACATTGTTAGGTCTACTTTTTACACTGGTATGTATTAATTCCACACGTTTATGGGTGTTCTAAAATAAATATAAAGGAGTGATTGAATTGAAATAACCGTTACTTGGTATTTATGTGCAATTTTTCGCAACTATTTTGGAGTTTGAAACAAAAATCGCTAAAATAGCATTTTGAAAGAAATGTAGCAAAAAATCTCATTTATACTTTAAATTCGCAAATAAATCGCGTTTATCGCAACTTGAGAATTTTTTCCGGCCCCTACGCTATTGTCTATTCACGACTGGAACATACTTATGAAAATTGACCTTTTAAAAACACCCCAGCCATTATCTGCATGCATATATAGTAAAAAAAAGGGCGCGAGTGCAGGTACTGTATCCGCTCCCGGCACTTTTTTTTTTTTACTATATATGCATGCAGATAATGGCTAGGGTGTTTTTTTTTTTTTTTTTTTTTTTCAAATGTTAATTTTCATAAGTCTGTTCCATTCGTGAATGGACTATACTCGGATATTTACAGGACGGTGGATTTTAGCGTGCTGCTAAAAAATAACGCGAATTTTACAGGTCCCTATCTATAGGCCATCCTCAAACAAGTCTTTCTCTTCTTTTGACTCCAACGCTGTTAGAGGGTTAAAGGGCGGAGGGTCTCCTTTATTTCCCATCCATACTACCTTGAAGGCACGTTGATTTGCTTAAAGACAACAGTCCTGCCACTCAAATTACTCAATAAGACTAAATTAGCATTTCTGGAGAACACTGAGAATACTCGAAAGCTCAGGCAAGAATTTCCTTAAATAAGAAAATGGAACTTGATGCTAATGTAAAGAACAGAATCACGCATGAAGATATAAGAGATGTACTCAGTGTAATGATTTGGATTCTTAATGACCCGCATACTAAATAAATATAGGTCATAGAAATAATGAAATCCATACAAATTAACGTTATTGTTGGAAAAAGTATATATTTGTTAGTTAAAATATATTTATCGTGTTTTACTTAAACCTTCCATTCTCACGTTAATTTTGAGTTTCTGGTGTTTCAAAACAATACTTTTTTTTAAGCGTATTCTGTTTTAAATTGGGAAATATTTTGTACCATGATTACAACTAAAGGTTGTTCACGATAAAGTGAGCGCTTTTGAAATCAACCTTAGAAAAAATGCACTGCCCATGCCTGCATATATATAAATACGGGCGCACTGAGTGACATGAGCACGGTAAAATTGGTAACGATAGATGGCAAATAGTTCCATTTCTTAATGCCGAATACAAAGCGTTAGGTAACCATTTGTGATAATTTAAATTATTTATTTCGTTTTCTGATTTCTTTAATGCACCAGTGTGTAAAAATTAGCAGATTTATGAAATGTATACTTTTCTAATACAATCATTTCACCGTTTCACTTGACCGACGCATGAATAAAGTGACATGTCCCATAGCAATGTTAATTTTACATAAGGCGAAAGAATTCACATCTTTAATTCAAGTAAATCTCAAGCAGGACTTTCAAAAGTGCTAATTTTTTACCGTATGTTGTGAAAATTCCATGATATACACGTATGTTTGTACCTCTTACATTCGATCCACGTTTGTAAGTATCGCAAGAACTTAATCGACTGCTACACGCCAGCCCATTTACAGTCGGTGTGCACATCGATATCTCGTTTCATTACTAGCTGATACGTTACTTTCCATTGAAATATATAAATTTGTAATTCTTAATTTGAATATTATACGGAAATGGGAAAAAAAATAGCACGATCATGGTTGTTTTTATGCGACTGTTATAAGGAAACGGGTAGAATTACAGAAAAACCAATAGTTTGATATTAAATAATATTTTTTTAAAAATGATCTGTAATTAGAGTTAAATTGAGCAAATATCTTGCTAGTATTAGCACTTTGGTTTAGCAATCTGGAAAACCCGCCATTCCAGCTATCAACCACTATTAGAGTTGGATCACGCTTACTTGGAACTTTTCTGAACCCCTGCTAAAGTTCTACTTCCAGGATATTCCTCCGCCTCATACGAACAAAGCTTAACTGAGTCTAGAAAATTGCACAAAAGGGACAACGCACCGCATTCCTGCGCACTCTGTGTAATAATATTTTGCATAAGAACTATTTTTTTACCAGGCGCTATCAACACACCTCTTTCCGTCTTTTTTTATTCTTATAAATTATAAATTATATATTATTATTTGTTGATAAAATATAAGTAAAAGTTCAATTTAACCAAATATAAGGTACTTTTAAGTTGACGAAGTATAAAACGCCTGCGATGCATGCATATGTAGGAAAAATCCAAATATGTGACATATATGGTGTTTTTTTTAAAAGGTTTTATAGAGAACTTGTGAAGAAACCGTGAATAGTCTATATACATGGTTTTCCGAATACACTTCAGGCGAATGGTTATGGAAGCTTCTGCGCCCTATACCTATACTCCAAACCTTGGATCTATGAAATAAATTAATAAAATCAAGTTGCACACTAACGGAACATTTTTTTTATACCGAGAATGATATTCAAGGAGTAAGGGGTATGCAGAGTCAAATATATATATATATATATATATATATATATATATATATATATATATATATATGTGTGTGTGTGTGTGTGTGTGTGTGTGTGTGTGTGTGTATAAAATGTGTAAATTCATAGTCTGGCGCGAAATTCCACGTTTTCAACGAATAGATCAATGATAAGATTTCTGTTGTGTTATATTAAAACTATTAACATTCGTCTAAAGTTAATTCGTTGTGCTAATTTTTGGTCTCCTTTTCATTTCACACAATACTTGGTCTGCTGGGATGGAAAGTATGCGGACACACTCTACCAACACACTTTTTGCGCTACTGTTCCACTGCAAGTTTCTATAGGCTCACTGATTATTTCAGTGGCTCGCAGTTTCTAATATGTCGGTGGTGTATTTTTATTTGCAATACATCCTGCTGCTCTTTGCCTCAATTTGCAGCCCAGTAAGAACGTGAATCAGTTTACGATAGTAATTAATTGGAACTGATTAGCAATTCACTGACTGAAATCTTTTATTCAGCTTTACAGTGCACTGTGTATTTTCTTTTACTATTTTGTTTAACCATTTTCCATACGATCTATGATTACAGGTAATTCCTTCACCCTACTCTAAATGTTGGTAAATGTATTCGCAAAAAAAAATATCGATTTTATTATTTTCCAAAATAATTTTAAATTTCCGACTTCTAGTTCGTGAGTGCACTCTTTTCCAAAGTTTCCATTGCCGTGACAACATAGTACGTAAAATAATGTGTAACATATTTGCATTAAATTTACGGAGAGTTTCGGTACGATATATCTATATTTTCGCGTTCGTCCAATAAGATATAATTTGTTACATGCCAGTGCGTTAAATGTTTCATTTGGCAGGTAACTACATTTATGCTGTTGGCAGACGAGTGTATTCTAAACAGGAATTTCTGCAGTAAGTAAATTTATGTGAGAGACAATTATTCAATACATTTAAACACGTGTTGTTAAGCCAGTCAATAATTTTAAGTGCTATCGGTAGTGTGTATATTTTCACTCGAAAACTCGTTAAAAATCCTGGATGTTTTCTCTAACGAAACCCGTTTTGAAGCTGTATTGACCACCGCGAATTCCGCAAATTTCTCAGCAACCATTCGTGATATCGATTTATACGGACGCAGATCACAACGAGCGGAAGACAGATCCGAGCACAGCCAGCAGAGTTATCAAATAAACCACATCTCATATATAACTGACGAAGCTTAAAACTTTGCTGTGAAATCAAATACGATTTGTTATCTCAGTACGAGTGGCTCTGAATTGTCCGTAAAGCCGATTAACGGTCTCCCATTTGCTGAAAACCACATTTCCATTTGTAGTATACACGTTTTAGCAAGACACTTGTTCTACTGCCACACATTTCAGACGCTGAAAAAATTACGTTTATTTCCAGTGATTCGACTGTATGGAAACGATGCGAAAATATTAACTCGAAAGTGCGTTTTAAAGGAGAAGATTTTCGTGAGTGAGATTGAACTCTGTCATGAATACGTCCGTAGGACATGGTTCTGATTTTAATTTTCGGCCTGATTTTCTGAAATATATTCAGCGACTAACGTATATCGTTAATCTCAATTGTGAAGAAAGAAATGAATGGCCTTTTTTATAGTAAAGAATGCTATATTTCGTGGATGCAACTCGAATAGGTGTCTGCGAGATAATATAAATAAATTATTTGTTCATGTATTACAACGGGTATTTTATACCAAAAATAAACACTGTTTTTTTTCCTTTTTGTATACACTTTAATATTACTGGTAATAACTGTATTTCTTACATTGAAATTATGAATAAAACGTCAAAAAAGCCGAACTATCATCAAAAATCGCATTGCTTTGTTTAAATTCTGCGTGCTACAAGCTAAGGCATCGTGATCATACGGAAAGCCTTTAGGCTAATAATTTTAGCTCAGTTTTTTATTTAAACATATTTTACGCACCAGACAACAGTGCAACAACTCTGAATCGGCTGACACAAAATATAAATGTAAAGATTTTACAAAGAAAGAAACAATAAGGCTAAATGTGACAGAAGTTATACACAACGTCTCTCATATTATAGCCGATACCTAAGATGTTTATAAGACTAATGTATTAAGTACGCTGCGTATACGCCTTACACTCTTGCTTAATGTAACACATACAAAACACAATTCAATACATTGCATATAATCTTGTCACAATATTATTTCTTCGCTAAAATATGTACAACACGATATTACATTTAATCTGCGAATGAACAGTTACGTAACAATAAGTTCAGTAATTGCCCGACTTTCAGTGAACTATTCTTCCCTGGCACAGTTATTCAATAAAAAAAATTAAGAAGATTCCTTTCATTGCTAGAAGTTGCACATGAAAATATGAATACATTTCGTCCAGAGTCGCAGACTAATCGTGGATTTCGGAAAAATAAATTTGAGTGGACTTTTTAAAATATGTTTGCTTGCCTACTTTCTAGCTTGTTAATATCGTACTGTAACTGGTATAATTATATTTACATCACTTGTTAAGAGAGCAAACATGACTAACCCACAAAACACACTTAGTAAAATATGTTTGCTTGCCTACTTTCTGGCTTGTTAATATCGCACTGTAACTGGTATCATTATATTTATATCACTTGTTAAGAGAGCAAACATGACTAACCCACAAAACACACTTAGTAAAATAAGTTTGCTTGCCTACTTTTTGGCTTGTTAATATCGTACTGTAACTGGTATCATTATATTTACATCACTTGTTAAGAGAGCAAACATGACTAACCCACAAAACACACTTAGTAAAATAAGTTTGCTTGCCTACTTTCTAGCTTGTTAATATCGTACTGTAACTGGTATCATTATATTTACATCACTTGTTAAGAGAGCAAACATGACTAACCCACAAAACACACTTAGTAAAATAAGTTTGCTTGCCTACTTTCTAGCTTGTTAATATCGTACTGTAACTGGTATCATTATATTTACATCACTTCTTAAGAGAGCAAACATGACTAACCCACAAAACACACTTAGTAAAATAAGTTTGCTTGCCTACTTTCTAGCTTGTTAATATCGTACTGTAACTGGTATCATTATATTTATATCACTTGTTAAGAGAGCAAACATGACTAACCCACAAAACACACTTAGTAAAATAAGTTTGCTTGCCTACTTTCTAGCTTGTTAATATCGTACTGTAACTGGTATAATTATATTTACATCACTTGTTAAGAGAGCAAACATGACTAACCCACAAAACACACTTAGTAAAATATGTTTGCTTGCCTACTTTCTGGCTTGTTAATATCGCACTGTAACTGGTATCATTATATTTATATCACTTGTTAAGAGAGCAAACATGACTAACCCACAAAACACACTTAGTAAAATAAGTTTGCTTGCCTACTTTTTGGCTTGTTAATATCGTACTGTAACTGGTATCATTATATTTACATCACTTGTTAAGAGAGCAAACATGACTAACCCACAAAACACACTTAGTAAAATAAGTTTGCTTGCCTACTTTCTAGCTTGTTAATATCGTACTGTAACTGGTATCATTATATTTACATCACTTGTTAAGAGAGCAAACATGACTAACCCACAAAACACACTTAGTAAAATAAGTTTGCTTGCCTACTTTCTAGCTTGTTAATATCGTACTGTAACTGGTATCATTATATTTACATCACTTCTTAAGAGAGCAAACATGACTAACCCACAAAACACACTTAGTAAAATAAGTTTGCTTGCCTACTTTCTAGCTTGTTAATATCGTACTGTAACTGGTATCATTATATTTATATCACTTGTTAAGAGAGCAAACATGACTAACCCACAAAACACACTTAGTAAAATAAGTTTGCTTGCCTACTTTTTGGCTTGTTAATATCGTACTGTAACTGGTATCATTATATTTACATCACTTGTTAAGAGAGCAAACATGACTAACCCACAAAACACACTTAGTAAAATAAGTTTGCTTGCCTACTTTCTAGCTTGTTAATATCGTACTGTAACTGGTATCATTATTTACATCACTTGTTAAGAGAGCAAACATGACTAACCCACAAAACACACTTAGTAAAATAAGTTTGCTTGCCTACTTTCTAGCTTGTTAATATCGTACTGTAACTGGTATCATTATATTTACATCACTTCTTAAGAGAGCAAGCATGACTAACCCACAAAACACACTTAGTAAAAAGGTCGACAGAAATCACGCGCGGGGTTTGTTAAGTCCATTCACGGTTACTTCGAACTTTTCTAAAGTCCTGTCAAAGTTGTGCTTCCATGATATTCCTCCACCTCGTCCAAACAAAGCTTATCCGAATCTATAAGGTTACACCCAAAGGACGATGTACTGCATTCGTGCGCTCTCAGCTGAATACGATCCTGCATAAGAACTGTTTCTTACTAGACATTGCCAAAGCAACTATTTTGTCACTGGTTTTATTCGTATTAATTGTAAATGAAATATTATAACTTATAAGAGAAAACATACTTGAAATTTCAGTTTAACCAAACATAAAGTACTTTTATATTAAAAAAAGTTAAAAATACTTCTGATGCATTAGATTTTTAGGAAAGATCCAAACACGCTATACAGTGGGTGATTTTTTCTAATGCCAGACTGAAAAGTGTCAAGAAATCGCGAACCGACTGTATCAACTTTATCCACTAACTGTATACGTTATTTCATGCTAAATTCCTCATTTTTATCACAACTAAGAATTGGATTAACTATAACTCTGTACATTAAAAAATATTAGCTATATTTAAATCATTAACCTAAGGCGATCTTGCCTTGGAGGTTTGTTGCCTTTCAGGATCTCAAAATTTACACACGTATATGAAATTCGTAAAATTTTCGTGATAATAATTATTAATCTTAAATGTAGAGACATGTAGCGATTTTTTTTAAAAACATTTCCAAAGATGTTACACAATGTGGCCGGGACTATAAAGATTTTAATAATAGTATTTGTCATACTCACGTGTTTAAACATTACGTTGTATATGAAGTTATATACATAGGGAGAGAAGCTGGAAATTGGAAAATCCTTTAAGGCAGAGTTCAGAAAAACTGAGGAACACGCTGAAAACAGAATTTAATTTCGCCTGCATAACTTTGAATTTCTCAAAGCAAACGCGAAACTTTGCAAAGTCGCAGGAAAAGGTAGAGAGAAGTAGACGTACACAAAGGAAAATTATACATTTGTTCCTTGCCACGTTGAAGTGACGCACAGAGAATTGGTTTCCATGAAATATGAGGGAGTCGTGCGAATTGAAAACAAAAAAAAAAATATATATATATATAGTGCAGCCACGAATTTTTTTGGTGGTAATTCAGTTTGGCAAATAATTTTTGTTGCGAACATCTCACCACTAAACTGTTGTGGCCCCTGGGAAATAATTTTGTGTTATCCTATAAAAATAACTTATTTGAAGAACTGATGAAATTCTACTTCCAGGATATTCCTCCGTCTCGCACGAACAAAACTTAACCAAGTCTAGAAAATTACACCAAAGGAAAACAATGCACCACATTCGTGCTGCTGTGGTCACCATTAGCCAGGGCTGGCAGGCGATGTTCGAGCATCAGGGACGGCGCGACCACGACAAGCCAGCCCGGCCGTTGTTAAAACTCTCCCCCGCTGAGGAAGGTCGTGAGGCTAGGCCGGGTACTATATAAGACTGGAGCGATGGAGGCTCGCGGCCATCTTGATACGAGGGACGACGAGACTGCTCCAGGGAGACCACTAGGCCCGTGGTCCAAACTTCGACGCCTGACGCCGCCGCTGGGGAGGAGGTCTCGCACAACGACGACGCGACAGCTCCAGGGTAAATATTCTCCCAGTAGGGCGCCCTAGGTCGTGCAGCGTCAGGGACCTCGTATTAAATCTTAAGACTCCCTATGAGTCGTGAGCACTTTAATCATAATCGTTGCTATAGGTCAGCAGATCCTCTGAACTATGCTTGTCAGTTGCTGAGCAGAGTTATTGACGTACTGTAACGTAACGCAGAGTGCAATTTGTATGTGATATTGTGTATAAGCTGTGAGTTAGTAAAATGTTTTATAATTTGTATACGAGTGCTCTATTATCTAGTTACGACTATCCGCTTCCTTGCGTGGCCTGATTCATCTTCAGGACAGGCCACGGCAGTGCGCACTCAGTTGTAATTACATTTTGCTTAAGAACTATTTATTTCTAGGCATTGCCGACACGTCTATTTTCTTCCGGTTATTATTCGTAATAATTATAAATGAAATATTGTAACTGGTAGATAAAATATAAGTAAAAGTTCACTTTCACCAGAAATGAGGTATTTTTTTGTAAACGCAAGTATAAAACGCTAGTGATACATAACAAGCACGTTGTTATAACACTTTCTTACACAAAAGTCTCTAGGGAATAGACTAGGGACGTAGCTATAATTAACTCATGAGCTCTTTTTAGCTGGACTTATGATCCTGACTTACATCACTCTTGATAATGACTCTAATAACCAGGAATTTTCTTTATATAAATAACTCTCGACTGATTTTATAAATATAATATATTTTGGGACTTTATTACATTAAATCGTTATTAATTCTCAATAGTAAATGCTCCTCGATTAAAGCTGCTACTGAAGCAATCAAACAATCATTTCGATATCCATAACCATCCCAATCGGACTCGCCACTGGAATATTATACAGGCGGGTCGCACAGGCCCGCACCGCGGAGAAGGCCTCAGCATCCTCTCGTGGTGGATCTTCTCTTCTCGCGTTGTCGTCTCTCGGCACTGGAGCTGGAAGGCGGTCAGCGGCGGCAGCATCCTGCGCCGTCGGTGACCCGGAGTGTGGTGAAGGATAAAGATGGCCGACACTCTGGGGACCTCGTTTATATAGTCTGCCCGCGCGCCCCAGTTCCCATCCTCTCGTCGGTGATTGAGTGGCACCCTGCCGCTCGTATCGAAGTTGGCACCAGGCAACACCTCTTTTACCATAACAAAGTCAAACATGAGATGTTTCAATGGTTGAAAAAGCGTGAAGAAACAGCTAATAGACTATACAAGATATTTTCCTTGGTGTGGGAATCTTCCAGCTAGGTTCCGGCCTTCGTGATTACGCTGCTTCAGACTGGCAAATTATTTTTAAGGGCGTTCAAAGTCTTGAGAATTATTTTTCACCTTTAAAAAATATCCTAGCTTTTTTGTTATGATATTAAATAACAACCTGCAAAAAGTGCGACAAAGATGGAAAAATTCCATCGTTAAAATCTCAAATTTAAACGAAATTAAGAAGTTGTATTACAGTTCAAAATAATAACTACTCGCGTGTCATTTAAAAGTTTTTAGAATATTTTCTTGGAAATTCGCTAAACGGCTGAACCGTATTTCGATTTTAACCTTTGTAGATAAAATTTAAAAGTCGAAATAGCAGAAAGGTAATCCATTACCTCAGGCGAGACCCATTAGCCGAATTCCACGGATGCCCTGTTTGGGGCCAGCGGTGCTGTAGTGATCATACTGTTCGCTTCTCACCTAGACGAACCGGGTTCGTATCTCGGCGGGTTCGCTGCCGGATTTTCGCATGCGGGAATCGACCCTCCCCCCCCCCCCCCTAGTGTTTGCCCACTGCTCCATACTCCCCTCCATTCTCATCTCTTTTCACTCTCGTAGGCTCTCAAGACCTCGATGTTAAAAGCCACCAAAATCTCTTCACCTCACTCCTGTTGCAAGGATTTTACGTGCCATCACTTTAGAACTGTGTCGTATCAGTAAACAGAACCGTTTTACACAAAAAAACAGGAGAACTGCAGTCGACTGGGGAAATTTACAGGTGTCCCAGGGCGTGCAACTTCGCAAAATGAAGCGTGACTTCGGCATGTCCTCTTGCAACATTCTCACGATGACAAACTGAGCAACGTTTCAACTCGTGTACTACAATATGCACATGTAGTTACTGGGATATTTTTTTTTGCATTGCACTGTAAAAACGCTTTCTTTGCTGCAACACATAATTTGTTGCCGCAAAGAAAAAATGGTGTAAATATGAACCACTGCAAAATAGCCTTGCCTCAAACATAATTTTTGTTCGATCCATATAGCAATGACTATGATAACCTTGCATTGTGTTTACAGTAGTTCAGCAGGCGATTTTGTGGTAATGTTAGTTAGACTGCAAAGAAAACGTGTGCTCTGGCAATCAAACGTAATTAGCAAATAAGACAGAAGTAACAAATATTTTAAAATAACACTCACAAAAAAGATAGGGTGGCTCCGTGATTCGTTCCCACACAGATTGTTTTAATCACCTAACGCCCTGCACTACACGACCACTTGGTTTTTTTTTTTTTTGATTGATTGACAATGCCATCTCTTGGGGAGAATTGAAATTAGTGATGTGGAGAATCACCGACATTCAGAATGACATTAAACGTCTGCAGGGGGGACTATGAATTTGCTCAGCTCCGGTTTCGTAACTGCAGAATATTCTTATTGGTTTATTAACGTTTGCGTTGTGACAACATTTACGTACTGAAAACTGTTATGTACGACAGAAAACCCTTAAAAGGTTGCCTTTGGTTCAAAGTAATATTAATCTACTGTGAACAAATAATGTTAATTTCTTTGCCATAAAGAACGTTAATACTATAGTAAAACAAATACATGTAGGCCTAAATGAAACATCCATTAGCAGCAAACTTATGTTTCTGTAACCTTCTCTTGGAATTCAAGCTTTATTGTGTTGATGTGAACAATACAACCACAAAGAAATAGCTTTCTTTGTCGTACAGAAAACTACGCGTGGATTTTTTTTTTTTTTAGAGCGTGGGTTGCATCACTTGTATTTAAAAGCCCTGGCGTTCGAAAAGACCATGCCAGCCCAGCATTCGTTCTCTTGACATCCACGTGTCGACACTGGAAAAAAAATCACTAGCTAAGTGACAGCAAAAACACTTCTGTACACGGGCTTCTGCTTAGCAGCGAGCAAACTTCTGCACCAGCAACTGTTAGTTCATTACATTACTGTTTGTTGCGATAACGATCCAATTATTGACGAACTTGTCCTTTTGAAGTAACTACCGGGAAGAAAAGATCGCCCTACTGTAGTAATAATAGTCATAGTTCCAGATACAATAATGGACAAGACCACATCCAACAGTTCTGTTGCAGATACAATAATGGACAAGACCACATCCAACAGTTCTGTTCCAGATACAATAATGGACAAGACCACATCCAACAGTTCTGTTCCAGATACAATAATGGAAACGACCACATCCAACAGTTCTGTTCCAGATACAACAATGGACAAGACCACATCCAACAGTTCTGTTCCAGATACAATAATGGACAAGATTACATCCAACAGTTCTGTTCCAGATACAATAATGGACAAGACCACATCCAACAGTTCTGTTGCAGATACAATAATGGACAAGACCACATCCAACAGTTCTGTTCCAGATACAATAATGGACAAGACCACATCCAACAGTTCTGTTCCAGATACAATAATGGAAACGACCACATCCAACAGTTCTGTTCCAGATACAACAATGGACAAGACCACATCCAACAGTTCTGTTCCAGATACAATAATGGACAAGATTACATCCAACAGTTCTGTTCCAGATACAATAATGGACAAGACCACATCCAACAGTTCTGTTCCAGATACAATAATGGACAAGACCACATCCAACAGTTCTGTTGCAGATACAATAATGGACAAGACCACATCCAACAGTTCTGTTCCAGATACAATAATGGAAACGACCACATCCAACAGTTCTGTTCCAGATACAACAATGGACAAGACCACATCCAACAGTTCTGTTCCAGATACAATAATGGAAACGACCACATCCAACAGTTCTGTTCCAGATACAACAATGGACAAGACCACATCCAACAGTTCTGTTCCAGATACAATAATGGACAAGATTACATCCAACAGTTCTGTTGCAGTTGCTATTGTTATGGTTGGTTATATTTAATGTTGCAAACCATACATTTAGTATTTTAGATTGGGATGTAGGTATAGGCTGTTCACGATAATGTGAGACCTTTGGAAATGAACCTTAGAAAAAAATCACCGCCCCTGCACGCATATATTTTAATTGGCGCACCGAGTGACATTCGTCCAGTAAAGTTGGTAACGATGGATGTAAAGAAGTTCCATGTCTTAATGTCGAATAAAATGTGTTAGGTAACTATTTGTGATGGCTTAAGATTAATTCTTTCACTTTCTGTATTTTTAATGCATCGAAGTGTAAAATTGAGCAGATTTGTAAAGTACATAGTTTCTTAATAATTTCGTAGTTTCATTTGACCAACGCATGAATAAAGTGATGAGGCCAATATCAATGTTAATTTTACATAAGGTGGCGAAATACACAACTTGTATGAAAGAAGATCTTAAGCAGGGCTTTCAAAAGTGATCATTTTACCGTGAACAGCGTATAATCTCAACGCGCGAGATACAAAGCACAAAACGGTTGTATTAAGAGTTATATCTGGATCGCAATAATGTTATTCAATTACATTCACTACAATGCAAGGAGGGATATTACGTTAGATAAGTGTTATTTGGTATAAACGTCCATATCTGCACGCTCACCTTCTGTTAGTCGTCGCCGTAGTCTGGCCGTCATTACGGAAACGACGGTCGTGCACGATGGCGCTACATCCAGGGCAGCGTCTTCTCGTCTCGTCCTGGTGGCCGGCTGCAGGCAGACAGGCTTTCCTGGGTGCGATATGCTTTTGTTAACGATTCTGTATTGTAAACTTGTCCTGGTTTACCCTCCAGCTCGTGGCGAAACTGCTGAGAGATTGTTCTGTTCCCGTAGACCCGTGTTGATGTGTCCTCGCAGCTGGCGTCGTATTGGCATTCTTTAGCCGCGGGTGTTTGCAAATTGCCCCGAATACTGCGGTGTCCACCTACCGTGCGTTCAGCTAGTATGTAGGTTTGAGGGTAATGGTGCACGAAAATCGTATGTTAATATAATTTTAGCTGCAATTTGTTTTACATAGGATTTTTCAAAATATTTGGTTCTACAAGATGTAAATAAACACCTTATTATATGGTAAAAACATTTTCTGCGTTCGTTATTCTAGGAGCTCTGATTAAGAATTACTTTCTTGTGTTCCATAATTGCTGCGATAATAATGAAGGCAGTGAAAATCTATCAAAGTAAAAAGGCGTTGTAAATGATTATTTACGTCTTGTCGAGCCAAAAATTTCGATAAACCCTTTGGAAAACGACTTATACCGGATATCGGGTAAATATACTGCTTTCATGCACCATTTCCCTTAAAGGTAGGTTCACGTTAAGGCTCATCATAACACTATCTTCGTCGGCAGTATTTAGATTGTACCAACAACCTGTCTGGTTGCTGTTCGTATAATAACAGTCTAGATGTGTCGTGGGTACAGAAGTTTAGTTCCTACAGTCACGTCTTTTTCTCAGTGTAATTTCGCTTGATCGACGGCCATGTGGTATGGCTGCCCCCTGTTAACACTCTGAGACACACTTTGATTGATGTTTCCAGTTGTTGCTAATAAGAACATTTTTTTTTTATGAATACCGAATTCAAATCCGATAAAACACTTGTTCCGTTATTACAACCAATGAGCTGCAGTTTCCATGTTCTGCAATAGTCGTGCTAACCGTCCATAACGCGAGGTAGAGACTCAGGTTATGAATCAGTACCCACGAGGGAGATCACCAGGCATCAAGCCTCATAGTGTACACTGCATACCAAATAACCTTCGTTTACAATATGTGTACTGTGCACACTGGGGATGGACATTGTACAGCTCATCCATTCTACCCATAGGCTAATAATGAGGTAGACCGCTTACTCGTCTCCTGCGCATGTAACCAACATTGACCTACCCCAAAGTAACACAGCTGTGAAAGTTACATGGTCAATACTCATGGACGTGTTTTGTTTATATATTAATTTTCAAAAGACAAGCATTTTGAGTGAGTAAAATACTTTCAGCAATTTGAATTTAATCAAACTGCATTTTAAATTGGTTAGAGGACGTTTACAAACATCTCAAAGTACTTGTTTGCTAAACAGTGCCCTAATCTCAAATCCACTCCACGCCGTTTTTGCTACACGTGTTGGCAGAAAAGCAGTTCAATGTGGGGACACGGGAATTGGTTGTGCGCAGCCAGCGAGATCGGTATACCTCGTCTTTAGTCTATGATTTTGCCTGGCTGCATCTTACGCGAAATGCACGTCTGCGAATGCAAAAATCATCCGCAGTGTTCGAAGTAAAGACTTATTCCGTCAGCGAAACAGACGCAAGAGACCACAGTTCAGCGCTCCTACGCCTGGCTCGTATTCTCGTAGCTGCTAGTTTCAGCGTGGCACGGGTGGCAAAAGTATTGCCTGCCAACGCAGGCGTTATGTAGTCCCAATTGAAACTGTTGGCATGAGTGAGTGTGTTTCATAAAGTAACTTTATTTGTTGATGAAGACATGCTACTTTAATAATCAGGCAGTACATACACATATTATTATTAGTCAAGAAAATTAATATTACCAAAATAATTAAGATCTTTTCTCAGTAAATCATAACCCAGAAACGCGTTGTTCACATGCGGTTTCCCATTTAGGATTTTCTACAGATTGTATGCCAAGTTCCACCTCTGTAACTCACACTTTCAGCCATTTGTAAATGAAAGTTGGACTTGTTCATTACATGAGTTTAGTAATTATAATTTTTAAAAATCTGCTGTTTTTTTTTTTTTTTTTTTTTTTTCCGCAGAGAAGCAATGTGGCGAGAGGTCAGCACTAGGCTTTTTATCATCCAATACATTACTATGGCACTCTAACTGCGACTCTCTATAATTTCAGTTATACTCAGTCTGTAGCAAAATCTCAGTCTATTTGTCTAGCCTAGTTCCGCGTACACCTGGGCACTATATTTCGAGATGCAGCTATATCCTAGGGCTCCGAAATTGAGTTCGTTCCTGTAGGCAACGTCTCGAAATTACCATTCCTACCCCGTTAGAGGGACCGGGGTGGCTGAGCGGTTAGACTGCTCGCCTCCCAACAGGGCGAGGTGGGTTCGATCCCCGGCTGGGTCGCTCCCGGATTTTCGCAAGTGGGAATCGTGCCGGGCGATGCCGCAGGCCGACGGGCTTTCTCGGGAACCTCCCGTTTCCCCCGCCCTCGCATTCCAGCGCTGCTCCATTGCCACCTCATTTCGCCCTCATCGGCTCTCAAGACCTCGTTGTTAAGTCCCGCACGAATCTCTCAACTCAACTCAACTACTCCGTTTGAAACGTGTGTTCTTTTTTGTGTAACGATCCATAGGCTACACTTTTATTCGTTTAGGGGAAAAAGTTTCCATACGCCGTGCAAACGCGAAGTAGTTTAAACGCCAGACAGACGGGAGCGCTGAAAATGTTTAAGTGCTTAAATTTCTTCTATGTTTTAATCCTTTGAAGACGGCACAAATTTACTGTCTATGAAGACATGGTTGACGTGAGCTGCCAACAACATCAATTCTGTCGTTCACTGTGTTTCCACGTGCCATCTTCGTGTTGGTCCTGGCTACACTGTACACACTTACTGTTCTCTGAAACGTTTATTATTGGCTGGCTGTCGGCCAATGAAGTTGCGCCTTATTTGGGTGCCAATCAAAGTGCCACGATAGATATAAAACGTTCTGTAATGCATCGTGTTCATTGGAGAAATGATTAAAAAGAACAAGGAAACAGGAAAACTACACAAAAGTGTGCGTTTTGTCTTCGGGAGAAAAGAAATTTCCATATAAACGTGGGCCCGTGTATGTACGTGCATACTCCTCAAAGGGTTAAAGATATTTCGTGGATTTTTAATATATCAACCAAAATTTTCACGAAAATTACTAACAATTTTACAAATAACCTTTATCTACTATTTTTTAAGCACACTTATGAGCATTTTAACTTCAAGCATGCTCAAAACATTTTTCAGAAAAATTGCACGAACATAATGTGTGATTTCAGCTGGCGTATTTCTTGAAACCATATTTTCAACATGAAGGTGTTTCTTTGAAATCTGCCGCTTTTTCACCTGCAATTAGGTTTTAATTTCTAGCAATCTATAACTTTAATGAAATTGTGAAACGAAAAATAAATTTACGGCACACCAGGTTAAGTATTTTCGTGAAATTTCTTTTTTTTTTTATTGGAACCACGTTTACATTTAATCTGAACTGTGGCCAATCATCCTAATTATAAATAAACTCTGAACTTTTTATGGAGAAGCATGTAAAATAAAAATTCCCATAGCTACAGTACTTAAGTTTTGTAAGTAAATTTTCCACATTTTTTACCTTGATATAATATCACAGAATAATAAAATTCCCTAAGCATTGAATTTTTTGCACAAGAACGGCCTAAAGTTCTGAGAAAACGAAACAATGATGTAAAACAGTTTCCTTATTTTGTGTAAACTGCTGGTATATTCTGTTTACGGTAAAGTGAGCTCTTTTGAGACCCTATTTACTTTTTTCCTTTCAGCCAATTTTTATCCTTTAACAACCTTTTTAAATAAATATTGCCATATAAGTAATAAACACAGTGTGTAAATTCCATCGCATTCGGAAGTTAATGTCTAGGGCTAAAATAAAATATATTTATCGACTATTATTCTAAATGGATGGGAGACTTCAATAAGTGCTCACTTTACCGTGAATAGCCTATAGCGACGTGGACACGCAAACCTCGGCACTGTTGCAAGCTGGGCGTGACTGGCACATAACACGTATCTTGTCGCTAGAGAAGTCAAGAGGGAGAGATGGCTGTTCGCAGAGTTCAGGGAAGAGGTCGTAAGTTACTTACAGTTAGCCAACTATCTCGTAACTTGCCACAAGTTAACGGGCGGGTGATCAGTTTACAGAATTATCCTGAACCGCAGGCACTAACTTTGTGAGACGTTACGTTAAAGAAAATGAGGCATAGGCCGTACAGATTAATTGAGCACTTTCGAGTTGCAAACCTTTGAAAAATGTCACTGCCCCCTACCTGCATACGTTTTAATGGGCATATTGACTGGCAAGCGTCCAGCGAAGTTGGTAACAACGGAGTGGGGGTAGTTCCATGTCTTATAACTGAACTAAACGCTTTAAGTAAATTTTTGCACATACTGAAATCATCACTTTAGTTTCGTGCTTTTTTTCTTTTTTTTAACCCTTTCATATCCACTTTAGTTTAAGATTACAGGTGTTGCAAACAAAAAAACTTTACGATGCGTACTGTACTTAAGTCAACACAACCCGTGTTTCGTTGCCATAGCCAATGATCTGTAGGCTATGTAGGCTGTAAGCTACACTTATATGAACCAGTTATGACCTAGACCAGTAAGACGGTTTTCGAATCATTTAACCACAGGTAACATCATTGGTCATCGAACTTCGCAGTGTAAAGTACAGACCAAGAATCACCTTCGCGTGCGTATTGTACACAATCGTGTACGCTGGGTCTGAATGGATTAATGCATACAAGTGCATAAATTAACAAATTCAAGTAATATTTATGTATTTAACAATTTCACAGTTTTACTTGACTGACGGATGGAAAAAGTGATCGGGCCCGCGGTAATGGTAATTTTATGGTCTTAATTAGTTGCTGTTCTGTTTTTGGACCCTTATTCCCTCTTGGAATTTTCCAGTGTTGTACACCCATAGGTTAATTGTCTTATTTAAGTTGTTTTTTTTTTATTTTTCGTGCTCAGTCCTGTTTTCACACGGCAGACATCAGCAGCCCAATGGCGATTGTCCAAAAATATCCAACTAGTCATTCACCCCCATTGCACTATTCGTTCAAACACCACACTTAAGCAGGGTTTTCAGAAGTGCTTGGTTTACCGCGGACAGCCTATAGAAAATGTATTAAGTCCCGTGAGTTAACGCTATTTTTAAGAGAGAAACACGCTATTTGAAAATCAGAGGTTAGAAGTAATCACGAGCAAAGTGTCGGAAACTATGTGATACGCAACAACGCACTTGCGAATAGCATTGGCCTGGTTTGATATATGACGTTGTCGCGCCCTGTAGCGCTTTCCAGGGCGACACAAAGGTGCAAAACTAAAAGCCCGCAGCAGAGTAACACACCAGTAGAGTATAAGTGATACTTTGTTGGTCTTAGTAAATATTGAAAGAAACACGAGTTGATTTGAAAGACAACTATATTTTGAAAATTCTTATGCAGAACTGGGTGCCCATAAAAAGAGTATATATGTAATACGGATCTTGGCGCAGCGCACTGAATTATATAAAATTCAAGCAAACAAAAACTAACATCTAGTAAATTTCTCGTTTTCTGGAGATACTTTTAATTTGCATCTCAGAAATCGAGCAAATTTAAATTCGAAATCAAGCACATTTCAACATGTTTCAAACCCCTGCGAATAGTGTGTTTTTTTTTTTTTTTTTTTTTTTCTCCAAAACTGCAAGCTAAATCATCATATTTAGATATAAAAAAATTCCAGCACCATTTTATTTCTTCCCCTTAGTAAATTTCTCTCTTTATAAATCAAAATGAAGTCCCTGTTCAGTAAATTAAATGATTCATATGAATTCACTAAGCTACAAGATCCCGAACAAGATAAATTGTTTTCTGCTACAGATTTTCAAATTTATGAATCTAATTTTGGTAAAAAATATTAATTGTCTTCTAGATGGTAAGTATATAATTACATTATCAGATCGATATGGAAAAATATTTGATAAAAATAGTTTGAAACTAATAAATGAGAAACAAATTTTATAGCATACAAAGGCCTAAAAGAAATTAAAATGGACAATTTATGCATGATATAGAGTTCTCTTAAGATTTTCATCAAACTGTTTTGACAATTTTTGTGATACATTTTTGGCTGGTTGATTTGTCTTGCAGATTTAGCTTGCAGATTTGGATTAAATTTCGATGAAATATTGTTCTGCGCCAGCGCACTCATTTATGATCTACCGATCCTAGCTTGAATTTAGCTTAAATTTGACTGGGAAAAAACCTGCTCGCAAATTTTTGAGGAAAAAAAAAAACACACACTTGCATGATTTAGCTTGCAGATTTGGATTAAATTAGCTTGATTTTGGCTTTAATCAGCTTCATTTTTGAGAAGGGAATTGAAAAGATAAACTATGCCTTCAGAAAACTTGAAAAAGTAGCTTGAAAATCAGAAGTTTACTTGATTTTTAGTCGAATTATTGCACTGCGCTGGTATTCGCATTATATATCTACTAAAAAGCATCATATAAAATCACCCATGTTAAAATACAACCGTAACAACAAACAAAACTTTAATTAACACTGAGTGTAATTTGGCTGATAACATGAAAACGTAAAAAGTGTTTACAGCCATAAAATTTCTTTAAATATCCTGAAAGATATCCTGGCAAAATCTCTAACATTTTAAAAATACATTACTTTGACTTACGTAAAAGTTTTATTGTAAAGTCATTAAATGTTGGACATTCTTGAAATATCATTTACCAAGGCTGATAATAATGCAGAAGTTTTAGTTCAAACAGCCTTTGCACCAAATACAAACTGTATCCAGAGTTATGAGTAACAAATTCTAAGTTTCTTCTAAGGGACTCGCAAAGTGCCCTTTATTTCATCCTGACCAGAAGGGTCTTAACAAATTTAAACAGTATACTTATCTCATGCCAAGGCCCATGATCTGTTTCTCCCTGAGCTTGCAGCAATGCTGGCTATTTATACTTACAAAAAATATTCACAACTCCCCTCCACAGTCCGGGGCTCACGACGAATCATTTTTAAACACAGACAATCAGGATTCTGTATTAAAGGCTGTTCACGATAAAGTGAGCACTTTAGAAATGAACTATAGAAAAAAAGCCACTGCCCCTGATGCATATATTTTAATGGGCTCACTGAGTGACATTAGCCCAGTAAAGTTGATAACGAAGGATGGAAATTAACTCCATATTTTAACGTCGAATATAAAGTGCCACGTAACTATTGGTGATAACTTAAATATTTTTTACGCTTTAGGTTTTTTTTTTTTTTTTTTTAGAGAAATGTAAAAAATATATACAGATTTGTAAGAAATTAATTTTTTTAATGATATCACAGTTTCACTTGACCGACGCATGAATAAAGTAATGAGGCCCATAGCAATGTTAATTTTACACAAGACGGAGGAATGCATATAAAGAGCCATGTTGGACAGCTTGTATGATTAAACAATAAAAATTAATTTTAAGATAAAACATATGAAATACAATTATCCATTAGTTACAAATGGACGAGGAGATCCATACGTCATAAGGTAATCTTCCCATCCATGCATGGGATTTCCCACTACCACGTACGTGAATTTTACTCCATAGTGCAGTAATTTTGCCTTGCCCGTAAGGAAAACTGTTTCCCACACAAGTTTGCGAATATTGCCTCACACCTGTCAGGTAATTTTTCAATTTTTTTTACAGCGTAGATTCTCGGTGTGCTGGATGAGAACACGGCGAGTTGTAATATCGGGCAGGTCATGTTGGGCAGGTGGAAAAAAAATGGTGAAAATTAAGACGACTCGTTTCAACGTCTGTGAGCCTATGCGGGGTGGTAACAGCCGATAACGCCCTCGGGTAACACACGTTTGTTGGTTAACAGCATAACATCCCCTAATTTTCTAATGACAGGCGACGTCATCACATGCCCAATGTTCAACACTGGCAGGCACAGCCCATTCCCAATTACTTCCAATGTTTCCGAAGCCCTTCTAAATTTATACCTCCAGAATATTTTCCTTCGCTTCGCGCAAACAAAGCTTAACCGAGTCTATGAAACCACACCGAAAGTTACAACGTGCCGCATTCGTGCGTACACAGTGTAATAATATTTTACGTAAGAACTATTTCTTACTAGGCATTACCAAACCACCAATTTCCACCATTGTTTTCATTCATATTGGTTATAACTGAGCTACTATAGTTCCTAGAGTAGATATAAATAAAAGTTCGATTCAAACAAAAATAAAGCATTTTTATGTTCAAGAAGTATAAAAAGCTTGAGGTACACGACATGATTAGGAAGCAACCAAACGCGTCATACAAGGGATGAACTTTTAATGGTTTAATTAAAAAAAGTGGAAAGATGCTCGAATAGACTAAAGACTTTTCACGATAAAGTGAGAACTTCAGAAATAAACCTCAGAAAAAATTCACTGGCCCTGCATGCATATATTCTAAAGGACGCACTGAGTGGCATTCGCTCAGTAAAGATGGTAACGATGGGGGGAGGGGGGAAGTAGTTCAATATATTAACGTCGAAAATAAGTGTCAGGTAACCATTTGTGATAATTTAAAATTATTTCTTTCGCTTCTGTTTTTTTTTTTTTTTTTTTTTTTTTAATGCACCGAAGTGTAAAAATGAGCAGATTTTTAAAGCATTTACTTTCTTAATAATTTCACAGTTTCACTTGACCGACGAACGAATAAATTGATAAGGCCCATAGCAATGTCAATTTTACATATGGCGGAAGAATTCGCAACGTGCAAACACGCAGATCTTAAGCAGAGCTGTCAGAAGTGCCGCTTTTACGGCGGACAGGCTGCAAGTCCGTGCGCTTTCCACCCCGTCACACCACGTGCGCGCAGCTGCTTTCTAAAGAGATCAGCTCCGTAAGTGTGCCATGGCCTGTAGCGACTGGGGCGTAGAGCACGTAGGGGCCGGCAACACGGGAGATCGAGTACGACGGAGGGTAGTAGGGTTACGTGTCGCCACGTAATCGAACATGCGGCCAATCTGCGCGCTGCGAGGTCAATCTAAAAGTTCTGTACTGTTAACAGATGGTGGTGGGGGGTGGCGTGTACGGTTAATTAGTACGCATTATACCGGGAGGGGAGGTACAGGAGCGCCGCCCTGGCCAGCGTCAGTGACTACGCTCTGTGGGTTAGTCCCATGTTTGTGATGCTGTTCATTACGCGTCCTTTCATTCCTTTGCGTCTAATCAAAGAGGACACGATGCAATTCTTGTACAATTTTTCAGTCATGTGTACGTGGTGATGACATCTGATGACAAAAGACAAGCGTATGTTCTGGAACTCGCCACCACTATTTTCTTCAAAGGTTGAAAATAACACATTCCGATAACAATGAGTACGCCATAGGGTATTTTATTCTAATTTAAATCTGGTCCAGTAAACTATTTTATGAGAGTGTGTGCAAGTAGAATTAAAATGAAAATATTTCAAACTAGAATTTAAAATTCAAAATTTTAAAATTAATTTTATTAATACAGTAATACACCTCTCACAATAATCTTGGAATGGGCGGTATAATATTACTGTGTTAACTTACCAATGCAACATATGAAAAATGTTGTACATTTTCAATTGTATTTGAGGATTGATACAGATTTATCGCGGGCTTTTCAATACAACACAGCAACTTCCAGAAATTTCAGTGGTTTTGCTTGAAAAAGGGGGATGTTTCAGTAAAGCTTTGGATTACAGTTTTAATATCTAACCTGCGCGAAATATTTTCCATTAATTACTGAGTTTACTATCAATTATCGAATATTAAAACGGAGTTGTTATAACACAATCCACGAACTGGAAGTCTAGGTATACACGAATAACGATTTTTGAGGTGTTGCAATGTTGGACTTATTCATCGATATGTTTCGTGTTATAACATTAACCCCAAAAAAAAAATATTTCATATTACAGCTTGCAACTCTAGATAAACAAACAGTACGTGTTCTTATCGAGCGCCTACAATTATAAGTAGTTGTTTTCGCGAGTTAGAAAATAATCTATAAACTGATAGAAAATGTGCATTGTCAACGTGACTGTCTAGTGCTGGCACACTTTAAATTGTTTAAGCCGTACCTCTGCCACATTTATATCAACATTGCATTCGAACAAAACACACTGTATTGTTTTTCCGAGCCGCATTTCTACGAAAAGGCTTTCGTAAAATTTTAATGGCCTGAAAATTGCGGGTAAATTAATATTTATAGACTGAGCGAACACATGAAAACACAAAGGTTTTTTTTATCAACTTATTCCTACTTGCTCTTTTAACGCATGCTCGTTATTTTTTGTTTCATAGAGATGTTGTAAAAGGTGGAGACATGCTTAAAATTTTTTAGCATGCTAAGGGGACTATTTAGCTGAGTGTCCAAGGTCAAGAAGCGAGGGAGCGATACGGGCGACACTAACACGCACGCCTAGCGCCTCACCGCTCCTACGCGCATGGCGTGCAGTGTTTCCGTCGTGACGCTGTACTGTGCGAATTAGATCTGTAACATAGGGGTCTTATTACACGCGATGAAATCCTACAGATTAAACTACGCCCGTATCTTTGTACTTTTTTCTTGCTGCTTAAGGAAACTGCATAGGCAAGTTTTAAAAATGCAATATTTGACCATTTTCACGGTTTTTTTTTCTCCAAGAATACACTTAATATGACAAAAGTAAAAAAAAAAAAAATAGGGCTTTTTTTTTATATACATTTACTGACAAAATGTCATATTTCCAGAACTTTTATTTTCCGAGATACGCGTATTCGCGCAAACAACGATTTCACAGAAAACGTTTCATTACATAGGACTCTTAAACCCTGTATTTTCGCTGGGCCAGGTTCCGCACTAGGAAATACCCTTAAACCCAGTACTTTCGCTCGACCAGGTCCCGCACTAGGCAACACCCTTAAAAGAAGCCTACTGCAGTCCGAACTGAACTTGTAGGTGACCTTCTCTAGACAATTAAGAAAAGTAAGCCAAGGATTTTTTTTTTTGTTTCCCGGTGGAAAACAATAGCTACAGACGTCAAGCTGTCACCGTTACCCTTTTTTTTTTTTATATCGTGTTTGTGTCTGTGACATTTTTCGAAATCTTTTTCCTTCCGTCTTCCATCTACTCTCGCGATATCTTTTCAGAGCACTGCTATACTCCGAGTAACAAAAGCTCTTTGCACACGTCAGAAAGTGCTGGCTCCTTAATTAAAAAGTGACGAGCAAATGTCGGGAGAGGAACTTGCTGACGAAGGTATAATATTAACACCTTTGGAGACACCAGAAAGGTTTTCTGAGAAAAAAAATGTTTCAGTTATCCCGTTTGGTAACTACTTCATAAGATAGGAAAAAACTCCAATGTATATAATTAAAATGTTTTTAAGCGATTGCAGATAAATTCAGCAGTTTTGCAATGACATTTTTAATGCATATTCGTGAACAGTCAAGTATTTCAATGTGGACTATAAACATTATTGAACCTACTCATAATTGCAACGGAAAAATAGAGCCTTATTTTTATATTACCTTTTTAAATACAGCAATTGCGACCGCTTTTTGTCATGGTCCCGTATTTGAAGTCACACAGTTTTCTCAGCGAAATACGAATCTACGGAAATAATCCATACGAAAAAAAATCTAAGAACTTCTTTTGATGAATAAAATTCACCAACGTCGTCAAGTAGCCTGTGTAGCGAGTTCGAATATTAATTAAATCTTTTTCAAGATACAGTTAGCATATTAATGAATGACGTCTATTACTTTTGGAAAAGAAACGCCCATAATTGATAGAATGTTTGTGAACAGTCATTCTCTTGTAACTTCACACTTCGAATTAATTCATCAATATTAATTATCGAAGTAAAATTATATATATATATATTTAAAAATTGTGTAGTGAAAGGGAAGTATGAAGATTGCAGAATTTTATTGACTAAACGTCTAACCTATTATGTAAGGAAATATTTTGTAAGGTATAATTTTTTTTCGATATGCAGAAATTCGCCTCACATACAGTAGGTGTGTGATTGTGTGTTTATGTACACAATGCCAGGGAAAAGGTGTCACAGACTAATAGGTATGGTATAGTCTGCGACGGTATAGTCCTTTTAACCTCACTAATACTCCATACATGTAACGAGTATTAGATTATTTTGGTAACTACTGGATGAACTTGACTATGAAAATTTTTAAATCGCACGCCTTGCTTCGTATTCGCGGATGACAATGCCAGAGCAGGGATAATATAGCTTGAAACCAATATTAGAAGTAATTAAATATTAACACAGTTTTGTAGGAATTCAGAAGGTTTGAGAACTTGCGCTGTAGAAATTAGCCACCAAATTAAATTAAGAATTACTTATAAAGCTATAATAGACGACGTCTTTTATTCAATATAAACAAATGCTTTCAAACATCTCCCGCGAAACTCATTCTTCATGTGAATGGCTGCTTCAGTAATAATAAATAAAATAAATCAACAAGCTCATTAATTACCATTATATATAATATCCTTTGTTACACTGAATACTTATTAAAAACACAGGCCTGTCGCCATCGCGCAGTCCATGTCTGTCGAATATTGTATCTAAACAAGGACACTCGCTTCCGCTGCACGAGACAACCCAGACGATTCGTGGTTACTTCCAACTTTTCTGAAGCCCTACTCAAGTTTTTACTCCTCCGCCTAGTACAAACAAAGCTTAACTAAGTCTGCCAAATTACGCCAAAGGTACAACACACCGCATTCGTGCACACTCAGTGTGATGCAATATTGCATTAGAACTATTTCTCACCAGGCATTGCCGACATACAAGTAAAAGATCAATTTAAAAAAAATAAATAAGGCACTTTTATGTAGACACGAGTGTAAAAGGCTCGTGAAACGCGACATACATAGCAAGGAACCAAACATATATGTGGGGTGATTTTTCTAAGGTCTGATTCAAAAAGTGCCCTAGGAAGATCGTCGACTGACGCCGCTGCCTTTCACCTCGCGCGGAGAGAACAACCAACAAATTGTATTTATTTACAGGGCCAAAAAAATATATTCATTTGCACCAATAATATTTTCTGGGCAAACAAAGCTTGAAAATTAACGAAATTAGTTTTGTTAGTCTAACAAAATACGCGCCTTAGTTATTAAAAACCCCTGCTTTGAGACAAAATAAATTAGACAGTGAAAACAATATTATGTTGAACCAACTGTGTATATTTGTTTGGCCATTCAACCGAAAAAAAAAAAAACATCTCGAGAGTTCATTTGTATTTTTTGTGACAATTAGGATGGTATATGCTATTCACGGTAAATTGAACACTTTTGAAAGCCCTCTCATTTGGAATAACAGTCGATATATTTTATTGTAGCCCTAGACGTTAACTTCCGGATGCGGCGGAATATACTCACTGTGTTTATTACTTACATGGCAATATTTATTTTAGAAAAGTAGTTTAAGGATTTAAAAAATGGCTGGAAGGAAAAAGTAATTAGAGTCTCAAAAGTGCTCACTTTACCATGAACAGCCTATAACAATGTTTGTTAGTATATTTATTGATGCTTAGTAATGGTATAATCGTCCTAATAAAACAAAGTCATTATGGAACTAACAAGTAGTGCTGTAAAACTTGAAATATTAATTGACGTGTATTCGAAGTGCATGTGTTTCAAAAAACATTCCTGAGACTTTAGTAGTAGCGCAGCGTGCGGGCGAAGACGAACAAGTTCGAATCTCGGTTGGGTTTCATATTTTGTTTGTACTAACCGAAGCTTTTCAATCTAGGTAGAGCCAAACAAATGTTTAGTTGCATCAAGCAAATATTTGTGTGTGTGGGGGGGGGGGGGGGACAAAATAAGCACAGCAAAATAATTTGGTTTCAACAACAAAATATTTTATTGGCACTATACAAATAGTTAATTCGGCTGTGCCAAACAAATTTAGTTTGATTCCACAAAACGTTTTGACGTGGATACGTCTTCAAATTTGCAACCGTAGTGGGAGGCAATCCAGAAAATCAGATGATAGCAAAATCGGGGGATACAGTTTGGCATTGGAGCTCTGAATCTATGGTCTACATTCAAAATGCAGTTACACCACTCGATTGCTAAAGGATCAAATAATATGTTACGGTGGGTGAGGACTGCAAAACATCGCGCGAGGCGGAAGGGATGACGATGAAAAAAAAAAAAAAAAAGGGGGAGAGGCAGCCGCAATTTTTAGTTTTTCTCCGCGTCTCATAAATTCCGCGTAGTATAACTTTTGACTAGGAGAAGCTACGACGATCGTTTAAGTTTCAATTGACAGCTCTCGTCAAGATCAATCGATTGCGAGTAAAAAACATTTGTGTGGCGTGGTAATGTTGAAATTGTGTGCTTTTAATGTAAAAAAATTAAGAAAACTTAACACAATTTCGGCCTATACTCGTCAGACAGTCAAGTCGAAATACAGGAATCGTATACGGTTGGAAAGAGCATCTCAAAAGCAATCCAGTGATAATACCCATAAAACCCCGTGTGATCGAGTGAAGTGGTGCCGGGAACGTAAACAAAAATTAAAGGCGTCCGAGCGCGTCAACGTAGACGTATTCACGCAAAACAAACGACCGTGTCCCCAACACAGCCACAACCCAAATTTTTTTCAGAGCAATATGCCTACCACACTTCTTCCCCGGTATTCTCGCTTGCTACTGGCTATCCCTTGTAGACTGAGCAGTGTTGCTGACGCGCAACTCCCCCGTGTCAGCCGGATCCAGTTATCCGAGGGGGGTCGTGGTGGTGTGAGGGCTAGAGCACTCGCCTCCCACCGAGGCGAACAGGAGTTCGATTCCCGACGTAGTCGCTCGCGAATTTCCGCGCTCGTGGCCTTTGTTTGGGATCCATCCCAGCATTCGTCTGGAGTGATTTCGGAAAAAACCCACGGAGGACCGAAATCAGGATGGCCGGACCGGGAGTTGAACCCGGGTCCTCCCGAATTCGAGTCCAGTGAGTTACCACTGAGCCACCTCGCTAGGTCCGTCTGAAGACAGCACGACCACTTCCAATGCAATCTAGGTTAAATGCAGGTCAGACGCACGTTTTGTGGCCCGATCGACCACAAGAAATAAAACCGCTCGTGTGAAAGGGCCGTAAGTTCCTGTACAAGTTCTTTGCGTTCCTACGGGGAATATGTACGCGCGCTCGCGCAGACTGCTGGCGGTATTGAAATTACCATAATCACCGTTGTTCTTTCGGGCCGGGCGATGCTGCTGGTCGACGGGTTTCGTCGGGGATCTCCCGTTTCCCCCGCTCTTGCATTCCGGCGCTGCTCCATGCTCACCTCCTTTCACCCTCATCGGCTCTCAAGACTTCGGTGTTAAGAGAGTGGATGGACCCCCGCGTTTTCTGTGGAATAGTTGCTTGCGCGAATACGTGTATCTCGGTAAATAAATATGCTGCAAATACGACTTTTTGTCAGAAAAGATAAAAAAACAAATATCTATGCCCCTATTTATTTTTACTCTTGTCATATTAAGTGTATACTTGGAGAGAGAAAAATCGTGAAAATGGTCAAATATTGCATTTTTAAAGTTTGCTGCGAAAGAAAAGTACGAAGATACGGGCGTAGTTTAATCTGTGGTCTTTCATTGCATGTAATAAGATACCTATGTTACAGATCTAATTTGCACAGTACAGTGTCACGACGGAAACACTACACGCCTTGTGCGTAGGAGCGATAAGGAACTAGGCGTGCGTGTAACTGTCGCCCGTATCGCTCCCTCGCTTCTTGGCCTTGGACGCGGGAGTCCATATTCCACTCTTAAAAGCCGCCAAAATCTTACCATTACAATGTTGTTCTTTTCCCTCTGAATAGCTCCGCAGGGCTAAAGCCTCGCTTCTCCCCAGCACCACACTTTTCTTGGTCGAGTTTACGCTGTTCACTGTAAAGTGAGCACTTTTTAATGCCCTGCAAAATTTTTCCTTTCCAGCCAATTACCGCCAATCTACCACGTTTTAAAATATAAACGTGGCCATGCGCGTAATAAACACAGTGGATGCATGTTCACCGATCTAAAAAGTTAACATCCGGGGCTGCAAATAAGATATATTCATATGTGTGGTTAATGCCTTTTCGGAGAGATTTAAAAAGTGCTCACTTTACCGCGAACAGTCTGTAGTAAAGCGTGATCCTGCGACAATGGTCAGGTCCTTGCCCTACCGCTACGACGACGCTCTCGTCGCATCCACGCGGAAGCCGTCTTGAGTCGGATGGCGTGAGCCTCGTCCCGCATCCCGCGCCGGAAATAATGGCCACCCCCCCCCCCCTTCCCCCCCCCCCCCCCGCATTCTTCCTATTCATTCCCTGTGTCGGCTCAGCTGCAATCGATCCGGGCACCCTGCCAACGTGGTGATTTTCCCACGCCGAGCTGTTCCTCGCCGCCGTGCCTGGAGGGCGTACCTGGATCTAAGTCGTTCTTTTCGTTTCCTGTCAACAAAAAAAAAATGTTAGTTACTACAGGAATTTTCATTTAAAGGCTGTTCGCGGTAAAATGAGCACTTTTGAAAGCCCTGATAAAGATCTGTTTATATGCACGTTGTGTATGCTTTCGCCTTATGTAAAATTAACATTGTCATCAGCCTCATCGCTTTATTCGCGCGTTGATCAAGCGAGACTTTAGAATTATCATAAAAGTAGATATTTTACAAATCTGCTCGTTTTTACATTCCAATGCATTAAAAAAAAAAACAGAAATCAAAATAAATAATTTAAATCGTCACAAATGGTTACCTAACACATTTTAAGATATGGAACCTCTTTCCCTTCATCGTTGCCAACTTTACTGGGCGCGTGTCACTCAGTGCGCCCATTAAAATAAATACAGGCAGGAGCGGTGATTTTTTTCCTAAGGTTGATTTCAAAAGTGCTCATTTTAACGTGAACAGCCTTTATTATCGAAATGAGCTATTCTAGTGTTTTTTTGACGTCACTATGTTCGAGAAGAAAGTCAAAAAGACAACGAAGCCCTACAGGCTTTCGTAAAGCCCCTATCACACTGTCAAATTTTTCTGTCAAACTGCTTCCAACAGGTTTGGTCAAATAAAGTTGGGCAGTTACGCCATCGAAACGTCATAAACGCCGCCATTTTTGTCTGAGAAAGTTGGATGGCTTCAGTTCCCCTCAAGCATTTGAAAATTGGACCGGTTATAAAATGTATTTGATGTATGGCATTCTCAGCCAATCAGAATCGTGAACTACAAAAATTGACGCCAAGAAACTCAGAATAACGAACAATTGCTGGGAACGATGTAGGCCCTAAGTTATTAAGATAATAAATTTATGTAAAAGCTGCCTGGACATTAATGGTGTATTAAGTGAATATAGCACATTATATTACATACTCAGAGACATTTATTTAATTGTGCAGGAAACATATCTTATAAATAAAATTTTAATTTAGTAAAGAAACGAAAATAAATTGCAATATTACTTACATTTCTTCCTGTAATGGACCGCATGGAAAAACAAAAGCAATATCTCACTATGAAAATGATTTTTAAATAATATTTCAAATTAGATTCTCCCAATAAAAAAAAATTGACAGAGTGACATATATTCAAATACATTCAAGATTATTTGATAAAATTTTGTTGGAAGGAATAAATTTGATGGCCGTATTTTGTCCTCGAATTTTCGTGCCAAATATAGTTGAAGGCAAAGATGTGATAGTATGACAGGGGCTTTACCGAGTTCTATCATAAAAACTTGGCGGGTGTGTGTAACAGATTGTTTTTTGGGACTGTGAAAGAAGAGGATCGTGAAATAATGTGCCTTCATGCATTACAATAACATAGAAAAATATTTCAGAAAAAAGATTTTGAAAGCACCTATTAACCTTTCTGTTTTAATTTGTTAACTATGTTAGCAGCGTTGTAAACTGGCTATTGTGAGGGTATTTATTATTTTATCACAGTTGTTTATAATGAAATAAGAGAACGTAAACACTGATTTTTTTTTTTTTTATTGCTTTGAACAATGTAGTTCGTAAATTTTGAGATAGACAGCACTAAAATGATAATTAACTCTAGAGAGTATACAACAAAATTGCTTTTTCCTAGATACACGACTGTTTCTAGATGTCTATGGCTTACTTTACAATATCCGTATCGTAAATAACAGAGGAAACACCTTGTTAGAAAATAACATGCAGCCAAAATGGCCATTGAGATAAATCTTCGTACATGTAACAACCACGGCTCTGTCCGCTCTCTCTTACCGGAGTACATGCACGTCTATTTCAGCTCGGTGCATTCGGAACTAAAGCATATTTATTTGTAATACATCACACGTCCAGCCGGGTTAGATAATAGCGCGATGTCGTCAGCAAATTTGACATACTTGACGAGCGGAATACACTTTTTTTCCCTAGAATACATTATTTATTTAATACTAATATTTAAAACACGCCAAAATCAAACAAAAAAAATTTTAAGGGCATTTGCATATTGTGGCAAACTTGCATTCGCTTACGAAAACCCGAACATTACAGAAGGCTCGGAGGGCTGTAACGAATAATGAGTTAGAAAGCGAATAGCCTTTCGCGAAGATTTTATCCGGTTCGAGAACTTTCGGAACTTAACGGATAAGAAAAATTAACGAATTACTTAGAATAAGCCCACTGCACGGCATGCGGTCCCCTTCAGTTCCGTCACTGGCCTTGAACCACCGTCTGGACATGATTTTCCAGCCCGCCTTTGTAATATTGCATAAATATAATTCTTATAAATTTATTTCATTTAATTAAATAATTAAACTTTAACTTTGCAAATAATAACATTGGAAATTTCAGTTCCGCTTTGTGGCATATGGTTGCAGTTAAATACTCTTCTCTTTTGTGTAAGTAGTGTGTAAATGGGGTTACGGGCGCAATGTATTTAAAGTGGGGAAGTGAGGCTCGCTTGCTGAGGTTTAGACTCGGCAATGCGTGGGGAATGCTAATGCCTTGCTTTGCAATCTGAATGCAGTTTCCATCTACTGATTTCATATCCCACATATAATAAGTGGCGGAGAAGTAGGAGGAGAAGGAGATTTCTGATATGCGTGTTTCGTGACAGACGAGTAACGCAGCAATTCCAATTCGAGCCGAATAAGCGAGCATCAGCGAGCGAACACCGCAGGCTTCACTTCTCCATTTGAAGTATATTGCGGCTGTAGTCCCATATAAACACTATTTGTATATTTGGGTAAAATACTATTGGAATTTTGCCATCAGGTGCATAACAAGAGGTTTGTTCACGTCGTATGCTTTTTCTACTATCCGCGAGCAAGTGGTATTTCTCACAAGCGGAAAAGTATCAAAACCCAAAGCCAGCAGTTATTCCCGGCAGGACGACACGAACGACTAGCCGCAGTAAATTATCACATCAAAAATAAATAAACAATTTTTTTTATATTGATAATCATTATTGGCTCGGTGTAATTTACACGCATTAAAAATTTCGACCACTCAAAATAACTTACTTTCAAGGATAAATGTGCCTTAGTTATTTTTATTTTCCTCTGCACTTCTTCAAGGATATCCAAACATATTCTCTTAATCAATCTGCGTAAAAGCAAATTACTATTAGCAATTTACACTATTAAGCCACTTCACCGTTCATAATTTTATTTTGGCGTCCATTTTATTTCCACCTTGCTCGCGTTGATGTTTCTGCTGTACCTCGGCGAGCAAGAGCAGAAATAGCACTAAACTAGCAGAATAGCACACCAGGCGAACACACCTCATACTTCGTCTGTGGTGTGCTTGCATAATGCATTTGTATTTTGCATTTTCCGCAGTCTTAAATTCTGCATCTATGTGTAGTATTACATACATTTGGCTGAGAAGTGGAGGTATGCTGTTTGTTTTTCTCTTTCACCTGTCGTTGGATCTTACTGTGTTATCTTCTGCTCAGTTCATATTTGATATTGTACCTTTATACAAAGTTTCATGCATGGTTTACTTATGGTTAGAGACCTGCAAAATTCGCGTTATTATTTAGGGACAAGTTAGACGTCACTGCCCTCTAAGTTTCTGAGCACGACCAGTGAATTTGTTGGCTGATGGCTTCTATACGAGGTCATGTGCCTGTGTAACTGTGTTACAGGCGATTGGTCACTCTGACGTTGAACTGTTACTATTGGTTAAAAGAGTCTTTCAGGTCGTGCCACAAATACTCTCAGCCAATGAGAGACGCCGGTAGCACGCATAACACCTTGGAGTTTAGTCTGCTGCGGAAAAATAACGCGAATTTTGCACGTCTCTACTTGTGGTCTATTTCAAAGTAGCCGACCTCCCGTGGCGCAGTCGGTTCGTGCGCCACCGGGTTCGAATCCCGGTTAAATCACGGGTGTTAATTTAGGTTAGTTTATAAGTTAGTCTGTAAGCCGTCCCCTGCCAAGCTTTAAAGCATAAAACCGGAGGACGTTAAAAAGCCCTTTAAAAAGAATATTCTTTTATAAAAGGGTTAATTATTATTTTATATTAACTGAAACTAACGTTTTTTTTTTTATTTGTTTTGTATTTTTATTTTTTTATTTATTTTTACTCATCATTCAATACCATAATGAAAATACTTCTGCCATCCGTTTACTCAATAACGTTAGGATGCTATGCTCTTTTACATGTAATTGCCCACTAAAACCTGCACAATAAGGCCGTGTGCACATGTGCGGATATTTACAGCGGCATCGCCGCAGCTGCTACATACAAGCCAAGCCCTCGTGGCACGCTTTTGCGGCGCCACGCGGACATCATCCGCACTTGTGCACCCGGCCTGAGATCGTAACTTATTATCCTCTAGGTGGTTAGAATAAGCTTGCACTTCTTGTTTGTAAATAATATGTTTAGTGCGGAGCTGACGAAGTTCGGTATTGTTTCTGTCACCAGGTCCCGCGCTCGCGTACGTCGGTTTGTGATGCACTTCCGACACAAAGAATGGCTGACTTCAGTAATGGTGAGTCAGAAGCGATACTGGTTTTCATAATGTTCCCGTAGATCCCCAGGCGCGTGTTCGAACCATCGGATATTGTTGACAAAATGGCCGCTCCACCCGAGTTTCGACACACAATTTCGACGGTTTTCATAATCTGGTCTTTCATTTCAGGAAAGGAAAATCAATATGTACGTGTATTTGTGGCCTTGCTTTTTCGGCTCATCCTGAATAAGCAAAGGTTTTATACATGCCCAGCAGGTTTACTTTTCATAAACCAAACTTCCATACAAATACGTGTACTAAACAGGGCCGAATTGTACACAGTTTTCACTTTGAAAATACTCGTATAGTTCACTTCCTTTTCATGAAAATAGGTTTTCTGTTCCGCCTTTCGGAATTGTGATAATGGAATTATTTGAATGCCAAGATTGTGCTTGTTTGAAAGGATGCACTGCGTGTGCTGCCTGCCTTAGCCTGCAGCCTCGCTACAAACGTTATAGTCTCCGCATTATCAGTTGCGCGTTTGCTGACGCGCGTCTGATATTTTTTAAATAGTTCGTGCACAGCCGGACCTTCACTAGTATCAGCTGCCGCCAGCTGGACCGTGTTGGCGAACAGTGATGGGTTAATCGCATAATTTTGTAATTCGAATGAATCGATTACCATAATTTTTATTCGAATAAATAATCGGTAAAAGTAATCGATTATCTTTTTCTAATCCATACATAAAAATTGATCGCAAATACTGTGTATTTATATACATTTGTTTAAAAGTATTGTCACCAAATTTTTGTATTTATTTTTTATTTATACTATTTTGAAAATCTGTTGTTTCAAAATTATATATAATTTTTTTAATACAATTTAATAAAATTCACATTTAATGTCGAAAATGTAGGTATCTGCAATGTTTTGTTTTGTTTAAGTATAAAGAACTGAAAAGTGTGAATAATCGAATTGTTTTAAATAATCGATGAATCGATTATAATTAAATAATCGAATAATCGATAGTTTTACAAGCGATTATCCCACCACTACCGGCGACCGAAGTGCAGGCTTCTTAGAGAGGCGAGCCACCAGTTCTTGTGGCCCTTACAGTGTTAATTTTCTCCTGTGGAATTTGTGACCCTTGCTTGAAAATAGTTTATAAGTGTCTCATATAATAATCGCAGTAAAAGAATCTTAAGGTGGCTCCGTTGTGCTAATAATGCTTTCTTTCGCAAGCTGTGATAAGGTACAGCTCTTTCCGTTGCATAATAAAGTATTTAATAAGTTACAACATTTTTAAAATCAAGTTTCGAGCAGTACATGAAGCGAGTTTTGTTTCCTATGGCTTTCGTGTTTACTTTATTCACGTTAGGATACCTTTTGGTTCGGGGCATCTTCAGATTTCAGGTATCGCTGGAAATCACAACTTTTGTCAGTATTACATGTTATGTACAAAGAAACAATTGCCACCAAAGTGTTTCATGACAATGCCTACATTCTTAAATTTCTAATAATATACGAAGCTCCTTGTTTTATCAGCACAAATACATTCCCTCTCATATATAACATTGATACAACATTGATTTGCTATATACAACATTGATTTACATGCATACATATAACATGCTATATACAACATTGATTTACACACATAGTTAGGTAGGCTTTTATATTTTTCCCCGGTATTAGGCCTTCAAACACATAGACTAAAAATGACGTAAACAGCTTATTCATCTTCTGCGCATGTACCCAACATTGACCTACCCCACAGGAACACAACTGTCAAAGTCACATGGTTAACAGTGATGAACGTGTTTGTTTATAATCTTAATTTTCAAACGACAAGCATTATTATATTAATAAAATACCTTTACCAATCTGAATGAAATCAAAAAAGCATTATCAATTGATTAGAGGAAGTATAAAAAACGTCTCAAAGCACTCGTTTACTAAACAGTGTTCTAACCTCAAACTCAATCCACGCCATTCTTGCTAGGCGTGTCGGCAGAAAAGCAGTTCACTGTTGGGACATTGAGATCGATTGTGCGCAGCCAACGAGATCGGCCTACCTCGTCCTTAGTCTATGTTCAAACATTGAGCTATTTTGTACGTCGCTCAAAACACCGAGTAATATTATCCACAAAAAGTGCTCCTCGTTTCTGGTTCTGGATTAGTCGTAGCTGAAATGTGCGCCGCTTCGCTCACTTTTCTAGTTTTAAAGTGAACCGTTTTTGTTAAGTACTGTCTTACTGCGTGAATATTAAGCACAGAGAAGCTTATTCTACATACAAATAAGCTGTAAATATCCCTACACAACCATTTTCTCAAACTGAGCTAGCAGACCGCCCATGGCGCAGTCGGTTGATGCGCCGCCGGTCTGCGGTGCGGGAGGCTCTAGGTTCGAATCCCAGTTGAGGCGTGGATGTAAGTTTAAGCTACGATAAATGTTTTTCAGTGAGAAGTTCACTGCTCCAATCATTCAAGAGTATCTGACTAATTTAAGAGTCACTTCAGTGAATATAACTGATGAATCAGTGAAAAAAATGTCAGATTTCCTTCACTTCTTGATTCCGTGGCATTTTCCACTCATTCATCAGTTATTTAATCCAATGCTTACTCAGTGGTTTATTTTTGACTGATGGATCAGTTAAACATTGTGTAAAAATGACCGTAAAACAGCGTGTATCAAGTGAAATAACAACGAATAAACTAATGAAACCAATAAAAAATACTTTCTGAAATGTGTTTCGTCATTCAAAACGCCATTTTATGATGTAACAGGAAAAAAACACAGCCTTTCATTCCGTTTCCATGTAATCGTCACAGCGCTCTGTTTGAAGGTTTAAACGCATATGATGTGATGAAGATAGTGCACGCGTATATACTATTCGTTTTAACAATCCTAACGGTACCAATCAAACCAACAACGAAAAGTAAGAGCATACAATTTAAATCCTCACGATTTCGCGGTGAAATTATAGGTAATATATTTTCCTCAGACTATTTGAACTTGGCGTGGTAGCGCAGATGGCAAGGTAACTTCCTAGACTCGAAAGTTCGGCGAGTTTAATCCCGGCCACCTCCGAAAATTTATTTACTTTTTAAAATGACGGTAAAATGCGTAATTTAAATAGTAAACTATCGTAAATATATTTATTTCCCGAAATTATTTGCCTACATTCAATAAAAAAAATATTTAATTCACTACTGTAGTCGGCCGTCACATATTCCATAAGTGAAATTATTTCACGTCACTAATTCAATCAGGGAAACATTTTCACTGAAACAATCAGTGGTTTTCCACTGATTCTAAGTGAAGCCATTTTCACTGATCCAAGTAGTTGAATTTCACTGCGAATCAGTGATTTCTCACTGATTCGAATTTAGAGTGTAGGTCATAAGTTAGTTTGAAGTCCTGCTTCAAGTCTGACACGCGTGTCAATGATCAAACTCAAGCTATTTTACGTGAGTACTACTGTCCTGCCACAGACTGTCTTGCCTGAACGATTTATTTTTCGTCCCGCCAGCTGGTGAAATGTGTGATGCCTACAATTTCCTGGAGTACGAATCAAATGCTGCTATTATGGGGTTGGTGTGTTTACAGAACTACGCGACTACGTGTATTTGGTAGCCCAGATTAATAAACTGTTTTTGTTTGAAGAGGGGTTACTATTTGAAGAGGCAATATTTTTGCTGCAGAAAAAGGTACTTTGTTTTGCTTAGCCCTTCGCCCCCCAACCCCCCTCCTTCGGTCGGGGTGGCGCACGTCTGAACGCTTCCAGGCGCTGAGCTATACTGAAGAGAGGCGCGCGGCGTTCCTGGCGCGGCCGAGCGCTGTCTGGTGGCTACTACTGGCAACGAGTTCAGCCTCGCACACTCTGGAACCTTCCATGTGCCTCTCCGCTATTCCCGCTGCCTCCTTAACCTTCCCGAGCCGCGCTTTCGTGTATAAATGTTCGTCCCCAGCCCGAGCAAGTGTGCAGTGTTCCTCTTAGAGTTGCGCGGGCTGGCCGACGATAGATCATGTCTACACCTCTTCGTACTTCGGGGCTTCAGCATGCTAGACGCGTTTTCACGTAATATGAGTACGCAAGTTAAGTATTGGAATGAACCTAGTTGTTGTTATGCTGGGGATAGAGTTTCCTTTTAATATGATTTTTTAAAGTGATTTTTGTGTATATGGTTTTTTGTAGGGAAGTGTTTCTTCGCTGTTTTGCTTGTGTGAATTTTCAATATGGTATTTTATGGGAATGTTTGTAAGAGGTGGATTCTTCCTTTATTTTTTTTTTGCGTGCTGTAGGAATAGTCTACTGGACTGCGATTTGCCAGAAGAATTTTACCCTCAAGGAGTTTAGTGGATATTTTATGGCATGCCTTTATGCTCATGGTTAAGTGTAATGAGGGTTTTTGATCCTTCCTATTGGCATTCTTGAAATTAGTATTCCATGTTGTACTTTTTTTAAAAGTTGTAATGCTGCTTGCTGTACTCGGGGAGTCATTTTACCTTTTTAATGGTATTTCACAAGTGTTTATTCAGGTTGGGTGATTTCTCAGGATATATTAATATTGTTGTTTTTATGTTTGTTCTAGTGCATGTGTGTTCCCTCCTTACCATAGTTCAACGATTGGTAGCAAGCAACACAAATTTACAAAGGCAATTTGTATGTTTCAAATCAGGTTGCAAAATAGTTGATTTATGTATGGGCTTCAATATTTTTGAATTGATTTTGGAATTTTTGTGTCCATGCATTCTTGATTTTTTTAAAATGGTGTTCGTCCTTCTCCTTGCCTTCATTTAGCCCTGCTATGCCCTAAAGCGGCGTAACAAGTTCATAAGCTGTCCCCAGATAAGCCTTTAGTTATAACACCTGGAGACGTTAATAAGCACCTTCTAATACAATTCCAATCAAACCGAACCGGCTTTGTACCATTCTTCATATCTTTACAATTATAGGCCGTTCATGGTAAATTGAGCACCTTTTGAAGCTGTTTCACTAAACATAATAACCAATAAATACGTTTAATTGTGGACTCGGACTTTTGGTTTTGGGTATGGTGAATATATACACTGTGTTTGTTACTCACATGGCAGGGTTTACATTAACAAGTGATGACAGAAAGAAAAAGATTACTAGGGCTTCAAAATTGCTCACTTTACCGTGCCAGCTTTATGCCTGGTCCACATGTACGCCGTTCACGCCAAACAGACAGCGGAAAAGTAGAACAGCCAATCAGAATACGTTCTCGGTTTCTCCACGATGCATGCGGAAACCGAGTACGGCTTCTCATTGGCTGTTCTAGTTTTAGCTCTGTCTGTTCCGCGTGATCGGCGCACATGTGAATTAGGCTTTAGTCTGAGAAATCATCGCATCGTCACTTTTCAGAGCTTAGAACTACACGCGAGCAATCTTAACGACCAGGAACTGTCATACCATTGAAATCGTAAGTTGCGTGTTGTGTAGCATTGAACAGTTGGATAGGGCGCCGCAGATGACATGCAAATAATAACCACTGCGTGTTCAAGGTGAATATATGAATTTGCAGTTCCAGGGTATTCTGAGATATTTCAGTCATTGTGTCAATGGCAAAAGAGAGACTTTTGGTGTAGCCGACTTTGTTTAGCTAGCAAGAAACTAGATGTCTCTTGCAGTCACTTTCGTTTATCACTTAAATTCGTCTGTCTCGGAAATGGTACTGTGTAAAAGAGAAATCATGACAAAAATTATAAAGTATAAAAAGCTGTGGAAAAAGCAAAACAAAGAAGACAAGGAAATAAAATATTCATATTTTTAAGGTAAAAGGGGCCAAACGGAAAGAGGAGCAAACGAACACGCCGCAATAATTAAATAAACTAATCAAAAAGTAGAGTTGGCAACACATAATGTTGTTACTTAGAGATCATCGTGTGTGTATTTGTTACAAAGGGTTTTGTAGAGAAGAGCTTCTTAATACTTCAAATAATCCTACAAGCACAGATTATAGTTGCTACATGATAATTTACATATTGCAGTTATTAACTCCGTGAAAAAAAATATATCTTGCAAACATTTTCCCAGAGTATTTTATTCTGGATATAACGTATCCATGGCTTTTTGCCTTGCAGTTACTTGTTCAAATGTCGTGCCTGTGTCATCTTCTGTCTCTAACGCGAAGAAAAATTATAGTAGCAACTGTATTGGAGCCAAGGAAACCACTCGTTAGAAGCAAAAGGTCATGTGTCACGTATTCATGATAGCATTATACACCAAACTCATCAGTTAAGTACAAAATACATTTACATTTCTAAACTTCCCATCATTTAAAGTAGTAGGATTATGTATGTTTGGAGACAAGGGCATCAGGCATCGGATTCGGATTATGGGTAGCTGCCATGTTGTTACATCACCCGACCGCCACCTTGGAAGTTATTGACCTTTACCCCTGACTCATGTGACTTTTGACCTTGACCTTGACCCCGCGGAACTTTGACATCAAAAAACCCTAAAAAAATTTAAAAAATCCACAAAAGATTCCAAAAAAATTCTAAAAAAATCCGAAAAAATTTATTACTAAAAATTATTTAAAATTTATTTTAAAAATTATGAAAAGTATCCACAGAAATGACCTTTTTTTTTCTTTCAGAAATGGTGACAGGGATCAGCGACCTAGGGTCAGACCCAGGTGACCAGGAGACAGGGATCAGTACCTATGATCTTTAAACTTGACCTTTAACCTTTGACCTTGAAAATGCAAAAGTTCTAAATAAATTATAAAAAACATCTATAACAAAAGTCCAATCAAAAATTCGTTTAAAAATTACAAAATCGATTTAAAAATGTACATAATTTATTATAAAAAATTTAATTAAAAATTGTTTTAAAAAAATCTTTAAAAATCGTAAAAAAATTTGTTTTTATACAATTTTATTTCTAATTTTTTTAATCAAAAAGCCTTTAACCCGGCGGCCATTTTTCACTTTTTCCTTCGAAATTTCCCCTTTTCCTTAAAAAATTTTCCTTAAATAATTCATACAAAATTTAATTTTAAAAATTACATTTCCTGAGGTCTCCCGCAACAACCACCAATTACTCACCTTGGTTTGAGTCCAGAAGACGACTCACTCCCTCGCCTCTACTCCCCTCACATATACTCATTCCACCATTTTAATTTTTCCGTTCGTCATTTGTTTACATGCTACTGGTGGCAGCCATCTTTGTTTATGTATTACTGGAGGCCGCAATATTTGTTTTTGGTTCGGCATTTGTTTACATGCTACTGGTGACAGCCATCGTTGTTTATATGTTACTGGAGGCAACTATATTTGTTTTTCGTTCATCATTTTATTACATGCTACTGGAGGTAGCCATTTTTGTTTATATGATACTGGAGGCCGCCGTATGTGTTTTTGGTTTGTCATTAGCTTATATATTACTGGCGGCCACCGATACATATTTATACAACTATACATAATTATGTATAGTCGTATCATATACATAAGAGGACCTGCATGATTTCTTCCGAGGCGAACGAGTATTTGGGTTTTCTCAGAGAGCTCCCATACCGGGAAGATTAATTGAGAATATGAAGGGCTGTCTTTTGACCTCGACGAGCATGGGGCTGTGACCTGCATCATCGCAAACTGGATTGGATTTGATGCTCCATGGCTCCATCGCCCCATCGCAATCTTTCGGTTTGTGTTCCTCCGTCCACATGTATAGAAATTGCATACGTTCACCAACTGTATGTGATGCATGCATATATTAGTTTATATATGCAGTATTGAGTATCAGCCATTTGTCGTATGACGCATGTCCGATGCTGTTTAAAATGTATAATTACGATCATTTTATACATTTTCATTTCAGTATCATTTTAAACTTGGAACAATACATACAGACGTAAAATGTCAATGATGTATCTGCTCGAAGAAGAGAACGGACTTCGGTTCGAGAATGTGTACCTATATTCCAAATCACTTCAGCAACCGAAATACCAGCGACTGGCACGAGTACTGCAAGCGGCGGCGGATGGCGTGGGTTATTTCCCATGCAGCGATAACGAAGCTATCGTACCTCCTAACGAAGCACAGCGAAACGCGATTTTTCTCTTCGACGACATTGCCTGCGAGAAACAAACCTCCATTCAAGAATACCTTAGGATGAGTTGACACGCGAACTTATTCGCGCATGCCCAAACAACTGCTTCGCTACAATGCAAACACGATGGTGCTGTTTCGCATGAACGATACGAATTCACGTCGTGTTTACGATGATCATACTAATACGGACATGCCTATATCAGATTCTAAAGATAGGTGTGACTTATGCTGGAAAGAGAAATATGGATTTTTGACGATCGTTAAGGGCTGTCTGCGACATAGGGGAAGGCACAGGCGTGAGTTGGATCAGTTCATCGCTGTCTGTCGAGAGGGTTGGTCTACTGGGAACCAGCAAGTGATGCCATCAATACCTCCAGCTACATCTATGGGTACCGTTTCCGCAGACTATAATAACGTCACAGTTAATGCTAGAGATGGAATGAGTACAGTCCAGTCGGTTTGTGCGGAAGGTATACTTGCAAGATGTTCGTGTGAGGTCAGAAAAACTTCAAAATAAACGGTCATCAGCTCTGAATTCTGATGAACATACAAATCCTGCTACACATAAAAGTAAACTTGATATTGAGGATGCAGCAGGAAGTGAAGACGATCATGAAGATAGCATTGATGATGACTATAGCGACAGTGATAGTGTTGGAGACGATGATTATTCCCTCGACGGTCCCACACATTTACCCAACGAGTTTCCTCTGACGAGTGATGTGAAGAAGGCAGAAGACATCGAGTATACTGACGATATGTTTACCGAAGATCCCAACAAACTTGTAGACATATTTGCTTGATAGGCAACAACGTGGGGATTACTCGACCATGAAAGAGGTGGTTTCGATCATAAGAGCACTTAAGGATCGGACTTATGTCATATGATGTGGATGAAGTGCTGTCTTATGAAAATGTATTTACAAAATAATAAAATATTATTATAAAATTATTAGTTTTTCTTAATTTTTGTGTGTCGTATCCTCCTGTTGGTCTTTAAATTTTTAATAACAACAATATGTATTTAAAATATTTAATACATTAAGCATGTAGCCAGTCATGCATCGCGCATGTAGCTCTATACCAAAAAGTTTTTTTTAATCATAGGATGTAAAATGCAATTGCGGTCACCTACGAAGATGGCGGTCGCCGACGAAGATGGTGACCGCCCGTAATATATAAACAAATGACAAACCAAAAACAAATACTGCGGCCTCCAGTATCATATAAACAACGATGGCTGCTACCAGTAGTATGTAAACAAATGACGAACCAAAAACAAATATGGTGGTCTCCAGCAACATATAAACAAATATGGTTGTCACCAGTATCATGTAAACAAATTACGAACGAAAAAATCAAGATGGCGGAATGAGTATATGTGAGGGGAGTGGAGGCGAATGAGTCAGTCGTCTGCTGGATTCGAACATAGGTGCGTAATTGGTGGTGTGGCAGGGAGACCTCAGGAATGATAAGTTTTTAACTAAATTTTATATATATTTTAAGGGAAATTTCGTAAGGAAAAAGGGAAATTTGGAAAAAAAAAAAAAAAAAAAAATGAATGCAGGGGATAAATACTTTTAATTAAATTTTTTAAAAATAAAATTTTATAAAAATAAATTTCTTAAAGATTTTTAATTTTTAATCGATTTTTAAATAATAAATGTTATAAACTTTTCAATCGATTTTGTAATTTTTATTATAATTTTTAATTAAATTTATTGTTATAATTTTTTAATAATATATTTAGAATTTTGGCATTTTCAAGGTCAAAGGTTAAAGGTCATGTCAAAGGTCATAGGTACTGACCGATGTCTCCTGGTCACCTGGGTCTGACCCTGGGTCGCTGATCCCTGTCAGCATCTCTGGAAAAAGATGGGTCACTTCTGCGGATCATTTAAATAATTTTAAATAATTTTTGAAAAAAAAAAAAAAAATTCGGAATATTTTTTAATGGTTCACAATTTTTTGGAATTTTTTGAGAATTTTTTGATATTTTAAATTTTTTTAAATTGTTTTTGAGGTCGAAGGTCCACGGGGTCAAGGTCAAGGTCAAAGTCAAAGATCGCACGGGTCAGGGGCAAAAGGTCAATTACATCCAATATGGCGGTCGTGTGACGTAATAACACGGCGGCTCCCCATAATCCGAATCCGATGCCCGATGCCCTTGTCCCCAAACATACATAATCCTACTACTATTTAACATACTACAATCATGTTAGTAATCCTTAGTAAAAGGAATGTCTAAAAATCTTTTGTTCAATTTTGCGGGCAAGTAGGTATAATTCTTCATAGTTACTCATCGAACTGTTCGTTTACTATGATACTAAAAAAAAAAAAAACATATGTAAACATTTCCCTATTACTGTATTCATCCCCATTAACAATACATAAACATAACTATTTTATGTTTAATTTATTGGCACCAGAAATTAACCAGAAGCTTGCAATATACCGTTCAGAAAAATTAATAAATAATTTTCGAGGTGTGTCTACTCTCCAGGTTATGTATGTTCGGAAATTAAATGCCCAAACGTCGGGAGGTGAAACCTCAGGTAAAATCAAGTCGAAAATACATAGGATACCGAATACCTAAACGATATGAGCCTATCAATTTTGGGTTTACAAAACGTAGTTTCGCCGAATGCATTGTACGACTACTACAAAGTTCACAGCAAGAAGGGGATATATGCTTCCCATGTTGCAGAGAAACATGCCTAATACTGGCTGTCCTCGGTCTGTGCGCACTGTGCGGCCTGAGAAAGTGATATGTCAGCACATCGACGATATGCCCTCCACTAGTACACGCTCCATAGCGCGCCAAATGGGCGTGTCTAATTCAACCTCGTGGGACGTACTGAGGGTACATGGCCACCATCCCTACCGCTGGCATTAAGTACAAGGCATTCGGCGAAAATGCGTTTTCAAATCCAGGCTCATATCTCCTTTCATATTCCGTTAGATGTACGGTGTACTATATTATTTTCGACTGTTATATTGTTCATAAGGAATCGCCTGCCGTAGCTTGGGCGCTTAAGGGGGCGTGGGACAAAAATCAAAACCAAATACGTAAATTGATGTTTACTGGTTTTTGAGAGCCAACAGGAAAAAGTAAAAATGGCAATCTTCGATAATAGGTTTTGCCAACTTAACGGCCAAGTAATTTGCAGTATTACTGTATCAATTTCGCATAATGTCTTGCGCCACGAAAACATACAAAAATTGACAGCGTCAGAAATATCTCGGCAGAATAAGGTCACTCAGCTAAAATATTTGCTCTCGTAGTTAGTAAAAACTGTTCTGTATGGTTGGCATTTCTTTGTTTTCTCTATCGGCTTCCATAAAATTGGTAAACTACGATAAACCTCAATAGCATTAATTTATGTCTCTCGCCCTCTTAATTTCCGAACATTCCATATATGGACACACACATTGATACAAAAATTGCCATATCAAAGAAAATCTCGAAATGGAATGAAACTTGGCTCATGGAATTTGGGGGGGGGGGGGGGAAGGGAATTTGACAGAAAACTGTTTACAACATCAAGACCAATGACTGTTTATTTGCACAAAATTGTACAGTTGAGAATTAATACATTGAAATCATATAAGTTTTTTTCTTGTTTGGTTGAGTTCGCGCCTGTCGGAATATGTGACGTTTCTGTTTTCTCGTGGTCATTCTGGGTCGCCAGAGCCTACCAGGCGCGTATGATTTCCCTCATGTCCCACAGCTACCTGAATCGTTGCGCGGTTCTGCGGCATCGATCTGGGTGGAGAGCATAGCATATGATAAAGATGAGGTACATCGTATCTTCGTGTTCTGCACGTGGACCCGCCATGACCTACCCTAAACAAACACAACTGTCAAAGTCACATGGTCAATAACGATGAACGTGCTTGTTTATGGCCTGATTGTTAAAAGACAATCACTTTTATACTAATAAAATATTTCTACCGATTTTAATTTAATCAAACTCGAATAAAATTTTGTTAGAAGAAGTATATGAACACTTCTAAACACTTGTTTGCCAAACAGTGTTGTAACGTCAAATCCTATACACGTTAATTATAATATAGGCTTCACGGCGAAATGAGCATTTTTATAGCCCTGCTTAAGATCTACTTGTATACACGTTGCGTATTCCTCCACCTTATGTAAAATAACATTGTCATGGGTCTCATCACTTTATTCATGCGTCGGTCAAATTAAACTGTGAAATTATTAAGAAGGTAAATACTTTACAGATCTGTCCATTTTTAAACTTCGATGAATTAATAAAACAAAAATTGAAAGAAATAATTTTAAGTTATCACAAACTACTACCAAAAACTTTTTATTCGAGGTTAAAAAATGGAACTATGTTCCATCCGTCGTTACCAACTTTACTGGGCGAATATCACTCAGTGCGCCCATTAAATTATATGCATGCAGAGGCAGTAACTTTTTCCAAGGTTTATTTCTAAAGGGCTCACTTTATCGTGAACAGCCTTTATGCCCAGTTGCACCCAAATATTCCTCGATCCAAGATCAAATTATTTTAGTTCCGAACCAGGATCCAGCTTGATCTTGGTTCCAACGAAATTTCTTGATTCTGGATCTCAGATTCTTCTATCTTGGGGTTTGAAAGTGAGTGATCAAGATTATGTATGAGACAAATTTTGCCATTGGTTCGAAATTTTTTATCATAGATAGCAGTAGAAGTGCGATGTTTGATCTGTTTTAAGTGAATTATTATTCTACGAATTTTACTGAATAATATACAAATGCGTATGAAGTTGTTGGCGTATCTGTTGGCGTATTTCCAAAGTACCTTTGTCGACGATAGCTGCTGATCTCGGATCGAGATTTCGAACCTCCAATTTCGGCGGTTCGAAATTAGCTTCAATCTCGATCCCCAGTCCAGCTCTGAACTCGAATCGTGCAAACAGCTTTCTGCGACGATCTTAGATCCGATCTGAGATCGAGTTTCGAACCACGACGGTGCAACCGGGCATTTGTCGCGTCGGCAGAAAAAAAAAAAAAAAGCAGTTCAATGTTGGCACACTGAGACTTGTTCTGCGCAGCCAGCGAGATCACTCGGCCCCATACCAACTCTACGGAGCATATCGACGCAGGGGACCACCTTGGCAGCCTGCAGTCCAAACTCTGTAAGCCGCCCCTCTCTTGTCTCGAAGACGTCTGCGAGACGTGCTGGCTACTCAACGACGATCATGCTGCACACAGCTTCGTCCTACCGACCGTTGATGCTACAAGGGCTGTAGCGGTGTGTTCCTGGTCGTACTTCTACGCAGGCAATCGCAACGAGTTAAAACTATCATCCGTCATGGTAAAGGCCGTCCACGATAAAGTGAGCACTTTTGAAATGACCCTTAGAAAAATGTCACTGCTCCTGCGTGGCATATATTTCAACGGGGCTCACTGAGTGGCATGCGCCCAGTAAAGTTGGTAGTGATGTAGGGGAAGTAGTTCCATATCTTAACGTCGAATAAAAAGTGATACGTAACCATTTGCAATAATTTAAATTGTTTATTTTTCTTGCCCTTGTTTTTAATGTGCCAAAGAGTAGAAATGAGCAGATTTGCAAAATACTTACTTTCCTACCAATTTCACAGTTTCATGTCACCGACGTATGAATAAAGTGATGAGGTCCATGGCAGTGTTAGTTTTACATGAGGCGGAAGAACACACAACGTGCATACAGGTAAAGGCTGTTCACGATAAAGTAAGCACTTTTGAAATCATCCTTAGAAATAAACTCACTGCTCCTGCGTGGCATATATTCAAACGGGCGCACTGAGTGACTTGCGCCAATTAAAGTTGGTAACGATGGAGGGGAATGTAGTTACACATCTCAACGTCAAATAAAAAAAAATTAGGTAACCATTTGTGATAACATAAATTATTTCTATCACTTTCGTTTTTTTTTTTTTTATGCGTCGACATGTAAAAATTAGGAGATATTTAAAACATTAATTTTAATGCAAATTTTACAGCTTCGCTTGAATAACGCATGAAGAAAGCGATGAGGCCCATGACAATGATAATTTTACACAAGGCGGAAGAACACACAACGTTCATACATATAGATATTAAGTAGGGCTTTCAAAAGTGCTCATTTTACCGTGAACAGCCTATAGATCTTAAGCACGGCTTTGAAAGGTGTTCATTTTAGCGTGAACAGCCTATAGTGCTGTCTATACCAAATGTCGCCTTTTATAGATAATCCTTTTGGCGTGAGGATGTTTTGTGTAAACGTGGGTTAGTATGTCTGTTTCTGTATTCACTCAAAGTCCGAATCAGTGATATCGATCAGTGAAATAACGTTAGCTGAATGTCAGTTGATAAGCTACTGCCGACCGGCGAATCAAGCACATTAACAAGGAACAAGTGACTTATGGTAGTGTAATTCTTGACATTCAGTGGGAATCACAAATAAATCAGTGAAATTCAGCCACAATATTAATTAGTTACACGGCACTGATTATCAGTCGTTCGGTTTTCACTCTTATCACTGGTTTGTCTCAATTTTCACTGCTGCAAATTTATAGATGCTGTAACTCCTTGTGAATCACTATATATATATATATATATATATATATATATATATATATATATATATATAGTGATTCACAAGGCATATATATATATATATATATAGTGATTCACAAGGAGTTATGTATATAAAAAAACTCCTTGTGAATCACTCTATATATACATATATATAACTCCTTGTGAATCACTATATATATGTATATATATATATATATATATATATATAGTGATTCACAAGAGGAGTTACCGCCCCTCGCAGGACTTATTAGAACATTTGACGCAAAATATGACAAATCGATGTATCTACTGTTCACATTATCTACAGAGAAAGTCGAAAAATTTGAAAAATGACGAATAAATAATAAACCTTTCAGAATGAAATAAAGATATGTATTATCAGACCGTATGTTTTACAGTTGAGCTTCATAATTGCATCTATAAGCTATTCACGGTAAAGTGAGCACTTTTGAAAGCCCTCTCATTTAGAATAGTAGTCAGTATATGTATTTTATTTTAGCCCTAGACGTTAACTTTCAATTGCGGTGGGATATACACACGTAGTTCATTACTTACTCGACAATATTTATTTTAAAAGATGGCTACAGGACAAAAAAAATGGCTAAAAGAAAAAAGTAACTAGGGCCTCAAAAGTACTCACTTTATCGTGAACAGCCTGTAACAAGCTTACAAAGATGTTCAACTAGTTTCCGTCTACTTCCATACACTTGGCCGCACGCTTACGAACCGCGCGTGATGTAGCTGCACGCGGCTCTCTTTGATTCCCGTAGCGGCATGCATGATACGCGCGGGTAGTTCCTCACGTGTGTTTGCGTGCAGTCCTTTGGTAAACAACATCCTTCTTCATCCGTCCCCATACGCAATAACCTAGTGGCGAGAGACCTGGCGATGGAGGAAGCCAGCGGTGAACACCTCCTCGGCCTATCCATCACTCGGGGAGATGCACATTTACGTGTTCAACCAAAACACGGCGGAAGTGAGGAGATGCACCATCATGCTGGAAGATCATACGACGTCTCGCTGCCATGGACTGTTCGCGGTAAAATGAGCACTTTTGAAAGCACTGCTTAAGATCTAATTGTATGCATGTTGTGTATTATTCCGCCTTGTGTAGGATTAATATTGCCATGGGCCTCGTCACTTTATTCGTGCGTCGGTTAAATGAAACTGTGAAATTATTAATAAAGTAAATATTTAACAAATGTGCTTATTTTAACACTGCGATGCATTAATAAACAGAAAGCCAAAGAAATAATGCTAAGTTATCACAAATGGTTACCTAACACTATTTATTCGACGTTAAGATATGGAACTACTTTCTATCCATCGTTACCAACTTTACCGGGCACATGTTCCTCAGTGCGCCCGTTAAAATATATGCATGCCGGGGCAGTGTATTTTTTCTAAGGTTCATTTCTAAAGTGCTCACTGTATCGTGAACAGCCTTTAACGGGATGTCCTCAAGTACAGGCCGTTCACGGTAAAGTGAACACTTCTAGAAGCTGTTTTATCAGACATAATGACCAATAAATACATTTCATTGTGGCCTCGGACTTTTGGTTTTGGGTGTGGTAAATGTATACACTGTGTTTATCACTCTCATGGCTGGATTTACATTAACAAGTGGTGGAAGGATATAAAATGGCTAAAAGAAAATAAGTAACTAGGACTTCAAAAGTGCTCACTTTACCGCGAACAGCCTATGACAGCGGCAGTTCTTGCAAAACATTGCAGATACACCACACCAATCACACGTCTGGGGAAAATTAACGGCCCAATCAGCTGATCGTGTAGGACACCTCACCATTTCTTTCTACTGTAGGGTGGGTATCCGATTGTCAAATTACTTTGTAAATATTGGGAATACGACCCACATTTATATGACATATTTTGCTCCAAATGATGTAAGGAATAAGTCCTGTGAGTGCCGATAACATCATATATATATATATATATATATATATATATATATATATATATGAACTATAACCTAATTATCACAATCATATACTTCGGTACTAATTTTCTTTCTCCGTCCTCCATTAATTTTTATTAATACAGAATATTTTGATAGAAGAATTGATTGCGGGCGAAAATTTATTAAACTTATACCACCATGAATAAATTTACGTATAAAATGTATGGTTATTTCGCCATAAGAATAGTTCATTTTAAAACCAATTCCAAAGCTCCGAACTCCTTGCCAAAATCGAAGTCCTAATTTCGTGGTGTATGATTTGGGTCATCATTAATGCTGGGAGGAAAAATCTCTTCCTCTGACGCCAAATTTCAAGGGATGATCGTTTCTTTTCGAAGTGTGATGATGCGTGGACGTAGTCGAACGCCAGGGATGCGGCACAGGCGAGGATTGGCGACCAAAGGGAGGGGAAGGGGATTCCTTTCCTCCCCAGCACAGATCACACAGACGCTTGCCGCCGATTGTCGTGGGGAGCACGCGAGTTCCAATTAAAAAGCGCAGGTCGCACAAAGCGCGCGAGTCTTGAGTGAGGCTCTATTGCTCGGGTTCGCTTCTTCTGCAGAAATATCTTCGTTTTTGCGACGTATTTTCGGGTCCGTAGCAACGACTGGCAATGTGAGATTATAGAAAATTTACATTTTACGAAGCTGATTGATACTTTTGTGCTGAATTTTAAACGCATGTAATCTGCTAGTCAGATAAAGTCGAGAACATGTTTATGTTTCATCGATAAGTTCTTGCCTTTTTGCAAGCAGGCAATGACACAGTGAAGAATAGATACAAAAATATTAAACAACTTGTAAATGGTACATTTTCTATTGTTGCGTAGTTGTATTTTATTTGTAAAGGTAAAAATCTATCAGGCCACTGTAACATATTTGGCACAGAAAATTTTACAGTACATTTGTACCTATAAACAATTAATGATAAAAATAGATGTGTTAAATTTAGTTTGTCATTGTTTTAACATCCGGCTAGGGTACAGTGTAGTTGTCTTAAGTTCAGCAGATTATTTACACTAGTCTGAAAACTCATCTGAGAAATTCTCTTAGGCTGACTCGAGAAGACATCGAATTCACCGAGCAGGTCTGAGTCACTCTCGCATATTGATTCACCCTTAAGTCCCACAACTTCTGGACAACATAAAATTATAGATTTTTTCAGACGTTCATTCACACAGAAACATTTTTCTTTCATTTCCTTTCTTTACAAAAATTTATAATAATTTATTTTCTTTTGTTCCCTTGGCAACCAGTTTCTTACAGTAAAAACAGTCCTCCATATACTGAAACTACAATGAGGGCTCCACTATTATATCAAGAAGTTAAATAAATTTGTGTTAAATATTGATATTTTGTAAGTATTTGCAATATTTTGAGCGATGAAATTAAAATATATTACACGATAACCAAACATTTTCAATAATACTCCTGGAACTGAAGTTATAACACGAAAATGATGAAGAATTTCTGCGAAAGACATGAAGCCGAGACTTAACATAGCGCCCCGTAGTCCTGGCGACATATTCAGCCCCTGTCACGCCGTTAGATTTGTCCCCCCAACCGCTTCCAATAAGTTTGGCAAAATAAAGTCGGACAGTTATGACGTCATCGAAAGTCATAAAACGCCGCCGTGTTTGTTGGATGGCTTCAGTCTTCACCAAACATTTGAATATTGAACCGGTTCTATAATCTCTTTGGTGTTTGACGGTCTCAGCCAATCAGAGTTGCGCACGACAAAAAACGGAAGTCAAGAAACTTTGGAACCACGAACAGTTGCTGGAAACCAAGTTGATTGTGAAGATAATTAACTTACGTAGAAGCTGTCTGGTCATACGTGCTATTTCGAGTGAATATTACAGATCATATTACGAACTCGGAGGTATTAAATTCCATACTTCAGGAAACATCTCCGATAAATAAAATTTTAAATTTGTATAGAAGCGAAAATAAACTGCAACATTCATCACACTATAAAAATCATTTAAAGGTAATAATTAAAATTAGATTCTTCCAGTAAAAAAAAAAAAATGAAAGTGTGAACACATTTTCAAACACATTCAAGATTATTTGATAACATTTCTTGGAAGGAAAAAATACGATGGCCGTATTTCGTCTTCAAATTTTATTGTCAGCTATAGATGAAGGCGAAAATTCGACAGAGGGACTTTACTCGTCTTCGTGGAGACTGGGAGTAACTTCTCGAGAATTACTTTTTTTTTTTTTAGTTGAAATGGGTCGCTCCAGTTGACTGGCTCCTGCCTTGCACGCCGAGATGCTTTCCGCTCTCATTAAATTAAATTAAAAACGCCTATTCACCGTCTCGATACAGCGGATGAAAAAGAAAAATGTTTAGCTCGCGCTTCCCTTTTCTTCCACCATTATTTCCTCCTAATTGGAACCCCGCCCGGCGTTGTCGACTTCACGAACTCATTTGTAGAATGCAAGTTTAATTAATCAGGCCTTTGTTATATTCAAGTGTAACGTTAAACGCGGGGAAGCTACATTAGGATAAGGCTTGCCCTATTGCTATGTATATGTAATTCTGAAATGTGTAGATAATAGTAGGAGGTATCAACTGTCTGCATTTTTTTTTTTGCTAATTTTATTAAATCAGCACATCGAAAATAACCACGTAAGGTGTACCTACCAGACTCAACTCAAAAACGAATAAATTTTAACTCATAATTACTTAAATTAACAGGGAAAAAACCATGAAGAAACCTGTTGAACAGCAATAATAAAGTGATCACCAAATACAATTTTTTTTTACATATTTACGATAGAGTGAACTTAATTTCTAAAAAAAAATATTTTCATAATTACAATTGGTTTAACTTACAAACTAGAAAACCTAAGAACTACATACGTGCAGAAAAGGATTCTCGTGGAAACTATATACACGCAGGAAATTTATATACACTCTGTTTGCAGATATTTCTCTTTTCATTTGACACATCACCGTATTCTGCACAGAATTTAATTATTGCATATTATCTCTGTTGCGTAGCAACGTCACGGTAATGACGTCATAGCTGTGACCATAACTGGTTGAATGACTTGCAAAACTGAGAGAGAACACTAAAAATTACCAGGTAAAAAAAAAAAAAAAAACTGTTTCCTTCCGAAAACCTGTTGTTTGCATTGGTAGCACTCCATACATCACACTTACATGAGTGTAAAATTAGAAGGACATTATTGTATTCATGCAATCATAGGCACCGACTGTATGGGGCTCTTAAGTTATTCGTGCTTCCACCGGTAATTGTCAAGAGCGAGAAGGCGCGCACAAAATATAATGAGAAAGGCCGGGCCACAATTATACGATAGTAGTGAACGACTGTTTTATATATTACATTTAGTATTTAATGGAAACCAATAAACATGGCCAACCTCTCATTCCTCTCGCAAGAAAATAATTTTTTATTTATATTTTGATTCATCAGTTCTACAAGCGGATGTCATTTAATTATATTAAAAAGTTTGAAACACACATTTATAACTTTCACTTCGAGCTGGGTGGTGCAGGAGTAAAGTATGTACACGGTAGAGTGAGAACTTCAGAAATCAACAACTGGAAAAAAAAATTAATGCCCTTAAATACACTATAATATATGCTATTCCCAGTCAAATGAGCACTTTTGAAATCCCTGCTTAAGATCTACTTGCATGCACGTTGTGTATTATTCCGTCTTATGTAAAATTAAAATTGTCATGGACCTCGTCACTTTTATCATGCGTCGGTAGAGTGAAACTGTGAAATTATTATAAAAGTAAATATTTTACAAATATGCTAATTTTTACACTTCCATGCATTAAAAAAATAACAGAAAGCGAAAGAAAAAAATTTAAACTATCAGAAATGTTTACCTAACACTTTTTATTCGACGTTAAGATACGGAACTACATCCCATCCATCGTTACCAACTTTACTGGACGTATGTCAGTCACGACGCCCGTTGTTGTATATGCAGGCGGGGCAGTGACTTTTTTCTAAGGTTGATTTCAAAAGTGCTCACTTCATCACGAATAGCCTTTACAGTACACTGTGGCACGCCGGCTTCAGATAATTCGGTAGCAAATTAATGATCGAGTTAAAAGATTTGGGCGGCTCGTAGCATCGAGGTCTTGAGAGCCGATGAGGCTGAAGCGAGGTGAGTATGGATCAGCGCCGGAATGAAATAGTGGGGGAAGCGGGAGATCCCCGAGAAAACTCGCCTACCCGTCTAGCACGATTCCCACGCGCGGAAATCCGGCAGATACCCCGCCGGGAATCTAACCCAGTTCGCCTAGGTTACGGGCGAGTCGTCTAACCACTACAACACCGCGGCCCCCTCCTCGACGAGAAAAATGAGAAAAATGTTTTCTATTTCAGTGGGTGTATTTCGTTGCATTCGCATGTCGCTCTGGTTGGGTATGTTCTATCGGCTTTCATCAAAGTCCCTTCTATACGCAAAGTTTATATTTAAGGAACATAATCATTCGCAGGAGATAGGCTGCGGTGCTGAGCGATTAGCACGCTCGCCTCCCACCAAGGCGAACCGGATTCAATCCCCGGCCGGGTCACCGGATTTTCGCAAGTGGGGATCGTGCCGGACGATGACGTTGGTCGGTGGGTTTTCTCGGGATCTTCCGTTTCCCCCGGCCCTTCATTCCGGCGCCATTCCAGTGAATGTCCTCGCCAAACTATTCTCTTAAATATTTTTCTTCCTTTTATATCTAACGGAAACCTAGACTGCGAGGAAAGTCTGTATTACCATGTGTTGACAGAAAATTCCACTACGTTCTTGTATTCACTTGGGCACTTCTCTCGCGAAAACGAGACTCGTGATTTTATAATTTCGAGACGAACTGTATAACATGATTTATTAACTAAAAATTATGATCCAGTTATTTCGTACACGATTGCGCGCATGGGAAAAGGAAACTTATACCTTAACAAAGTTTGGTATAGTATTTATTTGTATGATTGGGAACAATCCGCAACGTTGGTCATCAAATATTTGGTACCGGGTGTATATTCCATCTAGTTGGGCTGTTAAATATTAAATTGTTATGAGAAAATCATAATTGTTGAAACTACTTGCCAAAGTTGTTGCTGTAAACCTATAAATAAATCAAAGAGAATCTCACATAGTCTTATTGTAAAATATGTAGAACTAATGTTGCATTTTAACAAGCAAGTGTTGTAGAATTCAAGTCTATTATAAACACCAAGCTAAATAAAATATTGTATATATTTTCTAAATAAATGTGTTGTAAATATACAAATATTTCAGCTGCAGAGCTACACGAAATTCGTTATCAAGTAGTTTCTGTGGTAAAGACACAATGTGTGGGGACTTCCGGGCCTTATCTATGGGCGCCTAATTTTTTTTATGTTGTAAGTAGTATTATAAAGAATATAATAATGTTGTGAGACCAAATTTCTATACTACTCTATAGTATGTATATTGGTGGCAACAGAAATTTAATTTTACTCTATTCGCAAGATAGGAACTTTTCATCAGGGCTGTACATCTAAATAATTCCTTTTCTAATCAAAGACGGGAATATAATTATTAGTGCATTGCTTATACGACCAAGTACTACTTAGTAAGTGTCTGTTGTAACTTGGGTATGAACAAATTATATTTTCAAGTAAATGCACACTCTATAGATCAGTAGAACATATCATCAACAGAAAACACAACAAGATGACACACTTAACACTAGCACACACCTACTAAACATTAATGAAATTAATTACAAGAAGATAATGATTCAGAAAACACGACATATTACGCACACACACTAAAATAATATCAATCATGAAATTCTGTTAACTACTGCTGTCGGAATTAGTTAGAAAATAGAAAATTGTTGACTATTACACGACAAAATATATAATTATTCCAAATACTCATGGTACGAGGAGCACGAAATTGTGAGGAAATGAATCTTGTAGCATTCTGGAGTGAATTTTAAAACACCGTTGAAAATCTCATTAAATTACTTGCCTCTGCGGCTAGCTCTTGCCTGAGAATGTTAACTTTTTATATTTTGGGCTTCTGGGCATTATTATCAAATCGTAGGGTGTTGAATCCGATTTTACAAATAAGTTAAACCATTGACATTTAAGATTTCAACTAAAAAAAGTCCAGTCTTTTCTTTTTTCTGTTTAAACATTGTAAATAAAATTTTTTTTTCTTAATATTCATTCCTTAGAAATGTTAAATTCATTGAACTCCCTTTTTCTCTTCTTTATAAAGCCAATAGTCACAACTGGAATATATATATATATATATGTAATAATTTGTCTTAATAAATGTATGGCCCTTACTTGTGATTCATTCAATATAGTAAAAACTGCCGACAAATTTGCTAGACTCAAATTTCAGGAATTTCACAGAATGCTTTACCTAGAAACTCCTTATAAACACATACTGGTGTTGAAACGTCCCTTCGTAGACAAATAAGGAATCCTAGGCGTTTTTTCTACATAAGTTATTCAACTAAATTACCAGCACACAATTGTAAGTACTCCATATTGTATGGTTCCTGGATTAACTAATCACAATTTCTTCCAGAATCTACATATTAAATTTTAACAAACTGTCTTTTATTTTAATTTGTTGCATTAAGACAAAGGCCAAAATTCATGGTTATAATGATTATTCCTTGGTTATTATTATCTAACATTACATAGAAATTTTATTTTCAGAAATATTTTGCAATAATCTTACCAAACTATGTAATAACTTCACTATATGATATTACATATATAATAATTTTCAAATCCAAATTGTGTGCTATTTTGCATATTCAATTAGATTAGGAACATAAAGAAATTCTAATAAACTGGAACTATTATGATAACCACCTCCTGGAAGGGCTCAAAACATACATGAAATAAAATGACCAAAGTCTGACTTGATCAAAAATAGAGAAAAAAATATTAACAGCGCAAAGTTACCTTAATTATAGCCATCTGTGTGACATTTTACTTAGTTTCCAAAAAAAAATTGGAATAAGTATAGAAAATGTTTACTATGTAACACCTCACTGTTCCATCTGTATCACATTTTACTCCCAGAGGCGCTCATATCCAAGATGTCACAAGCATTCCGGTTCTCTTAGCTGAACTACTCTCATCAGTTAAAATTCGGATTGTTCTACGGCCGAGAATGCATAAATATTACTTTTAGGCTTGCCTTCAATTTTACATATAATTATAATACCAGAATTTATTCTTATCACTTTTACATACATTACGTTGCTCGGCGCATGTTTGCCGCATATACACGTTTTGTTCCAGTATGTCTGTAATCTCATGTCCATGCAGTTACCGCAGAATATTTCGGTCTAAAATTGTGCGAGGTTTCCGTGCAATTCAAATACATACAGTGGTAGAGCGTGGTTGACGCAATTTCCAGTCCCTCCGAGTTGATGTGTACAGGTTCTGTTGGAAATATCCCATAGTTCAGCTTGAGCGGATGAGTAGCGGAAAATGCAGTCTTTTAGCAACATTCGAAAACTGGCTGACTCTTACGTCACAATCCCCATCCCAGTTAGAGGCGTGTATAAATCGTCGTCTTACGCTCGACGATTACCCGTTCAAAAAATCGTTACCGGCTTTCTGAGAACAGTTATTCGAGACTGGAATTCGGGCGTTTCGTTCAGATATGAATCATCCGCTACGGGATATGTATCTGTTATATTCTGCGAAAGCTTTATTAACTTGAATATGTTTTTCTCCCTTTGAAGAAAAAGAAGTCAAATATGTGCGCTCTTCCAGGAGGAAGGATTGTCAAGGGGGGGGGGGGGGGGAGGGGGGAGGGAGCAGTTGGGGAAAAGTAAAGATGTATTCACTAGTTCACAATCATTCCGATCAGACAGGCGAGCTGAGAGGAGTTCACTGACATCGATTTTCACACATCACCAGAATGTCTGCTTGAACTACGCGTCGACCTCCCGTGGCGCAGCAGTCAGTTGGCGCGCCGCCGATCCAGGGTGCGGGAGGCCCTGGGTTCGAATCCCAGGCAAGGCATGGGCCCTAATTTAAGCTAGGTCATCGGCCAGTATGCAAGCCGCCCCCTGCCAAGCCTTCAATCATAAAATGGGGGGACGTTAATAAGCCCTTTACAATAAAATACAGTTACACTACGTTGCAGAGTGTTTGAAATACACGTTTTTTTTTTTCTCACGAAAACACTATCCAACGTGCTGGTCTACGAAAGGAACACACTCTTAAGACGAGGGCTCTTGAGCAATTTCGAAATGTCACGCATGTTAGAAACACCATTTCAGAGTACTCCAGAGTGGCTAAAAACGACTTTTTTTTTTTTTTTTTTCTTCAAAGTGCTGTATCTCAAAATTTACACATAAGATACTTTCAAAACTACTCAAGGGCCCTTCACTGAACCTCCCTACAGACTTTCCACCAATAAAATGATAGGATCACCGCTGAAATCCCCTCAGGTACACACAGTGTAACGAGAACACCGCACGCCAGTGGAGAGTCTAGCGCTTTGTGGCGATGGCGTACTTGATGTGCATGGCAGTGTCTCCTTTATCGCTCCCACACTTCTCGGCCTCAGACGCTGAAAAAAAGCTGCAGATAGACGGGGGCATTAAAATCCCGTGCATTTTTGGTTCTCGTATCAGCTATCAGGAAGCGAGTTTACCCTCCTTTTAAAATCAGCTGCGCTTTGAGGATACTGAAATTTCCTAGCAACATTTTTTTTTTTTTTTGCTGATTTCCCTTATTTTGGTACGCATGTATTTTTCTTCATATAATCCTTCATATAATTTATAAGCCGTAAGTTCGGAACATCATCTTCGAAGGCAGCCTTGGAAATCATTAATGTTTATTCCACTCAGGTTAGGAACAAACTGAGAATTTTATTGAAGAGTTTGGCATAGGAAAAACGTATGTTGCAAGGCACAATGGCGTTTCAAAGAAATTTTTTTTTTTAACTGGCGCTCGTGTTTGACTGGAATTATCGCTATTTTGTATTATTATTCGTGACCTCCGATGGTGTTTACAAGAGCAAACAGCACGGCAAAGAGACATCTTTGTTTGGCGTTGAGCGTTCGTAAGGAAGTTTTCTCAGTGAGAAAACACTACGAATGTGAGTGCAAAATAAATATAGCTGTCATCAAAAGTCACTTTGTACTTCTCTCCTATCCCGTAATGAACCTGCTTTGAAAAACCCTAAAAATAATATGTTTAGTCATTACATTAATTATTTTTAATTCATTTGTCATATTTAAATATGATAATTGTGTAAGACAACGTTTCGCTAAATAGAGTTTACAACAGAATATTAAAGAGTGTTTGAATACGTTTCGTTATATCTCCACTCCAATCCGAAGAAACAAGTTTATCCTGTACGTGGGTTAGAACACTGTACAAATCAGAAGATGTTACACACTTACATTAATTTTATTAAAATGGCAATTATTACATTTACTTACATACAGGACGAAAAAAAATCAGGTACTCATATGAATTATTTGAAAAATATAATACCACAATATTAAAATATATACGTGTCTTATTCATTTGGTAAATATATTGTGTCAAATGTTATATGTTGAAGAAGTAACTTAAGTCCACCTACACTTCTTGAGATGGCATAAGCTAATGTGACCCTACTTAAACTTTAACTTATCCGAATCTAACCTAACTAACCTAACATATCCTAACCTAACCTAACCCAACAACGCAACTTTGCGACGAAAATTGTTAGTTGTCAAACTAAAAGTATTGAGGTGTCTTGGCTAAGTGGACTATATCTTAACATAACGTACCGAATTATGGGCTCGATTTTTTCCCCCGCTCAGATAACGTGGATGACAAATGCCGTGAGAAGCTCTTTTGTCAAACATTACGCAAAGTGAGGTCAGTAAAAATAAGTATTTCCACGAAATAATTTTAAACTGACACGAGGTTTTACATTAAGTATTCATTCGTTCATTTCCACGTCACTCAGAAATTAAGTTGTTGATTTGAAAGGTTCGGGTGGCTCTTAACAGTGATGTCTTGAGATCCGATGAGGGTGGGATGAGGCGAGTATAGAGCGGCACCGGAATGAAAGGGCGGGGTAAACGGGAGATTCCCGAGAAAACCCGCCGGCCAGCGGCATCGTCCGGCACGATTCCCACTTACGAAAATCCTGCAGTGACCCGACCTGGGAGTGCACCCGGTTCGCCTCAGTGGGAGGCGAGCGGTCTAACTGCTCAGCCACCGCAGCCCCACTCAGACAGTAAGTCCCTTATTTTAGATACATTATGTAAAAAGAGTAGTAAACTCGTGTTTCAGCTCCAATATTAAATCGACATACTTTTAGTATTACGTTTATTTCTAGCTCGTAGTTCAGATTTTTTTTTATAAATACGCTTTCTACCAAAAAATAATTCGGCACCTGTACACAATGTTTGCTCGGTGGTTGTCACCCCGTTAGAATCTCGTAGGGCCACCTCTTGCGACTATAACAGCAGCAGCCCTGTCTGGCATGCTCTCTATGAGTGTTTGCAGGACATCCACGGGGATTCGTCGCCATTCCTCTTGAAACCATTCCATGAGTTGAGCAATGGATTTTGGCCGCGCCTGGCGAGCCCTCACCCGGCGATCCAATTCGTCCCAAAGATGTTCTATAGGGTTGAGGTCGGAGCTCTGGGCGGGCCAGTCCAATCGGCGAACATTATTGTCGGCGTACCACTGCATAGTAGCCCTTGGAACATGGCACCTGGCATTGTCATCCTGGAAGTAACACGGGTCCATTCCGTAAAAACGCCACAATGTTGGGAGCATTTCATTATCCAGAATGTTACAATAGGCCTCTGTGTTCATGCTACCACGGACAAACACCAGCGGTCCTACGCCAAGGCCGTGAAACACAAGTCAACTGACATACTGGATTACCTATCTTCAGGGGTGTCCAATTACTTTTTGGTAGATAGTGTACTAACAAATGTTTACTGCTGAAAACAAATGTTATTAAGGTTGTAAGGCTTATAGCAAGTAATCCCTCTAATTAACTTGGGTGAGATTCTATGATTTTAATTACCTGGGACTTAAGAGATGAATAGCAGATAAATTTTGTCGATTTCAGCCAAGCTATGGAAATAACATAAACTTTTAAGTTATAAATTGTAGCCGAAAATCTAAAGCCGAGGACTGAAAGTTTGCAACGTCGGGGATTACTGAACAGACTTGGAATTGAAGAACGAAAATTTGGCACGTTGCCAGCTTTCCACAATTATGCACCGAAGTGTGACATCGCTATTTGAGAGGCTCTTCAAAATGTAATTTACTTGCTATGAGTTCTTCGCGCGTGAAGAAGTTACTACCCCGTGCAGAGATTATTAAAGTTCTAATATTTTAATGCACCCTATCTTTATATTATAATAGTTGAAAGCTCCAAAGTACATGTTTCCTCGTATCACTTAATACTGACATTGTTGATGTCAGCTTGTAAATAAAAAATTCTACAAAGTATGAGAAAAACAATTTGTATACAAATATACATGACTTAAATTTTTTTTTAAAATAAAAATAAATTCTCTTGCGTTTAGGTTTTGCGAATTCTACACAACAGTGAGAAATTTCTCGACATCCCGTGCAGTAGGCTACACCCATGCACATATGCTGTTTTTTTTTTCCAGCCGAGATGTGTTTATGCATCAGGATAGGCACTCAGGGCGATTGTAGCATTTCAGAAGTCGAAGCTGTAACAGTTGTGTACATTTCTCGCATACCTAGTAAGGATGACATCTGCCAAGAAGTATTTAGCGTGTCCTTGTCTTAAGCCCCTGTCAAACTATCAAATTTTTGCCTTCAACTATATTTGATAGTAAAATTTGAGGACAAAATACGGCCATCAAATGTTTCCAACAAATTTTATCAAATAATCTTAAATGTTTTTGAAAATGTGTTACACTGTCAAATTTTTTATTGGGAGAATATTATTTGAATTAATATTTAAAAAATTTTTTTCATAGTTAGATATTTCTATTTCATACGGTCCATTACAGGAAGAAACGTAGTAATATAGTAATTTATTTACGTTTCTTTAGTAAATTAAAATTCTATTTATAAGATATGTTACCTGCACAATGAAATTAATCCCTCTGAGTTCGTAATATTATGTGCAATATTCACTTAAAACAGCATTCATACCCAGACAGCTTCTACATAAATTAATTATCTTCATAACTTACTTCGTTTCCAGCAATTGTTCGTTGTTTTAAGTTTCTTGACTTCCATTTTCGTCGTGCACGATTCTGATTGGCTGAGACCGTCAAACATCAAATAAGTTTTAGAACCGGCCCAATTTTCAAATGTCTGATGGAGACTTTCTCAGACGAAATGGTGGCGTTTATGACGTTTCGATGACGTCATAGCTATCCAACTTTATTTGACCAAACTTATCGGGAGCAGTTTGAGGGGAAAATTTTTGACCGTGAACACAGGGGCTTTAGAGGCGCACGGGAACACCAAGGGCGATCTTGGCACGCGTCATCGTACGCCTCATCGCCTTTAAGTGCACAGCACTGAACCGGCGAGCAATGGTGGCCGTTGACACATCGCCTTTAAGTGCACAGCACTGAACCGGCGAGCAATGGTGGCCGTTGACACATCGCCTTTAAGTGCACAGCACTGAACCGGCGAGCAATGGTGGCCGTTGACACATCGCCTTTAAGTGCACAGCACTGAACCGGCGAGCAATGGTGGCCGTTGACACATCGCCTTTAAGTGCACAGCACTGAACCGGCGAGCAATGGTGGCCGTTGACACATCGCCTTTAAGTGCACAGCACTGAACCGGCGAGCAATGGTGGCCGTTGACACATCGCCTTTAAGTGCACAGCACTGAACCGGCGAGCAATGGTGGCCGTTGACACATCGCCTTTAAGTGCACAGCACTGAACCGGCGAGCAATGGTGGCCGTTGACAATTCTCCTCTGCGATTTTGGTCGTGACATCATCATTTTATGGTGAGATAATAAAGTTGTACTGCACGTCTGTGTGTGTAGTCTATATATGTTTTTTTTTCTATATTCGTTGCCACACTATAACAGTTTATATTTGTACAAGAAATTCTTTTGAAATCTCTTTCCTAAATATATTTGTGTAACACCACAAATAAATAAGAATAAATTTCACAAAACCTTAGTGCCGAATGTGTAAAACAAATGCTACGTTTTTTACAAGCATGCGATGTAAGACTTCAAGTTTATTATAAACACTGAAATTCAGAAAACAATTGTTAATTTTTTCTAAAACAATGTGTTGTAGACATACAATATTCCTGCTGTACAGATACAAGTAAATCTCTTTAGCAACTAAGTTTCCAAAATACTGTTTTTAACTAAGTACAGAAATATTTTACTTTGCAGAGTTTTCATGCCTTTAAATATCTGTAAATAGAGCCAGTTAAGACATGTTGAATTTTAAACAATACACACGGATGAAAATATAAAACGTAGTCTAGAATTTGGAATTGAAAAGTTTCTTAAATTCCGCTCGAAAGCAAGCCTGCCTAGAAAAAAAAAACACTTGAAAGTTTTAAAATAAAACGTATTTGCTGCAGCCCTGCTCACCGTTCTATGTCGTAAGTAGGCAGAAAACGAAATTATACGGTCATTCCACAATTTTTATGGCAAAAAATGTCGTTGTATGTAATGTTTTATTATGGGTCTGCAGTAAAATAATCTTCAATCTCATAAAAACTGTTTAAAATTTACCAGTTTCGAAACCTATCTGTAAAAACCTTTTAAGGCAATAATTATGTTTCATTAGACAGTATGTATGTACTTTTCTTTAGTCTGGAATAAGTAATCTCTAGTAATAAGACATTTCTTGCCTTGTAAGTATGTATGGCCATCTTTGGAATATAATATATAATAAAATATACAAGCTCGTACTTAAATATATAACCATAGCACATCCCAAAATTTATATAAGATATAAAATCTTACAAGTGCCTTAATTGTTGGTTACGCTCTGATTATGGTACGGTGTTATAAAAGAGAGCGTATTCTGTACGTGAGGCGAAATAGACGAGATTGGCATACTTCTATACGCAAACATGACTGTACCAAGACGAGATCCGTAAGTTGGACGGTGTGGATAATTTTTGAAAGTATTTTGGAGGCTCTTTGTTCACAGTTGTATAGGTTTTCTGCAATTTTTACTATATAAAATTACTTAAACAAATTACGTAATATACAAATTCACTAAACATATAATAAATAAAAATGTAAAATTTAAATATATAAAAAAATGATTTAACAATTACGTTTGTTCCCCTACACACAGCAAAGTTAGATGGGACGGGTTCACTGTTACAATGTAGGTATATTAATATACAATTTTACGGAAATATAAAGTCAGCATACTGAAACGTGGTCTTAAAAAAAAAGGGGGGGGGGGATCTCTTTAACTACAAAATACGGAACCTTTCCATACTTGCTGTAGCCTTGAGAGTCGGAGTCGAAAAAAGGGGGGGATCTCTTTAACTACAAAATACGGAACCTTTCCATACTTGCTGTAGCCTTGAAAGTCGGAGTCGAACAAAGGGGGGGAACTCTTTAACTACAAAATACGGAACCTTTCCATACTTGCTGTAGCCTTGAGAGTCGGAGTCGAACAAAGGCGAGGTTACTCGAAGTGTTCGCCTCTTCTGCGACCCGTAAGTCGAACTTCTTGCGGCAGTTGAGATAGCCACGTCAACTGCGAAGCTAGCGCGAGCCACCTGCAAGAGACGGCTACACTTCAAACTCCTGAACAACGCGGGAAATCCCTGCTTAAGATCTCCTCGCGTGCACATTCTGTATTATTCCGCTATAGGTAAGATCGGTCGGCAGTGGCACGGGCCTCGCAACTTTATCCATGCGTCGGTCTAGTGAAACTGTGAATGTATTAGAAAAGTAAACATTTTACAAATTCGCAAAATTTCTACACTTATACTCATTTAAGAAAATCATAAATCAACAGAAATAATTTAAGTATTCGCAAATGCTCACCTAACAGGTTTTTATTCAACGTTGTGACTTGGAACTACTTTCTTTCTGTCGCTATCAACTTAACTGGATGCATGCCAGTCAGTGCTCCCGATAAGATATATGCATATAGGGGCAGTGATATTTTCCAAAGACTGATTTCAAAAGTGCTTACTTTATCACGGACAGCCTTTAGACCGGTAGGTTGGGCTTAACGTCTCGTCGACGGCTAAAGGCTGTTCACGATAAAGTGAGCACTTTTAAAATGAACCTTAGAAAAAAGTCACTGCCCGTGCCTGCTTATATTTTAATGGGTGCACTGAGTGACATTCGCCCAGTAAAGTTGGTAACGATGGAAGGAAAGTAGTTCCATTTCTTAACGTCTAATAAAAGTTCTTACGTATCCATTTCCGACAACTCGAATTATTTCTTTCGCTTTCTGTGTTTTTAATGCACCAGAGTGTAACAATGCGCGGTTATGTAATATATTTACTTTCCTCATAATTGTACAGTTTCACCTGACCGACGCACAAATGAAGTGATGAGGCCCACGGAAATGTAAACTTTACATAAGGTGGAAGGATACGCAACGTCCGTACAAGTAGATCGTTCAAAAGTGCTCGTTTTACTGCGAGCAGTCTATACGTGGCTGGGAGCCTGAGCAACTTGTGCAGAGAAGCGGTGAGCGGGGCAGGAATCGGTCGTGGTCCTGTGTTAAGGAACAGCCGCTGGCGTTCGCTTGGGGTGATTTCGGGAAACCACGGCCAAGTCGAAATCAAGGTCGAACCCGCGTACTCACGGATGCGAGTCCAGTGATTTTCCATTGCGCCACCACACTCTGTACACGCACCGAGTAAATCCGATAGATTTACGAGAGTGATTATAAGTTAATATGTTTTAGCTTCTTTTCCGTGTTCCGTTCGCGAGGAAAATAGTTTTTTTTTTGTATGTACATGCAGCAAAATTTACGAGGAAAAATTATGATTTTTTTTCCGCAATAAAAATTTATAGATCTTAAAAATTATAGAACACTTATCATCATATTTACATGACCATGTGTCTGGAATTTTAAAAAATCCTGCTTTTTTAAAATACTTTTCGGAAATTTTTACGAATACATTTTATCCCTGCGCATATGACGAAAGAGTATATTAGTCTACTTGAGTGAGAAATAAAGAATATCAGTTTAACAATAGCGGTAGTATTGACTATGGCCTCGCTACTACACGTAAGCGTCATTAGCTTATTTTTAGAATTTTTTTTTTGCACTTTGTTGTATGATGCATAAAAGTTTTTGATTAAATTAAAAAGAAAATTAAATGCGCACATCTAACCAATGTCCAGGAAAGGGGACTGTGATCCAATGTTAGTTTAAATCACTTATCTCTTTTGTCTGTACTAAAACATTAAAAATTTTGTTTCCGTTAAGTGGTTATTTTTCGTACACAAATTTTTACGTCAATGAGTGTACAGTGTAACTTGGAGTAGTTGACGCAAACATTAGTTCAAAGTTGCATGACGATGTTTCTTGGTTAATTGAGCACTTTTAAAATCAACCTTTGAAAAATTTCACTGCTTCTATCTGCATGCATTTAAACGAACGTACTGACCGGCGCGCACCCTGTAAAGTTGGTAACGCTAGAGGGAAAGTAGTTTTATGTCTTAACGTTGGATTAAATGTGGTAGTTAAGCATTTGCAAATACTGAAATTATTTATTTCCTTTCTTTTTTTTTATGCGTAAATCGTAAAGAGCGACAAATATGTCAAATATTTACTTTCATAATAATTTTACTGTCTCACTTGACCGATGCATGGTTAAACTGATCAGACCCGCGGAAACGTAAATTTTGAATTTGGCGGAAGAATGCACTATACGCGTACAAGAAGACCTTGAGCAGGGCTTTCAAAAATTGCTCGTTTTACAGCGAGCAGTTTATATGGTTCATTCGCGGTTACTTCCAGCTTTTCTGAAGCCCTGCTAAAGCTTTGCTTCGAGGATATTCCTCCACCTCATGGAGAAAAAAAAGCATAATTAATCCTAGAAAACCACACCAAGGTACAACGCAGTGTATTAACATTTTGCATAAGAACTGTTTCTTACTAGGTATTACCACCACACCTATTTTCTCCCTGATGTGTGCATATTAATTTTTAGCTGGATATTATAATTTATAGACATAATATAAATGAAATTTCAGCTTAGCCATAAATATACTAATTTTATGTAAACAGAAGTACAAAACGCTTGTGATTCATTACATGTTACGAAACTACCAAGCACATTATACATGGGGTGATTTACCAGAGGTTTGATTCAAAAAGTGTAAAGAAACAAGCATAGTGTTTTCACTGGGTCACAAGGGTTGTCGTTGTGGTGGGGGTTGGTGGGGGGAGGCTGAGCCTCGCGATTTCCCCTAGTTGAGTTTGCCACCCTTGTGCGCGGGCGAAACGCAGCAGCCATGAAATTGTAATGAGAGAAGAACGGATCGACCCAACAGGTCAGCCGACGATGGTGTTGCGGAAGAGTAGGGTTGGTGAAGGGTAAAGGGGTAAAGGGAAGGCGGAAATGACGGCCGGCGGCGTCGGCTGAGGGGTGGATTGCGGCCAGGTGGGCGGTACTGGGTCGCAACCCCCTCCACCCCACGCTATACCCCCTTTGCCTTCAGACCCTCTGCAAACCACCTCGTAAAATCGTAGCACGGAGTGAACTGCCGGAACAGCAGAACGGACCGGTTGCGCAGTGCGGGTTTCGTGGAACAAGATTCCGAGAACCGGCGCCGGGCTGCAACGGGAATATATTGGCGCCTGATAACTCGCCTGGGGCAATTTCCAGTACGGGGGTGCGGAACAAACACGTGTACAGAAGCGAAATAGCGAGGCGGGGACCGCTATTTGATGTGAGCGAACTCACTCGTTCATTGGTCGCGCGAAGCTGTGACGAAAAATATCGACATATCGAAATGATATATTATAGCAATGATATATCGATATAAATCGTCGATATATTTAAACGATATTTTATAGAAATCGATATATTTTTCTGGTTAACGGAGATACATATACTTAAAATGCCAATTTAATATCTGTTTCGAACACAAAAATTAAATTTAAAAATTACTATGTTCACTTTGGCAACATGCAACAAAACAGGTATAGGCTGTTCACGATAAAGTGAGCACTTTTTAAGGCCCTCCCAACAGGCATTAACCGCTAGTAAAAATATCTTACTGCAGCCTCAGGCATTAAATTTTGCTGGTGGTGAAACGTATGCACTGTGCTTATTGGTCACATTGCAATGTTTATATTAAAAAGCAGCAGGAAGATGGAAATTGGATGAAAGGAAAAATGTATAAGAGCCTTAAAAAGTGCTCACTTTACCGTGAACGACATATACTACATATTTCTGTAATGTCTCGAGTCCTCAGTAGGCGTAATATTACAAGTAATGTTACATTTTTCAAATCTTTTAATATAAAAAATACCGAATTCCGATGTACAGGAAATTGACATTTTTCTTTCGACATATCGTTTCGTAAAACGATTCTTTTATAATTAACCAATCTAAATAATATCGATTTTCCCCCACACGATATCAGTATCCCTAGGGGCTGCCGTCTTGCAAGTTGATCTCCAGGAGCTGAAAGGTGCAACGACGTTTGGCCATGTTGTTGGCCCGTGAGGCCATTTTGCTGGCAAATGTGTGGTCGGAGTTCGCAATTCACGCATCCACCTCACGTCTATATTCTTAAGTACTATGTAGCGGAGAGATAGGCATTCTCTCAGACATACACACCTCACAAGGAAAGTTTTGCACCATCGGGTTTTTTAACATCCTTTATATACTCGAATTTAAGTTACTTGTTCATTGGCTGAATATCCAGTTATACCCAGGACCACGTATACTGAGAGAAAATCGAACAAAATATTTGTTTGTATAGGGCCAGATATATATTTAGCTTCCCTAACGAAATATATTGTTGAGCAAACAAAATTTGAAAGGCAACAAAATTACTTTCGTTCGTCTAACAAAATATATGTTTGAATAAATAAAATTTCTTTGTAGGGCCAAAAAAAAATAAGACTGTCAACTAAATGTTTTGTTGAATGAACTGTATATATTTATTTGGCCACTCATTGACTGCCTTCGTTCGAAAATACAGCTCGAGAGTTTGTTTGTATTTTTTGTGACAATTAGGAATGTAACCGTGTTTGTTAGTGCATCTATTGATGTTTAACAATCGTATAAACACATTAATAAAACAATGGAACAAGAAACAGACAAGTAAAGCTATACAACTTGAAATATTTGTTAGCACATGTTACCCAATAATTGCATTATGTATAATTAGAAGCTTTCCAATCTCACCAGTTGTCACGTTAGCAGAGATTCCTGAGGCATAGCGCTCGGACGCAAGTGATCTAGGTTCGAAACTCGGGGGAAACTTGTGCAATTTTTTTTTATATCGGCCCAAACTGTTTAATGTACGTGTAGCCAAACAATCTTTAATTGCACCAACCAGATCTTACAGCTTAGGGCAACCGAATGAGAACAAAAAAATTATTTGGTTTGAGAAATAAGATATTCCATTGGCCCTATACAAACAAATAATTTGGTTGCACCAAACAAATCTTGTTTGATGCCACAAAACCTTTTTCCCAGTGTAGCACGGGATTCGGTGCTTATTTTCGTGCGGGTCGGTTATTGGCTTAAATTCGTTCAGGGCGCGACTGACAAACTGCAGGGCCAAATGGAAAAAGAAAGTCTAATGCATGTGTGATTTGGAAGTCTAAACTGCCCTCGGATGAATTCGCGATATTTCCGTAGCCCGAGAGAGAATGTGACATGGAAATACTCTCCGTCTGTACGACAGAATACCGCACCAGACTTGAAAAATGTACTCTCGTAATGCGCGTGCTGTACTGGCGCATGTTCTTCTCGTGCAACCGATTACAGGGGGGCGAGGAACTTTGTATTACGTGTGTATTTTAGTGTTTACTAGCAAAAAAAATTTCACTATTCCAATTTCCCTCCTCCCTTCCCCCTAATAATATTTAACTTGTTCACAACGCATCTCATGTAATTTAAAGAATTCAAAACTATTCCAGTCAAGAGGTTTTACAGTCTCACTTGTCATAGCAACATTTTTTTTTTGGTGCAGTATTTCCCCAACACCAAGGAGAATTTCAACACGTCGAATATTTGAAGTAGCGTACGACACTTTCTCATGGAAAAATGTAATCTTGTTCAGAAATGGATAATGTTGTGTTGACATTTATCATGAACAATGCGCTAACCACAATTTGGTCTGCAAGAAAAAAATTTTTATCCTGTCGAATACTCCGTGATGACATGGACTTAGCCGTGACGTTTTAGACCGACTTTGGGATTTATTGAATTTATTTACTAGTATAATAATATTTTATTTTGTCAGAACTAAAGGTGATGTGTTTTGTTATAGCGTGGGAAACTCATTTTTTTTTTTTTTTTCCAGGGTTGTGAAACTCACGTTCAGTTGGAACGTTTCGTCAACTTTCAGTGTATAGACTTAACGAGACGTGTTCCCGACGCAATTAGCTGGAAATGTATGCAAATAGAGATGAGCGAGCAGCAGAATTCGTTAGTAAAATAAAGTTTGACGCGGGGGTCTACGTGACATGACGTAAGAAGAGACCCGGGTTGACAAACTGAAGTTGAAAAGTTGAATCTATACGTGGTCGAGTCACGTCTTGGTCGGCTAAGATCCCGCCTATCTTAACTCTTAAGTAATATATTTGTTTGAAGTATTTTCTTTTCGTTTTTGTTGGGCCATCAAATCTGTCTAATAAAAAGTCTTATTGTACTGACTTAACATATTTACTTGGCCATATAAAAACAAGCGGTTTATATTAACTTCCCTTAATTCATTTTTAACATTATTTGGTTTCATAATGCAACAATGAAAAGCTAAATCATGACACTCACAAGTGATTACGCAAAAAAAAAAGAAAAAAAATTGAACAATTTTGGGAAGGCATTTTGTTTAGTGTTACCAATTTTAATACAATGTGAGAAATAAAAATAAAAATCCCCTAGCAAAATGACCTTACCTATAGCCTTCAAGGGTGTTATAGTATTTTAGTAGACACACATATTAAAATAGAGAGCATTTTACATAAGTGTTTTCACAAAGAAAATTGAAAGGAATAATGACAATAAATGATACCTATATTTTTATAAACTAAAGGCCATTTTATTTGCAATTATAAAATTATCACCATAAATGTTATTAATTAATTGCCTAACTAAGTAGACCTTACGCCAGTAAATGCACGAAATTATTCAGAAATATTTGATATAAAGTTTCGGGAATAAGTTATTTTATTACGTTTAAATATTAGACTACGTTTGGATATTTTGTCGTGAAGTAAGTATAAAAAAATATATAAAAAAATTGTCTCCAAAATTATTTTGAATACGAAGAACTCTTGTGTGATGCCAACATCCCGCCTACTCAATGACGGAATTATGTCTTTAGTAGGGATAAGTGCATATTAAAATGTAGGTGACGTATTAAGATTTGACGTTTATTGTCTTGTTATCGTGTTCAGAGCGATACTGTCGAAATAAGTTTGTGTTGGCTTACCTGCTTTAAATTTTAAAATTTAAACCAAAAAATGATGGACGTAGGCCTATTTCGTACCAAGTTATCGGCAGACATGAGAAAAATTTAGAGTCGTTTGAAGAAGAAGTCGCGATTAACTTTGTAATATGAGATCACTACAAATGGGCAGTGGCATACCTAGAAAGGCGGGGATCTGCGACCATTTGTCTAGGCAGAAACAGTTGATGCTGCCTCAATTGTGCAATCACGTTCGTATTCCCATTGTCACGCACCTGGAACAGTTACTCGTGTACTTCGAATTAATTTACTGCAAATTTCACTACGTGCCAATCTTATTCGCAATATATCCTTAAAATATTTTTTTCAACATCTTTTATAAATATGAGAGGCTATGAAATACATTAGAGCTTTACTTAATATCATCCTTAGATTTAGCTTTCTGTAATCTCCATGTGGCTATAAAAATTTGCGTTTTTTTTTTTTTTTTTTTTTTTTTTTTCCCAACACGTATTATAAATGTTACGCAATCATTAATATAGACTATTCGTTGTTTCTTCACACGTTTTAAAATCAAACCTTTGAAAAATAACCCAATGCATGACGTGTTAGTTATTTCCTAAATATTCCATGTATCACAAGCGTTTTATATAAATTGTTATCATAAGAGTATCTTATTTTTCGTTAAATTAAAGTTTTACCAATATTTTATTCATAAATGATATTATTTCATTTATAATAAATATGAATAAAAACAACGAGAAAGCATGTGTGTTGGTAGCGCCTAGTAATAAATAGTTCTCATGCAAAATATCATTACAACTGAGTGCGCACGAATTCGGTGCGTTGTCCTTTGGTCTGATTTATTAGTATTAGTTAAGCTTTGGTCGCATAAAGCGGAGGAATATCCTGGAAATAGAACTTCACCAGGGCTTCAGAAAAGTGTGATGGAACCGTGAATGGACTATACATCGCCATGCACTACAGGATTCGTATCGATTTGCCTGCCTATTGTGAGTTATGTAGCTCAGGAAATGCAACTGCACCCCCTCGCGTGAGTGCAGAAGGGAGTGTAGGAATAAATAAAAGGTCAGAGTTTGAGGAGAGATAGGGGAACCATAAATATGTTAAATCATTCAACTGTACAGCGTTTCGGGGATATAAAACCTACACCTTTCCCGCTTCCCGCGGCATTTTTATGTGCGTCCAGAAGGAAAATCTGCTATGGGTTGATGGTTCCATCGTGGAAGGTCGATAAAAGGAGATTTTCAAGATAGGTTTTTTTTTTTTTCCTGTGCCGCCAGGCTAGGCAGGAAAGACCCCCTTACAAACGGAACATTACCTAACAGTTATGCCTGAAAACATTACGCACGCCCACGCCTTAAGCGGAATTCGAAACAAATACCTCTTCAATTTGCAATTCGCTATTATTTCAGTCGACGTGGTCACCAAGTTGCCTAAAGCACGCAATTACTACGAAGCCCAATAATTTGTAGCTCTCCTGCGCAAAGCTGTTCGATGTGAAATCCAAATTTGAGTTTCGAAGAGTGATTACACGCACATTTATTCGATTATCGTTCCGAAATGTTTACCACGGCGTATTTTTTACAAGGTGTTTATTTTTGTGACTGCGTTTTTTTTTCAATGAACGTAGTGCGATTGCGTCGTTATTCCAGTGTAACAGGGGCTAAATACTATGTATGTGTAATTAATTTAAATGCAGATGGTCGGAACAGAAACACTAACTACGTTGATGTGACGCAGGCATGTTAACCTGACTTTCAAAATAAAATCGGTAACAATATATTATTTCCTCTAAGAAGCAGGGAGACATATATCAATGTGCTGTCCTGAAACATTCGATTTTTCCCTTATTTCTCAAAGAAGACTAAAGACTATGGGATTAATTCCGTGTCTGTGTCTGTAATTTTTGTCCCCTCTAAAATATTTTCTTCCCGTACATCGAATTTCACTAAACTCATACACTTAAAGTCGTTGGTTAATGGAATTAGACTAGTGCATCTTCCAACCATTTCGCAAATTTATTTTCCAATTTAACGGCAATTTTAAATTTTGGGGTGATTTTCCGCGTTTCACTAACCATTCGCCAAGTTTGAAAAAAAAAAAAAAAAATTAACACGCTGATTGTTCACAATGTAGGGCTATAAATCTGCGTGCGCAGTATTTATTAAGATCTCGCGATGTCCACGTGAAACTGTAAATCTCGCTTTGGAACTACGCTACACGATTAAAGAAATGTTCGTGTAGAATCTGGTGCGTGACGGCGTGCAATGCCATCTTCACAGAAGGTGTTTCAGACCCACCTTGTAGAAACGCCTGCGCGTCGCCGAGGTTCCGAGGCGAACCAACTCGCCGCTACGCGGGACTACAAGCCAGCGGAATGTAGCCGGTTAATTTTCAATTTCCCGCTGACTTGGCAGCGAGTGCTGCTGCCTGAAAAAATTAAACGAGCGGCCCTACCCGCCGTCGCGGCAGAAACGCGCCCGCGCCCGAAAACGACGCGGCAGCATTTCCAAAATTAAATGCGCCGCGAGTCGTCGTTCGTACTCTAGGGTTCCGCGGTGGCGTAGTGGTTAGACTACTCGCCTCCAACCAAGGCGAACCTGGCTAGATTCCCGGTGGGGGTCGGCGCCGGATTTTCGTATGTGGGAATCGTACCGGGCGATCCCACTGGCCGGCGAGTTTTCTCAAGGATCTCCAATTTATCCCGTCCTTGCATCCTAGCGCCGACTTATTACTGTCGCGTTGTCTGGGTTGTTAGGTCTGCTACATTCATAAGACACCTGGCCGCGTAAACACAGTGGTTCTGCGAACTCATAATCTTGTCCGTAACTGGGTCCCATGTAGTCCCCGAATCTTTCTAAATGTCCCGTCAAGCATTTTCGTTGGCTTGAGATGCATTGTTCTGAATACACTTAAAAGTCCCCTTGCCTGTAACACGCATATAAATAAAGTAGTAATATAAGTGTAGCGGAAAAGTATCGCTGTACATGACTTTCTGATATATAAACTAAGAACTAGATTTTAACTACACAATATATTTTAATGGGGTTTCTTTTACTGGCCATACATTAAAATTAACAAAACTCTCGCACACAGCATTAGTTGATAGAATGTATAGTTTTCGCATTTAAAAAAAACTGCCTGTTTTTCTAATAACAACAAACAGATACCACTAAATCACCACATAAGCAAATTATTTTATAATCTATAAAAATGTACTATGTAGAACTCTTATAATAGCAGAACTAAAACACACATTCCTAATTTTAACCTAATATAAACTTCTTTAAACTTTTGTAAAGGCTGTTCGCGATAAAATTAGCACTTTAGAAGTGAACCTTAGAAAAAATGTCACTGCCTCTGCATACATAGGCCTATATCTTAATGGGCGCACTGAGTGACATGCGCCCAGTAAATTTGGTAACGATGAATGGAAAGTAGTTCCATATATTAACGTCGAATAAAAAGTGCTAGGTAACCATCTGTGAAAACTAAATTCTTTCTCTTTCTGTTTTTTTTTTTTATGCATCGAAGTGTAACAATTTCCATAATTGTAAAGTATTTACTGTCTTAATTTCAAAGTTTCATTTGACCGACGCATGAAAAAAGTGATAAGGCCCATTACAATGTTAATTTTACATAAGGCGAAGGAATACACAACGGGTATACGAGTAGATCTTAAGCAGGGCTTTCAAAAGTGCTCATTTTACCGTGAACGTCTTATATCTAATTTGCACTGTGTATTATTTCTTGCTTGCAAAAATTTAAGAACTTAATGATAAAATATAAATATGTTCTCGAGTTTTTACAACTAGCAAGTAACACAGTTGAAAGTAAGTAAAAAAAATACTATAAATAATTCGTAAAATGAAATTTTTTTATATTCGTACATTGTCAGTAATTACGGTGAATCCGAAATTATGACGCGAATACGAAGAATTTCTGCAAAATGGACTAAAACTAGCCTTAATAACTATAGGCCATTCACGGTAAAGTGAGCACATTTTAAGGCCTTCCAAATAACCAATGACCACCAATAAATATATTTTATCACAGCCTCGGACGTTCACTTTTGTGAGAGGTAAAATGTATATGTGCTGTTCACGGTAAAATGAGCACTTTCGAAAGCCCTATTTAACCAGTTCAATCACTGCGTCCACAGTCATGAGCATGTTGCACATGAATGATATCTGTGGCGGGTGCTGTATACAACAAAAAAAAAACATCAGTTTCTCAATACCTTGCGATTCTTCCTTGCGGCTGTTCTGACTTGTGGGATTTCGAACACCTCTTCGCCGTGAATGGTCGATACCAAATCATCGAGCAAGGATCACGTTGTTCACTGGTTACAAACGCAAGTACAGCACGTACCAAGAAATTATGTGATTGCAACACTTGAACTCGGAAATTAATGCGTGACCGAGCGTGTTAAGATCTAACTTGTATGCACGTTGTGAATTCCTCCGACTTATGTAAAATTAACATTGCCACGAGGCTCATCACTTTATTCATGCGTTGGCCAAATGAAACTGTGAAATTATTAAGAAAGTAAATTCTTTACAAGTATGCTCATTTTTACACTTCGATGCATTAAAAAAAAAAAACATATAGTGAAAGAACTAATTTTAAGTTATCACAAATGGTTATCTAACACTATTTATTTGACGTTAAGATACGGAACTACTTCCCAGCCATCGTTACCAACATTACTGGGCGCATGTCACTCAGTGCGCGCCTTAAAATATATGCTGGTTGGGGCAGTGACTTTTTTAAGGTTGATTTAAAAAGTGTTCACTTTATCGTGAACAGCCTTTAGATAATAAGGGTGAAATAAGTGACTTACCAATAAGAGAGTGTGTTAAGGATTTTATTTAGAACTGAGATGAAATAATGCTCTGACTGAGTATTTGTAGTAAATTAATTCGAAGTACATCATTAACTGTTTCAGATGTGGCAACACGAACGTGATTAATTTGGTAAAGAATAGCTGTGTGATTATTCATAGCATTATAATCAAAATAAAATCATCACATTTAGTTTTCTTATTTTTATTTAGACCCCCATCCCTCACTAGCACGGGTACGCCTCTGGCATCTCTGTACAACATGTAAAACTTTCTTAAAATACTACTTCATTATTCGCAGCACTCATTAAATATTTCAATGTCCATGTTGCAATTTACTTATTCCAAAGTATTTTTCCCCTGAAAATATTTTCTTCTATATTTTATTGGCAATAAATTATTATCAGACACGCGATGTTACAGTTAATTATAAATTAAATTTTGACTTCGTCTCATTCTTTCGGTTGTTGCAAATATTAAAATGTCCTCTAAATGAAAAACTACTTCGATAAGCGAAAATTTTATTTCTGCTAACTATTTGACTAGTTTTTTTTTATCACCGATTTCTTCTGATTAACACTCAGTTCTATTACGGCATGTTGTTCACTTTACACTTTTCAGTTTAATAATTCGTCCGTGCAGATTAGATTAGTTGCTTCAGAGTGCGCATAAGGTTGATTATGCTTTCAAACACAATACGCCATTGTTAAGGCCAATCGTTCACGAAATCAGTGTATTTACCCGATTCTAGTTTTAACTTGTTTTTCAGAGGGTTCATCGAAAATTTTTGACACAGCAAGACGTAAACATTAATTTTTAACAACTTCTTGCATTATTAAATATTCACTAGGTACCATTATTATTCTGTGAGCATTGATGGCATATGAGAAATAAGATATTCTTTTGTATCTTCCATCAGTGTTCCGATATTAGTAATGGTACTGAATATCTATCAATGTAAAAAGCTGTTCGAAATTATTGTTTATGTTTTGGCGTGCCAACAATTTTTAAATTCTCTGAAGAAAAAAAAAAATTAAGGCAAAAACATGTTTTTCGTGCACCATTCCCTTTGAGGCCAATTTTCAGGTTCGAGTCGGTCCAGCAGGTTTGAGGTGCCGTCAAATGCAAACTTCTTTTTTTTTCAAAGTTAGGAGTGTCCTAATCTTACGACAAAATTTATTAGCGTCAATGAAACAACGGTAATACATCCCGTGTTCAGTTTCGCAAGGCCTGCGTACTACGCAAAACATTTTTCCTTGAGAGCATAAAGGCGTCGATAGGCGCGCCGAATTTTCACCCAGGCAGGTCACGAAACTGTGTCGGCGAGAAGTAAGAATAGCTTCCTTCAGCGAGGAGAGCTTAACAGCCGAATCCGCCGTCTGGAAAGAGATATCCTCCTTCTACCTCGCGTGCTTTCATCGGGCGGTTTCGATCCTATTACGACGCAGCAACTGTTACCCCCCCCCCCCCCCCACTCTCCCCCGTGCACTGAATACAACTCTGTCTCTCCCGTCCTCTCTCTTTTCCTCTCTCGCCTGCCTCCCCCCCCCCCCCAATCACTCACCACGGCGAGACACTCAATCCTAACCAACTTACACAGGTTTATAGATAAACGTAACCAGTATATCTCAGGAAAATTTGTAACTGATACTGGACCTTACGATACCTGTTACCAATATCTGTTATCGTATAACCTGTGATTACAGGTATTGCTCTCCTTCTCTCTCTCTCTAGCATAGACTAATGATGAAGCGGACTGCTTATTCGTCTTCTGCGCATGTACCCAACACTGACCTACCCCAATCCTACACAACTTCCAAAGTCACACGGTCAACAGTGATGAACGTGTTTGTTTATATCTTAATTTTTAAATGACAAGCACTATTATATTAATAAAATACGTTTACCAATTTGAATTTAGTAAAACTACATTAGAAATTGGTTACAGGAAGTATAAAAACATCTCTAAGCACTTGTTTAGAAATCAGTTTCCTAACCTAAAATCCAAATCATGCCGTTTTCGCTAGGCGTGTTGGCAGAAAAGCAGTTCAATGTTGGGACACAGAGATTGGTTGTGCGCAGCCAGCGAGATCGCTCTACCCCACCTTTAGTATACGCTCTCTAGCAATGAAACTGCTGCCCATTGATACACATTTTAAACTTTTCGCAAGTTTTTAACAAATGATATTAAACGTTTAAAAATTAAGAACACTTATTTTGTAGCTTTCCATTCAATATTCCCAATGGCTAGCTTAAATATATTGTCTGAATTCTCTCTTCTGTAGGAAGGGGCGTAGACGGACGGAGAAGAGCGAACGAAGAAATTTTGGGCGGTTCTTACCATCGAGGTCATGAAAGCCGATGCGGGTGAAGTGAAGTGAGTATGAAGCAGCACCGGAATGAAAGGGCGGGGGGAAACGGGTTATCCCTTAGAAAACCCTCGATCCGGCATGATCCCCACATGCGAGAATCCGGGAGCGACTGCGCCAGGAATCGAACCCGGTTAGGCCTAGGCGAGAGGCGAGTAGTCTAACTGCTACACAACCGCGGCCCCACGGGAGAGGAGCTCGGGTTTAAAATCAGTTATACCAAAAAACCTGACTAAACGTCGGATACTGCCAACTATCCGCGTGTAACCAAATAGTTCTCGTATCTCATGTTCTCCTGGTAAGGACTGCAGAGTGGATATGGGGGTAGAGAGATCAAACTAGCTGCGCAAAGCGAGTCTCTGTGTTCCCAAATTGAATTGCTTTTCTACCAACACGACTATGAAAAACGACGTGGATAAGATTTCAGGTTAGAACACTATTTATGAAACAAGTAGGCCTACCTTCAGATCTTTGTAAATTTCCTCTAACAACTTTTTAAAGCAGTTTGATTAAACTAAAATTGGCAATAGTATTTTATTCATATAAAAGTGATCGTCTTTGAAAATTAAGGTATAAAAAAAAAAAAACAAATTCATCACTGTTGACCACGTAACCTTGACAGTTATATTGGCCTAGTGTAGGTCATGTGAAGAAGACAAAAATTCAGTCCACCTCATCTTCAGTCTGTAGGTACAAGTAACGTATAACAGGTACCTACGACTGTTCAATTGTTATGTGATTTTTTTTTCTCCTTTACGTGGTACGAGCGTAGAGTAGACTGTGGCTACGAGTGCCGTTAACAGATATTCTCAAGACATAGGAACAGGCACTGACTTTTCCTTTCCAATACCGGTTACCGATGGCAGCTATCGAAAATATTCCCCCGTCTCCTTACGAGCTTCGCGATACTGCAGATGCTGATGACTCGGCTGCGCCTGTCTTGGTGTTTATAAGCAGTTTATATTTATATGCAGTTTATAAGCACGTGTGTAGCTATGAAGGCGATGCTACTGCGTACCTGACGAAAATACGTCGCCCACACCACTGACTTAGCCAAAGTGCACTGAGAAAAAAAATCGAACAAATAATTTGTTTGTATAGGGCCAAATATTCACTTGCCCTAATAAAACATATTGTTGAGTATAGAAAATTTTAAAAGCAACAAAATTACTTTTGTTCGTCTAACAAAATATATGTTTGAATAAACAAAATCTCTGTGTTGGGTCAAAAAAAAATTAGACAGTCAGCTAAATATTTTGTTGAATCAACTGTATATAATTGTTTGGCCACTCATTTGACTAAATTCGTTCGAAAATACAGCTAGAGTGTTTGTAATTTTTGTAACAATTAGGAATGTAACCGTGTTTGTTAGTGCATCTATTGATGCTTAACAATCGTATAAACACATTAGTAAAACAATGCAACAAGAAACTGACAAGTAAAGCTATACAACTTGAAATATTTGTTAGCAGACATTGCCCAACATTTGCACTATATCTATTTAAAAGCTTTCTAGCTTTTTATATCGTCCCAAATTGTTTAATGTATGTGTACCCAAATAATCCGTTAGTTGCACCAACCAAATCTTGCAGTTTGGGGCAATCGAATGAGAACCACAAAAATAACTTGGTTTCAGCAACAAAATATTTAATTGCCACTATACAAACAAATAATTTGGTTGCGACAAACAAATCTTGTTTGATACAACAAAACCTTTTTTTCAGTATGTGATGGCGAAATGATTGTGAAACCACAATGTAGGCTATCACTGTTCAGTCGACTATGTGCACTGGGTAAGCCTCTGTCTAAAAGAAAAGGTTCATTTCATATTACAAAATACACACAGGCTTGTTTAAGAGAAGGAACACTTTTCATAAATAATTGCAAGGAAAAATCTAAAACTGGGTGGTTGTCAATGACACGTTCACCAGTCTGCTTACTACCTCAGTAGGCGCATTTGGTTTTACTGTTACTGAACTTCAGATTATTGTTACGTCCCGAGTTGTCTCCGGATTTTTTTTTTGTTTACCGTTCAACCTGTGTCGATCCTGTGGATGATCGATCCACGAGACCGGACAAATATATATTGCGTCTCACTATTTGGAACGTTTCATAGACTTTAAAGCACATCCAAGGTCCCCGACCAACGGGCCCGCCACTCGCTATATATGTATGTATGTGTGTGTGTATATATATATATATATATATATATATATATATATATATATATATATATATATATATATATATATACTCTGGTGGGGAGTGAACCCATGGCGAGGCAATACTCTCCGAGTGACGGGCTTGCCAGCTGGGACCCGTAGGTGCCCATCATCCCCCCCAGACGTGACATGAAGTGATACCCTAGGATGGAGCGACGCTGGAATGCAAGGGCGGGGGAAACTGGAGTACCCCGAGAAAATCCTCCGGCAAGCGGCATCGTCCAGCACGATTCCCACATGCGAAGATCCGGAAGTGAACCCGCCGTGCATCGAACGCGGATCCCTGTGGTGAGAGGCTAGCGCCCTAGCCACTGCACCACCTATGCCCCATTTATATAATTATATGTATACATATATACTCACATCAAATAAAAAAAATTAATAAATTAACATTTGTTTCTTTAACATTTTCAGTTACAGTATGCAATAAATAGTCTACTAGCTTTTACCCTCGGCTTCGCGCGCGTGTTTATAGGGATAAATTATGAAGTTTTGTGACATTAAGCCACTATTTGGTTCTCTACCCACTGAGTTTCTGCGGCCCCACTATTGGGTTCTCTACCCACTGAGCTACTGTGGTCCCACTATTGGGTTCTCCACCCACTGAGCTACTGCTGCCCCACTATTGGGTATTCTATCTTCTGTGGCACCCTTATTGGGTTCTCTAGCCACTGAGCTTCTGCAGCCCCCTTATTGGGTGCTCTAGTCACTGAGCTACTGCGGCTCCACTTGATGTATATCTATCCACTAAGTCACTGTGGCCCCACTTGAATAACTCTAGCCACTGGGCCACTACGGCTTTTTGGAAGGAAATGTTTACAACCCATAGACAAAAAAGAAAGGAGAATAGACGAAATTTTTTTTCAACAATACTTTTTGTATGCAGTAATCAATCCTAAGAAAAAGTCTAATCCAGTACCCATTTACAATAATAATTTTCCTGAAGGAATGAGATATTTTCCTGGAATTAAAAGTAGCCTATGCCACTCTCCGATCCTCCAACTATATCAGTGCAAAAAAATCGCGTCGATCCGTTGCTCCGTTTTGACGCGAAAAGGGGACAAACAAACACACTTTCGCATTTATGTAGTAAGTAAGGATTCACGGTTTCTTGACACTTTTTAAACCAAACCATTTATAAATCAGCCTATGTACCCATGACGTGTCTGGTTGTTTGCTGAATATGCCGTGTATCACAACGGTTTTATACTTGTGTTAACATTAAATTACCTTATCTTTCAAAATTGAATATTTATATATATATATGTTAGCAAAGAATTATAATACTTCATCTATAATTAATGCGAATAAAACCAGTGATAATGTAGGTGTGTTGGTAATGCCTACTAACAAATAGTTCTTATGCAGAAGATTATTAACCTGAGCGCGCACGAATTCGGTGCGTTGTCCGTTTGGTCTAATTTTCTAGACTCGACTAAACTTTGTTTTCATAAGGCGTAGGAATATCCTGGAAGTAGAACTTCAGCAGGGCTTCAGAAAAAGTTGGAAGTAATCGTGAATGGACTATATGAGTCTTTTCACATGAAGTTACTCGATATAAACTATACACAAAAATGAAACAAAGAGCAGTAAGAAGTCCCTTACACGGGGGGGGGGGGGGGGTTGTAATTTGGAATTGAAATTATTCTTCACAGCCAAAAGCACTGCTGCCATTAAAATTGAACTCAAGCTGCGTTGTTTATTGGTCCCGAAGTATGATATAGCACTAATCTCATACATCTAAAGTCTATAACACACACAATATAATCTATTATTTAGTGAAGTGCCTTGAATTAATTACGTGACTGAAATAATTATGCAATTAGTAGATTGTGCCGTTGATGGCGATGATATTAACAGTAATAATGCGCATGCAGATGTATAACGTCGAATGGAGCACCACTTACCGGTATGACGGCATTTTGGGTGAAGTCCGTAGACTGCCGTCAGCCGTGAAGGCGTGGTGCGAAATATGACCCTATACTGAACAACTGACGAAATACATGGTCTGGAGATATCGGAGGTAAACCCAGAAACCCACGGCGTTCGGCAACGTCCGCCACATTTCCTACATTCGGGAATCCGGATAAGCGTCCATCTGAGATTGAATCCAGATACCCCGAGGTTGGAGGATCAAAGTGGTAATAGCAACTCCATCTTGCCTCCGTGATCAGTCAAATGCTGATTTCAATCAAGCTCCTCTCTTGATATTTATTTATTAGGTGTTTTGAGTGCCCCTGTTTGGTGACCAGGCCTTAGTAGGGGAACACTATTCATTCAGGAATCGTGAAGCAACAAGCCAGGGCCTTAATTAACTAGCAATCCCAGCAATTGCCTTGAGTGCTTTTGGAAAATCATTGAAAACTGGGTCCTCCCAAATGCAAATCGAGTTGTTTATCACTCCGCTACCTCGCTCGGCAATATGGCTCCATCAGGGGCTACACTGATAATTTTCTCATTTACTTAATATTATCACTCTAAGGAAACCACCCGACAAATTATTTGGCAGGGAATCAAACCATCTTGTTTTTTGTGTCACTCCAAGTAGAATTTAATTTAAATACATTTTATTAGAAACTGTTCACGGTAAACTGAGCACTTTTAAAAGCCCTGATTAAGTTATACTTGTATGCACAAGCAGATTGGTATAGCCGATTCGTGGACAAGGGCTGGTGCCTGAAGTGCAGAGGAATGGCATACAGCCAAGACGGAATGATAAAGTATGATAAACAACACGGAATTATGGAGTAAGAAAGTGCAAGACAGAACGATAGAACAAAAACGAAATTTCTAACGGAAACTAGATGGCCAACCAAGTTCATGGTCACCTGGGTCCAATCTGGTGGTTGGGCGACTGGAATGACAGAGCATGATATTGGAATTCAAGATGGCGAACGGCGCCTCTGCACCTCAGCTACCAGCCCTTGTCCAGGAATCGTCTGTACCCGTCTGCTTGCACACTGTATTTTCCACCGTGAGCAAAATTAACATTGAAATCGACCTCATCACTTGATTCATTTGTCAGTCAAGTGAAATTGTAGAATTATTAGACAAATAAATGTTACCAATCATGTTAATGCTTACACGTATATGCATTAAAACACGAAGCAAAAGAAATATTTCAGTATTCACGAACTTGTACTATACAATGTTTATCGAACATTAAGAAATGGAACTATTTTACCTACGTCGTTACTAACTTAACTGAGAGCATGCCAATCAGTTCGCCTGATAAAATACATGCAGGTAAGGGCAGTGACATTTTTGAAACGTAAAATTTCAAAAGTTCTCAATTAACTGTGAACAGCGTATACCGAAAGAATGCAGCATGTGCGTGTGCCAAATTGAAATAACCGCTTGCCACCGATTTCAGATTACACTTCTGCTGCCTTTGAAAGTTAGTACTCGATCTTGTCATACTCTCTCTCTCTCTCTCTCTCTCTCTCTCTCTTTTCGGCAGCAGCTGTCCAGCTTTCAAGGAGAGAAGAAAAAATTCCAAGTACCTTATTATGTTTTTTTTTTGGTTCATCTTATCGACTTTTGTTGTAAGTAGAATGCAATGGCCATCGGTGATGGCTATTGTCAGAGGATACTTGCGTAAGATGTGACATCGCATTAAGACCAGAGTACTAAATAAATAACGTCGTGAATAGACTTAAATTACTTCCACTCTGAAAGTGGGAGTAAAGATCAGTGAACAATGCAAAGAAACTGGAAGGCAAGGTATTAAGGGTTTTTTTTTCAGGAAAATTACTTTAACTGAAAAGAGCACAGCACGGCATATATCAGGTTTTTTTAATATGTCACTTATGGGTCTTATTATTTAATATTAAAATATATTTAACGGAAGTCAACGAAGTATTCATATCAAAGTTTTTTATTCAGCAGTTTCGTTATATTGCCCCATTACATTCAACGATGTAATAATATACAGTATTTCAATTTGTACAATAGTTATATTTTCTGTTCTCAATGACAATTTTACACGAAACTGTTCGTATGCAGAAACTTTCACACGACTATTGAAATATTCCTGCAACTATTATTGTTGTTTTTAATGTTTTTATACTGACTTGATTCTTCGATTTATTCCTTGTACTTCCTTTCTTCCTCGTCGCTATTTGTGTGACGTAAACTTCAAGTCATAATTAAATAATGCATACTTGAAGAAAAATAAGGTATACATTTTGAGAGAGTTTGAGAGGTGCTTTCTGCATAAACTTGCATAGTTTAACACTGAATAAATAATATGTGTTTATTGTATTTTTTTATAAACACGCATAAATTTAATATAAACAAGTGTTTATGATACACGCGCGCGCGCGCGCGCACACACACACACGAACTGTTCGCGGTGTTAATATAGTGAAAAATACGAAGATGGAGGCAGATTTTGTAGTTCTTTCCTCGGCAAAAGTTATCGCCGTGTAAAATTTTGCTATAATTTTACAACTTAACTTTGGTGCATATTCCCAATTGAATAATTATGTCTTCGACCTAAAATTTTTATTTTATTACACAACGAAAATTAAGAGAACTATAACACAAAACTGTAGTTTATAAAAATTTAAAAATAATATAAAATTACTGCACCAAAATGTAATCACTGCAATAATTTTGCCACAAAAACATTCCATAATTTGAAACAGGAAGAATCCCAGAAATTTTTAAATTGAGATATGGGCTTAAGCACCAACTATCTCTATAAATATTTATAAATATCTAATATACAATTTCTTTTATGGAATCTAGGAAATCACCAGTGACTTATTTTTTTGTTTTAGAAAATTTCTTTATAAACACACACTCGTCTCGTAGATGTCTGGCCGGACAGACAGGAAATGTTTATTTTTCTTAATCGCCAATGATGGAAGGTCCCAGGTCCCAGTTCACTTTACAGACAAAGCGACAGCTACTTGAATAAAACTTGCTGAGAGAAAAAAATTGCACACTTATTTTTTAAATACTGCCAATTACAAATGTAATAACTGGGGGATGCTTATTGCACTTATGCAAACATCACTGCCTTTGGATCATTAAGAATGAAATGAGAGAATGTTGGCGCCAAACGAAGGCAGTTATACTTCCCGACCGACCAGAAAAATCCCTAAAATGATTCAAGGTGGGAGTATGTGAGCTATGGGAAGCAGAGAAACGGGTAGGAGATAATCTGTTAATTAGAGTAAATTTTCAATCAATATGTAAGCGTATTTTCACTAAAGATGGTTCCGAAGGCACATTTGGCAGAAAATATCACATTCATTAAAGAAGACAATCTTAACAATTGCTCGATTGTATATGTAATAAATAGAGATCTAAAAATTCGCGTTTATTTTTCCGCAACAGACTAAACTCCAAAATGTTATGCGTACTACTGACGTTCCTCAATGGCTGAGAGTATTTGTGACACGACGTGAAAGACTCTTTTAACCAACAGTAACAGTTCAACGTCAGAGTGACCAATCGCCTGTAACACAGTTACACAGGCACATTACCTCGTATAGAAGCCATCAGCCAACGAAATTACGGATCGTGCTCAGAAACTTATAGGGCAATGACGTCTAGTTTGTCCCTAAATAATAACGCGAATCTTGCAGGTCTCTAGTAATAAAGTTAGTATAAGCTGTTCACGGTAAAGTGGGCACTTTTTAAGGCCCTTCTAAATTTTTTCCTTTCATCCAATTCCCATCTTCCTGCTGCTTTTTAATATAAACATTGCAATGTGACGAATAAAAACAATGTGTACATTTCACCACTCTCGAAATTTAATGCCCGAGGCTGCAATAAGATATATTTATTTTATCGTGAACAGCTTATAATAATGTTTAGAAACAATTAGAAATTAATTATATTCATATCCATTTCAGCTGCCAATGCCATAATTTTCACAACTGAAATAAATTAACATAAAATAAATTATCAAAAAATAAATAGTGTTATTAATAGCAAATATTTTCTTAAATACAAACATATTAATTAATCTTCTTTCTCAAAGGTCAAGACTTTCTTTGATTTTGGGGCACGCTGCTGATTGACGTGCTGATTATCGTAGTATGAGAACGATGTATGTAATATTCATGTTTTAAACTTAAATCTTGAGAGATATTTTTTTTGTCAGCGACAGAGGAGGTAAAAAAAAAAAAAAAACCCTAATGCGTTACTTTCATGCCTGGAAGCCTATTATATTACAAAATCATACATAATTTTACTCATTATAGTAACTTTTTGAACAAATTGAAAGAAACAATAGCAAATATCGCGGTTGCGTTCTTAAAAACAAAACCACTGCGTTTGAAAAATGTTACTTATTTGTGTTTCAAACACGAACGTGGGGAAATTTAATTAAATTTTCTCGTCCCTTTCGTTAAACGCCTCAGATAGTGAACAAAGATTCGGCAGCAAAGGAACACTTCGTGGAAAATTATTATGATCTTTGAACAAAACGTTGGTCTGCTTCATTCATACTTCTCATAATGACTTTTAAAAAACGCACTGGTTTTCTATTACATCATAGCTTACATTGCGAAATCATCTGATATCTTAATCTTGAAAAGAGAACAGCAAGTAATCGGAGAGACGTAGTTATAACAAGTATTTAATTGTTAACACATTTGAACAATTTTAACGCTTTGTTCTCCTCTTTTGTAAGGCTATAGTTGCAGTTAATCCTTAACTTAAATCTGAATCAAAAGTAAATTAACTGTTAAGTCCGTATAAATCTATGCATATTATCTCGCGTTTTGGTGATTGGCAAATATACCTTAAACAAAATTAGATCAAAAATTATACAGTATATATAAATTCTTTTATTTCGTATAAGAGATTCTTCATTTTAAAGGTGCGTACTTAATTTCTTATACAATAGAAGCAGTAGTTTTGTTTAAAAGCAGCATATTTTCCCAGAATATCATAATATCTTTACGAACATATAAACATTTTCTTTGATCGAATTCTCTTAAGAAATATTAATAATTAGGAGCTCAGCATTAATGCATGCTCTAGCAAGGCGCAAAATGAAACTATGCGCGTTGTTTGGCTTGGCTTAAGACGCCAGGTACTCAGTAACACTATACGTTATAATTATCACGCGTTATCACGTTACTACTAATAAGCCACGCACAGTATTTCAAAAAAATTTCTTCGTTTGCTTTTAGTAATTGAAAAACTTAAACACCTTAAAATTATTTAAAACCATATGGATCCACTTAAGCGTTGACAGGTAATAACATTTTCATAACATTGCTACTTGCCATTAAGTTACAGGTATTTGTAATCAAGCAGATTATAGACTACTCACGATTTCGTTACACATTTTGAATCAAACTTTTGAAAAATCACTCCATGTATGATGCGTTCGGTTGTTTCCTGAATATGCGGTGTATCACAAGCGTTTTGTACTTCTGTTAACATAAAAATAACTTCTTTTTGGTTAAATATAACTTTTACTTACACCAATTATAATATTAAATTTATAATTAATATGAATAAAAACAGGGATAAAATAGGAGTGTCGGTAATACATAGTAAGAATCTTATGCAACATTTTATTACAGTGAGCGCTCACGAATGCGGCGCGCTGTCCCTTTTAGCGTAATTTTTTAGACTCGCTTAAGCTTTGTTTGCATGAGGCTGAGGAATCTTCTGGAAGCAGAACTCAAGCAGGGTTTTAAAAAAAGCGTGAAGTAACCGTGAATGGCCTATATTTACTCCAGTAACCATTATTAACAAAGCCTGGAATAAATCTGTATAGTTATATCCTACATATACTCCATATAAATAGCCGCATAGTACTTAATCATATAGGCTTTCACAGTAAAGTGAGCACTTTTGAGGTCCTAGTTATTTTTTACTATCAGCCATATTTCATACTTGAACCACCTTTTAAAATATACAATGACATGTAAGTAATAAGCACAGTGTGTATATTCCACAGCACTAGGGCTGTTCGAAATATCGATATATTGATAATTATCGATATAAAAATGATTTATCGAGCTATATGAAACTTTGAGAAACATCGGTATATCGATGTTTTGATATTATATACGTTTTCGGTACTATTGAAATTTTCGATATTATCGATTATTTCGGTATTATCGATTATTTCGGTATTATCGAGAATTTATATACTATCGATACATCGGAAATGCCGAGTAACTGTTCAGAAAAAATATCGATATTAAATTTTTATGATATCGAACAGCCCTACACCGCACCCGGAAGAGCTAAAATACATTATATTTATTGACTATTGTTCCAAACCAGAGGGCTTTCAAAAGTGCTCACTTTACCTTGAATAGCCTATACAGAGATGAAATAGACGCTTATTCCGTGAACTCCAGTTGCACACGCCAGCAAAATGGCGTCACTTAGCCAGTAAACAAACGTGTCGGTTCGCCGTTCGCCAATGCAGCGTCTGCTAACTTGCTCGTTAGCTCTGGCAGCCCAGACAATAGAGGGAGCCTTTTTGCAGGACGCAGTAGCCAATCAGACAAAAGGCCCGTTCGCAAAGCCCAGCGCACCCAAACAGAGAATGGCTACGCATACATCAAACATACATCAAAGGAATCACCGCGCCATTTCGCCTCTGTGTGGTTATCTACTCTGTGCCACAGCCAGGGTCATTTTCGTGCAACCTTATGTGATGTTGCTGCTTGGTAAAGTGAGTGAAGAAATTTGGAGGTCTTGAGAGCCGATGAGGGTGATTGAGATGAGTATGGAGCAGCGCCGGAATGAAAGGGCGGGGGAAACGGGAGATCCCCGAGAAAACCAGCAGAAAATCGGCATCGTCCGGCACGATTCCCATATGCGAAAATGCGGAGTGACCCAGCCGGGGATTGAACCTGGATCGCCTCGGTGGGGGGCGAGCAGGCTAACCGCTCAGTCACCGTGGTCCCGCTGCTTGGTAAAGGCTGTTCACGATAAAATGAGTTTCTTGAAATCAACCCTTGAAAAATGTCACTCTCCCTACATGCGTGTAATTTTAACGGGCGCGCGTAGTGGTATGCGAGCAGTAAAGTTGGCAGCGACGCGACGGAGGCAACATAGTCCCAAGCCTCAAAGTTGAATTTAAAGTGTCCGGTAACATTTCGTTAGTACTACAATGATTAAGTTTTCGTTTAGGTTTTATTAATGCTTATAAGTGTACGGATTAGAACATTTGTAAAATATTTACCTTAATAATAATTTTACAGTTTGCCCTTACTGGCGCATGAATAAAGTGATCAGGTACACGGGAATGTTAATTTTACATTTGACGGAAGGATACGCATCGTGCTTACAAGTAGATATCAAGCAGGGCTTTCAGAAGTGCTCTTTTTAACGTGGACAACATATAGCCAGAGATTTTGGATTCAAAGAGAGGCCTCTGACATCTAAGAATGGCGATCTACGACATGTGATGCTGGATTTACAATGCAACGACGAGCTCGTTCCGACAGTCCAACACGTCTCAGTTGGACCATTTCAGCCACCAAAATTAGTTAAGTGTGTACAGTGTCCCGACAGTTCTCGTGGCTTTAGGCAAATCCTAAGAGTGGAAAGTAACTTGCTATAGCTTCTATTTGGAATGAAAAGAAATCATGAGACATTGTATACTACTTTATCTCGAGAACAGCGTAAACAAAGTATTTTTGGATTTTGGAGCAAAATTACTCTTCCATGATTATTTATTTTTTTCAATTCAACAGCCACTTATTTTCCTGCTACAAGATAACCAGGATGAACACAGCGTAATATATTTTTGGAGCAAAATTTACCGCAGTAGTGAAATCTTCGAGAAAGTTTGTTTTGTAAGGTTGTGTTTATATTGTTTTTTTTTCTGCTGCTCAGCGAGTCCGACACCCAACGTAAGTGGGAATAGAATTGACTTTTGTCGGGCTGTCGGGGCCTGCGATTTTGTCGGGGGTGACCGTGCTTCAGTTCGGCTAATGAAAAATTCTCGCCAGTGTTGGGGTGTGATGATGTACTGCCGGGTTGTTGTATCCCGAGCGTGAAATAGTCGTGTTAATACGCTCAGTATCCGCGTGCATGACGGAGGACATGTTGAGACATGGAGGATACTTGCGGCTGAAACCTCGCACATCAGGGTATCTCTGCCTACGAGTGTTTAATGATAATACCACGGGAACTCGCAGCTCGTTGCTCACTGGTCGCTACAGTCCATTCGCGGTTGCTTCAGACTTTTCTGAAGCCCTGCTGAAGTTATGCTTCCAGGATATTCCTTCGCCTCGTGCAAACGAAGTTTATTTGGAAATTTCTTTGCTCTTGAAGACGAATCTCACACTTCTATGGTTTTGCTGTTTCGCTGGACTCTGTGAGAAACTAAGTAAAAAAATTACAACTTGTCAACATTACAATTCATTCCAATAAAACTGTTAATTTTAATAATTTCTCAATTGATCACGATGTATTGTAAAAAATTTTACAATTGTCACAACACACTGGTTGGAGTCAACAAGCAACTCCATTAGAATATTGTAAGCGTGTCCGGCGTAGCCAGGACCAATAGGAAGAGGGTAAGTAGAAATACAGAGACCAACAAAACTAGTATTGGTGTAGTGAAGAATATAGGCCGCTCACTTCAACCTTGTCTTCGATGGCAGTAAATCTTTGCCTTCCTAAAGGGCTAAAGCCTGTTCACGATAAAGTGAGCACTTTTGAAATCAACCTTAGAAAAAATCGACTGCTCCTACCTAAATATATTTTAATGGGCGCACTGAGTAACGTCGAATAAAAAAGTGTTAGATAACCATTTGTGATTACTTAAATTATTTATTTCGTTTTATGTTTTTTCTAATGCATCAAAGTTAAGAAATTAGCAGATTTGTAGAACATCTACTTTGCTGCTAATTCCACAATTTCACTTGGGCGACGCATGAATAAAGTGATGAGGCCCACGGCCTTGTTAATTTTACATAAAGCGGAAGAATACGCAATTTTCATACAAGTAGATCTTGAGCAGGGCTTTCAATAGTGCTCGTTTTACCGTGTTTTACCGTGCCTATGTAAAACCATACCAGCACAGCGCATCACATTCTTGGGCGTTCATGTAACAGTATTTTGCATAATGACTATTTATTACTAAACATTACCAACACACCTATTTCTCCCTGTTTTTATTCTTATTATTTTTAAATGAAACATTATATTTTATAGGTAATACAAGTAGAAGTTAATAAATAATAGTATGTTTTTGTTAACACAATAACATAAATAAAGATATGTTTTTGTTAACACAAGTATACCGCTTGTGATACATGGATAGAGACCCGAGAAATTCGGGGAGTTCAATGACATGTAGGCTAGACTTCACAGTATTATATTCTCTCATACAGATATCAACTGTTTATTGGTTGATTGTTGTGGTAGTGAAATGCGGTGGTTGAGCGCACAATTTCCTGCATGTTTGTTATTGGCTTATTTATCTCCAGGAGGTGCCAAAAAACACCTCGACCGATATTACAAACGTAACATGTGTGAGAATTCCAACTTGTCTAGAAATGAACCCCCGAAATTCTCGGGTTGTATACATGGCATATTTAGGAAACAACCGAAAATGTTATACATGGAGTGTTTTTTTTTACAGAGATTTGTTTAAAAAAATGATGGAATAAACCTCGAATAGATTGTAGAAGCACGCTTGGCGCGAGTACAGCGCACACCACAGTATTGCGTGGTTGCAACACTTGAGATCATGAATAAAAGTGAGACCTAGAGGAATAATACTCAGCATTTCTGCCCACAACTTTCGGGGAAGGAAAATCACCTTTCCAATATTGGAAGGTTTAACGGCCCTGCCTACCAAGCCGGCTGCCGCGAACTTCAAATGGTGAATCAATGTTAAACGAAATTACTTTTCACTGCGTCAATTTTAAAGAAAATTATTTCAAACAAAAAACTTTTTGACGCGTCTTTCTCAAATAATCTTGCTATGTAAAATTAGTTTCGAAAAAAATATTTCTTCATCTTTTATTTTCTTATATCTAAATTTCAATATTACATTTTGGGGAAAAAATATTAAACAAAACAATTAACGAGATGTCTCATCGTAGTAACATTACTTAAAAAATTTATCTTAGAATACTTTTTGTTTGAAATATATGTCTTTAAAATGAACGAAATAGAAGGAATTTCGTTTAACATTGATTCTCCTGTTTAACCCATTCAGATCCACTTCAATTTACGACATCGGGTGTTGCAAATAAAAAAACATATGATGCTTGCTGTACGTCAGTCGACACAACACGTGTTTCGTTGTCACGGCCAGTGAGCTGCAGGCTGCATGCCCAGCTATAGTAATACTAACCAATCATGACCTAGACCAGTAAGACGGTTTGCGAATCATGTACCCACAGTTACGATCATTGGCCACTGAACTTCGCAGTGTGCAATACAGATCGAAAATGACCTACACGTGCGTAATGCACACAGATGTGTACGCTGCGTCTGAATGGGTTAAGTTCGTGGCTGCCGGCTTGGTAGGCAGGGAGGTTATGAACTGTAACTCGTGATGAGAAACGACACTTTGCAATGCTAATAAAATTGGGATAAAACGATACATGTATGACCTCGTGTATGTTTTTCATGTTGGAAAAACTTATTCGAGTAAAAGAGTTAGCATTTAAATTTAAGACACCAAACACAGAAAAAACTAGTTTCACATAGATGCAATGAAGAGCTCTTCCTAGGCGGAAAATATTAATCTGCATCTTCAGGAACACGTGCAATGTGTTTTAGATTCCGTACGCGGGCTGTTCGATGTTTATTAAACAATTTGAAAACTGTTCATTTTAAGTCTCTGTTAGTATAGGCTGTTCACGGTAAAATGAGCACTTTTAAAGGCCCTGCTAAATTTTTCCTTTAAATTAATTTCTACCTTTCCGTCACTTTCTAATGTAAACATTGCAATATGACTAATAAACACAGTGTGTACATTTTATCACTCACAAAAGTTAACGTTTGATGGGGCAATAAAGTTCGTTTATTTGGGGATGATGCCTTTTGAAAGGGCCTTAAAAAGTGCTTACTTCACCGTGAACAGCCTATAAACGTGTTCACCTACTTCAATACAAGCACTGAATTGCGCGAACAAGCAGGATGCGCGGAATGGAATTTGTTGAAGCTGTTTAAGGGAAACTGTACATAAAGAAATTGACAAACATGGTACTGATGGGGGAGGAGGAGGGGGTGGATATTTTGAAGTGAAAATATTTAGGCGGCTCTTAACATCGAGGTCTTGAGAGGCGATGAGGGTGATTGAAGCGAGCATGGAGCGACGTCGGAATGAAGGGGCGGGGGAAACGGAATATCCCCGAGAAAACCCGCTGACCAACGGAATCGTGCGTTGTTTTTATGCGTAGCTTACCAGATGCACGTTCCACACGGTTCGTGTAACAGAGATCTCAGTGGCACGTTGCTCGTCCTGTAAACATGTAATACATATAAACAAGCAAGGTGAAGGTTTTTAGCCATTCGAGCGGGCTACAAGTGCCCGGATCGACGGCGGTAACATCTGGGTGGGGGGAGGAGGGGGCGAAGGGCACATTAGGCAGGCCCGGGCACAGAGACTCACAGCCCCTAACTTTACTTTCCATTGATGTATTGTATTTTAATTAATTCAACTACTTTCAATTATTTTATATTTCGTTCGGAAGAAAACTGACATTATTTTCATGGTCCTGTGTCCTCAGCGTGTATGATTTTGGCCCTCGCCAGGGCCCCTCCGAGCTTGGGCCCTTAGGAAGCTGTCTAGTTTGCTTAGGCAGACGTTCCTCACTAACTATGGAGATGTAAAAGGGATAAATTGGGAACTAGTTTACAAAATATGTTTCCGTAACACTACAAATAAATTAGAGTACATTTCACAAAACGTAAATGTAGAACGTATCTAAAGAGAATATTGAATTTAAAAAAACAAGCATTACAGATTTGAAGTTTATTATAAATACAGGGCTACAGTAATTATTTTGTAGATTTTCTAATATAACGTGTATTAAATATATGATATTCAGCTGAAAAGTTAAAAGAAACATTTTGGCGCAACTAGTATAAATATAACTGTTGTTAAAAATACAGAAATATTTACTGTGCTGTCATGGGGAATATTTCAATGAATTATTTTCTTAAAGATAATCTGCGAGATGTTTTCCTATCCATATCGAACTTATTTAGGCTTGCATATGTAATCCAACAAAGTGTGTGATTAAATGAGACTATAATATTCACAGATCCCTGAAAACTACAGGTGAATACAATACAAATGCGTCTAGAATATTAAAAACGAGATCTCATTTTCTAAAATAATTTACGTCGTTCAAAGTATTATATTTATAAAAGAAAAATTTTTAGACTTCCATAAATGTTGGCTGTAAGGTATAATAAGTTCTACTATGGGTTACGCAAATTAAATTTCTGCACCACCTGCCCAGGGTATTTAGACCCCTCCACCGGCTACTTTTTATTTGCGTTTTTAAAGTCTCTCTTGTAATTACGGAGTCTCTGCTCTGCACCTTCATCTGCAAAGTGCAGATAAGATGCTACTTTGGTGTCGCTTACGGTACGGCGAGGTAAAGGCTGTTCACGATAAAGCGACCACTTTTGAAATCAAGCTTAGGAAATAAAGTCACTGCCTCTTCTTGCACATATTTTGAAGGGTGTACCGAGTGACATGCGTCTAGTAAAGTTGGTAACACGGGATGGAAAGTAGTTCCATATCTTAGCGTCGAATAAAAAGTGTCAGGTTAAAATACATGCAGGTAGGAACAGTGCCTTTTTCTTTTAGAGGTTGCGATTACCCTTAACATTCAGTCCTGGATTCCGAGACGGCCAGGAGGAACTACACAGGACTGCAGATTCTCTACACTGATACTCTCAACACCGACACGAGGTTTTCTAGCAAGATATTTTTACAACGCATGATCGAACAGTTACTTGACGTCTGTTCATATTTATTTACAGTTTTCCAATAGGTTCGAGCTTTCGTACGACAAAAAAAAAAAAAAAAAAAAAAAATACTTGCCACAATACAAATATGTATGCATGACACGGAAGTTTTAACAGCTGTTAGAGAGATAATCTTACAGACCACGCACTTGCGTAAAATAAAACGCAAACCAGTAGTTGAAAGACGTGTCATTTTGACCGTTCTGTAGGAAATATAGCTGTCCATTGCTAAATGATTAATTTTATTCCTTTTTATTATATGAATTGCTTGGAAGCTAATTTTGTTCGCTAATTCGACGAGGCCGCCCGAAGAATAATACCGAGATATACGAAGTGCACCAGAAGTTTCTATAACCCTTGGTTATAGCGCAAGCACTTACGGCATATAAATTATTTGTTGTGTCTGTTTTTTTTTTTTTGCGACTGTTTACGCAAGTGGGAATCGTGCCGGACGATGCCGCTGGTCAGCGATTTTCCTCGGGGATCTCCCCCCCCCCCCCCCACAATCTTTCATTCCGGCGATGCGCGATACTCACCGCGTTCACCCTTATCGGCTCGCAAGACCTCGATGTCAAGAGGCGCCTAAACCTCTCCACGTCGCAACTTCGGGTGAACTCGGTAAACATCGGACGTCGTCGTGAAGCGTCGTTCAAAGCAATGTTCCCAGAGTTAAAGACTGTTCACGATAAAGTGGGAACTTTTGAGATCAACCCTATAAAAAAAGACACTGCCCCTGTCTACATATATTTCACCGGGCGAACAAGAGTGGCGTGCGCCCACTAAAATTGGTAACAATTACTGAAAAGTAGTTCCATATCTTAACGTCAAATAAAAGTGTCAAATAACCATTTTTATAACTTAAATTATTTCTTTAACTGTTTTTTTTTTAATTCACCGAAGTGTAAAAAGACCAGATCTGCAAAATAATTACTTACGTAATAATTTCACATTTTCACTTGACCGACGCACGAATAAAGTGATGAGGTCCGCAACGATGTTAATTTCACGTAAGGCGGAAGAAGACACGACGTGCATACAGGGCTTTCAAAAGTGCTCATTTGACCGCGAACAGCCTATACACCAACACGGATATCAACCCCGTGCACGGCTTTCCGCACGAGTGCTGCTAGCGCTGGTGCGGTCGACGCGGGAAGTAACGCGTGTACTGAGTACGCGAGCGCATGCAGCGGGGACACCGACCCGACCGCCAGACTCCCTCGTGCCCTTTGCTGCGCCAGTGAACGAGGTCGCGGCGCCGCCGAGTGCACAAGCTCGCTCGCGGACGATCAAGAAGTGATTCCCTTTTTATTTCCTCTTTCGCGCCACTCTACGTTTTCTCCCTTCTCGCTAATTATTCCTCCGGGACATCCCTTTCAGATAAACCATAATTTTGTTTTTGTGTTCCGTACTTTCTTGTACACGGCTTAATTGTTGTAGTTCCCCTCACTTGCTTCCCTATTTTTTATTCGGACTCGGACTCGTCTAACTTTCTACGCATGCTTTCATTTCGAATTACTTACTAAATAAACTCTGATAGATAATCGACATTTTCTGTAAGTTCCTCTTTGCGGATAACCCGCACACCTTTACTAAATTATTTTGAAAGTAAGTTACTTGGAATACAAATAATAAATTTTGTCTGTATAAATCCATGACAATGTCTGTTCCTGACACTTGTACAAGTGGCACAAGAAAATAAACTGCAAAAAGGTTTTTTTTTTTTTTGGGAAAATTACTGCAGTTTTCATGTTTTTCAATTAACTTAATATTATGTAAACCTTTTCTCAATAATTTTGTAACAAATTCATTTTTATTAAATATTTACAGTTATATTGAAACAAATTTAAAACTATAGTTACATAAGAATAGTTTTTCGGGTAATATTTATGTACTATGACGTTAAGCATCTAACAATTTATACCAATTATCTTTAAGATTTCTAATGAATTGTCGTTGTTAATTTATGGAGAAATTTAATATTATTTCTTTTCAAAGTGTCTGAACTCTAAGAAAATTCTAAACGTCAAAAAATGCCGCACTTTCATAAATGTACAGGTGCTGCCAAAGACAGTGGTCAGAATCAATGATATAGTACAGAATAATCAAATAACGAAACTCATTCATAAACCTTCAAGTCGTAAATTTATAGTCTACTATATTTCTGCCCTTGACTTCCTCTGCGTGTACTACGCCCTTGAACTTTTTGCAAAATCCTTAAATAAGTTTCTAGGTATTTACATGGCCAACCATATTTATTCCCTTTTCACCGTCTTAGGGGTTGAATTTCGAAAAACATTAAAGTTTTTTTCCTTCGTTTATTTATAAAGGCAGCCTTTTGAAGCTAATAGCACAACATAATCTCATCGGGCTAATGAGCTATTATGAAGGCATCGAAAACACATTTGCAACTTTTAACCCTCTTATAATTCGAATGACAAAAAATTCTAAAACTTATATTTAGCAATTTATATTAGTAAATATTAAAAAGAAAAAATAGCATTCCGATATATTACTGATCTAATAAGCAGTTGAGGATTCATTGAAATCACATTTTACCCGTTTTCCACTTTCTTAGGGGTTGACTTGAATTTTGTTTTTAGGTATTTGTACCTATAGGTAACATTTAAAGATAAGAGAACAGCGATATCCTATAGGGTTGGAAAGCTTCCGAGGAGTTCTCGAAAACACATTTTACCTCTTTACACCCTCTTTGAGTTTGGAATTAACAAAAAATCTGACATAATTTTAGGTATTATATATGTAGCCTTTTAAAGCAAAGAGTACAACGATATCTCATTGGGTTAATAAGATATTGAGGAGTCTTGGAAAACTAATATTTACTGCTTTTCACATTTTCTGGGGTCAAATTAAAAAAAAAAATTCTTGATGCTACTATTTAGGCATTGGCATAGGTAGCTATTTAAAGCAAAGACTATAATAATCTCTCATCCTGTTAATGAGCTATTGAAGTCTCCTCGAAAACACATTTTACCCTTTTTAATCTTCTTTGGGGTCGAATTTCTAAAAATACTTTCTTAGTGGGTGCTTGCACCGTAAGCTTAAATTTTCATGTTTTTCCTTCTGGAAAGTTTGGGCTGTACGTTGATAAGTGAGCGAGTCTGTCAGTCAGTCTGTCGGGACACTTTATTTTATATAAGGTGGTTTATTTATGATTGTTTCCAACTTCTCCGAGATCCTTCTAAAGTTACGCTCTCAGGCTATTTACTACGTATCGTTCCGCCACGTGCGTTCAAAACGAACACGAGTACGAAAAAAAAACACGAAGGAGGAAACAACACAGCGTATTTATGCGCTGGGAAAACGGCCAAAAATAAATATTTAATGTGTGGAAAGAAAACGTTTTTCTTACAGTTTTATCTGAAAACGTAAATATGTCAGTAAGAAAAGTTTAACCGCTCGTAGCTCATCAAAACTCAATAACTTTTAACACAAGAACTATTTCTTACTGTTCATTACCAACATACACCGTTTCTCTGGTTTAAATGCCTAGTGACTGTAATAAAAATATTACAATTGTATAGACAAATTATTCGTGGAATTTTTATTTTAATAAAACTAAGAGCTTTAACGTTTATGGGGGTAAACATAGCTTGTGGCATATGTAATTTTCTAAGGTTTGTTTCGAAAAAAGGAAAAATACTCTGTAAACAGACTATAGGCGGGGAAACTATGGGAACAGCGCCTGCCCGTAAGGCAACCACTTATTCGTGAAAGTTGCATGGGTTGCAGTCGCAACTATTGCAGGCGCTACGGCAGTCACATGTGAGAGTAGTGCCAGAGGCAAGTTTCAATGTAGCCTACGCTGATTTTGACGTACTGTGACGTTTACTCTGCGCTAATTTTATAAAGAGGTGGTGTGAGTCGGATTATTTGTTTGTATGTGACGGGTAATATCGGAAACTACACGGCCGATTCTTGTAGTTCTTTCACTATTAGAAAGCTACATTCTTACAGATTGTAGTGGATACAGTCGCCCCACGTTAGTAAGACATTCCAGTAAACATGCGACAAGGTAGCTTACTAAACATCGCGCATATATAAGGGGGCCGGCAGGACACCCCCCGTTCTCTCTCTCTCTCTCTCTCTCTCACGGGCGACGAGGCACCGCGTTGCACCCGAGGCTGCTGCCGCACGACGGAGAAGTCGTGGCGCAGAACAGCGGAGGGCTCCGATCCAGGGGCGAGACCAAGGAAGACTGCAAGACTACCGCCTACCAGACTTTGGGCTAGAGGAGCTCTGTCCGCGCGTCTTGTTAAAACAGTGGTGAGACGACTTATGCCACTTCGGTGCAGGTCTAAACCGGGAGAATCCCAAACATTACTTAACGTCACTAGAGTGATCATTGCACTTGAGGCTAGGGACGGCATTGAGAAGGTTTAGTAATTTTCAATAGCAGATATAGTAAAGTAATTTATAGAGTTTCGTATTGTGTTAATCTGATGATAAATCATCCAGTAACAAGATTCTTGTATACCTTGAGCATAATAAATTCTGTAGTGTTTTATAACAAACTGTGTAGTCTATCTTACTTAAATTCTGAGCTAGAGTAACCTCCAACGTAACCAACCTTGAGTGATTAGTGTATTGTATTAAAGTGGTCTAGCAATGTACAGGAGTAAATATTGCACCCTAGGTAGCAATGTTACAAGATGGACATAGCAGCTAATGAAGCAAAACTTTCAGGCTAAATTCCAACGTGCTCTGTTCAATTAGTTTCATTTTAATTGTGACAATGTTAGGTTCCCAACGATGTCGGCATCACAAACATGGCGGACAGGCTTCGTAATTTTCTCATGCGCATCCACAGACAAGACCAACCCTTTGGTTTTGACGAGTTGCGGGCTAATGCCGCCGTTTTGCCGGCGCGTACAACTGGAGCTCGCTATGTAAGCGACCGTATCAATTCTATATTCTTAAGAATTCAGTGTCTCAATGGAGCGGGCCTCGCGCCCTGGCAACGTGGCGGGGGAACATCCACCAATCAGCGGTCACGGGCGAGCACGTCGCGTGCCGGACAAACCACTAGGAATCTGCATAGAGCTGTGACCACCTAGACTAAAGGCTGTTCACGATAAACTGAGCACTTTTGAAATGAACCTTAGAAAATGTCGCTGCTCCTACCTGTATATATTTCAACGGGCGCACTGAGTGACACTTTCCCAGTTAAGTTGGTAACTATGGATGGGAAATAGTTCCACATCTTGACGTTGAATAAAAAAATGTTAGGTAACAATTTGTGATAACTTAAATTATTTCTATAATTATTTGTATAATATTAACATTCCTAATAATTTCAGTTTTACTTGACTGAAGCATGAATAAAGTGACGAGGCCCATAGCAATGCTAATTTTACATAAGGCGGAAGAATACACAACGTGCATACAAGTAGATCCTAAAGAGGGCTTTCAAAAGTGCTACTTCTACCGTGAACAGTATATAAAAGACCTTACAACATCTACGTGACGTCACTTGCGGTGGGCAGCACAATCGCTACGCGCAGCATTGTTTTGGAATACGTAACAATACGGAGGGGAGAGATTTGGGAGGCTCTTAACATCGAGGTCTTGAGAACCGATGAGGGCAAAGCGAGGTGAGCACGGAGCACGCCGGAATGAGAAGGCAGGGCAAACGGGAGAGCCCCGAGAAAACCCGCGGACCAGCGGCATCGTGCGGCACGATTCCCACATGCGAAAATCCAGGGAGCTACCCCGCCGGAAATCGAACCCGGTTAGCCTAGGTAGGAGGTGAGTAGTCTAACCACTACACCGCCAAGGCCCCGTAAACAATTGTAGTATTTATGCGAAAATAAAACTAAAATTAAAAAAAATGGGCATGCCCACATCAAATGAACGGCTGCGTCATTTCGCCTCTGTGTAGTTGCCTATTCTTTAGTGTGGGTGTTTCCTCTACGTAATATCTCAAGTCAATATCTATAGTTATTCGCAGTTTCTTCACACTTTGTGAATTAATCCTTTGAAAAATCACCCCATGTATGACGTGTCTGGTTGTTTTCAAAATACGCCATCTTGTATCACAAGTGTTTTACACTTATGTTAACATGAAAGAACCCTACTTTTAACTTATATTTCATCTATATATTATGACATTTCATTTATAATTATTATAAATAAAATCAGAGAGATATTAGGTAAGTTGGTAATAACTAGTAAGAAATAGTTCCTACGTAGAATATTATTACACTGAGTGCGCATAAATGCGATGCTTTGTCTCTTTGGTGTGATTTTCTAAATTTGATTAAGTTTGGTTTGCTTGAGGCGGAGGAATATCCTGGAAGTAGAACTTTAGCAGGGTTTCAGAAAAAGTATGAAGTAACCGTGAATGATCTATACGGTTAAATATTTAATTCCTACTGTCAGAAAACCTGAGTTCAAAGTCTCATGTTTTCTCCAAGTTAGCTGCACAGAAAAAAATCTCGTATAATTTTGAAACTTGGTACGTCAATTCAGACAAATAGTAATTTAATTACCACCGTTAATTTCCTGTATGCTATTGCAAACTAAATTTATCCTTCTCTGAGGACAATTTCTGAGGATTTATTCACTACAGTTATATAATAGGCATGTGATAGTTATTTTCCAGACTGTGAAAAAAAAAATTCGTTTTTCCGCTTTTATGCGCGTTTGTTGTGAAATGAAAAATCAAACATTCGAATGTGGCTTCCCGCTGTAAACTCACACTTACGTGAATTTCTTTGCTCCCTTACTTTCTGAAATTATCTGGAGTTTTATTATGCATAAGTAGTATCGTCATGGTTCGTGTACTATTATTTCAGAGAAACTTTAGTAAGAAAGGCATTTATTGTACCTTTTTTTTTTAACGTAGCGGAGAAATAAATTAATTTGGTTGATAAAGAAAGATATATTTTGCCACAACAAATTACGCAAGTTTAGCTTAAACTTACAGACGATAATTTCATCGATGTTTTTCCATATACTAGATAACATTCCCATCACTGAAACCTGACAATGAGCACAAATTTGGTTGAGAATACCAAATTATAATTGATGTAGTGCGGGCAAATTTTCATGAGTTACAAATTAACGTACATCAATACGATGGCTTCCAATTTCAGTCAGCTTAACTTAAGGTGAATGTTCCAAATCGCTACTCCGTAAACACTGTGTCACAGTTTACGGAACTAACGGTAATGCTTTATAATTTCTTTCGTACAATTTAAAGCACGTGCTCCTCAAAGGTGGCAAGTAAGAATTTACCCAACTATCTTCTTTTGTTACCAGACCACTAGTAAGTTGGACGCGCTTTTGAAAATTTTGTTTAATACAGAAGAATGTAAAAAATTTCTGCCAGCTAATTATTGAACATTGGCACAATTAGTGTAGGGTAATTCAAACGTAGCAACTTACTTTTATTTTGTAGCAATGACACGTGTCAGAAGCGTGCATAGTAGTCAAATAAATATATACTCACCGAACATAATTCCTCTGGATTATATTTTAATCTTGCAGGTTAATGTTGAAAGATAGACGTCTACCGGTGCTGTTTTGTTATATTCTGTTTGTTGTTACGCGTTGATTAAACCGCGCGTATCTTCCTTCCCTCAGTCGAGACTCTAGCCTGCGAAGAAGACTAGAGCCGCACGACACAGACCTAATCTGTGCGGTGTCGATGGGAGATTGCATACGTTGCGGAATACTGCCAAAGGAGGGCAGGTTGTACTGCTTTGGTGAACCCTGGCCTTAAACAAGAGAGGAATTTTTTAATGTAGCCGCGTTCCCTTGAAAGAACTTTGTAGAAATTTATTTTCTGCTAGCCACTTCAAAAAAAAAAAAAAAGCCAGAATACTCGTCTATTGATTCGAAATGTGAAAGCATAATATTAGTGTTGGACGGAAAATAATAAAGTTAACATTATGTTCCTTCGTAGCAAGTTTGAGACGATGCATTTTCATTAATTTTTTTGTACATTTCCGCCATTCCTTTATTTTGCTATCGAAACGGATTTAATATCGAGGATGCCAAACCAAGTATTGAAATCCTAATTAAAACAGATACACTTCTTAAAAGCGCTGACTGTAGCCAGAATGCAAGGAGGAAAGTAGACTGAGGTGCAGGTAAAAATGTCTCTCTATTCTCCAACATGCCGTATCTTCAGTGGCAATTACATTCAAATGCTACTTAAGTCAGCAGTGTCCGATAAATACGGTCGATTCACAGTTACTTTACACGTTTCTGAAGCCCTGATAAAGTTCTATTTTCAAGCTACTCTCCCACCTCGTGCAAACAAAGCTTAACCGAGAGTAGAAAATTTCATCAGAAGGACAATTTCGCCGCATTCGCACGCACTCGATGTAATAATATTTTGCATAAGAACAATTTCTTACTAGGCACTGCCAACACATCTATTTTCTCACTGTTTTGACTAGTAGAGATTATAATTGAAACATTACAACTTATAAATAAAAGTTCAATGTAATAAAATATAAGATACTTTCATGTAAACGTAAGTAGGAAAACGCGTGTGATACATGACATCTTTAGGAAAAACAAACACGCCATACATGGGGTGATTTTTCAAAGGTTTAATTCATGAAGTGGCGTAACCGTGAATAGACTATATGCTAAGCTGTTCACGGTAAAGTGAGCACTTTTGAGGCCGTAGTTACATCTTTTCTTTCAGCCATATTTGATCCTTTAACCGTCTTTTTAAACGAATATTGCCATGTAAGTAATAAACTCAGTGTGTGTATTCCACTGCACTCGGAAGTTAATGTCTAAGGCTAGAATATAATTGTTTATTGCCTAATATTCCAAAAGAGATGGCTTTCAAAAGTGCTCACTTTACCGTGAATAGCTTATAATACAGAACACGCATATCTTACGCAATGAAACCTATACCGCTATATATTCTCTAATTTTGTAGCACAGAATACGTAAGAGTGCAGAAACGAAACAGCCTCGTCTACCGCGAACTCCAGCAAATTGGTTTCGGTGGCCAGTAAAATGGCGCAACGCCTTCCGCCATCCAGCTGGCCAGTACGAAACCTTTCGCAGTACGCAAGTACGCAACAACTAATAAGACGCGAGGCCAGTTCCGGAGCCGCGTGCAGTCAGCCAACCAATGACAAAGGCCGTGTCCGGATTCAGGTATATACATGCATGCTCGCATCCTTGCATACTTTGTTTTATTGCCCTTGGCACCAAACCTTATGGATTCCGACAGGCAGTCTTATTGGCTTCTGCAACATCAATTAGCCAGCTAATTACTCTTAAGAATGCGCATTCCTACAAGAACTATATAATTGTAGAAAGTTATGGGGTAAAAAAGGGATTAAATAATATTTCAATTTGATTTACATTTCTTTTATTGTCTTGTTGATTGTATGTGGGTTTGCATTTTTTTATCACTTGTTTTACCGTAGCTTTTGTAGGTTATGAGCATTAGTCTAGTACGAATTTATTGTTCAGACCTTTCTTTAAGGTACACCTTGTGATAATTATTTACTCATTTCAAAATTCCAAGCTACCAAACAGTAAGGTAGCCCTACTAAAATTTTAATAAAATAATTACGTCGCATGTCAATAGTAACCTACAAATTGCTTCTCAAAATGGTGGCACATTTATTGCAAGTACGCGAGAAGTTTAATCTTCATATACTTGTATACTTGCATACTTCACTTGAAATTTGGACATCAAAGGAAACGCGTCGCCCTCTCCACTTCTGTACACTTACTCATTCTGTAGCCGGAGCAAAGAAAATGTTTACTGTCGTAACTAAGGTTACTTATACTGCAGGTTGGGAAGAAAATTGTTTAAAGCTTGGCAAAGGGAAAATTTTCGCCACTAGGTAAGCGCTAGTATCGGCATGGTACCAGATTTTCTCTTCTTGTACGTTAAAAAAAACCGGATAATTCCAATACTCATATATCAAATATAAAACAACTTCGTAAGTAATCTTTCTCATTCATTAATTACCTAGCTAAATATTATAATTAAAAGTTTCATATACCGAACTCTCCCATAAGAAATCACCCTTTTTTTTCGAACCTGTAGTAGAAATAACCTTACTACAGCTCGTCCACAGTTGAGTGGTTTTTTTTTTTTAATTCACAGTTCAAGAAAGTCCCTGCCCGCAACAGCATTTACTTTCAAGTAAAAGTTGGCAATAATGTTCACAGCGAATTTATGTACGCGAGTTCCATGTCTTAAGTAATGATGGGAAAATCGCATAAGTTTGCAATTCGATGAATCGTTTACGATTAATTTTTAATCGAATAAATAATCGGTATAAATAATCGATTGCCTTGTTCTAATCCGTACATAAAAATTGATCGCAATTACTGTATATTTCTATAAATTTGTTCAAAACTATTCTCAACAAAAATTATTCTGTTTACTTTAAATAAACTCTACTATTTTTTCACTTTGTTGTTTCAAAATTATATTTTATATTTTTAATAAATGTGAAACATGTTGGTATCTGCGATGTTTTGATTTGTTTAAGTATAAACAGCTGAAAATCGTGACTAATCTAATTGTTTAAAAATAATCGATGAATCGATTGTAATTAAATAATCGAATAGTCGATTTTTTTTTACAAACGATTATCTTATTACTAGTCTTAAGGGTGCTGGTCACCAAAAATACATTATTTTTATGTTTCTACGAAATGCTTTCCAACGATTGTCCTCGCATGAAACATATTTTAAACGGCATATTATTTACATAGTGTCTTGTCGAAATCGCAATTTGATTGTTTTGGGACGAACAAACAATAACTTACTCACATACCGAAATGAAATAACACACTTTGAAAAAAAAATTCCATGGATTATTTCAAAGAATATTTAAAATCATGGTACGAAATGTTTTCGCAATTTTTTAGAATTGCTTAAAACAAGGGCCTTTTTGTACAGTTTTTGATTTGTGGCACTCAATGATTTTCTGTAAAATAAGTTTTGCTAAGCGTACCTTAAAATTAATTAAGAAATTATGTTTTATTCACGCTTGTTAAATTTTCTGTAAACGATTTCGTTTATTATATTTCTACGTCCCAAAATACTAAAATTGTTATTTTCACATGCCATGAAACAGAAATTGTACCGTATATTTTTTATAGCAGCAAATAGCATTTATAATTAGTTTATGCAAGTTTAACGGTGCTCCCTACAGGTTTGAAATAATGAGTTTTTTTTTTTGGAAGCAAGAATTCTTTAAGCCTAATTAAAACTGTGATGTGCTACTTTGTGGCACTGAAACTGATTCTTTTTTTCTGGTTTCATACATGTTACGATGAGTAACTCATGTATGTGCGTCTTATAACAATTCCAGTCTCACTGCGTGGACAAATGCGTGCTATGTTCTATTCACCGATTCTTCACACTTTTCACTAAAACCTTTGAAAATTCTCTCCATGTATGACGTGTTTAGTTATTTCCTAAATATGCCATCCATCACGAGCGTTTTTTACTTGTGTTAACACAAAAATAACTTATTTTTTTGTTAACTTGAAACTTTTTTTTTTCATATTTTATCTATAAATTATAATGCATAATGATTCATTTATACATAATATGAATAAAAGCATTGAGAAAGCATGTGTGTTGGTAATGCCTATAGGTCATTCACGGTAAAGTGAGTACTCTTTAAGGCCCACCCAACATGCATTAACAAATAATAAATATACCTTAATACAGCCTTAGGTGTTACATTTTGAGAGTGGTGAAATGTATACACTGTGTTTGTTGGTCACATTGCAAGGTTTATATTAAAAATCAGTAGGAAGATAGAAATTGGGTGAAAGGAAATATTTATAAGGGCCTTAAAAAGTGTTCACGTTACCATGAACAGCCTATGGTAAGAAATAGTTCTCATGTAAAATATAATTAAAGTGAGTGCGCACGAGTGCAGCGCGTCGTCCTTTGGTGTAAATTTTCTAAACTTATTTAAACTTGGCTTGCACGAGGCAGATAAATATTCTGGAAAGAGAACTTTGGCAGAGCTTCAGATAAGATGCGAGTAACCGCGAACAAGGCGGGAAGGAAAACAATGGCCGAAAAGTTTCAATTAAAAGTCGTAACACAATTAAACATTTTTGACTTTTCGCTTTACATTTTGAATTTGCATTTCCTATAATAATGGCGTGTATTGGAGCGCGACACATTGGGAAACGGTTGAAATACTTGCAGGCGGGGGCGGTGACATTTTCCTAAGGTTGATTTCAAAAGTGCTCACTTTATCGTGAACAGCCTTTACTAGGCATTGCAAACATATCTTTCCTCGGTGTTTTAATTCGTATTGATTATAAATTTCATATTATAATTTAAATACAAAATATAGGTAAAATTTTAGTTTAAAACAAAACAAGATACTTTTGTGTTAACAGATATTTAAAACGTTTGTGATGCATAGCATATATATAGGAAACAACCGAACACGTAATGCATGGGGCGGCTTTTGAAAGGTTTGAATCAAAAAAGTGCGAAGAAACCGCGAATAGACTATATGGGAGTACTTTCGGAATTTTTAAAAAATATAAACAAACTAGACAAACAAAGAGCCCAACATAGCGAGGCAGGATTCCTCTCACGCCTTGCAATATAAACAAACTAGACAAACAAAGAGCCCAACATAGCGAGGCAGGATTCCTCTCACGCCTTGCAATATAAACAAACTAGACAAACAAAGAGCCCAACATAGCGAGGCAGGATTCCTCTCACGCCTTGCAATATAAACAAACTAGACAAACAAAGAGCCCAACATAGCGAGGCAGGATTCCTCTTACGCCTTGCAATATAAACAAACTAGACAAACAAAGAGCCCAGCATAGCGAGGCAGGATTCCTCTCACGCCTTGCAATATAAACAAACTAGACAAACAAAGAGCCCAACATAGCGAGGCAGGATTCCTCTTACGCCTTGCAATATAAACAAACTAGACAAACAAAGAGCCCAGCATAGCGAGGCAGGATTCCTCTCACGCCTTGCATTAGAAAGTTCTCTCAGCCAACGGCGAACAGAGTGTACCTACCACCCGGCGGTCTACCCAACATTCCCACCGTGGCAGGTGCGTGAGCGCGCCTCGTAAAATGCGCCCTCGTCGGTCGCCATGGCAACGCGTCTAGACTCGCCCCTCCCCTCCTTCGCTCCTTTTTGTCGCTTGCGAGTGAGGGGCTCGCGGAAGAGGGGGGAGGGGTAAACAAAGTAACTCATCCATATTTAGGCCTTCCCCTGCTCGGATGCCGTCGCGATGACCCCTGTAGTTGAAAAGTACGGCAGAATACTGCACTGCGCACTGCAACTGGGGCGACAAACGCTGCTTCTGCAGCAACACACAGCCTTTAGCGAGCCGAGCGAGGGGCCAATACAATTAAGGCAATTTTAATGGCCTCTCAGGCGAACATTGTATCTACATCGCTCGTGAAATCACTTGAATTTATTTACAATCAAACTCGAGCACTTACAGAATTTGGGGCAACTATGAACATCTGCAACTTATTTCAAAACAATGAGTAATACTAACAGAAATATTTTTTTCGATGGGCGTTCAGATCCAACTCCGTACGCCTTCCCCAATCCTCGAACCTACGCTGCGCGGTTATCAACTAGTAAACCACGACTTATACAATATTTGAAAGTGAAGCTCGAACATTTCAGAATCTTCAGTTACAGTTTTGATAGTTTGCGGTGTGCTCGCTTTCTGGTAAAACTTTCAGAGAAAGAGGAAAAATAAAAGTGAATATAAATAATAACTGGTGAAACTTGCGGGCGGTTCACGGGAACTCTATTTTTGTTCGCAAAACCCATTTCGGGGTAATGCAAGTCGTTCACCTATAGCGCAGCATCTTTCCCGTTGCTTACAGGCAACCATTTGCATTAGAGAGTTGTTTTGGTTGCGGAGGACAACTGAAATCACGTACACTCGCGTGCATCCACATCGACTCGCCCACTAGGCGCGCGTGCCGATATGGGCGATGGACTGGCTAGCACTCAGTGCAGACATGGATCCCACTCCAACATGCATGGGACGAACTTAAACGAAGGGCCCTGGGCCAGATATCCAGATCCTTCGACTGTCGACGAGCTCATAACGGCGGTTGTTAGATGGAGTGGGACGGAATTCCTCAAGACCACGTAAGAATGTTCATTAGATCGATGAGGGAATCGATTACAAGCTTCCATCAGTAGTAGTGATTCAATAAATGGCCATTGTTATTGTGCAATTGTTTGATTAATTTGAACAATACGTGACCATACTTCCTTTACCTAAATCCCCAATTGTCCTACACTTTGACGTAAACGTACTGAAGTGAGTTTTTATGTGAACGGTGTCTCCGTAAAACACGACATGTGTTTTTCGTGAATATGTTATGTCCTTTTTGCGGAAACATGTCTGTATGACGCGCGTTATGGGTGAGTCAATTTGGTTTCTCGCCAGCATATTTGCCGTATTCTGATATAAGCTGTTCACGGTAAAGTGAGCACATTTTGAGGCCCTAGTTACTTTTTTTCCTAACAGCCGGGGGTTTTTTTTTTATCCTTACGCCACTTTTTAGAAATATATATTGCAATGTAATTAATAAAAATACTTTACATATTTCACCTCACTGGAAATTTAACGCATAAGGATAAAATAAAATATAATTACTAACTATTATTCCAAATGAGTGAGCTTCAAAAAGTGCTCACTCTACTGAGAACAGCGTGTACTACATATTTCACTGTCAAGTACTTTGGGCAAAGGCGCTGACGTTACAATCGCGCTGACGTTACAATAACGCGTCACAGTGAGCCACGAATCCGCGAATCGTATGCGCTCTGGCTACACCCGACGTTAAACGTTGCCATGAAGCTAAAACGTGGAACGCGACGCGGTAGAAGTTGGCCAACATTCAGGTCTTTGTATTTTGAGTTTGACGCCAGCCAATCAGAATTCAAGACGTCACAAACAGGTGAAAACAAACGTAACAGATGGCTGGCGACAGACAGCGCCGTTATCGCCGTACGCATTTGATTTGTCAATGTTATACGATATCGATAAACAAATATTGCAAAATGCATTAGAAAATAATTGAGTGTTATTATTAAGTCCGTAGAATCTCTTGTTTTACAAAAGGTTTTTTTTTTTTTTTTCCAAACATAATCAAAAATATTTGTATATATAAACTTATATTCTTTTTACTTTAATTCCTGTTAACGCCAAATGTAGACATGTCCGTTTTCTTATGGCGACGCTTAGCGTTTAACGTTTTGCGTCAACGCGATTGTAGACAGGCCTTAACGTCATCTATTGTTCTGTCATTGCTGACGAGCTCCTGGGTACACTGAGAATGGTACTCGCAGATTTTCGACTTACTCCTCACAGAAAACTATTACAGGCTGTTCACGATAAAGTGAGCACTTTTCGAATCAACCTTAGAACAAAGTCACTGCCCCTGCCTGCACGAGCGCACTGAGTGACATGCTTCCAGTAAAGTTGGTAACGATGGATGGAAAGCAGTTCCACATCCTAAAGTCAGATAAAAAGTATTAGGGAACCATTTATGTTAGCTTCAATTCTTTCTTTAACTATATTTTTAATGCATCGAAGTGTGAAAATGAGGAGATTTGTAAAATATATAGTTTTCTAGTAATTTCACAGTTTCACTTGACCAACGCATGAATAAAGTTACGAGGCCCGTGGCAGTGTTGATTTTACACAAGGCGGAAGAGTACACAACGTGCACACAAGTAGATCATTAGTAGGGCTTTCAGAAGTACTCATTTTACCGTGAACAGCCTGTACCGAACATGGTGAACATTACTGGTGCTTGCAAAGGTAGTACAGCACCAGTGAAACAAGATACTGGCTGCCGGTTATAAAGTCACGTGTCTTCTAAATAGAGATACAGAGGGTAGCGTCATTAAATAATAAACAGCCTTCATGGAAATATTGCATCCAGATAACCTTAAAACTCGAAAATATTTTGCTATGAAATTTTATTTCTTTCAGTTCCGCAAGTAATACAGTCCGTTCATGATTACTTCCAATTTTTCTGAAAACTTGCTGAAGTTCAACATCTAGGCTATTCTCCCACCTTATTCAAACGAAGCTTAACTTTGATAAGAAAGCAGCACCAAAGGGACAACGTATCGCATTATTACGCACTCGTTTAATAATAATTAACATTAGAATAATCTCTTACTAGGCATTATCAACACACATATTTACTTCCTTTTTTATTCATAATACTATAAATTAAATGCTGTAATTAATAGCTAAAGTATAAGTAAATCTTCAATTAAATAAAAAATAAAATACTGTTATGTACAGAAGTATATATTCAAATGCATATCCTCCATATTTTTATTCATAATAATTAGAGATTTAATGTAATTCATAGGTAAATTATAAGTAAAAGTTCAATTTAACCAAAAATAAGGTACGCTTGTGTTAACAGAATTATAAAACGCTTGGGATACTGTTATAGGCTGTTCAAGGTAAAATGAGCACTTTTGAAAGCCCATGCTTAAGATACACTTGTATGCACATTGTGTATTCTTCCGCCAAATGCAAAATTAACATTGCCATAGACCTCGTCACTTTATTCACGCGTCGGTTAAGTGCAACTGTGAAATTATTACAAAAAGAAAATGTTTTACAAATCTAGTCATTTTTACATTGCGATGCATTAAAATAACAGAAAGTGAAAAAAAATAATTCAGTTACCTCGAATGGTTACCTGACCCATTTTTTTTTTATTCGACGATAATATATGGAACTACTTTCCATTCTACGTCACCAACTTTACTGGGCGCGTGTCACTCAGTTCGCACTTTAAAATATACGAAGGTGGGAATAGTGACTCTTTTCTGAGGTTGATTTCCAAAAGTGCTCACTTTGTCGTAAACAGCATTTACAAAGTATATCTAGTTGGCCATACTTGTAATAAAGGGCTAGAGGGGCTTGTGGTTGAGATACATAATGGCGGATGTAGCAAGAGGAAGAGCTAATGGGAGGATTGACGGAAGACTATAGGCTATTCACGGTAAAGTGAGCCCTGTTGAAAGCCCTCTCATTTGGAACAATAGTCAATAAATATGCTTTATTTCATCATTATATGGTAACTTCCGAGTGCGGTGGAATATACTTACTGTATTGTTAATACTTAAGTGGCAATATTTATTTAGAAAGGTGGGTAAAGGATTAAAAATGGCCGAAGAAAAATGTAACTAGTGCCTCAAAAGTGCTCACTTGACCGTGAACAGCATATATCTGGAATAAAGCCGGGTTTTTTTTATTGTGTTAAAAGAACATTACAATTACAAGAAGCTATGTACAACCGGCGGAGCACTTTGTGCATATTTATGATAACCCAATGAGAGCCTGAGAGTAACTGGGCTTGTCCCACTTTGCGTCGGGTCCCGAGGCTTTTGTACATGATGCGAGGTTACGAAAGGACGGCACCGCGAGCTCCTAGGGTCCTCGACCCTGCTCAGCGTCACGGCGGAGAAAGACGCCGCCCGCCAATCAGTAAACGACAGATATTCGCGTCGCATGTTGCAATCCTCCGTGCTTCCTGGTTGGTAAAGGCTGTTCACAATAAAGTGAGCACTTTCGAAAGCCCTGCTTAAGATCTGCTTGTATGCCCGTTGTGTATTTTCCCGCCCTATGTAAAAATTAACATTGCCACGGGCTTCATCACTTTATCCATGCGTCGGTCAGGTGAAACTGTGAAATTATTAGAAAAGTAAATACTTTACAAATCTGCTCGTTTTTACACTTCGATGTATTAAAAGTAACACGAAGCGAAATAAATCATTTAAGTTATCATAAATGGTTACCTAACACTTTATATTCGACGTTAAGATATGGAACTACTTTCCCTCCACGATTACCAACTTTACTCGGCGCCTGTCACTCTGTGCACCCGTCAAAATATATGACGTTAGCAGTAGTGGACTTGTTCTTAGGTTGATTTCAAAAGTGCTCACTTTATCGTGAACAGCCTTTAGTGGTATGTACCCGAGTGATAGCGCGGACTCAGGCGGCGAACGTAATTGAAGGCGTGTTCACGCCAACATAACAATACGCAACATATAGGAAGCAACTAAACGCGTGTTATGTGGGGCGATTTCTTTAAACGTTTGATTCAAAAAGTGCGAAGAAACAGCGCGGATAGATTATAATGCCGCGAAACGGCGTACAAATGAGATGCCCAGTCGCGGGATGTGTTTTTTTTTTTATCTTCAGATATGAGGAGGACGCAGCTTGCCGCAGACATGATGTTATACTCTGTGAGTGGTTAATTCACACTTTCTGAATTAAACCTTTAAAAAAATCACCCCATGTATGACGTGTTTCCTAAATACGTAGTCTTCGAATGAATAGCGCAATGGGGGTGAATGACTAGAGGGATATCTTTGGACAATCGCCATTGGGCTGCAGATGTCTGTCATGGAAAAAGAAAACAGGACTGAGCACGAAGAAAATACTTAAATAAGACAAGCAACCTATGGACGAGAAAATAAATATATGTATACAACTTTATTAAACTTTACTTACATTTCAATATGTAAATTATAACATTTAATTTATAATTAACTAGCAACCCACCCTGGCCTCATTTGGGTGCGATTTACAAATATGGCGTAGTTTAGGTTTAGAGTAAGTAAAATCATACACTAAATGTTCAAGTTAACTAACATAGATAGGATTAATACTGTGTTGAAAAAGTCTTCGTAAGTGGACTTTAAAAAGACAAAAATGCTTACTGTGGGTCATCCTTAAAAGATAAACATGGGCTGTCGCAGACTTTTTTGTAGACCTTTTTTGAGATCTGCAATTCTGTAGCACATTAATTTGGCGTATCTATTATGTTTTAGTCAGCGTAAGCCATGTAAGCGCCCGAAAAGCGGTTTTTTTTTTTCCGGCTTGATTAGAAAACGTCGACATTTATCTACTGTCGTTACATTAAATATTAATGTATTGTATATCTAAACCTTTCTCAATAAATTCTCTAAATGATGGTGAAAACCGCATCAAAATCCATCAAGTAGTTCAGAAGCCTTAGCCGAACACACAGAAACACGCGGCCGGGGAACTGGGGGGGGGGGGGGGGGAAATAGGTGTTATGGGATGCGCACGAATACGGTGCGCTGTCCCTTTGGTGTAAGTTTGCAGACTTAGAGAAAGGTTCTGTTTGAGCAAGGCGGAGGAGGAACGGCCTGAAGAAGAACTTCAGCAGGGCTTCAGAAAAGTTATAACTAACCGTGAATTGACTATAGAGTACATTCAATACGCGGGCGCAGACAGTAGAGAGAGATTCCAAAGCTGTAGAACGTGTGTATCCGGGCCTGCAGGTACGGCAGGATTTACAACGTCGCGTCCGTCCGTTATCCGTCCGTCGATCACGTGCCCAACAGCCAATCAGAGGTGACCATTGATTATATCCGTCCGTCCGTCAAAACCTTGGCAAGCTCAGGGGTTGGCTATGCCGTATACCGTGCAGTGTTAACAAGTGAAGCCAGTTCGTATCGTGGAGTTAGACGGTTGTTTTCCTGCGTAAAGGTTACGTGATCGTTAGTTGCCAAAAACATCGAATCTCTGATCTTTCACATGTATTTTGAAAAGTATCAATATCGACATAAATACTTTTTGAACTTAACGGTAATATATATATATATATAAAGCGTGTACGTGTCTGTCTCAGTTGACGAACTATAAATTTATCCTGTGAATATATAAATTTATGAATTATTTACATTTAAATGGAAGTGTTGTATACGGTGTTTTGGTTGATTTGCTTCCCATTCCCTTTATATTTGCCTTGGAAATATGCCACGAAATAATGTTCTGACGACTATAGGCACTTTTAAAAGCTATGCACCCACAAAGTTTGGTTTTCGCCGCCGACATTTAGCTCTCCAAGCCGTTGCCATGATACACAGAGTCAAATGCCCTGGAAATGTCGAGGACCATAGCAGAGTGTTTGTGGGCGTTAAAACCAGCAGTGATGTGGTATACAGCACATGTACACAAATAAGCCTACGATGACTTTTATTCCGCTCATATTTCTATGTATTGCTACTTACTGTTTATTAGGTTTATTGGAATGTATCGGGCTGGGCTTAGCATTTTTATCCTGGGATTGTGGCAAATTACGTTACACGACTGTGTTTCAAACCTCTTAGGGCAAAGGTACAATGTTGTAATAAATAAATATACGTGCTAACCAAATATTTGAAATCACGCACACACACAGGGCCAGGCTATCGACCACGATGCACATACTCACGTAATTTCACAGATGCAATGATTAACGAAATACACTTAACAGTATATGTATTACTGCCGTGGAAACTCAGATTTATCACAACATCGTAACTTGCCTAAGTAGGTTAAAAACAAAACACAACGTCTACAAACGTGATGTGGTAATTTGAAGTAATCTTACGCAGTAAGAATAATTTACGCTTCGTTTGGCAAAAGGCAACACGCCATGTCATGGCTCGCCACGTCTGCCAACTTCACTTGGTAACTGCCCCGCCATCATATCAAAATATATTAAAATGAGTATTCAAGTATTAAAATCTCTTTTCAGTTGTAAATTACAAATTCAGAAATAATGATTTTGCTGTAATAAGTATGCAATATGCTACAATTGAAAACATGTATAATATCGTCAATTACTAACGAAGTGAAATTTCCCTAGTGTGAAAGAGACGAAGAAAGAAAGAGAGAGAGAGAGAGAGAGAGAGAGAGAGAGAGAGCGACAAGCCTCGCCCAGCAGACTGTTGCTTTCTCGCTCAATAAAACAACACTATACCATTACAGCCTACTCACGATATTTTCCGCTGTTATGTTAAACTGTAAAAATGAGATATGTTGCCATCGGGACTACCTAAATATTTCAATATTTCAATAGCCACCGTTTAATTTACAAATAGTATACTAAAAAACGAGGTAAAATAATATTTTAACAGTGAACTATTTCTTACCGGTCGTTGCCAACACTTCGCTGCACTCGCTGTTGTTAATTCATATTTAAAACAGAAATAAATATTACATGTTATAGAAGACGTTAAAGTAAAGGTTCATTTATTCAATAATACAGTACTCTAAAGTTAACCACCGTATTACATATTTGTGGAATACAGGTTATTGAAAAAACAGGTTGACATGTTATACCTAGAATGTTTTTTCAAAGGTTGATTTTCATAAGTCGCTTCCAATAGGGAATGGACCATAAATTGCCCACATGTGCGATTCCAATGCCATAGAACTAGCCTGGGCTAAGATTAAATGTCATAAGAGAGCTCACAACACGACTGGAGATCTATCACTGCAAGTCTTACAGAGGCTAACAACAGAAGTCGTAGGAGCAGTAACAAAGGAAGACTGGGCGGGATATTGCAGACACGTTGAAGGAATTGAAGAAGAATACTGGAAGAACGACTGCCTCATTGAGTTAGCAGTAGATGGGTTCTTAATCTAACTGGACAGTGACGGCGACGACACAGATGATGAAAGCGAAACAATTTCACACCATGACAGCTGCAGTGAGCAAGACATTTTTAGTTAATGTGATAGGACATCTCTTGCTTAGCTCAGCCGTTGTAAATATTGAAATTAGATCAATTATATATTACTGACTCTACAGTGTCATAAATTTGTTTTGCTTAATCACTTTTGATTTAGTGAGCTAGGAATAGTTTTACTTTTTCCTAAGCTTCCTCAACAACAGTTAATAAACTCTATGTTGATATGTTGAGACATATCCGCAATGTGTGTTATCAGTTCGCAAAATTTCTATACACTTTTATTTGCACTTATATTGTTACATACATAATTTTTCTTGTATATTCTTACTTATACTATTACATAAATCTTTTTTTTTGCCGAAGCAACTGGAATCATGAATGTTACATGGTGTAATTTGACCAGTTAATTGTTTTAATTCTGAAGTCTTGCAAATAAGTAAATTTAAGCTGAACATTTCATTATATTTTCCCATATTTTGACTTTTTGTTTCCCACGCCATGGTTTTGGTATCATTGGTTATTCCCATAGTAACTGTGTATCATAACATTATACGCTCATATCTTGTTCAGTTATAATTGGTTATAACTGAATAATTGTACCTCAGTATATTTAGTTATGCTTGTTTGCCACATCATAATCTTGGGTCGTTAGTGTTAAGTATTATTATCATATCCTAAAAATGTACTATCAAATTGTGTTCAATTGTCAATTTTTTTGTGGTTGTTAAATTATTATGTCACTGCAATTTTTAAATTTTGTGTTTTGGAGCCTAATGATTTCTTTATTTTTATTCATCGTCCTTTGTCTATTCAATCTATGGTGACTAATTCTTAAGATTTCTAGTACAACACCTGTAAATTAGTGTTGTTAACCATTCATGTTACTAAATTATTTTCATTGGTTTGATTTCTGGAATCTGCTTCTTGAAAAAAGTATTATTTCACAAATGTTATGACAGCATGTTGAGGGCCGCGGTCGAGGCAGTGCCAGAGCGTTCGCCTGCCACCACTGCGATCCGGGTTCGGTTCCTCTCTATGTAAACCAGGATTTTTGCATGTGGCAATAGTGGTTATGGGTTATCTCGGAGGTCTCCCGTTTCCCCCAACATTGCGTTCAGGTGCTGCTCCATGTCCGTCTCAATTCATCCACACCACATTGGCTCTGAAGACCCCTAATGCTAAGACTAGTCCAAACATATCGATCAATCAATTAATCATTGCGTGTCATAATAAGAGACCCGCAAAATTCGCGTTAAACTTTAAACATGTGTACGTTTGCAATACGTTTGTCATTGGACCATACTTAATCTGACACGCCCAGGATAATTTTACGCCAGTGAATGAACATTTCACAACTGTGTGCCCCAATCATACGCAGTGCAGTCAGTAGAGCGTGGCTTCACACCTGTGCAACAGCCGCTGGAGAAACAACACCGGCTCCAGTACACACAGTACTGTGAAGTTTAGCCTGGTACAGAATAATAACGCAGTCCAGTCAGAAGAGTGTGGCTTCACACCTGTGCAACAGCCACTAGAGAAACAAACCAGGCTCCAGTATAGACAGTACTGTGAAGTTTAGCCTGGTACAGAATAATAACGCAGTCCAGTCAGAAGAGTGTGGCTTCACACCTGTGCAACAGCCACTGGAGAAACAACACCGGCTCCAGTACACACAGTACTGTGAAGTTTAGCCTGGTACAGAATAATAACGCAGTCCAGTCAGAAGAGTGTGGCTTCACACCTGTGCAACAGCCACTGGAGAAACAACACCGGCTCCAGTACACACAGTACTGTGAAGTTTAGCCTGGTACAGAATAATAACGCAGTCCAGTCAGAAGAGTGTGGCTTCACACCTGTGCAACAGCCGCTGGAGAAACAACACAGGCTCCAGTACAGACAGTACTGTGAAGTTTAGCCTGGTACAGAATAATAACGCAGTCCAGTCAGAAGAGTGTGGCTTCACACCTGTGCAACAGCCACTGGAGAAACAACACCGACTCCAGTACAGACAGTACTGTGAAGTTTAGCCTGGTACAGAATAATAACGCAGTCCAGTCAGAAGAGTGTGGCTTCACACCTGTGCAACAGCCGCTGGAGAAACAACACAGGCTCCAGTACAGACAGTACTGTGAAGTTTAGCCTGGTACAGAATAATAACGCAGTCCAGTCAGAAGAGTGTGGCTTCACACCTGTGCAACAGCCGCTGGAGAAAACAACACAGGCTCCAGTACAGACAGTACTGTGAAGTTTAGCCTGGTACAGAATAATAACGCAGTCCAGTCAGAAGAGTGTGGCTTCACACCTGTGCAACAGCCACTGGAGAAACAACACCGACTCCAGTACAGACAGTACTGTGAAGTTTAGCCTGGTACAGAATAATAACGCAGTCCAGTCAGAAGAGTGTGGCTTCACACCTGTGCAACAGCCACTGGAGAAACAACACCGACTCCAGTACAGACAGTACTGTGAAGTTTAGCCTGGTACAGAATAATAACGCAGTCCAGTCAGAAGAGTGTGGCTTCACACCTGTGCAACAGCCGCTGGAGAAACAACACAGGCTCCAGTACAGACAGTACTGTGAAGTTTAGCCTGGTACAGAATAATAACGCAGTCCAGTCAGAAGAGTGTGGCTTCACACCTGTGCAACAGCCGCTGGAGAAACAACACAGGCTCCAGTACAGACAGTACTGTGAAGTTTAGCCTGGTACAGAATAATAACGCAGTCCAGTCAGAAGAGTGTGGCTTCACACCTGTGCAACAGCCACTGGAGAAACAACACCGACTCCAGTACAGACAGTACTGTGAAGTTTAGCCTGGTACAGAATAATAACGCAGTCCAGTCAGAAGAGTGTGGCTTCACACCTGTGCAACAGCCGCTGGAGAAACAACACAGGCTCCAGTACAGACAGTACTGTGAAGTTTAGCCTGGTACAGAATAATAACGCAGTCCAGTCAGAAGAGTGTGGCTTCACACCTGTGCAACAGCCACTGGAGAAACAACACCGACTCCAGTACAGACAGTACTGTGAAGTTTAGCCTGGTACAGAATAATAACGCAGTCCAGTCAGAAGAGTGTGGCTTCACACCTGTGCAACAGCCGCTGGAGAAACAACACAGGCTCCAGTACAGACAGTACTGTGAAGTTTAGCCTGGTACAGAATAATAACGCGAATTTTGCATGCCTCTATACATAATACTTTATAGTAAGTCAGTTCACATTACCAATTGCTTGTACATATATTTAAGATATAACTACAGTGGTTTTTGTATTTGTGTATTGAAATGTATGCATTTTTGCTGTACTTCAGTGGTAGAAAAGGCAAACATTTAGTTATCTGCGCCAGTAAAAAATAAAGACAAAATTAACAAATTACATGCAGTAAGGTTTTGGAAACTTAAAGATTTTAATTATATGTATACTATTTTTAACTCCGCCTTTTGGGAATATTCTACTAACTCTGGCTAACAAATAAGTTAACTAACTTCGTAACGATATGTCTTATCGATTGTATCATCAACCCCTGCAAACCATATTTTCGCACAATTATCTCGCTTACTGGTTTTTAATCATAATGCGTAGTTTAAATAAAATCATGCAATTACAGTGAAACTACTTTGTTTATGTTAAATTGCTTTTTGTTGGTAGCATTTAATACTAAATAAAATATTTTGCCAAACTGAACAAAAATTAGACTTATTCATATCTAGTACTGACAATGATGTTAATGTTATCCCCCACTCACCTTTGTAATAATTTCGCATTCATGCCAATACTATATTTAAAGACGTGTAGCTGAAAAACTCATTCATTCACGCTTTGCCCGGGACTTATAACCAGAACATCTAGTACCGTACGCTGGCGCTGGTGAACAACAAACTATGCTACAAAACACAAATGTCAGCGATAGACGCGTTGATGTACCTTTCAATCTCTCCTGTTTGAAGTGGCCATTGGAATGTTTGCAGGATGCATAGTACGTCGTTCAACAGTACACTTTGCAGTCGAAGGGAGGAACGCGACAGGCCAATCCTTAGGCCTGCCGAGCGGTTTGGGGGGGGGGGGGGGCTGTGAATTAGGACTAGGAGGTCCAGCGCTCCCAACGTTTGACGCCAACACTACTTAAATTTACAGCACGACCGACACCACGCTCTCGGCATTTAACCCAACTTTTTATAAGTTGCTGATAGGCTACGTTAGTCTCAAAGGCGGGAACAAGAGGGAAATTTGTAATACATAATGGTGACAAATTGCTATCGCCAATGCAGACAAAGGTAAAATTATTATCTTTAAGTTAGATACAGTCATTTTCAATTTATTTCAATTCTAAGCTGCTTAGTTACCATTGTAGGAAAAGCTTGCAAAACAATTTAATTCTGCAATGTTGTACATTCTGTGCGTCGTGCGTGCCGCACGAAACGACGAAGTATTAGAAATCATTATCCAAAACTGATGGTCGGACGACAGAATCGGTCGGGCTTACGAAGATCTATCTTGTATTTCATTGACCGTTGGTCTTCGTGTGGTGCGCGTGGGGGCTATGTGAGTCCCGCTTAAGCTCCAAAAGAGAGTAATTAGTTCTGGTCATAGATTGGTGGGCAGAGTTTCAGTTGTGTCCACGTGTCTGCACTGCTGTCTGTCGCCATCAGACGGAGTATACAGCTGGGTGGCGCACCTCCACTAAGCGTCGGAGATGCCCTGGCCAAAATAGTTGCATCTCCTTCCATTTCTCAAACTCATGACCTACCTACCCCGACCCGAGATGTAAACAGCGAGTTGGAACCTTCCAAAGACAAGAGCCATCGTCAGATATTTGGTTTGGTTGTAAATCGCTGGGCTGGGAGACGGACGGACGCGCTATTGTAAATCTTGCTTAAGTCTGATTGCTGCGATAGACGTACGCAGGACTATGTTCATTGGCACAATGACAGGTGTCGAGATAACGCCTGCAGAGAGCCGCTAGCTCACTTTGCTCTCACGTGTGACAGGTTGCCTATGTCAGCAGGCGCTGTGCCGCACATTTTCGACGTCTGCGTTCCCAGGCAGGAGTTCTTGAATAACTAATTTTTAATTTTCGTGCCGCTCCATCAGCCATGTGTTTTTAAACATTCTCTTCACTGTTCTATATCTAATTGCATTAGTATCCATTCCACTTTAGATTTTTCTTACAAATCTTCATAGTGCAAACGTATGACCAGACATAAAAAAATCAAAGCTAGGCATGACATAGATGACTACTTAGCTAATTTCTTAAACATTTGTATGGTTTAAATCATACCTGTATTTTTTCATGTGGGAGTAATATAACTGAATAATTAGGTTATATTTATTTACGATTAAAGATATGAAACTAATGTAAGAAAATTAATTGCATTAAAAAATAACTGTTATGATGTTCCCTATAACTTGACTAGCTTGGTTTTTAAATATTGACTCCGAAAATTAAATTATGGTGGAAAATACGTAAACCTAAAATGTCAAGGATGCTTACCCCTTAAAAATTTATCATGTATAGACTGCACACGGTAAATCAAGCACTTATTGAAGCCCTACGTAAGATGCAATATTTTCTCATTTTGTATTCTTGTGCCGTAGTGAAAATTTTGCGTTACCAAAAAAAAAATTACAAAATGATTAGTGTTGTCTGAGAGAGGAGAATAGGCGCAATGTCTAATGGATGAGAAATAAAGTTTCGTAAACGCAGTTTCCCACGTGTGGAAATCCAAGTGATTTCGCCGGGAATCGATCCTGATTTGCAGTGGTGGGAGGCAAGTAGTCTCAATACTACACGACCTTAGATGTCATACACAAGGAGAAAAAATATATAATTTGGGCATTGACGATCCTCATAACGGCGCTGATCTCTTTACTCAGCAGAAGTAAGAATAAACGAGTGTAGCTGAATTGTTCCTTTTAAAAAATAGAAGTCTACTTTACACTTGTCATAAACTAAAGACTGACGTGCTATAATGAAGATTAAGCCTGTTTAGCTCTCTGTAGCAGTGATGCACTGTTAATTCAATAAACCGAAACAATATTTATGTTGCAACATTTTAAAATGACATTGTGAGATCAAGAATATCAAGTTATATATGGCACTGTTCCTCTTCTTCAACAGCATGCAGTGGCGGGGAGGTCCTGCTGGAGGATGATAGGCCCATTCTTCCAGGACTTCACATCAGAGCAGCTTCGCTGCCCACCATAGTCCGCCTCATGGTCACTGCTTTCGGTGAGTGTCAGCACGTCACTCTCATCAGCTGTACGTACGTCACGTGTGGGACACACACTGTGATATTCAATTAAATAAATGTAATTTGGGGGGTGCCCAACAGTAAACCCCCCACAGATTGATGGCTTTTGAGCCGTGGAGCCATGGGTGAACATCGTCTATTTGCCTAGGTCTTGCCTCAAAATACATTTACTACTTTTTGTGCAGTAATGAAATATTTTGTATCTGTTTTAAAGATAGCCTACAGTCTGGTACATGTGCCTACTTACATTCACAAAAAATTCAGGATATAGACACATATTCATTCTACACTAACATTGGTATACTTTTGTTTGTGGAAAAAAAAAAACTTATTACTAACCCAAAAGTGTAACTTTGTATCATTCTATTACTTCAAAAGGCACGTGGTGATATTTTGCACATAAGGAAAAAAAAAAGCCTTTAAGAGCCTGTTTTCCCATAAAAACTTGTATCCAATAATTCTTCAGGTATATATGTATTTCGTTCTAGATCAATACCTAATACTGTAACTTTTTCTTAATAAACTATGCTTTATCAGTAAGATATATGACATGTTAACTGACCTATGAGCATATATAGGCCTATCTGTGTTTACAAATCTTTGCAGACTGCCTACATGGGTGTTGCAGGTATAAAATATTCCTTAGCTTTTTCTTCTTTAACAAATTTCGAGCCTTTAAAGGAAAACTATTTTTTATAAGCATAGGTGCCTACAATTTAGTGAAACATTTACATGTGTACATGGATGGATGACGTTGCACAGTACTAAGCTTTATTCATTATTCACTGGGTATTCACAATCTTTTCACGAAGTTTTAGTTTAATCAATAGTGTCAAATTCTTGTAACATTTGAACAGGTTTCTCAGCTATAGGCGGTTCAAGATAAAATGAGCATTTTAAAAAGCCCTGTTTAAAATCTGCTTGTATGTACGTTGTGCCTATTTCTCCGCTTTATGTAAAATTAACTTTGCCATGTGCCTCATCACTTTATTCATGCATCAGTCAAATGAAACTGTGGAATTACTAAGAAAGGAAATACTTTACAAATCTGCTCATTTTTACACCTCGATGCATAAGAAATTTAAAAATATATAAAAAACGAAAGAAATACTTTTATTAAGTTATCACAAATGGTTGCCTAACATTTTTTATTCAACATTAAGATATGAAACTACTTTCCATCCATCGTTACCAACTTTACTGGGCGAATGTCACTCAGTGCGTCCGTTGATATATATACATGCAGGGGCAGTGATATTTTTCTAAGGTTCATTTCTTAAGTGCTCACTTTATCGTAAACAATCTTTAAGCTCTTTACGCAGTTGGAAAATGCAGTGAACACGGTGTACTGAATGTCCTGTATGACTGTTTTCCTCCGGCAGAATGTGACGGTGAGCTGTCACAGGAGACCAGCACCATGGTGGACGTTGTGTTCAGGATGCACAGGTGGTTCACAACCTCCACGGAGCTGGCGAGTCATCTCATGTCCCTGCCCAAGTACGCGGCTGGAGTCAGCCCATGCCCCACACCAAACTGCGATCACTCGACAGATACCAGTACCACGTGTCCAACTGCACAGTTTCAGAGGAAAGTCTGCCAAGCCTTCAGGTAAACATCTTCCCAGTTCTGTTCCACCAACTGTCGCTGAGGAAACTCCAAAACAGTACAAATGTAAAACTTACAAGCCAAATGCATTTTTGTCAACTGCAGAGCAACACTGAATGTTTGTGTTGAATTTTTAATGGATGTTGTTATCTAGTGGGATTTCGATCTGAAATATTTAAATGCGTTGATTTCAAGTGTCTCAGAGAATTGGGCACAAAGACATGGTTACAAATATTTTGCAGATGGATGAAAATTACAACGCAATTAGTGATTTTGTCACACTGGGCCTCTCTTTTAACAACTTCCCCATACCCTCTCCCTATTCTCATTTATATTTGCAGTTATTATTCTTGTAATTTAATAAGAGAACCAACATTTCCACACGGCATGGGGTTTACTTACATTTTACTATTCTTTCACGGACTAACCTATAAACAGATTATTGACCCCACTGCCATTCCAAACAGAGGTTCAAACATACGCACATAAAATTGATTAAGTACAATAACTTACGTCACAATTTTTGCTGCTCTCTTAAAGCATTGTGCTGAACTGTGCGCTTCTTGCATAAAATAAAAAATAAAAAAATTATAAATAAATAAATATGTGTTAAAATATTTACTTTTAACCTTCATATTTTGAATGTACTCTGAAGAGAAACCATTAAACTCACACTTTAAACGTGGCTACCAGTCATGTCATTCTGTACTGCTTCTTTCCACAATTTACAAATTCAAACGTCCGTGAACTATCAGACTTACATTCTACACACCCATTAATGCAACCCTATGCAGCCTATGATGTTTATGAAATTCCATTAAATAAATAATTAAATGAAAGGTGTAGACTAGAACAAAACAAGTAATTCAGCACCCTTACATTGATAAAACTAAAGTGGTCTCCTATTCCATTTTTATTAAGTGCATCACACCAGCCTTCTTCCCCCCTCTTACAATAAGTATGGTCCATTTTGGCAATCACTTTTCTCAACCCTCAAGTGGCAGTCCATTAGGTCTACATTTTGGATCAACCATGTATGATAGATGTTTTGTAATGACTGCATAAATCTTGTACAAAAATTTCTGGAGCAGACTCAAATAGGTATAAATTCTTTATAGGATGATACAGTAAATACTACATGTTGTGGATCACGAAAATCTTAGTCATTACAGAAACATAAAACCAATACTTGATAGATTCAGGCAGCCCTTAATGAGGTCTTGAGAGCCAAAGAGGGTGAAGCGAGATGGATATGGAGCAGTGCCACAATGCAAGGGCAGAGGAAAAGGAAGATCCTTGAAAAAACTTGCCTGTCAACAGCATTGTCCAGCATGATTCCCACATGCAAAAATTCAGCCGGGAATCGAGCCGAGTTCGCCTTGGTGGGAGGTACGTGCTATAGCAGCTAAATAAAACAAGACTTTTCCCATGTAGGTCCTGATACTTCAATCATTTTACTGATACTGAGAACATTTATAGCTTCAGATATCTATTATTTTAAAACATGCATAGTGTAATGCAATAATGTGAATGTGTCTGTAGGTATTGGATCTTACACTTCCCAATCCACTTCAATCTGGACTCAGCTCTAACGAATGCCCTTAGAGACTTCCAGTCGACACTGACTCCAAAAGAAGCTGAGTTGTTTGATCTGTCACAAGTGCCGTCCTACGACTGGATGCGAAATGTATCCATCCGCAGCAATAATACTAGCAGCAACGAATCGCAACAGCTACCGCAGCTGGACCTGAAAGAACCGTCTAAGGTGTCGCTGGTTCTTAACCAGGTTGAACCCATGCAGCTGGCAGAGCACATAACATACTTGGAACATAAGATCATTAGGAGGATAACGGTAATTTACAAGTGAAACTACATCTGTTATAGAAATTAAGTTTGCATCACAGCCAACATACTAACATAATTACAGCAATACTGTATGTACTCCAAATTTTGTGGGAATAGGTTGAAAAGTTCTTGTTCTTGAAATACAAAGTATAAGCTTAATGGTTCATGTGACACTCGATTCCTGGATGGTGGGTAGATACACTATTAACGGGTTAGTTTAATTCTCATATTAGACATTGCTAGCAAACCATGTTTGGCTCCAATAGGAGCAATAGTTCTTGAGATACCTATGGCATATCACCTAAACGTTCAAAAGGCCACAATTTTAAAATCAGCATTGATGTGGTTGAAAACAGGCGTGTGTTAGAAGTCTGATCAATTTGGAGCAACAGTTCAAAAGATTTGAGGGGAACGCATATACACAGGCATACAGAGCAAGTACTCATACATGCCATTATTTTTCTCAGAATAATTGTTGCTGTTATACATTCTTTAGATCATCTTCTTGACATCCTGTGTAACAAAAATTTTCATCCTAATCATTATGCAGTTGTGTCAATAGTTACTGTTACTAGTATATGGGGCAGATTAATTTTCTCTCTTTCCCTATCTCTATCTCTCTAGCTTTCTTTGTCTTTATCTCTTTATAAATCTCTATCTGTATATTCACTCAAACTAGGTTACAATTTTTTTTTGCAAATGCCAACTTTGGCTTTAGTAACCTTTCTTTCAAACTAGCAAGCTTCAGTCCATAGGCCAATCAAAACAGTTTTCTCTTGCCTAATGTAAACAATGACAATAGGTCAAACAGAAAGTAAACCGTGTTAAGTCTATTTATCATCAGTGCAAAAAATGAGTAGCATCTCATGCTGATGTAATCCTGACACCACAGTTCCAGGACTTCAAGAAGTACACAGAGTCCGGCTCTCTGAGAGACACGCCGAAGCTGGAACGCTCAGTGGCCCTGTTCAACGGTCTCACCCAGTGGATCCAGTGCATGGTCCTCAGTCGCACAACACCGCAGGAGCGAGCAGATGTCATCACCAAGTTTGTCAACGTAGCACAGGTAATTCCTCTCATATTCGTAAGAACTGATTAAATGACCACCACGATAGTGGTACTACGAGAGTCAAGGCTGTCTCTCATTCAATACCATGTCACTGACAGAAACACAGCCAATATAATATGTACTTTGGCACCGGGTTGCAGAAGCTACTCGATCTACAGAACTTCAACTCGCTGATGGCGGTGGTGGGGAGTGTCAGCCACAGCGTGCTCATGCGCCTCTCCAAGACTATGGCTTGCATCTCTCCTGACACAAAGAAGATGCTCGCTGAGTTGACAGAGCTGCTCACGTCAAACAACAATTTTGGAAACTACAGGCGGTCACTCAACGACTGTGTCGGCTTCAAGATACCCATTTTGTAAGTACTTGGCGTTAAAGATAAAGTAACAGCCACATTTTGTCTGCATTTGAGGTAGGGTCAACACCAGTGAGATGACAGACCGCCAATACTTTACGGGAGTGACATGCTGTTCCAGGTCAGCTTGAAGGATGGCTGAGGTGAAATGAAGTGAGTGGAGATAGACAAGTGATAGACTGCAGTAAATGGGAATATCCCGAGAATCCTGGCTATTAACAGTATCTACATTTTTCTGCAAGCAAAAACATCCGAACTTGGATCCGCGAGAAATCAAAGCTGAATTGCAATGGTGAAATTTGGTATGCTAATAACACTGCCACTGCGGCCCTGATGACTAAATAACTACATAGTACTACTATTTGTGGCATCCGAGATCAACTTATAAATCTACCTATACATGAGGTAACTCCAATATTCTGGTTATGTACCACTAGATTTACTGAAGGTGAAAACCAATCGGGCAACTTCTGTATGATTACATGTAACAGAGCACACCATTAATGAGAAGGTTTTCTTCAATTCAGAAAATGTATTTAAAGTAATAAAGGTAAGTATTAATAATGCAAGTGGCCATACATTTTTTCTACAGAAAGGTTGCCAATTTTAAAGTTTCTAATAAAAAAAACTGGCAGTTACATTGCATTTTATATTGCTGTGTTACTGTATCACACCTGACGCCGTCGGGTGAGATACGAGACGAATGATGACACAAATACTTACTGGTAATTTGGGCATCAGCGGTGCTTCCCAAACACTGCACTATTGAGACTCAGGGTTCTCAGGGATGCTGTGGGTTCTGTGTGTCTGTCTCACCCATGCGTACTTACAAGCATGTAGGTAATACTAAACTTTTTACTAAACATCACTGGAAATAAACACTTAATAAAATATATGTGTCTAGGACACTGAAAGAAAGAATTATGTTCACAGTAGACTTGTTTTTATTGTTATTATGCACACATGTCAACATGCCAATGAAATTATGATACTCTCGGTCATGAGTAACCAATTCCACTTGGGTACTCCCCAGCCAGCAATTACTCTAGCGCATGCCTAGATGGATGATCTCACAGAGGTGCGTGAAAGCACAGCTTTCACAAGGGAAGAGGGCCGACAGCCGCTAGGGTGGACTGACGGTTTTTCCCTGAAGACAGGACACTGTGAATTTCAAATGAATCCCTTAATACATATTAACACGTGTGATTACTCAGCATCACTAACGCAAACTCATCGGGGCTCGCCTTCCAGCACGTGGGTAGTGCGGTGACGGCCTATACACAGAGCCGGCTAGGTTGGGAATAATTGCACCATACACAAATAAAAAAATTACATAAACCCTCAAAAGATACATGAAACAAGATGGGACACGAGATGAATATTCACAATAAACACACACGTGTGCAAACAAGCTTAGATGGCGCGGATGCCGCTGGATGAAGTTTGTAGCGGACCACGTGGTGCAGGTGAAATTGCAATATTTCTGCATGGAAGCTGCAAATTAAATTCAGACAAAAGATTATTCTTGATGAGGAAATTATTCTCTTTATGATTGCAGTGGTTACAGGCTTGTAATATGCCTGATGGCGGTAAAATCAAACATTAATGTGACTGCGTGGTAAAGTACAAAGAGCATCAATTTACGTGAAAAATACATTGAACCCTGAATCAAATTTACATAGAACCCTGAAATAAATATTGCACATACGATGTTACATAAATAAGCTTTTAAAATGCAACGATGGCGTATACAAAGACTTGGCGTTGGTCGGCCATGTGGTAATACGTGATGTTGCCATAAAATATTCAAACATAAAAATTACCATCAAATGCATACATAAAACAAAGCCCTTGAAATTGCGTGTAGTAATAATGCAGAAGTTTCAATGAAACGCCATAAAACATAGGTGGATGGCGTCTGATTAAGTTGTACTGGTCGCGTGACCTCTCTGACATATTTCTCCGCCTTCTCCTCGATTAAGTTACAAATGCCGCAAGGGCACAATAAATTAATAAAGTGGTAGCATAATGCTGGGGAAAAAGTCTGGCAAAAACATACGCAAGGAAAGGTTAACTGGTGAACTAAATCGACTATAGAAACCTAAATCAGTGAACAAAAGTTGTAGTGCGTACGTGACAGTGTCTTACCTCGCCAGCTCTCCTAGACAGACTGTCCATATACAAGCGTTGCATGGACCTACCATGGCTGTCTACGGGGTTCACATAAGCGGAAGTGCTATGCACGCAGAGTAAAATATTTTATTATTGAAAATAAAATGGCACAAATTTAATTAAGTATTGTTTTACATTTCTATAATTTTCTTACGAATTTCAATAATACTTTAGTGTCTCTTTATGACGGCGTTCATGCCGGAATATCAAGTGTTCTTAATCTCGGTGCCGCTGGCACTTTGAATTTTATAACCAAACAGTTTAAAAATAGTAACATACACTTGAACACATTTGAAGACATATTAAACTCTGCAAGTACAATAAAAACACATTCTACACTGAAAAATAATGTTTATATGAAAGTTCAAAATTATTGGCCTCTTTGCGCACGTGCAAGACATGTGACACGTGCGTGGTGAGCGCCGCTGGCTGTTAGCCGGCATCACACCAAACACAATTATTGTACAAGATTTATATTTTATTAATTTCTTTACTTATTTATTTATTCATTTACGTGTGAGAACTGCTGATATTAGAGTTAATATTTCTTTAATCATATTTCAGAGGTATTCACTTGAAGGACATCATCTCTCTGCATGTTGCTCTGCCAGACAAGCTTGATGGAGATATGATCAACCTGCGCAAGATGGCCCAACTGTCCTTGATGTTCAAGGAGTTGGAAGACCTACAGAATTCTGCACCGCCCATTGATGTCAACATGGATCTTGTCAACACACTTCGGGTGAGCTTTATGTAGTTTACTTGCACAAGGCTCAGTCTCCTCAACAGTGATGTTTTCATTCCCTATATAATTTCAGTTTATAAACGTTGAGTGCTTTTCCAGCAGACTGAAATGTTAAATCTGAATGTCACATTACTGTACCCTTATCTTAATGGAATTGTGCTATACCATACACCTGTATTTGAATTCACAGATGAGAAAGATGTAAGATTATTGATGATAATCATGCAGAAATGACTTGTTCACTTCTACACACAATGTGCAAAATTGGTTGATAAAATCTGAAAAAAAAAAAAATTACAACACATTTACAAAATACGCTATTTCACATAACAGGTACATAAACCAAAACAGCAGAATTTTCAATATTAATGACAAGTTATGTTTCTATGCCTTACATTTTACATCAAAAATATATTTCCATAATCTAGATCTGCTAAGACATATCTGAGTTTTCCAGCACTGCTTGTTATTTGACATGAAAAACCAAACTCACTCTTAGAAATCACAAATGCAAAACAAGACACAAGCCATTTGTTGTAGCTGCCAATACGGTACTTTATTGTACCCATGAATTATGGAAGGTACACTATATAAATGGCAGAAGAGTCTGATCTAGAAGAAAATGATTTCTTAAGGGAAAATGTTATTTTTTCCCCTTGTATAGTTCTTCTTTTAGTAAATATTTTATGAATACTTATTTGGTAAAAGTGCAGAGATTATTGTTTGTATTTTTGTACAGAGTACCTATATGTTTGTTGTATCACTAACGTAGAAGTGACATATTTATAAAAGGGAAAAATTTCACAATAATTTACAGTCGGAATTAAATATTTAAAAAAATAAATAATTAAGTTAGTAAAATAAGAGATTAAATTGTAATACTATTATAATAATGTTTGTAGTGTTCACTGGATCTTTCATACACAGAGGATGAAATTTATGAACTGTCCTTAGCCAGAGAGCCACGCAACAATTCATCGGTGAGTTACAATATTTTTTGTATGTAATATACCAACTGCATTCTAAAAATACTGTATCTGCAATGGCAGTGATGAAATTTTTTAAGTGACGCAATTTGCTTTTTACTCTCAAGCAATGAAGGTCTGAACAAATTCTGACCAATAAGTACGTCAAAAATAGTATGGTTATTTTCACAGAGGCTTTACTTTACCATTATTCTGAAAATCTTACACATGATTGCCTTAAATTTTTTATTAAAGACACGCTATTTAAAATATATTTGTATTTCTTTTTTTGCTTTACATTATTCTCAACAGAAGTGTGACAACAAACACTCATGTCTTTAATCTGGAACCTGATAATGAAGTCACCACAAATTAAAAACCTGTATTGGACTCGACAGTGAAAGCTATAGTTATCTTTTTAGTAATATACATTATTTTAAATAAAAAACACTTCATTTCATTAACACAGCCAGTAGTTTTGAAAAAAAATATAATGTCAACATATAAGTCTATAAATATCAGCCCCTACCAGACAATGTGTGTCACGACAGTTTCACACATCACAATAAAATCCAAACTGATACTTATATAACTGAACTCAAAAAAATTATATACTTCTAATTCATGTTGTACTGTACAGTTATAAAGCATAAAGAGGACAGTTGTTACAGAATCACAATGTTTTCAAGACAAGATATTTGTTGCCAAGCAGATTCAGTTAATTCCTGATAAAGATAACAATTATTTCAAAACTATATCGGTACACATATGAACCATTACCATATGTACATTTTAAGACGCTGAAGAAGAAATATCAGTAAATACGTAATGAACCCAACTGTTGACAGCCACAATGTTCACCGACGCAGTCCATTCTGTTTGCCGAGTGGGCATCAAGTCCGTGTCCCCCTCCAGACCCGCAGACCATCGAGAAGCACGTCAATGCGATGGTGGGAGCAGTCTTCAAACACTACGACAACGACCGCGATGGCTACATCTCCCACGATGAGTTCGAATCAGTGGCTACCAACTTCCCCTTCATAGCCTCCTTCTGTGTGCTGGATGCCGATCAGTGAGTAGCTTCAGGCAGTCTCGTAGTCTCAATACTTCTTCACGGTCTCACAGACGCCATAAAAAGAAAGAATGATGATTGAAAATTATGATTTGTGGTTCCTGTTTGTTTATGTTGCCAGGATGCCAAATAATTGTCTTTTAAAAAGATGACATGATGAATGCTTTAACAATCTACCTAACGTTCACATATGTGGTCTACTCTATTAGTAATCATGTCCGTACTGCCTATCAGATACGGCAGAAATTTTTAATTGGATGGTAATGCATATAACAATTGAAAAGTTTTAACTCTACATGTTCACACACTATTATGTTTTCGGTTATGAAATTTTGTAGTGCACAGGATCATTGTATTCATAGATGTGTTTCAATTTGTAAGTTTATGTGAACAGCATATTATTTCCACACCATGAGCTGCTTAAATCCTTGCAGAGACACTCATGTTACAAAGAGCTAGTTATTCATTTTGTTCATTAGTAATAATGCACACACCACTTCTAGACGATATTGCAAACAATTAAAAAGGCGACAGTAAATGGCACTTACTAAAATTATATCTGACAGTATAACATTATTTTCATACCTTTGTGTTAGTCTAGGCATGTTCAGTTATGCTGTTAATTCCAATTTGCAACAGTCCATACCGACGTTTGGTTTTACTAATGTTTTTCAGTGATGGAATGATCAGTCAAGAGGAAATGAAAAAATACTTCATCCATGCCAACTGCCACGCACTGAAGAACGGCTTCAAACATGATTTCCATGAAACTACATATTTCAAGCCTACATTCTGTGCTCACTGTGCAGGACTGGTAAGAAATTATTTTACCAAAAAAAAAAAAAAAAAAAAAAAAAAAGTAGTGTGTATGCATAAAAGTTGTATAACTTAATTCTGGTACTGTATATGTACTTGAATGAAAGAGAACCTAGGAAACAAGAATAACTACAACTGTATACATACTGACAGCTGTGCATGCCTAGTGCTGATTCGGTACTGTTAACTGCTCTTTTGTACTATATTTCTAGTTACCTTGTTGTGTTAACAGTTTCGGCAACATCTTATACATGTGACAAAAAAGGTTATTATGTATGATTCGGACGTTAAAAATTTTGATATATAATTTTTTTTTTTACTTTTTCCCTTAAGGAATGCCTAGCATCTAGGCAGTGTTGAAAACAGAAATTTGAAATGCATAAATGTAGACATTGCAGGAAATACTTGCAATGGTGCGACCAAAATTGGAGTGGTGTTTCACAATCAATGATTGTAAACCTATGTAAATTTGGTTGGTCGAATCGTCCCCCTTCATTGCATAAGTAGGGGGTAGTCATCGCCTTTTTGCAGGGAACTTTGGAACACTAGGCAGTAAAGAAAAAGTCAAGGCACACTATGACTCAACATGGCACAATGAAGACAAAAGTTTTTATTTTTCGAAATTGCCCCGGGAAACCATTTTCGAGAAAATGCCACTCAAAATTGCGAAGCGGCGGTGTAGTCCTGCAGGGGTAGCAAAACATTTGCCACCTGTGCCACGCATGTGGCGGAGGTAACAGATGAGGATGTAATCAGTGCTCACATGGACGTGGCCTTGACTGCTGGCAACTCAGTATGTGCTGCAACTGGTTATGGAAGCATGGAACGTTTTATGCCAAAATGCACCTTATGTACAGAGCAGCCAACTCAAATGCAAGGCAAGCAGTGGAGTTGTAACAGCTGTGCCACCCAGCCTGACGTCAACACTCCCATGCAACATTTGTACTGTTACACCAGAGATGCTGAGGAGGCGGAATGCTGGAGCACCACATACAAAGGCGAACAGCAGCATTTGACGAGGATGTGCTTTGTTGCACGCTACAGGAACCGTCTGTTAGCTCATGGACTGTGAGCCGCGGTGTAGGTGTGGGCCATTCAACGATCCGGCGAGTTCTGAACGAGAACCGCATGCACCTCTACTACAGAAGCAAGGTGCAAGTTCTTGGTGAATGTGATTACGTGCCACGTGTTACATTCTGCGAATGGTTCTTCCAAGAAAATAATGTGCATCCAAACTTCACATTTACTGTGCTCTTCACAGATGAGGCCCATTTCACCAGGGATGGAATATTCAACAGGAGGAACAGCCACTCTAATCCCCACCACATGCACCCCATGGACAACCAATTGTGCTACGTCAACATGTGGGCCAGCATTGTCAATAATCACTTCCTGGGGCCTTATTTGCTATCCAACTGCCCCAATGGAGCCTACTATCTGACATTCATGCAGGAGGTATTGCCGGAGTTGTTAGAAGAAGAACCTATTGCCATTCGCCACACCATGTGGTTTCAGCACGATGGGGCACCACCACATTTTCCTGCTGCTGTACGCCGCCATCTTGATGTCAAATTTTCCAGGCTGTTGGATTGGTAGAGGAGGGCCCGGGATCATCCATTGGCCAGCCTGATCTCCAGATCCGACTTCGCTGGATTACTTTTTATGGGGTCATATCAACTCCCTGGTCTAAGAGGTGCCTGTGGCTAGTGAGGAAGATATTGTCGCACAAGTGATAGCCGCATTTGATTCTGTACATGCCATGCCAGACATTTATGCATTGGTCCAGGCCAACCTGATCTGCAGTTGCCATTTTTCTATTGAAGTTGGTGGATAGCAATTTGAACAGTTGTTGTAAATGCTGCCATAAATAACTTAGTACTATGTATACATGTGTCATGCAGTACTCCTATATGCATCCCCCATTCCTTATTCCCTATGCTTGTCCTCGTTTACATTAACCATGTTACATATGGATGTACATCCACATAACGTGGCACGGGTTGCAGATGTGTTGCCTACCCCTCAGGGCTACACATGTTTAAGTGGCATTTTCTGGAAAACAGTGGTTGACAGGAGCGAGTTCAGAAAGAGGACCTTTTGTCTTCACTGTGCCATGGTGGGTCATTACGTGCCTTGACTTTTTCTTTACCGTCTATTGTTTCAAAGTTTCCTGCAAAAAGAGGGTAACTAGCCATACTTACGCAATGAAGGGGGACAATTTGACCAACCAAATTTACACAGATTTACAATCCCCGAGTCGTGAAACACCATTCCAATTTTGATTGCTCCATCTCAAGTACTTCCTGCAATATTTACATTTATGAATTTCAAAATTATATTTTCAACACTGCATACCTCCCTTAATATTCACCACATGACAGTGTTGTCAATACATACCCTATTTTATTTCCCACAAGGAATCACCTCCTGGAGTTTGGCACATGAATTTTGGTCCACATTATATATATATATATCCATTAGCAATTATGAGCCAGTCAAGTCATTTATGGTCCCATAAAGTTTACGTGAGATGACAAAATGGATACACTTGTACTCAATACATATCAACAACTGATTGCCAAACACAAAATAGTTAGTAGTTCACATTTTCCGAACTTTGCTATGGGTGATAATATAAAGATGTGAAGCAATATCAATATCAAAATTGGAGTGATTAAATTAACAAAAATTTTTACAAAGAAGCAACATAAAAACTTAAAAAAATTTACTAAGTAAAATTTTTTTTTAGAAGATTAGTTACATTAAATTTGTATTGTTTACAGCTGTGGGGACTTATCCGGCAAGGTTACAAGTGCCGGGATTGTGGAATCAATGCTCACAAACACTGCAAAGATCTGGTGGTCATGGAATGCAGAATTAGAAACAACCCTCCAGGTAATTTAATTCTATCTGTAATGGTAAGGTAGGCAATACGAGGGGTGGTTTGAAATATCTGCAAACTGATTATACCCATTTATTTAGAAGATGAGTACATAGTATGAATGCTGTGATGATATTTGTACTGATATTATGGTTAGCCAGTGAAGTTGGTATGGAAGCCAATTTTGCACGAGATTTATGTTTAACGAACACAGGGGGACACAGTCATAACTGACTTGGAATATTTTGGGTACTGATATTGGACAATAAATTGAGTTATGCTGATGTACGGCATGTAACTTCAGGAGTCCGGCCTCCTCGCCATAGGAGCAGATGGACACTGAGAATATGGCATATGAAACAAAACAGCCACACTCTGTAAGATAACGACAGTTCACCTTCAAATGTAGCTGCAGAGTATTGGTAAACCCCTAACAACAAAAAAGTGTGCAAATGAACAAGACATTTTCAATGGAACAGTGGCCAGCATAGTTGCATTGTAGGCAAGGTTGTCTGTGTTTAACCTGATGAAATCCCAATCCTCTCAGCTCAGTTCAACACTGACCTTTCTCAACAAACCTGCTCATATGTAGTCCTCCAAAGAATATTTTCGGACCTTGCCAGCATGCTCATTCATATTCGAGGCTGCCGATCATCCCACCAGAAATTAAATTACGCTGAAAGTTAAAAGTTTAATGTCTATTCAAAATGTATAACTTACATACAAGTTTAAAAGAAACAGAGGTAAAATGTGTGTAGCCTATGTAAGTTTTAAATACAATGTACGTGTGTGTGTTATAGAAATTTATCAGAAAAAATATTTAAGGCAATGATTAACCCCCAAAGTTGTATGAGGCTGTGATTAAAAACCAATTAATTAATAAAACTAGTACTTAATATTGCTATGCGAAGAAATAAAGGAGTTCAAATTTTGTGCATTAATAATGATTGCAAAGTTATTAACCATATAATTCCATAAATAGTTACTTTTAAAAGCCTACTTTATGAATGGAAGCTAGTCTTACGAGATCATATACAAATGCAGGCATGTGTGCATTTCTACACCCCTCCTCTCCCTTCTCCCCTCATCACTGACAAGAAGTTTGCAGACTTGTATATGTTACACATATAAATTGATATGAATTCAACTTGTTAACATACTATAGACAAGCGTAATTTATAAATAAAATGAAGAAAGAATTAAAAAAAAAAATTTTTTTCAATAACAAATCATGAACATGATAAGCAACTTTACATGATTAATGTAACAGGAGAAGGCAGTAGTCACGCTGCCACATCCCGGAGAAGGTTCAAGCGCAAAAAGAAGTCAAGCGTGTCAGAGTCGGAGTCTTCACCACCAAGCCCCAAGTACTCAATGTCGGGTGGGGAGTTGGACGGCGGGCAGCAGGGTACGTCCGGGACAGAGCACTCAGATGTCAGCGTGGGCGGCTCCCTGCCACCGAGCCCGAAGCCGGCTGTGATGTGGTCAACGCCGCGCAGGAAGATTAGCGACTCCCTGCTGGTGCCATCGCACAACCGCATGTCCAGTCGCCTGCGTGCGCAACACAGCTGCCCCGAGTACTGCAGCCACCACAGGATGGCAGAGGGCATGGGGCATGCTCACCCGCACTTGCAACACTCGCTGCCAGCCGTGTACCACCCCCCTCTGGCTCACCAGTCTGCCGTGACCAGTGGACCGGTCCAGCATGGTTGCAGCTGCCATGCCGAGGTGGACGCTCTTAGCCAGAAGCTGGTTGCAGCCGAGGAGGTATCACATACACAATTCTGACATTCATCTAGTATGGCTAGTTTACAATTAACTGAGCAGTTTTGAAAGCCCAGCTATGTTCAGCCCACTGCTTATCTATCTTGTACAACATGTGAAAACTGATAATGCTGTATACCTTAAAATTAAAACAAAAATCCATAGGTGATTCTTGCCTGAAGAAGGGTCACAGGTGGATGAAAGGCAACTGCATGAAAGGCCTGCTGCCCTAGATGAGGAACAGAACTATTGCTCTTATGAGCCAGAAGAATGGTCAAGGTGAAACGAGATGGGGATGGAGATGAGAAGAATGAAGACAGGAGAAAATGGGAGAACCCCGAGAAACCCTTACACCATGATTGCTACACTCCCCATATGAGAGACCCCCGCTCCACCAGTCCAAAAATGTCCCACTTAGAGGTGGGAAGTCAATGACAATGACCAGCATTTACGTATTGCTCGCTCACATCACTCTTATGCATAGAAAAATATGTTACTATTGACAATTCTAAATCCAATTTGTAGGAAACACAAATAAACCACTCTCAGTTGTTATTAAATACAAAATTACACTTTAATGCCAATGTGATTGGCAGTAAGCTGATCATGCTGATGAAAACAGGTGTTCTTTTCATATTCTGATCTAAACATTACTTAATTAATTGCAAACCAAACATTATACCCTATTCATATGGGTAAAATGTATTTTTCTAATCTTCTTACAATCAGGAAGTTACACTGAAATTTTACAATGAGAAATTGTGTAGGCATTATTCACAAGTATTTAAAATTTATTAATTTTCATTATTACATTCTTGGTTAATAAGCTGGACTATTAACCTGGCACGGTTTTAGAAGGTAAAAGGTAAGAATGCGTTAATGGTTAAAAAAAACATGAGTTCCAACATTTAATGAAATAATTTTGTATTATTAAAAACCATTAGTATGAAACTATCTGAGATGCTAAGGGCATAACAGTTTCAAGAAAATTTGACTGACAAATTGATATGGGAAAAGGAAGCAAGCGACGTTATTTCCAATGCTTAGGCACAGATGCATAGTTTTCATGTAACAGGCTGTAAAAGTATCATAGGAATACATATGACACAAACACCTGCTCACTTGGCAAAACTGCTGGCTGGCACAATGCTAAAACTATAGATTCATATTTTGGAGGACCTGGGTTTGAATCCCAGTCTGACAATACTGACTTTGGTTTCTCGTGGTTTCCCAAAACCACTCAATGTGAATGCTGGAACTACTACAGCCAAGGCAAATTCCTGCTCCATTTCCAATGACCTCAGTGTCAACAAGATGTTAAGCACTACATACCTACCTACCTACCTTTTACATACTCATTTGCAATTCCCGAATTGTATAAGTTTTGAACTTTGTACTTGACAATTACTCCATCCATTTATGAACCCTTCCTTAACTTACTGATCGGATTCAATACTTAGCTGTACCCCACCCTTCCTGACAGCTTACTGCTTCCATCTCCATAAAATTTCTACCCCCTCCTCTCTTTCCCACAACAAGTTTCGTAATGCCTCTCCCCAAATGGTTTGCAACCTTAGAGAAAGTAGATGCCTGAATCTGCATGTAATTAAATAAACCGTGATTGGCCTGATTTCTGTGATCCCAGTTTCTTTCCCATGGAGATTTGCATGTCCATTACCCATTGAGAAAAACACTTGGTAAAATATTAAAAATTCACCGGGAATGCTCGAAATCTCATACTTCAAATGGGTCACACTGCCTGCAGTGGCATAACTGGTATTCCCTAATGCGTTTAAACATTCCCTCCTGGTTTCATATTGTCTCAGCTGCAGCAAAATTCCTGCAGAAAAATTCTTTATCATCTTTAATGATTTATATTACCAAAAACTTGTGCTAGTGCTTATGCACACAATATTACAAATTACGGTTTTGTCGCCTTATCAGTTTGTTGGTCAAATTATTCATCCGAATTTCTAGTATGAGGAAATAAAACAACATTCAATATTTCAGAAACAAAAATGAAGTGAAACATTTTCATAATTCAGCAAATAAGGCAATATCCCACTGCATATTTTTTATCTGCGAGGCAATCATCCTATTTTCTCTTTAAAAACTAAAAATTACTAAACCTAGCATGTACATAAAATGTTATAATGTGTTATTTGCACTTGAGGATGTTTAGATTTAAAGTTATACAAATTTTTCTGGGCACTTTGAATTTATTTGATGGTAAATAATATACAGTACTTGCCGAAAAGCCTGTTGAGTGAAATAAAAACATATGGTTTAAAAATTCCTAACCACAGTCATCTTCTTTATACGATTTGAATATTTGTAGTTAAGATGTCATGAGCATTCAAATAGTCTTCCAAACATTAGGGTAAAATTAAAAAACCTCTTCTTTGCTGTGTATTTATATTTTACCATGTGATAAGTGCAGGGACGCCAATTTAAATTCAACTGGACAATTTGCATTTAAAGATGTTGTCGCGCAGGCAAAGCAGAGGCTGCAGAAAGAGAACCAGTTTCTACTGCAGCAACTGGAGAACGCGTACAACGAGCTGCATTCACTAAGGGACCACGTGGGGGAAGTGCGCCAGCAAACCGTCGCCTTCATCCTGGGGCAGATGGAGACCCTCCACATCCAGAAGGACACCCACGTCTGACATTTCCCGACGGGCACTTGAATCTGTTCAGATGTCGATTTCCCCCAGCGAAGCGCTGCAAGACTGGGTTTTCTCGGTCCAGTACGAGTTTCTGCACTGGAGTGTTTCTAGTCAGCACTGCCGCAGGTATTACGCGAGGGTGCAATTCACGCACATCAAGTCTGGAGTACAAGTGTAGCAGCCAGGTTGTACAATGGTACAGTATTTTCATATGCTTTTTAGCGCCTCAGGTTCATGAAAGTTCTAACATCAATGTGAGGGAGAATTTTTTATTACTTGAAACAGTATACAGCTGTAAAGATTGCATTTGAAATAAATCAAATATTTGAAAATAAAAACATGACACTTGCTGTAATGCAGAGTACACAGAGAAAACAGCGAAAGTTTTATAACAACTATAATAAAGAAAAAAATCAGAATTACTGTGAAAAATAAAATGCATTTCACTTGCATAAGTGGTAACATATCACAAAAAAAAAAATACAACTTAAAACAAGTGAAAATGCACTTACTGATGTAATTATTTTGTGTACATACATACAAAACTCAAAACCTGCTTTAAAGAAATTAATCAGATGTTTGTTTGAGGATGTTAGATAACTCACAAAATAGTGTGGGTTTATATTTATTAACAAAGGATGTAATTATTTCACAAAGTGCTGTAGCACAGTATGATCTCAATTTTATGTTAAAATAAAAATATATTGTAACATGTATATTAACACATCACATTGTCTTGTGCTACATAATTTAAAAACAAATAGCTAACTAGTAAGGGATATTCTGTAAGCATTTATATACTATAACAGTTATGTACTGTTATATACTAGAATATTTCACAAATTTACTTAGACTGATCAAATGTTGACATTTTTGTATAGCAGACAGAAATAAGTGTTTTTGTTACTAAACTTTTGTGCTTCATATATCCTATAGGCCTATTAGTAGTAGTAAATAAAAATAGATAAATAGATGTTGAATGTTGGATGGAAGTGTACAATTTTTTATAAATTTATCAGAATGGTTTGAAGTTCAAAAAACATTTATATTTTTTCCTACATTAAAAACAATACAGAATACTTTATGGTACTTGGGCACAATCAAATCAAGAGATTAAAATTATGACATTTGATACGTCAATATATATTTTTTATAAATGTCACTGAGGTAGATCACCATTCCATTTATTTACAGACATTCCATGTGTAACTGCTGCGAAGTACCTACTAATTTTGTCATTAAAAAATTGTGTGTGTTCTGAAAACCATGTTCACTCGTGGCTAAACTGTGATCCATTCACAATCGTAAACAATCAAACAGCTGCAGGTGTATAGGGTACCATCATACTATTTCAAGTTTCAATGCCTATGACAACGAGTAAAGACGGCAATGAAGCCGCAATACTGTGGCAAAATTTTCTAATGCATTATTTATCGTTTTTGCACTTCCAGTCCATTCTTTCATACAAATTGCTTATTTCCCAGAGTTGAAGCCAAGTTGTTTGCCAACCAATACACACTTAAAACACCAATTTCAAATGATTTTGTGGTAATAGAAAATCACAAAATTTTTGAGATATTTATCAGATTTCTTTACAGTGATTTCAAGATGTTTACAAGACATGCTTTTCAAGGTTTTACGACAGTGATAGTATTAACATCATTAAAATAATACACATTTAATTAAAATATATTTATAAGGAACTGCCAATGAGATGAGTTTGCAATCACCAATTAGATATTTAATCAATACAGTTCTAAAATAATCACATACCAGAAGCCAGACAAAATTATCATCTTTTGTGGAAATTAAGGGAAGACTTTTGATTTCTGTTTCAAGTGTCATAAATAAGTTCCTTGGCAAATTTCCTTAACACAGATTACACAAACCATGTATTTAATGCATAGAGGTACAGCAAATATCAAGAAATAAAATTTTTTAATCAATTTTTTTGCTTTGATAAAGGTCTAAATTTAATGAAAATTTTTTAATTAAATTGCTGTTATAAAAACTTATGTTTTCTGCATCTTAACATCACCGCATCTCAAGCTATTAGGTCTTGTTTTATGGCTGGGATGGTAATCTATTTAAAATTTAAGCTATAGCAATCTAGTCTATGTTACCGTCTTCACCAACGACAGATATAACTTTGCCAGTTGTATACGAGGTACAAATATTGAGCCTGTTTCAAGTACAACTGTTTAAAGCCATCGCTTCATTTACGTAAACTATTAGGGAAATGTAAAATGCACACACCCATCTGACCTACTGTTGGTAAACAAATTTTAATTAAGTAGACGGCTTGCAGAGCTGGTAACAGGTTACTGTTCCCAAAGTTGCTAGTACATTGATGATTCCACAGTCTGTAGTTCTTTTAATGAATCTCAGAGTCGGACATAGGCCACAGCTTACAATGTGAGATGTAGACTAGTGAATTCAGAGTGGGCAGTAGGTTAGTGTTCACGGATTTGACACAGAGTCAGTAGGTCAATGTTTTCAGAATATATAGTACATTTATGTCAATGTTTCTGAATGCAGCAGTGGCAGAAGATGTATCGTCACACGTCACTGTATTGCTATTGGATAGAAGGTTCATGTACAGATTTTCAGGCAAAATGTTGTGAATAGTTAGTGACTATGCTAAGGGGAAAAAAAACTGATTTTATTAATACGAATAGTCTTTGTACAGTTATGGTTTATGTGAGTATAAGAGATAGAAAGTTAAATTATACATAAGAACAATGTGGCCATGTTTGTGCCAATAAAATAGAGGTCATTACTTCTTCTAGGAAGATAGAATAATGGTCACTTTTAATAATTATAAAGAATTCTTGTACACAGAGTAAAATTTAAAGAAATTTAATTAGTTTGATACAGTAAACAGGCCAAAGTCACTTTTGCAAATATACTGGATGATAAATGAGAGAATTTATTTCATAGTGGTGAGTACGTATATTATTTGCCTACAGTAACATCTCTTTATTACAAACAATGCACCTTATAATATAAATAATATAAATTTAAACCATTTTACAAAGCTAAATAATGTATTTAAAAAAATAACATATATTTTCCCATCTAGGATCAGGAACAAAACTCTATTAACTTTTTCCTTTATGTAATTCTTAATATAGTATCAGTAGACTATTATATTCTGCACCATTTTTAATGTGAATTAAAAGTTACATTAGGCATAATATTTTACAAATATTTCTTTAAGGTTACACATAAATTATCGTAGTCATGTGATCAAAAATTCTACTTAAAATTTGAGCTCAATAGGACAATATAGAACTTCATTAACAAATTTAAATTGGATTAATAATCAAAAAAGTCATACCTGAAGATAAACAATACCAGATAGTACTGCAAATGTATCAGCAGAGAAATATGCACATAAATACATAGCAATCTAGCTATGGCGATTCCTAAGAAAACACTCTAGTTACGATTAAGGCACACTAGTGACCCACGTTTAACGCAACCCTACAACTCCATTGAGTGCTACACTAGGATTCTTATTCTAAGTTTTGTCATTAACTAGCAACATCATTATAAAGTGGGTGTCTTCCATCTGGAAAAAACAGTCTATATAGAACTGGTTTGATAGGTACGCTCATATGACATCTACAGTTGTGGTGATTTTTCCCACCCTAACAATATGAATAGTGTCTCTGAACATACTGTGTCTGAGAGCCTAACAGAATATCACAAGAATCACTCGGATTGTAATCACAAAATCTATTGAGTGCAATTTAGAGCAGTAAGAAAGTAAACTTATTTTACAGCTCATATCAAATTCAGTAAAATCTTGATACACAAGTAGACTTACCCCCATTGGCATACAGCGCCTTTTGCCAAAATAACTCCAATTGTGCAATACCCTGGCGATAAAAATTGGGGGACTTGGATGCAAAGAAGTCCGTGACTGCCTAATGCAAGTTTAACTCATTTGTGAAGATTTTCCCACAAAGGTGGTTGTCTGAAGACGTCAATCTGTTGGCGCAAGGTCTGGGGAGTACGGTGGATGAGACAGTGGCACCCAGTGAAGACGATGTATCATATCCCTGGCAACCCGCGACACATGCGGCCTGGCATTGTCTGAAAGGGGCAGTACACCCGTGCAATAAAAATGTTATCTCCTCTTCAGCAAGAAAGAGGTAAGTTACAGAGCAGTGTAAAATCAATTCTATAGATGTTCTGCTCTCGGCAAATGCTTCCAAAACTATCCTATATGAATTACTGATATTTCCAGGTTCAGTTACAGTCCGTACAACTTTCACATGTACAGCTGTTATAATGCTAATCACACAAATTTCTTAAACTACTCAACCATAAAACCTTTATTGCCTTTTCATAACATAAAAAACTACACTGTTCCTAGAAAAACACATAAAAACCCATTAAATGTTTTGTCTTGTATAACATACATAAGACTTTATGTATAAAATTGGGTGTATATAATGATTAATAAAAATCCATTGCCAAACAAAATATGATGCATCAAAACTTGTCCACTTATACTCTTGAAAATATTATTTTGAATATACACATCAGCTAAGTGTTAAACTGCATTATATAGCCAAATGTAACTGAAAATCACTCTCCTATACCTGAATAAATTTCAATATACCTTAACATAATGATTATCCAGTGATAGTTAAATTTAGGCCAATGCCAATTTAGAAGACAGTTAATATCACAATTCCATAATCAACCACATTCCACGAAAAAGGAATAAATAAATTCTGTAGAAAATAAAACATGCAATACTTTACATGTGCAGGAAAACATAATTTCTCAAATGATAACATTTAATTACACACATACTAATAAATACAAAAACACAATATTTCAGAATTTTGTAAATAAAATCATTATTATTTACCTGTAAAAAAAAAGCTGGCTTCTATCCTGAAAGTATTATTTTATCATGTGCAGTGGCGTATGAGCCATGACATAATTGGAATCATACTTTCTGTTTAATTTTCATCACAAGAAATGTTTGAACACATCCTTCCATACTGCAATTAATGCAGTTAATCATTGTTTCTAAACATCATATTTGATTATAATGGAGGTTTATAATAAATTTCTTAAAAATAATTATAATTCATGGCACCACAAAAAATTCTTGAAAATGGATGGAAGTGCAAAAAGAAGGCATTTATACTTGTACAAGCATATATGGAATTAAATACAATTGGTACAAAGCACAGAAAAGATAAAACTGTGGTTATTGCAATACCTAAGGATAATGCAAAAATTGGAAAAATTAACTTTCTGTATACTTTACGACTTATAACTTAATATGCAGGTTAGATCATAGATCACAAAGTGACTGTATAGGCTTACCAGCTTGCTTTATGAAACAGTATGCAACAATCAAATAACACATTAGTTTCATATTAGTCTAAAAATATAATGAAAAATGTTAATAAATTATTGGTAATCGCTTTCGTAACAGGAAAAAATGTTCTGGTTTTCAACTCCTTATTGTATATGCATTTTGTTGTGATAGAGAAGAAAACCATTAGACTTAATAACTTTGTGAACACTAGCTTAGTAAGGTACAAGAAACAGCTACAGCGACTTTTTCCTGGGATAAGTTCATCTACTGATAGAAATTGCTTGGTGGTTCTCAATATCTGGCTAACTGCATGCTTTGAACATTTTCCCAATGCTGACACCATATTATTACCAAGAAAATCAGACCATTATTTTAATACTTGAAAGCAGAAATGTTTTTAAGCACATGCAGTTTGATTGTTCATGTTATTTGCCTCTATAAGCTAAAATTAATTTTTTTTTTTGTTTTCATTTTTATTCTTGGCACTTATATATACATCATCCAAACAAGAGAAATCAGAATATTTCTCATAATTTTTTAACATCAATGCCAATATCAAAAATGTTTTACTCACTATGTTGAAATCAACAAAACTTGAGTTACAGCATGTACTGGTTACACCTGACTCAGGTATTCTGTATAATCCTTACAAAAAATGCTTCCATATATGCACCCTTTGGTCAAACAACATGTCTAAAACATATATGGGATTATTTGATTTGTTGCCAATCAATTAGATTTGGGGTAGGGCTTCCTCGTGTCATTTTCTCATTTCTTCTCTAATACAAATGCTTGTGCGTTTCCATGCTAACTAGGTTAATGGAAATAAAAAATTACGAACAACGAATGGAGAGCTTATTACAAATGTATTACGACCATTTTAAAACCAGTTAGCATAATTCTTAAAAATTTTTAACATAGTTGCCTTAACAAAACTTGAAAATTTTACATATGAGCACTGTAATTTAAAATGGTTGAGGACCACCAAACTATATGTAGATTAATTATCAAAGTTTGCATACGTAATTTTAATGTTGTATCAAATACGTCAGGGGAAAAGAAAATACAGCTTCAACTATTTACAGTCAGAATTTCATATGAAATTATTGAAATTCAAACTGCTATGTTAATTGGTACCACATAAAATTTAATAGCATTATTGGTGTAGCGGCTTCATGTTAATAATAGGATAAAATATTTTTAATGCTGTAATTTTTAGATTAGTAATAAAAGCTGTTGTTCCACACACTGAGATTGTTTCAAGGAAAACATTTTTGTAGTTTCATATAAATGAGTGTTTTGTGTAACAAATGATATTTCTAAAAAAAATTGAATACTGGCAGATTGATGTATTTTATTTGTAATAGAGAAAATAATTGTGGCATCCAACCCCTAAAAAAATCATAGCTGTGTGTTTCAATAAAACCTTATGAAGAACTGTAAATGCAGTTGTCTAGAAGATGGAATTCAACATATCGCTTAGGATTAATACAAGCACTCCAGTATTTTGCATGAATAGAAGCATAATTTAGCTCATGTTCAGCAGTAATTTACAAAACCACATTTCATTCCTCCCGCCTCTTGTTACAAGATATCCATTTCATTCAGTTCATGCGCAAAATAAATCTATTAATTTTAAACAAAACGAAAAGATTTTTTTAAAACAAAATTAAGTCAACAAAGAATACTCAACATGCAAGATGACAACCTTCTCAAGTAAATATGCTAGATATTTACATTGATCCCATGTGTGTAAAGCAGATGGATTTTGTTTTAAGATTAACTGGCAAAGAAGTTTCGGTGGTGTGTAATAATTTTGAAACAAAAACACTTATGTAGAATCAGCTTCATGGATAGATTACTATTTAAATTAATTCATTCATTCAGTATTTGCATGGTCCCAGAATGGAAACTTAAACAAGCACATCCTACTTGTGCTATACATTTTTTTTTATTTAAAAGTTCATGTTTCTGAGGGCATATATATTTACTTGAATTACAAACTGCCTTAAAAAATATGTTACTACCCACATTTTCACTCCTGTCCATAAGAAAATTTTTTTCCCAAGAAGCTATTTCTACATAGTTCAGCTAGACTTTCATCTTGACATGTTAATGTTTACCAAGTCTGTTTATTGGTGTTGTAGACAAAAAATAATTAAATACACTTTTTCAGGTTAGCAAACACTTGACAGCGCAGTTGAAGTTAACCACAACATTCTGTGTTCAAAAAAATTAACGAAAATTTTGGGGTAAAACCTAGGCTCTACTATTAAAATTAAATTCAATTTTCACTCGTATACAGAATCCTAAAACCTAAAACCAATTCTAACCAAGTGAAGCGACACTTTACTGGTTCATCCCTATATATTTTTCTAATTAAAAATCATACCCTTAGTTCACACAAAAATCTTCTTTAAATGACCTGTACTGTAATGACACACATACAACCCTATGAAAAAATTTTGACTGCCATTTGCTACTATTTAACCAAAAATACTGTTCAGGTTTGTAAACACAAGACGATCAATTATTTTAAAGTAAAAAACATGAATGAAGCATTGTCTTATGGTAAGGTACATAGTAGAGTGGAGAAATTTGGGCAGCTCTTAACAATGAGGTCTTGTGAGCTGACGAGGGTGAAACGAGGTGCATATGGAGAAGTACAGGAAAGCAAGGTCAGGGGAAATAGCTGGTTCCCACGTAAAAACCCGCCGACCAACAGCATCGTCTGGCACAATTCCCAGATGCAAAAATCTGGGAGCAAATCTGCATGGTATCAAACATGGTTCGCCTTGGTGAGATGTTAGCACCCTTGCTGCTACAAAACAGCTGGCCCTGAGATGATAGTAAATTTGAATTATTAATACAATTTTATTGCAAATCCCCATGTAAATTTTATGACTGGCATTTGTGGCCTAGTTATAAGCAGTTTTCATTTCTCACTCACCCTTTAAAGATTATGGGGTGGTAGCTTTTAATTTGAATACTGAATATAAGTGTTAACTCCTTTAACCATCTGTTGAGTAACAGCAGCTGCTCAGTTAACACAGCCAATATCATCACACATACGTACAAACATCCATAATTGAGTAGATATGACGAACTGCACAAAATATTTAGGTTTTAAAACTGACCAACATATTTTTTGAATGGCTAGTTTCCAAACTGTCGCAATGAGATAAATCAGATTATTAATGGTAGTGACAATGCACGGGATACATGTGAAGTAAACACAGCGGACTAGGAGAGGAGGTGAGAAGGAAATGGTGCAGTGGAATTTTAAAGGGTTGAGACGCCCAATAGTACACACAGACGTTTCAGGGCACCCGACATGTAACAACTTCACTAGTTTAAAAACTACTTTTACAGCCCCTACAAATCAGTTGCGAATAACTTGCTGGCCATGTTTCAAGTGTGTACAGTGCATGGATAAAGATGGGTTTCACTTAGGGGTGGGTCGGTTGAATCCAAGAGACGTTGTATCTCTCGAATCCATGAGATTCGAGGGTTTGAAGTTTCAAGGCAGGATTCGAGCTAAGATTCAAGGTTATTTAAAAAGGCTTGGTTTTTTTTTTTTTTGTTTTCATTTTATGCATGCCCTGTTTTATTATGTTGTTTCCGAGACCCTGAGCACATTGAAAGGCACTGCCTAATGTAACTTTCCTTTGCGTCATTATGCCTATATGCAGTAATAATACTAAGTGTATTTCAATGTCATATTTTCAGTCTTTTGCTTTGCATTCTATTATTTAACGTTGTCATTTCTTTGGTAAGTCTGTGCATTCACCATTAGAATTATATGTAGCTGTGCTCCCAGTAAAAAAACTATTATTTTTGGTTGCTGTACACGTATTCAGATTCAGGATTCAAGAATATTTTGAAGGATTCGACTATGGATTCGGATTTGGCCAAAAATTGGATTCGACCCAACCCTAGTTTTAATGAAACAAACTCAAACAATTAAAATCTTAAGTCATTTGTTTTAGATGACACATTGATATAGTTTAACATTAAAAACCTGAATATATATATATATATATATATATTTTTTTTTTATTTATTTCATAAGTGATACTTAAATAAGAGTTCCTATATAATCAGTCCAGACAAGAAAATGACTTACAATTTTTCCACTGTCAAAAAACAATTACCAACCTACACTATTTCATATTGCATGGTTAAATGCAATATCATCCTACCATCTACCATTGCAGAAATAGCGCATATATTGTAAGAGATCTGTGGAACAGAGCACGAAAATCCAGAAATCGATACAAATGTATTTCAGAGAAATTTTATGTATTTATCTTGGAGTAGCTGAGTTAGATTAAAAATTTTATTATCCTTTGAATTGAACTATAAAATGTTCATGTGTGCTTAATATCTGTGTCGTGCCACAGCTTTGTAAAATGAGGATAAGGGGCATCACAGAAAAAAGTATGAGCAGTGAATGATATGCTCATCATGCTAGACATTTCATACTTACAGTCTAGGCACTCGAAATGGAATTACTGGTGGCAGTTCTTGTACACTATATATGGCTACAAGTTGCATTGTGTGTAGGCGAGTTTTTGAGGGCTGGAGGTCTCCATAAAAATTCAAGCAGCTAGTATTTACAAAATTACACTACCTATCACTACTATTAACAGTTATTATTATCAGTGAACACAATATTCAATGCCAAGCTCTAGTATAATTAATATTATAATTATTATTTACACATATGTCCATTGCCAAGCATTAACATCATCCCGAATATATGCCCCCACAAACTGAGTCCTACTTTCTCTCAGTCCAGTCTGTCAGTCTCACACTCTACTTCTTCAGTGCTTGCATACTTTACTCACTGGTCACTGCATAATTGCCCTTCGCTCTGATGGCACCACACACCTGACAATGGCTGTCCATGACTCCAGACTCCCGACACAGCTGCTGCTCCATGGCTTATATACCTACCTCAGTTGACCAGGCCCAGAAAATCTGTGCAGCGACTACCCAGGACATTCAATCTTCCAAGTACATTGGTGCTTCACCAATCCCGACAGCCTCATCGCGGCATGCGTCGGTGTTACATGGCAGACTGTTTGTAACTCTGCACACACTTTTCCTGTTACTGGTGATGCTCTTGGAGTACTGGGGTTCGGAAACTCAGAGGAGAAGGCAAGGAAAAAGATGCGGAGTGGCTGCATGTGAAATAATATTGAATTTTATCACCACCCTGGGAACTCACTGTCATATGGCTTAGTTATGAAGTAGGTTCTCAGTACAAATTACATAACTGGATTTGAAATCATATACTTAATACTGAAAAATAATTTATACTGAACATGAATTTAATGATCTTACGTGTGCTGGGATTTTAGAGATACATATACTTTAAAAGTAACATCCCAGCGTTTGCCGGGAATCATTTCCGAAAATCTCAGAAAACTGAAATCAGGATGGCTGTAGCAGGACTTGAACCCAGATCCTCAGGAATGCAAGTCCAAAGTTTTACCACTGCACCACCTCACTCACTAATTCCACAAAGTGTCTCAAACCAACTCCCATTTGCTACCACAGGCAGTCTTAATCCAAGGACTCTGTCATGATTCATTGTCACCTCTGAAGAGTGGTTCTTCCTTCCACTTTGGTAGTTGGTATGCCTGAAAACCACTCATATTACCCACAAGTCTCTCTCAATTACTGTAAGGCAAGAAAAGTTGTACTTGGCCAATATGCCCAGGTACTGCAAAGGCCACATAATCAACATAACAGTGCTCAAGTTGCTGCTGGAAACAATTTGCACAAGTTATCAAGCAAATTCAAATTGCAACTTGTAGCATCCCCTCTGGCTACATATTTTGTAATTTGGAGACACGTGGGCAGTTCACAACACACATAATTTGCATCCTAATAAAAAAATACTGTAAACTTGACGCATGATGGCTGGGCTTAAGTGGTGCGCGTTACACGCGAGCTAGTGTTCCACTAGGTGTCAGATCAGAAACATGGGTTCCTAGCAAGTCCTAATGAGGTGGAGTTTGTATTATCAGGCGCTTGGCCTTAATCCCTTGCACAGGGTTGGACGGCTAGACTGTCTGCTGGGTATGAAATCAGACTGAGAGACCCCCTCCCCCAGGTGGCTTAGGTGGGTGCCGGTGCTGGTTTACCTTGCTCGGACCTTATCCAGGATTGATTGGTGGCTGGAAGCTGTTGTAAGAGGACTGCAGGTGGTAGGGTTGACTTCTTTCTGGTCCTCTGGTGTATCAACAGCTGGGCACCTGGGTGGGCGGCAGGCTGGAAACTGGCGTCAGTGTCATTCCCAAGGTCTCCAGCAAGTCTAGTCGTAGGCTGACGACACTGGATGGGTGTTCCAATGGTCTTGCAGGGTGAATCAAAGAGGTTAGATAGGTAAACTGTGAGGTGAGGCCTCAACAGTTGATGAGTGGCTGGAGCTCACTCTCAGGGGGTTAAACAGCTGGAGGTTTGCGGGATTGGTTACTTAGTAACTAGTCAGCGTCAGGGACAGTAGCCGTCTTCTGGTCGCTCCACTTTATATCCCTTCTATGGATGAACAGCATTAACGGAAGGTTTATCATCCACTTCCGCAAAGCTGAGGCAGGCGACTGTTTCCCTAGCTAAAACGTACCCAGCGGCGATTAGGTCACTCCTTGTCAGACTTGTCACCCCAACTAGTGGGGGGGCGTGGTGGATGTAGTGAGTTAACTAACATGGGTGGCTTAACCTTTTCGTCATGTAGTCTTGCTAGCAAAGGGCTCTACTGTACTGCGCACTAGATGCTAGTCGGAAATCAGTTCAAAGCTGTGGTCACCTGCCTCTCCCTTGAGTGACAGCACTTAACTGGATTATAGAGGGTACAGTTTCACCCTAGAATGAGTACTCCGAGGTTAGACTAGAAAACGTGTTTTATTCCGTCCAGAATAAACATGGTGACCCGTATTATCTCCTGCACTTTATCTTGGTTGCTATGTAACCTGTAGAAGTTGGCCTGTTATATATTACGAGAGCAATCAACTACGTAGCTATGAAAACAAATGACCATAGCTGATGACAATGTTAGTCCTGAAGGGACTTGGGTGTCACTACTGAAGTAGTAAGTAAGGTTAAGGGGACGTAGACTCTTCAGGGGCAGCTGGTTGCTGGTATCTAAACTACGTCTGATCGCTGGTGGTTCCTCGTGAGGATGGTGGGCAGGGAGCTACGGCACAAGTTATGCTGAAGTGAGCTGTGGAGAGTTAACTTCTGTCAGCGGTGACTCCTCAAGGAGGAGAGGTTGGCAGCTCGCCCCAGCACTGGAAGGTGCTGGGACAAGCTGCAGCTGAACAACTCACAGTAGTGGCTCCTCAGGGAGTAGCTGGCAGAGCGCCCCAGCACTGGAAGGTCCAGGATGCACTGAATTATAAAACTTGTGGCTGGCATGCACCTCAGGTCTCGTCAGCCTTCGCATGGCTTCGGTTGCTACCTCCCTCTCTTTGTTGGCAGCACGGGCCTTGCTGCGCTCTCTCAGGGATGGTGAGAGTATTGTATTGTACTGTATTGGAAAGGGCTTATTAATGCCCCCCCCCCCAGTGTTATTCCTGAAGACTTATCAAGGGAGGGCTTACAAAATAACTTATGACCTAACAAACTAACACCTATACCTTATGCCTTGCCTAGGATTCGAACCCAGAACCTCTGGCAGAACAGACTGGCAGCGCACCAACTGACTGCGCCATGGGAGGTCGCAGATGGCGAGAGGCTGGGGCAGTTTTCCTTGTTGTGTGGGTGGCACACTTGCTTTGCTACGTTCAGCATTCGTGTGCTCCCTTAGAGGCAACTCCCTCTCATTGCTGTGTTCGGCAGGCGAGTATTTCACACCCAGTTAGGGGCAACTTACGTGCCTCATTATGCTTGGCTCCATAATAGAGAGAAATTAAATTGTGTAAGCGTTTGGTATACAGGATATCTGGTGGGTCAACTACAGCTTCCTTGGGTATTCACATCTCTAGTAGAATGCCAGTCAGCTCTGAAGACTGGCAGTATCTGAGTTTGATGTTCCATTTGGGCTACATGGTGTCGCACGTGGTGAGGTGGAGCCGACAAAAATTGTACCCAATACGAGTTATGCATCAAACTCTAGCATACATATGAACAACCTTATAGTTTATTGCACGTTACCATAATAAAAGTGAGTTTGCATGCACATAAATGCTTTTAGGATATTTGCAACTACAAACAATTGTTTATTTGTGACTATCGAATAAGCATGATAAAAAAATTATTTTCATGCTCACTAAAACATATACACAAATAAATAGTAAATACAGTAGTCATGACCATCTCTGAAGTTGTGCATTTCTTGCACTTCCAAGGCCAATGTGGTCGTCGACAAAAATTTGTTACTGAAACACTGATGTGGCAGTGCACATCATTGCTATCTTATTTTGTATACACTGGTCAATGAAAGATGATGGAATAGGCAGGCATATGTGATGTTCCATCACTCGATTCTCACAGCCAACCATTGGTAAGAAATTTGAAACAACACACAGAAACAACCTTTGGAGGCAGGAGATAGCGCAGCTTAAAAATTATGCAAACCACGCTACTTGGCATGTCATCACATTTGATAAGAGTATAGCTTGACTGGAAATGTAATATTCGGCATTTGAAAAATTACAGTAGAGAGTTGCGACTCTTAGCTGTTTGTATGCATTATAAATGAAATAAAATTTAATCTATGCAATGATGAGAGGGCATTTGAGGACTTTTTCCTATGAAATTCAAACAGAAGTACTGATTGCTATCAGGTATTTAAAAAAAGAGTACCAGTTCAGTCAGTAACTCATTAGCTTATTTTTTTTAATTCCAGTTGAGATGAGTCATTCATTAGCTTATTTAATATACTGTAATTATACATATTTACCCTCTTCTGAAAGTATACCAAGGACACGGAAAATACCTGGTCTTCAGCATACTACATAATTCTTGCCATCAACCATCCTCCCCCTCAACGTTATCCCAATTTTTATGTCATCATCCACCCACTCCCTTTAGGGTAGTTCCAATTTTGAACATAAATACATAATTTAAGATTATTTGATACATTATACCCATTACTGAGCTTACACTCAAAATAACTGCTGTTTTAACGGAGAGTGCATTTAATCTACCAAATATCAACCAAACTAACAAAATATATAATAAAACTATTGAAATGGAATATTTTTGCATTCAAACACTACCTCATCTCGGTTTCTGATGCCACAATTACTTATTTGCTATGTAATAAATGAGCCTAAATACATTTGAATAATTAGAGGGACCATCACATGCTTGTATTACCTACACAATCATCTGTTTTTATGGAAATAGTGTAGTGAATTCTCCTTGAATAATTGTTGTACACAGAGTTTCTACTACTCTGTGAAAATCATCATTTGTAGAACAACTGCAAAATATTAAAAATTAACAAAAATATTGTGTTTTATTGTCTCCTCTTGATTGACCCATACCTTAATAAGCCACAATGCATGCCCGCACTTGCATATATGTATATACATATGTAAAGGCTGTTCAGCTCATTTAACTGTGAACAGTCTATATACATGCATGCACAGTTTCTCTTGTAACTAAAAATATTTAACTGTCTTCAATTGATAAATTAGTTCTTATGCACACTGCTGGTGACTTAAACTGCAACACCCAGAAGGATGTGAGCTATCATAACCACATATATTTGACAGAATAGCCATCATAAACACATGTGACAGCAGCTCGATATGATGTACAAACCATGGGGAAATCAATACTATGCGGCCCCGCCATGGGTGGCAATCACTACTGCTTCATGATGTGGCATTGAGAAGGAGAGACTTTGGATGTGCATCTGGGGTATAGGCCACTCACTGTAAAGTGAGCACTTTTGAAGCCCTGGTTACTTTTTCCTTTCAGCCAATTTATATCCTTCTGCCACTTGTTAATAATGTAAACCGTGCTGTGTGAGCAATTAACACAGTGTATACATTACACCATACTCAAAAAAACAAAGATGAGACTGCCTCAGAAAAAGCTCACTTTACAGTGCACAGCCTATAGCTATGCCCATGCTGCTTCTATGCTTGCCTAAAGTTCATCTGTTGTAGCTGTGGTGTGTCCTGTGGCAGGCCAGTTGTCGTCCAATCATGGACCACATGTTTTAGACGGGTGAGAGATCTGGTGAATGCACTGGCCAAGGAAGTAGTGCGACAATGGTGGTCGTCCAGGAACCGTCAGACGATGCGTGCCACATGTGGTCATGCATTGTCCTGTCAGTACAGGGCCCTATGCTGGCCCTGAAGATAGAAAAACCAGGTTCAACACCTCCATCATGCTGGTCAGTGTACCAGCAATGCAGGCTAGGCACGAGCCAGCCAGGCACGTGCCACAGTGTTGCCACACAACCGAATTCATCAGGAAAGACTATGGTGTGCCAGTCATCACTTCAGGCTCGATGTTCCATGCACCATTGCAGCCGTAGGCAGTCAGTGGTAGCTGCAAGTAATGGGTGCCTGGACACTATGCCCTGATGCTGCAAACTGTGATGCACCACGCATGTGGGCACAGATTTATGTTCCACATGTCTGAACTCCTAAGCGAGGGTGTGTGATGTGGATGTATGGTCTGGAATCGCTATGCATACCATATGTCTGTCCTCCAGCTAGTCGGTGCAATGGGACTGTTGTCTTACTGCACATTGCTCAGACCATCCCTTCTCTACCCACTGATCACATATCTGCATTGCTGTAGTTGCAGTTACTCTAATTCAAGAACCAATTCTGCAGTGGGATGATTCACAATTCCAAAAAGCCACAATTCTTCTGCGGTCACAGGTGGAAATCTGTTTGCATAGTTGTCGTGTTTGATGCAGCATACTTGTTCAGTCTATGCACATGATCAGTGAGGAAATACAATGCCTGTACTTCTTAGCAGATCCCCAATCTCCACTTGTTATACCACTTATCAGCGTCACCATTGGTGAACAACTAATCACGTCATTGTTGTACCCTGCCCTGTGTATTCCCCCAATATGGGGTTATTCAGGTGCATCCTTGGATTAACAATTTTAATGGCCAGCAGTGTAAGTGATGATATCTATAATAGTGTGTCACTTCATTATACATTATATTCTTATTTATGTTTCCAATGGAAAAAGACATGTGCATTTAGGCACAAAATAACCTTCACAAAAATTTGCATCTAGTTATATACTTCACCATAATAACTACATATTTCTTAAATTAAACTTATCTCGGACATCACATAACTGAATTACAGTAAATATGGCAACAAGTATTACAAATGTCAAAATGTCATATTAAAAATAAAATAAAATGAAAGATAGCAACAGACACATAAACAAACATAAGGGTAACTAACTAGCAACTTCTTTTTTTTAAAGATAAGATCAGTCTTCTGCAAATAGCTGTTAATCCACACCAAGAGCATCTAACTTCAGATGTTGTGTATGACTGCAGTTCACTCAGCAGCTAACCAAAATGTACAGGAAGACCAGGTAAACACAGATTCTCTGTTGCGTGCATTAAGCAGTAGTATATTGGTGAATTTTATTGTGATTCTACGTTCTCATTGTAGCTTTCATGCTTCCTTTCGAAATAGTGCAAAATTCATAATGGGCGTAGAAACATTGTCAATGTAACACAGATGGTTATCATAATAATGGAAACCTCTGAACAAGCATGATTAATATGGTGGTGTCCCACGTTTGTTCTATCGTACAACTGCGATCTGACAAACTGCGGTTGCAGAAACCGCTTGTTGGAAATGTTGATCGAGTTTTTTTTATGTCACTTGCATCACTTTAGCACCATGTTTTTTTCTGACAATCCTCTTCACTGATCTCTGATCATGGGTTTTCATCTACTACCTCTTTTTGCTGAAGTCTTGCTGTGAGTTGTGATGGCTTATGCAGTTGTCACGTCTGCAGACTTAAATACATTTGCTCCAACTAACTGTGCTGCAACAATCTGCAGTTGTTGGAAGTCTGAGAGGTCATTACTCTGCAGTATGCTAGGCAGTGTAGTACGTATTTGGGCATGCAATCAGCCAGACGTAGGTGAGGAAAACCATCTGTACAAGCCTTCTGTCAAAAAATTTGAAACTATTTATACATCCAGTAGCATACTGTGCTTCACAGCAGTTATCCATAAAGTTCAATCAATCAATGAATCAATCATCCATACTTCTGCTAGAGAGAATAAGTGGAGGGAAATGCAGTAAGCAGGAGACGATAGGAGCATCTATAATACAGTATTTCTTTCTCCCTTCCCCCTCCATCACCTTTCGCCCTGCAGGTTGCATTAAATGATTGCCTAGTACATGCACCACAGAAAGGAAATAATATGCAGGTGAGCAATGGCTTTATGTATGACACACTAGCTGAAAATACATAAAACCCAGAATATTATACTTTATACATAGATGCATGGCATGTTCCTACGCATTAGACATGCACACACTGCATTACGACTTCACCCCATCATCGAGTCACTACTCACATGGGCAAATGTCACACTGAGGTATTTCAATTAAGCACATTCCTACCAGATCGCTCCCCGCCTAGTGAGCAAATACACACACATGGCGATTATTTAAAATTGTACTGTCCACCCAAAGCCGCCATGCGGTAGCCTATTTCCCACCTGAGAAATTGTACTGTTAGCCGAGTCAACGACACACAGGTACCAGAGAAGTTACTTCCAAGGGATGCTGCAGGAGGGCAGCACCCAGCCTACAAGGTCACTGCAAGTCGCCAGAGCCTCGTGGAGATATGTTAACAGTCTCCAACAAGGGAGATAGAAAGGGTGACGTGGCCCACAACCATGATTAATACTACCCCTGTGGAGTGAGGCTCGCAACCCCCCGCTCCTCTGACAGCCTACAAGCAAGAATATGTACTATATAAGGAGGTGCAAGTTCCAGGCACAGCAGAGTTCGCCGGCCCTCCGGCCTGGATAAGGCCGAGGGCACCAGTAGGCTGAGCAAGACTAAGTAGGGATCAGACGGAAATTTCTCTAGCTTGAGTAAAGCTTAGATCAGCTAAGGGGGTAACTGGTCCAGATCTTGACCTCACAGTCTACAACAGACTCGAAATAATGTTCTTCAGGATTCTGACCACTAGACCACTCGCACAGCAGTGGACGGGCACCATCAATGGAAAAACACGGTTTTTGAAGACACCTCTAGAATCAAAGTCGGACATCTCGGCTTCACGCCCAAAGGTATTTCGTCGTCCTTACCTGACTCCCTACCTAGAAAGCAAATCCTTTCTAACCCGTGGTAGCAGGTCCTACCTACCTCCCTTCTGGAGTGTTAAACATAAATTCATCCCCCTCCCCTATTTAAGAATCAATCTCAAAACGTCTGTTTGAAATTATATTTCTATTCAGAACGCCTTCACCTGCCAATTAATTCTTAATTAATTAACTGTATTACATATAAGAGCTACACATCCCACTGCTGTCTTAAACGTATTAATAAGTATGTCATTTTAATTTAGTATTTGTGCGTACCTTATTTACCCTTGGTTATAACTTAAGTTTTCTATTAAAAAGGTAAATCTTTAAATATGGTCCAAAATTTAAATTTAAATACTCGTCTCTCTCATTACACGATTTGGACAGAGCTAATGATATTTTGATCATCTCCAGCCAGAACAAGGCCGAGGTATCCAAGGTTCATTACCGATCACCCAGACCCACAGCGGGAAGATAACTCAGAACACCTGATCAATATATTTTGCTACCATCTTGATCCTGTCCTGAAAAAGGCAGGATTTAAGAGATACCGGCAGCCATCTGGTGTTTGTCAGAGCCCCTATTGCCAAAGGCCACATACAGTATTTAATCATATTTCATCTATTATTTCCCCCCTCTGACTGAGAAGTACAGAGCAGAGATTTCTGGACCATTCCCAGCCCGAATAAGGCCGGAACCAGGACACAAATACCCCTAGCCGTCTGGACCTTCAGCAGGATACGAACACCGGACCACAGGCCTATTTCTTGTTCTTTGCTTCAGTCCCAGCCTGAGTAAGGCCAGGACATGGGAGGCATTGAATACCACATAGTGACTCAGGTGGGTACCCTGTGTTTTATTTTAAAATGCCATATACCACCAAGGAACAACAAAGTAAGTTAAGGAGACTAACTCCCCAAGCCCTAAAAAGGGAATTAGATGTGTCAATTACTAATATACCAACTACTGATGAAAACCTCCCCACCCTTTACTGAAGTCAGCAATAAACCACTATTTGGACTGTGCATAAAGATCAGTAACTAAGATCACCCAGAAGTAGAGGTGATAGCTAGGGTGGAGATAGCATACTCGGAACATATTGACCAAAACCTCAATTGATTTCAACTACTTTGCTCCTATCCTTCCGGAGCCTGAAGTGACCATCATAGGTTGTCCAGATAAGCCAATCCCTAGTACAAGCTCCATATGCCAGATACGCAACGCAGCCTGTTAAAGTGATTACAATCCACCCTCATCCATCGGGAACAAACTGTAGAAAGAAAATCTCAATAACTCCAAAAATTTCTTTACTAGTTCGGAAATCTACTAGACCGACTCCCTATAGGGGACGCCAACAATCCGAGACTCAGGACTCTGAATATGAGTTAGGACTTTTATTTGAATTTCTTTATTATTCCCTGCCATGATCACCGACATCACAATTTTTGGCAGCCGCAACGGTGAGCCTGATCAGACTCCCAGGACGGGAGACCTTTTCGATTAAAGTCACCCTGGAGTTTGATTCACCTCCTGCTACCAAGGTCACCCGCTCAAAAAGAAGTATCTCTACACCTTCCAATGTGGGATTTCCCACAACCCAGCCGGGAAAACATGCTCCATGCCCCATGCAATTATAAAGGTGAACCCTAACAAACTGAATCCCAGGAGGGGAATCGCTACAACTGGCGCCACGATGCCCCACGCCCTTACAGTTTGCAACATGTCAATGGGTCTGCTGGCCGTATAGCAAGTGCTACGTGGCCCCAAAGGGGTATCAATCAGTGGGGAATAACATTCCCAAAGTGTATATAAAGTCTCAGGGGGTTACCTATTTTCAGTCAGCAGTATTAAATAAAACTAAGTCATTCCATTGTGTGAATTCATAATTTACTAGGGAGGCCACCACTTTTCCCATCGGGAGGGTAACAGATTCCACAGAAGTCATTCGAAATGCAATGACGTCACAGTCGGTGAAGTACAAACACAGTCTCATTAATCATTCTATTTCACCAGGCAAACTGCCATAAACGGCTTCATCTCATCTTATATTGTTTTTGAAGTGTTTTGACATACCCGTGATGCACGTTCCATAAGGGCACCAGCACGCATGGGTATGTCACCAATATGTGTAAACTCACCAATCACAATTTTCTGTATTAGTCGTTTGCTTATCAACAGCAATCAATACGTCAACTTTTTTTCACTTCTGTCATTTTGGTAGTTTCGGCGTCCTCCTCCGAAGCAGCAGCCATGTTTTAAGTCTGACCTAAGCCATCGGCACAGCTGCACAGGATTCACACGCTCGGAGTGATTCCCCTCAGCACCCTCGATTTAAGCTGTAACCTTTAGTATATCAATAGCAACATCATTGACTGGAACATTTTTCATTATTAGTGCAAAGGGGTTGACCGTCAGCTTTCACCAAACTTACCACATTGTAATTCCATAGCGTACAACACCTTTTTGCAGTATCAGCTACTGGCATGTCAAGTGTCGGATCTGCTTAATTTTGTATGTGCAGTGTAACTTTTTGTACAACCAACTGAAAAAAACAAAAAAAACTTGAAGTTACTTCTGGCCTTTTATTTTTGTTTACCTCTCATAGTAATTTTGGGCATGGCGTAACGACGCCAAATTCAGTGATCAATGTATTCTTTCCTTAGGAAATCTATGGGACCTGCACCCTATGCAGCGAAAAATCAGTGTAAGTAGTATGGCATGTAAGGTGGCCCACAACCTCACTCCTGCATGGCAGTACAAACTGATACATCAGAGTCAGTGACTGTAAGTGCACATAATATAAAACCCGCAATCAAGCTGACCGAGGGCTCCAGGGTTCTCCACTGGGATGCGGTCTCATTTAATATTTCTCTATCCACTTGGCCACTGCTGTCCCACTTAACATAGTTCTATCCACTGAGCCACTAAGGCCCCACTTGGAATCGTTATATTCACTGAGCCACTAAGCTCTTACTTGAAATAGTTCTATCCACTGAGCCACTGCGGCCCCACTTAACATAGTTCTAGCCACTAAGGCCCCACTTTGAATTGCTCTATCCACTGCGCCACTCTGGCCCCACTTAACTCAACATTGAAGCAAGACAATTAAAGTAAACAAAAATGATATATTTCATTACCTTCATATCTCCATGCATTAATACAAAACTTTTCATAGGGAAAAAGTAATTAAAAAATGAGTTCTTAGGGTAAAAGTTAGTGACTGAGTAATCTGATCTTGCTGAAATTCGATTTTGACCTGTATTTTACCCCGAGGATTCACTCTGCAAAATTTGAAGAACTTCTGTTGAGGTTCAAGGGACTTAAGAGGTATTAAAGAAAGATGGACAGAGATTGTCTACACTTATTTTATATATATATATATATATATATATATATATATATATATATATATATATATATATATATATATATAAACAGCTGTTATAAAAAATTTTATATAAAAGACAAACAGAATGCTGTAAAAGGAATTTGTCAGATATCACAAAATAAATGTGGGGAAAAAACACCAGCGCCAGAAAGTTTAACTGAACTAATGAGGATGTGGGATGATGATAATACAAATAAATACAGTGGTAGGAAAGCATAATATAAACAACATGCTTCCTTTGAAAATAATACATACATAGTTATGATGTTTCAGGAACTGGAATCTGCTTTTTCAGACGCAAATAAATATTGAGGAATAGCTACACATTAATTTGCCACTTTTAAATTTTAAAAAAAAATTAATCTTTCTCCACTATTAGTAATAAATTTAAATGAAGTATGCATGATCAAAAGGCACTTTGTGGCCAAGTTATCATCCCAGTGTCCTGTTTATATTTTTTAAAAGACAGTTTTACACACTTACAATGAAATCTTAACATTTGCAAATGTCATCCTTTGAATATTTTCGTGAAAGTCTACACTGTGTTGTCAGTTAGTGGCTACGGTCCTTTCTGGGTAAATTCACAACCTGGGTTCAGACACCAATTTACATGAGCTTAGCTGCCATTCGGATTATTAATGCTGTATTTTGCAGGAAAATTTTTTCTCCTTCCATTACTTCTACAAATGCCACAGTTTAGAAGTTTGCAACAGACAAAAATGATGTATGTGTACATGCAACGTCATCCCAGAAATCTAACAGTATTCCCTTACTGATCACTGACTTCGTGCCTTACGTTCGATTTTTCAACTTGTTAGAAGCTGAACTCAAGTTTAATCACTTGGACAAAAGTATCTGGCAAAAGTACTTTCTACATGCGAAATAAATACACAAAATATTATCATTGAGATCTTTGGCACAAAAACTGCCCGATCTTCCATGTAGAAAAAAATACCTCATCCCTTGCTTCTTCAATTGCTATTCCTTGAGGAAAACACTTTTCTTCTTCCACCCGCATAACCAACAAATACCTATAATAACTTTATTAATCCTAAGACCCACAAGGTGCCACCGAAAGATGATCACAGTAAAACCTCTTTATTACATACTCTGATTTTACACATTCCTCGGTTTTGCACACATTTCCATTTGTCCACTGCAGTGCACATACACATAAATTTCCCTCTTTTTAACACTTTCCTGTATTTAGCAATATTTTTTTCCTGATCCCTTGAGATGTGTATGCTCTCCTGTCTTTCTCCCTCCCTCTCCTTCTCACTATGCAAAAAGAGTGCAGATTGTATGTTTAAAAAAATGATAGATCATGGATAAAAAACACATGTGTCATTTATGATACATCAGTACCACAAACACCACCACAATGCACATTTTTCTCGCTGAAGGAAGGAGTTGGGAAATGCTAATCCAGTTTCTTTCTTCAAGAACATTATACACTGATTCAAATTCACTAAAAATATTTTATTCTAAATAATATATTACAACTTTTACTTTACAAGTATTTCATTATTTTAAAATTGTACTTGGTAAGTATTGCACTTTTTAAAAATAAAATTAACACATTTAGATACATTAAAACATAAAAACCATAACGAAAAGACACATGTTCTCATGTACAATTTGGTGACAGGTAAATGAACTTACGCCAAATGTTTACGATAACAACTAGTTAACCGTTTAACTATCACAGCATTCAAAATGATATTTCGCAAGAAATGATGGGTTTCTTGCTTTCTTGGTTTCTTGGCGGAATACTAACAATTTTATCATAAATGGGAGGGGAACATAGGGTGTTCATAATTACACATAGGTATATCATGCAAGAGGCGATGCTAAACATGTAGAAAATAGGAAAAACATAATACTCTTAAGTATTGTCGCCATTCCCATATGATGTTAGTTTTGAAATCTGGTACTAACACACAGCATGGCATTTTAAGCAAAAACAAAATATAAAATGCACACAACATTACCAAACAATATAAATGTAAGGAGAACAGAACCTGCAACCTCAAATAAATGCAATGTTGCACGAGACACTACCATCACACAAAAAAAATCTCTATAAAAAAGTAAAAACCATAAAAATATTTGTGACAACTACCCTATTATGTTCTCATCTTCATGTTCAGTTTTCAGCAGTCTATGTTACTTTACATATGACTACCTTTTTGTTTTTACACAAATTTATGCTTAACTTTTGGTAAAATGGTATAATTAAATGAACAAGTAAGGAAAAAATCATTTGTGGTCATATTAAACAAAGTTACTATGGCAAGGAAAAACTGCAAAATACCCAACAGAACTTTTTTGTTGAGGCGGGGGTTGGGGGAGAGGGGCAGAGGGGTGAGGTAGAGTTAAGTGTTCCCCCCTGACCCACTGTAAGAAGTGCTCTTGAGAAAGGATATTTCAAAAGCAATAATACATCTTGTAATGGTGCAGACAATGGTATTGTTATCAAGAGAACCCATTTTTGTTATTTGTGAGCAAATGTAAGAGTTTTCCGGTATTTCAGACCTTTTTGGAAGTGTTAATTTTGTGTATTCGCAGTGGGTTAGTTTTTTTCCTAAAGTCGTCATTTTAGTTCGAGTCGGGCATTAATGGTACGGACTATTACATGTTCTATAGCGTTCTTTCTTTTTGAGTACACTCTGGAAACATACTTGGTTATTATTTTCATTGCAGTTTGGCTCGCTCGGAAAAGTAGTTGCAATGGTGTACATGCTAGTGTCTGGAGGGATGCTGCGTCTCCAAACAATGCCCTTAGTAGCCATTGTTTGGAGACGCAATAGAAGCAGCACTGCACAATACCCATATTCTGGAATGCCAGTGGCATGATACCAAAATGTTATATCAGTAGCCAATGGAAGTATTCGCAATATTAGCTGTGAAGATTTGCTGTCACCTCGGAGAATAGAACTGATTATCACCAAAGAAATACCTCTGTGATCAATTCAATTCACGCCAACAAGCACTTGCGACCATTTCTCCTCTTTTCATCTTGTACAGGAAAAACATTTTTCTACAATATTCTTTCCACTGTCATGGGAGGTTGATAGGATGCCTTCGTAAATTTATCTTGTGATGTGTTTTGGTAATATGAACTTGTAATGGATTCTTCGATGCTATTCTCCATGTCTGTCTAAGTCATTGTTTCACAACTGTTTTGCGTCTGCTGTGTTGAGTGAACTGCATAACCATCAATAAATCTTGAAGGAAAATTCCCAACATATAAATTTCATGATGTGGTCATAGTTTGGTTAACTACGGCTGCAACACCACAATATATCATCATTAAACTTACAATTATTATAAACTGAACTGATGTAAGCAACCTAGTAAAATAACATACACAAACTTACTAGCTTGCATGTTTTTTGTTATGCATACTTTTAGTGTAATTCAAATTTGCTGGGGTTCAAAGCAACCAGAGCTGGAAATTTGTAGCACTACTGGATTTGGGAAAAAATGTATAATTAATTATACAAATATTACTTTCCTTTATTATATTACACAGCGAGTTTAAAATACTTTGAAAACATGTTCTCACTAAGCAAAACAAAGTTGCGAATAAATCTGAAAAACTAGCAATGGCTAAAGTATGAAAAAACTATCCCATACACATTATGATTTTGGTATGTTAAGCTATATGCCATTAAAAGTAGCAAAAAAAAAAGTACATAAATTATAAAACAGAAAGCTCTTGCAATCACAGAGAATTTTCGCTAGCAGCTCCCTCTCATAATTTTAAACATAAAGTGGAATCTTATTGCACTGCTTCCATTTATTACTTTTCTGTATCCATTGGTTCATTTTGAGGCATCCTGTAATATTCCCTTTAAAACTGTTAACAACTGAACACTACTATCTTTTCTCATTTGAAGTACAATTTTTCCATTCCTATTGTTTGTACCCTTGTTGCATCATCCAAAATGATGTGTTGTTGATCATGTGAATTGTTCACAAACACTGCAGTAGTTAATATTTGTTAGCCTGTCCTCAATGGGATGACCAAATTTAATCATCTCATTATAACGTACATTAATAAGGCCTCAACTTTTAACTTAGTAATGAAAGAACTTTATACTGAAAGTTTTATTTTTCAACCTATACAACATGTGCTTAGTGAAATTATGAAACAGTTAGTAGTCATTTTAGCAAAGAAAATTGAAAGGTAATTAAAAATAAATATTTTTTAAAAGCAAAGTTAAAACTGTGCTTTCTAAAATATGCATAAAATAATAAATGAATAAATACAGCCTGCAAAAATAAAGTAAAGTGTGGTTTGCAAGTACACATTGCTTACTTGTTGGCGAAGTTTCCATTGAAAAAAATGACACCACTTGCCCTTAACAAATAACAGCGAAGGAAGTTAATTCAGAAGATGTATATATATTTTTTTAATGAATTAATATTTCAGTAACAAATCTTCTTTATTTTTCCCAAAGAAACACTTGAAAATGGACACTGCACTTGGTAAAACATGCCACTCATTATTAATAATTTTTTTTTTTTTGCAACACGGGAAAATTAATTTTACGCTGAACGAGAATTTTACTGTACTTTGATTAATTTGGTAGTTAACTATGCTTGGAACATGAGCTGCCCATTCTGCTTACTATACAAAGTAGGAGATGAATCACTCTTTTGTGATGCCACCGTTCAGGAATCTCTTAGGGGATGACGGCATCAGAAAGCAAAGGGCTCAACTTCAAGCTGTTTTCCCCCAAAGTTTGTACTGCTTGCCCGAAGTAGTAAACTACGACATTTTCACCAACTGTACAGATGGCAGTCTAATTTATCAGCTTACTACGAGGTAAGCATCTGCAAGCTAACCACTAAAAAAAAGTAGAAAGTGTTCTGGGGGGGGGGGGGGGGGGATTATGCGCTGAAGTGTAGCAGGAAAGGGAAAGGTACATTACACGGAAACAGAAATATGACCAAAGAGTTTTTATATGTCTCATGAAAATTACTCTAGCATCCGCATCTCCTTTAAAACAGGGTCAGTTAGTTTGAATTTATAATCTACTACAGAATAAGTATACCATTTCTGTGACACTGCACCCATGGAACTTATACAAGAGAAACAAGACGGGCAAAAACACTTCCATCATCCTTCGCTACCTTTGGCTGCATCTTGTCTCAGCCTGAACCACTTTCACTCATCCCCTCTTCACTTTGTGAAGGGGTGACTGACAAAATCACCCTTCCCACAAATTTATTTGTGGAAGGGTGTCTGGAGTAGGGTGCGTTCCTACAACTTTTAAGCAGTAAAATTTCTTTTCTCTTTAAAGCGCTTAAAAATTATGACATGACCACTACACAATGAAATACAGTACATTAACAACTGCTCATCTTGGCACCAGGAAATAAGACACAAATATCTGTTACCCTCCTGGATGTATTGTGGAGAGAGAACCCTAAGGGACAAATTTACATGCACAATTGTCTGCACATATCAGTTTTTTTTTTTGTTAGCTGACTCAAAAAATTATTTACAGACATTCAACTGTATTTTAAAAGATCAATAGCTGCAATATTCTAAAGTACAGTTTTGGAAAATTTCAGTAATTTTCACACATGCACTAGCACCAACATTTTCCTGCCAAGTGAAAAGACTTAAAATTGATTTCATAATAATCTACAAAATAAGTCACTATCTATTACCAAAAATTTCAGACCAATGTTCAACATTTCTAGAATCAAGCAAATATTATCATAATTTGAAATAAATATGTTTGAAGAAAAATGATTTCACAAAAGCATGGAAATAAAATACATATAGACCAATGAAGTAAGTTTATTTTCTCCCCCAAACACACTGACTGGAATGTAGTAACATGAAATTAAAAATTGTACGTAATCATGAATAGACTAAACAAACTGTAAAATGACATTAAGTAGCTTATGTGGGACTCAAATGTAATTTAAATTGTCCGCTTGAAGTCTACCTGCAACTTCTTAAAAAATCAAGTGCCAGCCGGACATCACTTTTTGTTCCTATCTGAAACTGTGTACTTGTCATAACTCTTGGTTGGGTCGTATGGCTCCCATCTGCTTGCAGGAAAAATGTGCTTATTTCTTTCATACCAACTTCGTAACAGCACTTTGCCAGCATGTGAATCTTCTTTCTCTACTGTAGCATCACTCACGATTCGAATATCGTCATGGACATCAAAAGTAAACAAAGGACCACTTTTTCCACGTGCCTAAAACAAACACATCAACAAATTATCAAAGTAAAAAATACTTAATTCATTTACACAATATTTCAAGAGGTTAATACAATTGCAATAACAGTTATTAGTTCCTTATGTAACTTACACAACTGTTAAGAGTGGGTTTACGATTAAAGACTGAAGAATTAAGAATTGTACTTAACGACTAGATAAGCACACTGACCATGAACAATAAGATGATTTGCAGGTTATGACTGAATTAGCAACTGTTAAGTCTAGCCAACCAGAATCGCAGAAGATGAAAGCATCCGACATAACCTGGAAATATGGATAATAGTGAAGATTATTTACATATATTTAATTATTTGTGGTTACTGCTTGTGTAAACATTTTGAAAAACTTGTGGTATCTTATAGAAGGAAAAGCCAATGCCAACATTGGGCATTTACATATATTTAATTATTTGTGGTTACTGCTTGTGTAAAAATTTTGAAAAACTTATGGTATCTTATAGAAGGAAAAGCCAATGCCAACATTGGGCATTTACATCAGTACATCTAAAATGAATAATTAAAGCATTTTCAATAACCCCTTCTAATAAATAAAACATGACCATAAACTATTCTTTAAATTAAGAGGATACTGTTTCTCAATTAAAATAATTATTTGCATATGATTTCACAATACTACATAACCTAAATCCAAAATGTAAATACAGCTTCCCGCCAACAACAAATGTCACTAATCTCTGATTGGCTACTTTGTCTTGACTTGTACTGACGCATGCCAGAATGCTGCGCAGCGCGAATGCGTGCTCTATGGACAACTTCGCCCCATCTACGAGCCACATGCACTCAGGGGCGGAATATATAAGTGGCAAACCAGAATAAATGTATCAAGCTAAGAAGCCCACAAGTCTGGGTAGCCGATCACATCATTGTATATTACATGTGTAATTACAATCCCCATTGCACGTACAGAATTATGTATGCAATTGGAATTATTATTATTGAGAATTCTACCACTCGTGGCTAACCCTGGAAGAAGTTCCTGCAATCACGAGAGATGGCAGCACCCCTGTGACCTTGTGATGTCACAGCCGGCCCGTCTCAGAGACAGGAGTTTTAATTTGCCGTCGCCTCCATGCGAGGCGATAATAAACTCGCAGCGCATCTGCACCTCAATAAATACGCCCCCATGGTGGAAGATTATGCTACTCCCCCGCACATCGAAAAACTTCCACTCAAAGGAAATTTTGCATAAATACAGCTCCGGCTGCCAGTACCAGTGGGTGGTGCTGGACTCAGCAACTGAAGAGGTTGCGAGCCCAACCCCCAGTCTGCAAGGACTCATCCTCCTCAGTCCGAAAGGACTCTGCTGCTCACCACTCCAGCTTGCAGAAGGCTCTCTTTCGAGTCCGACCAAGGACTACTTTACTCCTGACTGCAAACCCTCCTTTCAAAACCCTCACCTTAAACCCTTGGCAAGTCTGTGAAGACTTTCTCTCTCTCTCAAGACCTGCACATCACCGAGGACCTGCACGTGAGATGTCCAACAGCTACAGCTACAAACTTCCCTTGACTCCGTGGTAACGAGCTGTTGCATTTCGTATTGCTTACCTGATTAGCATCCCCTTAATTTAGCCACTATCAAAGTTGCGTTGCTATACATTTTCAATTCTAGCCTCTGTAAAGTTGCATAGCTATATTTGCTCTCTCTCAGGCTTGGCTTCACCTGACCCCCATTTGGTTTACATTATTCTCGCACCATCATTATCTCTAGCGATTTGTCAATACTATTTATATATAATTTGGCATTTTTGTATTAGTTATAATTATTGCGTTTACTCCCCAGGGACCAACCCCCACAATAAACAACCATGCCACGTTAAATTCTTGTGTACTGTTACTAGTAGTTAGAGGACCTTTATTCCCCATCTTATGTGATATTGTGTAAACTCTAATAATTAGATGTACTGCAAGAAAGGAGGTGCTCCTACTAAACAACAATGTAGGGAATGCCGCGCCCTTGCACCGGCTAACGCCAGCTCCACGTCTGAGGACGAACCTCCGGTCAAGTGTCACGACCAACCTCCAAGGGCCATTTTTCCTTTTATTCACTTGGGTATTTCTACCCCGCTAGATCATCTACTTGGTAGCCAGTGGCCAGGGTATCTGACGGCGGAGTACAACGAACAGGAAATATTGTTAAATCAGGAGGATGAAATAAGTCACCGTGACAACCCCGCTAGCCAGCCACCGAAAACATCTAGTAATGTCCAACTAAAGTCCAGATGGCGTATCAGAGTAAAACATCCTGCGGGTACAGTACTCCCGAAATGTTGTTACGTTAAAATTGCAACGAGAAAAGTGATCCGGGTTCGACTCCCAGCACAACCCGACACCCGCTCTCGTACAACACTCCCTCGGTAGATTTTATATCGACGTCAACCGACTCGCCCACTTTAAGTTTCCTCTGCCAGACCACGCACCCCCATCACCAAGTCAGATTAAACCTCTCACCATTTCACCCATTTGGGACAGCTAGCATCCCGTATATTGGCGACCCTAATAGTGAGGAGGATCACGCTCCCTGGGCGGGAAGCCACCTCCATCCGACTCACTCGGGGATTTGACTCCCCTCCAACCCATAGCAAACCTACCCCCAAGTGGCCGAATACTACGTCTCCTTACGCCTCCTAGGCTTCAGTGAATATATAGTAGTTGCCATGGTAAGCCAAGCTGGGCTTGGAAGGGCGGTCAACTTCACTGCACTACCATCTAGGGTTGTTGCACCCCATAGCACACGCGTCAATACTTAAGATATAAAATATAACAATATCTTAAGTTATGCCAAGAATGCACACGAGCCTTCAAGACCAGCGTACAATAGTCATAAACTAATGCCCATGAACACATTGATTCATATCTTAAGCACACGGCACACTTATTCTGTTAAGTCAATCATAAATCCACCTTAACAGTTAGTTATGTCTAGCAGTCATTTGTTGAAGTAATAATGCTAAATTACTATTTAGACAGCTACATCAACTAGATGCATTTAAAATATAATTTTCCTTTCATTATAATTTATCGCAAACTGAAATAATCACATTCTTTTACAGGAAACATATTAAGTGGAATTTTTCAGATGCATAAAAATAGCATTACTGAACTCCAGACTGCATGCCGACTTGACTGTTTACACACATAGTAGTGAAATGAAACTAAATTAAAATACTTACAACACATGTATACACAATAATAATACTAATATAAAATGATTTCGTACAGTCAATATGTTTAGTAAAGTGTTTGATGTGTGAACACAAATGAGGTTATATACAACATACCAAATTACTTTGAAACCATAAAGATTAATTAAAATGTTTGTAGTTTATAAATGAGAATATTTTGCTAGTGTATATAATGATATATACTTTTTGAAAATATTAGTTGCATTCGTGTACAGTATTTTTATATTTATAATGACTTTTCTCAATACATGAAACATTAAAACATAACAGCCTAATGTGAAAAAGTGATAGTATGATTTTGTTATATTGCCGTTGGTTCTGATATCAATTACACAGTAAAATATTATACTTTTCTATGTAGACTGCCAACGCTTTAACTACCTACTTTTCAGTAATAACTAAGAATGTGTGTTGAATATTTTAAAAATATAAAACAATAATAAACAAACTGCACAATATAAAACAAAAAAGAAATGTTACAACACTGTGTTTTTTGCCGCAGCACCACAGTAAAGAAATAAAACCTGACACTTGTGTGGGTTTTTTAATTCATTTAAATTTTATTAGACATAATACAGCGGTTCAGGTGCTTTTTGTAACAGACAGGCAACTTCTGGGAGTCGCACGCCACCTGTTTCCAACGTAGGGTTTATTTTTGTGAAGGTGAACGTAACGTATATACGATGAGCAAAACTGACTATTGACAGTGGTAAGTAACACTGATGATGTCATCAATAAGCAAAGAGAAACGATGTACGGGGCTCGATCATCACACTCTCTAGAATATCATTGGCCAACGAAAGATATTGTTACTCTTCGATTGAACACTGCGATGAGAGGTTTTTCAGAATCAGGCCCTCGGAGTGTAACAATGTAACTTAACAAAATCATAAAAACATCATATGATTGTGCTTTACAATTAGAAAAAATATAGGGATATATGGAGAAAGTGCAACTTCCTTCGATTTTAATGCATTTGAGGTTTACTATACATCAAAAAAATACATATTATTAATTGTACATAATTTGGTAATGTTTAACCTTTTTAAATGCCAAATTACTGCTATATTACATAACCAAACTATTTGTGCTGAAACAATTTTTTTCCTGTAGAACAAAGTAAAAATGTGTAGGTTGTCTTATTTTCATTGTTGTCCCATATATGTGTAGCCTATACAATACTGTATCAATATCACAACCAATATAATTGAAATTTCCTTGATAAATACCCAATGTTCCAACAGTAATTCTTTTGCATTGTCCTTAACACCAAACGAGATCTGTCATACTATTACAGTAAAATCTCAGTATAAAGTACTTTGCTTTAAAGTACATCTTACAAATCCTCAGCAGATATAATATCATTAAGTACACGTTCAATATAGAATAGTTTTCACTATTAAGAGGTCTTGCCTGCCCGCAGCCATTTTCTGTGCTCGTGACCTCAAAATGTGTGTGCTCTAAAACCAACTCTTGTTTTCTCACCACTTGCATTGTCGCCTTTATGTGAAAGGAGCTTAACTGACGTGTAATCTTCCCATTGGCGACTCAACTGAACATGACTTTAAAGCTGTAAACCAATATTTTTATGGCACACTAATAAAGATAAACACCTAATGCGGGGTCTGAACACAACACTAAAGTTTCTGCATACGAAAGGTATCAGATAAACTGATTCTGAAAATCCCAGTTTTAACCATTATCACAACAAAAAAAATTGTAGTATAAACAAGAAATTGAAAATGCAAAATATCCAACTGTTTTTGAATGACAATTTCTACCAAACCTCTGCAACACATTTCGTACATCAGACAGGTGAGGCCCTTAAATATAAAATTTCAAGTCCGCTTGTGCACTTTGTATCGAGATTCTACTGTACTGTATTTCTTTTAAGACAAGGGACTAACCTTGGTCACAATGAAGTCATAGAAAGTGTAATGATGCGGCAGAATCAGGTCTTCCTTGACGTACATCAGCTGATCTGCGGTGACAGTCTTCAGCTCACTGAACTCCTTACGCAGCAGCTCCAGACAGCGTTGAAGGAACTGGTAGATGGAATTTCCTGGGGATGAGCACAACTATTCGCGATGAGTATGGCATGTCTAACAGAAATAATTTTTGACCCTAAAGCAATGCATTTATTGGTATTTACTACCCATTACTACCCCTGTCCACACTTACTTGGTAGCCTAACGGTCAACTTGCAACCTTAACTAACATGTTTATGTTTTGATCTCCTGCCATCTCATGTCTGTCCTTGGTTTAACTATCAAACTTTCCTGTGTATTTCATGCTTTCATTTCTTGTCTTCCTTACACATCCCTCATTTCCAGTGTCCTACAACTCACCGTCTGATGAAGCTGACTTAGCCAGTGAAATGTCATGATCATGCAACTGCGTGGAAAATATGTCGTCCTTTGTGTGTGTATGTATGCACAGCGACAAGTACTACACTGTGAGATCCTGTCCTTTCATATACTTTTGGTAGCCTAGCGCAGAGGTGGACAAAATGCGTGAACCAGGTTCGTGGGAAACATTTTAAGCCTGGGGAAATCTTTAGTGCTGGGCGGATGCCGACACCTGCCGTTCTTATCCTAAGAACTAAACTCACAGACTGGCACTTAACGAGGAAAGGTGGCGGAGGGGGAGGGGAGCTACCCTGCTGAGAGATAATTATCTACAGGAAGTGAAAGGGAGAGAGAGAGAGAGAGAGAGAGATGCCTTCCCACCCCACTGTGATAGGCACTATTAGAGATAATAATCTACAGGTGGAACCCCGATGTGTTCCGGGGATAAGAACCATCATGTGTGGCAGCATCTAAACCTATGGGGCGTGCCACGGAACTTGCCATTCCTATGTTAACTGCGGCCCGAGTAGGTTCTAAGTAGTTAGTAGTGGGAGCGCAGGATCCTGGAATTTTCTGAAGTTCGGTTTTTGTGTATTATTAACGTATTATAAGGTAAGTTTCTTAATTAAATTTTGAGTTTCATTTTTATTCAAGAGTTTTACATATAATTTCGGGATTTAATGATTTTGATATTTTTTCCATATTTGTTATTAAAATGTATCAGAAGCGAATTCGTTCTTCAGGTTATTACCTTGGGAAGATATATTGTAATATTAATTGTTTAAGTTGCCCTGACTTAAGATTAAAAAAATATATTACTGAAGTACTATTGAGTGCTTTTTTTATTTTCCAATTTTGAAGAATTTGTGTGTAATTAATTTACCTATTGTTTTGTATGTTTACTTAAAGTATCAAATAGTACATAGTGTGACATTGAGTGTAACACATATTTCCATCAGCTTTCCAAAATACTTTTGTTTATGAATATAGTGAACAAATTACTGCATGATTAAAAAGCTATTCATTGTTCTTTCTTTTTTACTTTTTTGGAAACAAAGTTAAAACATTAAAATGTACTTTATATTGACAAATTTCTAAACATATTTAGGGGGTACAGGGTGGGTGAGCGAGTGAAGAGATTTGGGCGGCTCCTAGCAAAGTCTTGAGAGCAGATGAGGGTGATTGAAGTGAATATGGAGCGGCGCCGGAATGAAGGGACAACGTAAACAGGAGATCCCCGACCAACGGCATCATCAGGCACAATTCCCACTTGCAAAAACTTGGTGACTTAGTCAGGGATTGAACCCAGTTTGTCTTGGTGGGAGGCGAGCATGTTAATCGCTCAGCCACAGTGGCCTCTTCATCCAAAGTGTGCATGTGCCACTATTTACTGTAAATCATAATGTATTACAATGTTTATGAACGCTGTAAAGGATTTGTTATACAAATATGTTTTTTATATTTTTGGGGAAATTTCGACCTAAATTTTTATGTTCTGGGAAAACTTTGCCATGCTAGGAATTTTGTCCCCCTCTGGCCTAGCTGCCTACTTGCAAAAAAATCATGGGAACTCGGAAACCACATCTTTGAGAATTTGCTTTTAATATTCAGGGTATATGGGTACATTTACCAGTTGCCATGCTAATACATGAATGTTGTGGTTTGCTAGCAATAAGTATACAACTAAACAATCCATACCTATCATTGGAAAATGTATAGACTGAATGTGTTATAATAACAATAATCTTGGATAGAAAGCTTGCTCTTTTAATGTTACTGTATTTGTTGTTACAAGGTGAACCATTACATATATGGACTGTACAATAAGTGATTTCAGCATAACCTTGAAATCCTCACAATTGGTATCTGAGCTTTGCCTGCACCTGTAAATTACCACTTGCTATTTATGTAAACATTATAATGTACATTATGGCTAGCAATATCAATATAACAAGTTCCCTGACATTTCCAGGTATTCTGTTACATTTCCCTGACCAACACATATATAAAAAATTATAAATATTTTTATGTTGTTTCCAAATTTACAAAACTTTTTTTATGGGATGATTTTCTATGCAGTAAGAAATATATACATAATAATGAAAAAAGTATAAACAATGATGGCATGCGGAAAAGGAGACACATAGGTTAATTAGAAACTTTCTCAGAGAAAGAAAATCATGATACAAAGAGAAGAGACAACACAATGTAGTATGTATTAATTAAATGAGAACCACTAAAAGTGTTCCAATTATTATTTCAATAAATACTTTTATTTGCAAAAACCTGTATTTTGCAACTACATATCCTCATATTTTCCAAAATGCAATGCTTGCTGTATCAACAAAACAAAGTTCAGGCAAGAAACTATGCATAGTAATACAGGGTTGCTACCTTTTTTGCCATTAGGAAATTCCCTGATTTCCAGACTCTTTTTCGTCTGACCTTTTTCCAACTTTTTTTTCTGTAAGGATTGACACCTTTGCATTATAACACACTTTAACACCAAAATACTTCTTTCATCTAACAAAATTGCTTCCTACAAAAAAAAACCAAGCATTTTGTCCACAATCACCAAAACAATTTTATATGATTCTAGCAGCAGTGCACAATTGAAGACAGAACTGCCTAATATGACATGCATACCACAGAATTCCCTGACATTTCCCTGTCTCCAGGTTTTCCAGTTCTGTGGCAACCCTGTAATAGTTATGATTACATATACAGCAACAAAACTGCTTACAAAGGTGGAATAAACGAAACAAATCTGTACAATTTATGAAATAGCATGCAGGAGAAATGACAGAACCCAAACTTCCTTTTCTTATTAAATATATGTATTTATAACTGTTGTAACTAAATTCCCTGACATCACACAAATTTTCCTGACTTTTTTACAGAAATGTAAAATCCCCTGACTTTTCCAGTATTTTCCCTGATGTTGGCCACCCTGCAAGAGACACCACTTACCTTTTTTCATCCGTACAGTTCTTCTATGGCCTGAGCCATCCCAGTAACTGAATGTAATTTCAATTTCCTCCTCTTTTAAGGATGACTGTTTTGCTGCCCATTCCTGTACAGAAAGTGAACTATAATAGAATATTTGCCAAATTATAGACAATACTATTGTAATATATAAAAAGTTAAGTGTACCTTAAATAACTGTACAGAGTTTAGAGGTGTGGAAATATCTGAATTGCTGCGAATCATTTACATTCCGGTCTCAAGTGGTTACCCACTTCACTATTATACTCAACTGAAGTAGTTCATCTAAACTTTCATTCCATAATTATTAGAGTGGGACCCTTACTAATCATGATAACTGGTCTTTTTATCATTTTTTATTACATTTGATACAGCAGCAAGTCAATGATCACTAGATCAGAGAACAATAATTATCAAGAAAAAGTGTTACCTGCATATTTATTTTCACTATCACATTTACAGACGTAGGCAATTTTTTTTTTGTTTCCACTGTTTGCAGCTAACGAAATAGGAATGTGAAGGTTAGGTTAACTCCGTAGTGCAACAAAATAAAAACACCTGTGTTTGTATTACTTTTATTCACATGCCACATAGGATATTTTATATAGGACTTTTAATTGATGTTTACAAATCTGTATTGTTGTTTTAATTTTGTTACTTTACAATCATCTTAATTAATTTCTAAACTTTTTGAGAAAAGAACACTTGTCCAAAAGCTTAACTATGAATGAATGTTTGGACGCAATTGTAATGTGAATAATTGATATGTATTGTTTTCTTTCAGCATATCAGTAAATTTCTTGAATCTTCTTGAACATATGAAATTAATATATTTTTTTGTGTTATGTGACTGAATTTGTTTATTGAATGGTGAACTTAAGTTGTTTATCACAGTAGTTTGTAGAGTAGCTGCATTCAAGGTAGATTTCTATTTGGGACAGGTTTCTTCAGCGGGAACAGTTTATCAGTGTTAACGTGGCGCCCCATATTTGAGTGATTACCTGTAGCGTGTTTGCGTTTTAGAGTTTTAAGAGTCGCACTTCAGGTTTCATCAGTTTTAATATAAGATTTTTTTTTTCAACTTCATTTTTAGATGCTCTTGCTGTGGATGCTACGTGTAGTTTCCCTTTTCTGTGCGTGGAAAATGGAATGCTATGCATAGCAAGACACACACCACCAGCATCTTTATGACTGTGTTCACACCAGAATATTACTGTTCTTAATCTCCACGCAGCACACACTTTGAATTCATTTTGCAATATTGACAAACATACATTTTCAAACACTGTAAGTCATTTTACACCCTGAAAAATAAAGAAGACACATTTTACACTGTAAATAATATTCTGTTATAGGAAAGTTAAAATGGGAGCCTCTTTGCACACATGCACGCAATTGTGTCACGTGCGTGGTGAGCGCCGTCATGGGCTTAGCGCCACTGGCTGTTAGCCGGCGTCACTACATAAAATTGTTTTTGAAAAAAATTATTTATCCATCTGTTTTTTTGTTAAATGTAAATTTCAATATTTACATTTTATAAAAACAATATTAAACAACGAAATTAGCAAAATATTTTAACATAGTACCATTTCTTAAGAAATTTCACGTAGAAAACTTTGTGTTTGAAATAGTTATCTTTAAAATTGGCGCAAATAGAAGGAATTTTGTTTAACATTGATTCCCCACTTGAAGTTCGCGGCTGCCGGCATGGTAGGCAGGCCCGTTAGTTGACACAGCATAAGCTTTGGTGGCATTGGCCTACTCGGCACTGTGAGCATCCTGATAGGTGACCAGGCTCTGCGACTACTCTAGAATCCCAAGAGCTACCCGAGGTCAAGGAGCAAACTTTGAGTGCATTCAGTGTGGAAGGAGATGCAAGTTCACCGGTTGTGGAAGTCGTAAGCCGATTTTCATCATTGTGGACACTTCAATGAGTTATGACATTTGTTGTGAGGTTTATTAATAATGCCAGATCTACTAGCCTCCAGATACAGCTAGGACCATTGTCTGTGAAAGAACTCAAAGCTGCATTCACAGTTTGCATTAAGGCAGTACAAGTTGAGGCATTCAAGACTGAAATGTATAGCTCAAGGTGCAATGGAGAATGCTCTGTTCGAATTAGATGTTTAGCACCATTTCTGGATAATGAAGGTGTTCTAAGGGTTGGTGGACACATCCGCCATTCTTCACCACAATACGATACTAAACATCTAGTACTATTCCCAAGGCCAGTCATTTCACAGACTTCGTCATTGATCATTACCATTGTAAGTTCCTCCATAATGGGTTGAAGACTACTCAAGCTTTTGTGATGAGTCGGTCATGGATACTATCTGCACAGTGAGCAATCAAATCTCGCATCCGGCAGTGTATTCCATGCTTTCGAGCAAGTCCGTCAGTGTGAAACATTAATGGGAGATTTACCAGCTGTCAGGGTGGAGCAGGACAGGCTATTCACACATACACGTGTTGACTACGGTGGTCCATTTGTGACTGACAACCCAGACAGAGCACCTGGAAATTGTTTCAGAGCTAAGCACGAATGCATTCTTGACTGCCCTTGACATATGTGTATCTCGTGGTCTGTGTGCTTGTGTATACGGTGAGTGTGGCACCAACTTTATTGGTGCCACTAACAGCCTTGGTGAACTTCAGTCTTTGGTACATTCAAGAGAGGCTTCTTCAGACATTGTCGATGGCATGGCTAAAAGGGCTGTGACATGGCATTTCATCCCACCCTCTGCACCTCACTTGGAGGTATTTGGGAGGCTGGTATCAAGGCAGCCAAAGGTCACCTGAAGAGGGTTGTGGGTGACCAGGCTTTCACCTTTGAGGAATATGCCACCCACCTTGTTTGCGCAAGTGGAAGCTGTGTTAAATTGTAGGCCATTGTGTGAATTGAGTGGTGGCTAACGACTTGGAAGTGCCGACACCTGGTCACTTCTTGATCGGAACCCCTCTGAGACTGCAGCACCCAGTGAAGATCTCACCACTTTCGCAGTAAATCATCTGAGTGGGTGGCAGCTCACGAAGCAGGCTACAGGCCACTTTTGGAAGCGATGGAGACTAGAGTATCTCAACACCTTGCAACAGTTGACATAAATGGTCTCGTAACTCTCCAAATGCGAAGGAAGGACAGTTGGTGGTAGGAAAGGATGACAATTTGCATTCCCTCAAGTGGCACATTGGTCGAATCTAAGCTCTACACCCCGGGAGGGATGGTGTCTCCAAGGTCGCCACTGTTCACACAAAAACTGGATCCCTGAAGTGGCCAGTTGTCAAGTTGTGCCCACTCCCATCTCAGTGATGTTTGTTTCTTGGGAACTGTATATATGTATATAAAATGGTGGGCAGTAATATTAGGGAATTTGTATTTGGCACATTCTATAACTTATTCTACGAGGGTTTCTTGGCTCGAGTTCTGGGTAAGGCACGTGTGTATTTGTAGTTGTCTTGGTATTATTATATATGGTTCTGATTTAATCTATTAATAATACTGCTGTCAACAAGACATCAAACCCTATGTACAATCCAAGCCTTTAAAAACCTCATTAAAAGTAATTTGCACCTGTGTAGAGAAAAATAGACTCATTAGTTATACCAGTAACTTCTTGTTAATAATTGTATTTGCTTTCATTAAGTATAGTTGATTGTAGAAGCCTCATTGAACTGTCTTCTTCAGTGAAATGTAACATTGGTTCATGTAAAATAGCTTGATCTGCCATTTGCGGTAACTTGTTTTGAAGCACCATAAATATTTTACATTCCCAAGTTTACGTTGGCTTATTTCAGGAAGCATAAATGGTTCTTCAAATAAATTATTTTATATTAGTGGCAGACAAACATGATTTTAGCGAAGTAATCATTCATGAATTACAAACAGTACGTTTGTGTGTTTTATAAATAATGTATTTTGAAAGTTACAGGTTTAGTATGTTTTAAAAGTAAGTAGTTTAAAACAATAGCATTTTAACTATGTTCTGTAGTCTAAGAAAATTTGTTTTATAGGAAATACGAGTCTGAGTTTAACTAGGCTGTAAATGTTTACACTTAATGAGTGTGTATTACTTACATCTGTACGAACAGAACATATTTATCATGCTTTATTCTTTCGGTAAAGTTAAAACTTTCCAAGTTATTATAATTTTATTGATATTTCTGTACAAGAAAGTTTTCCACTACTCCATCAAAACAATATGCAATACAAAATAATAACTGCCATGTAAGAAGAACCGCAAAGCAATGCTGTCTCATGAAATACGTTAAACTAAAAGCCCGCCAGCCTTTCCAAGGAAACAAAATATGTAAACTATCTCATATGAGTATGGAACTGAAGTTAGCTAACGTCAATAATTCCAATGCCTGCCGTGAAATAAAACATAAGTTAAAAGATGTGAAAAATGTGTCCACTATATTCGTGGGATGTGTTTAAATAATATTAGTTTTCTTGAATGGAATGACAGCTGTGGCAAAATTTACACGGCGCACTACGTAACATTTTACAATAAAGATAATATTTATGTTTTGACAGTAATCTGTGATCCTACCTGCACTTCAAATAATATAAACCAGAACACTTATACCTTTTAAAAATATTATTTGTGAATAAATAAAACCTTACTTCCTAGCAAACTTTAAACAAACTGTCACGTCTGGCATGTCATCTAGGCAGATTCGCAGCCCCGTTTTAATGCTAATTTTGATGGTAATCTGTGTTCACATCAGCCACTTCGAGGCTTTTCTGAATTGTAAATATCAATTAACTCCACCGCTATAAGATGGAGGAAAATAATCCTGATTTCCCTTCCCCCTTTTGCTGTCTCATGCAAATTTTTTATAGTCCAATTTCTTTACCTACGAAAGACTGTGTGGCTAGCCAAGCTTGGAATAATGATTTCCTGGTACTACAGAGTTATAAAAGAGCTTTTAAAAAAATACAAATCACAGTATAATGTTTTATTTGTAACAGCGCAAAAGGTTTTTGCCTCATCTGTTGTTACAGTTATCTGAATATTATGAAACTTGTAATTTGTTCGTAGCTCTATCAGAGATAGTTTTTATTTTTCCTTTTAGCAGTTCAGTCCAGTGTTTTTATTATTACGTGGCCTCACAAAATGCAGCCTCTGGGCTACATTGGCAACCTTGAAGGAAGGGGTGGACAGTTGTGTGAAGCGAGTGGTGTCTTATCTTTTAATGTGTTTCCTGCTTCATAGTCATACAGTACTGGTGAAGAGATATGCTACTGTTAATTTTCAGCCAATTTTCTTCAAATTTTTCAATTTTTTAAACCAACTGTTTTACGGTTACCCAAAATAGGATCTTTACTTTGAAGAAATCATTATTACCGAGGTCATTTTGTGGAGCTTTACATGTATATTATCAAACAGCACTGCAACCACAAGCCCCTAAACTGCCTCGTTTGCAGAATCTGCTACCAATTAAATGGTGAAAATACGCCTATTAATTAACTTCACGGCTTCACAAATTTCCCAAACAATGAGGATCGCTTAAAATACAACTGCGACCTCAATAAAACTAATTTCTTCTCCTGACAGTGTCTTAATTTTTATTACAAAGAACTTTTGAGATATAGTATATTCTGATATCCAAGATTTATCTCTATTCTTCCTTGCAGCGAAAATACCTGTACGTAATCATGGCTTTATCTCATATTTCATGCAAAAATTTGCATGGGAATTTTTTGTCGTATGAACGCATGAAATGATAAATATTTCCAAATGAAATTAAATGTTTGGTAAAATCTATTTAACTTTAAACTGTTTGCATGTTATTAAAAATTATTACTATTCAGTTTGAAAATAAACAGGTATTTGAACATGAAAATTCCACTGTTCACACCACCCCTACCAACATCAGCAATATAATATAAAAGTGCTGCGAATTACCTGTCTCAATTCTTCTCGCATTCTGTTTTCCTCATCTTCGCGTTCCCGGTCTGGTAAGAAACTTGTGTCAACGTCTGGATTCTTCCTAATTTTTTTCTTTTTTTCCGGTGGTTCCATTTCACTCTCTGAAATACTTTTGTCATCTGCGTCTTCCAATATGTTATTTATTTCATCATTTTCTTCATCCTCATCATCACCATCTTCATCAAGATTAAATGACAACGCTTGTATCTGCAGACAAAATTTTTGGGCAACTTTTACACCAGTACAACTTGATTACAATAAAACTTTTAAATTATAGTAAATCCCATTTTCTACATTTTTCACGCGATAAGGAAGAGAGTAGCAAAGAGAAGAACATGTACAAAGAGGAAAATTTACGCTTTAAATGCAAATGCTGTATTAAAAGGTACTCACGAAAGCACATATGTGAAAAGCATACAAAAACATAATCAAAGAGTAAGTAGGTACATACTTGTTGTTTTTGTCTATTCTTTTCAGCTTGTTTGGCTTCAAGTATTCTCTGTTTTTCTTGTTCCTTTTCCAGCTGCTTCTGAGCTAATTTTCTTTCTCTTTCCTTTACTATGTTTTCTTGTTTAGCTTTCATTTCATCTAGTGTAACTAATCCAATAGTTGAGCTCTGGAAAAAATAATAATGATAAAGCAACACTACTTACAACCACATCAATACTATTAAAACAAGGCAAGATGTTACCAAGTACTGGATCTGAAAAGCAGTGCGTACATAAAAAGTGAGCCAATTCCATACAGAAGAATTCACATGTACAGTTTGTAACGGTAACTAGTGTGTACATTTTCCCCAATAAGGAGCAATTTAGCCAAAATAGGTGTTTTGTGAGGAAACATCAAAGGAAGACACTAAGTTAGGCAATGTATAAAACAGAAAACTAATTTAATGATATGATAAAACGTCTCCAACTATTGTTACTCTGCAATTTATCACATGCAATGTAATATTATTCTTACACAAAATTGGTTACACATTTTATTTTACTTTAAATAGTTAGTGAGAGTATTACTTACGCACCATACTTGCAATAAATGTAATAAAAGCATTATTTACCTTGTTAAGGTAATTTTGAATTAATTAAACATTTATTTTTATATGCAAGAAGTACTAATTCTCTGAATAACAAGATGTAGTGACCCTGCACTGAAACAGCAGCTTTTAAAAACGTCTGGCAAAGACGAGATGGGCCTGCTTTCTGTCGAGCTGGCGTAGCAGCACTGTCGAAAATATCATGGCGCATTCTACATGTGCCTCAGTAACACCATACTGTGGCTATCTCTGAGCTGTTTCACGTGTCTCCGGCAAGTAAAAAATGCTTTCAATGTTACCTGTTCACAACCCACAAGCTTATAACGCAACACGAAAAAATAACATGTCACTCATCAATGGTTCAAAATGGACAATCCAGAACACTCAAATGTTCCAAATTATTTTGAGATGACCTTGTGTAGCAATTAATACCAATTTTCAGGTGTAATATTTATATGGATATCCTGTAAAAAAAAATGTTGAAAAGTTTTTTAGTTGTGAATATAAATGATATCTAACAACCAAAATTAATAATAGTGAAATAGGCCTATAATGGAAATTAACAAACCTTAAGCTGTTGCTCGACAGCATCATAATGTGCAGCAAACTTGTTTTCTATATTGGATATTTTCAGATCTTCTTCAATTTTCTTTTTCCGGAATTCAATCTCCTGTTGTGCCTTTTCACGTTTCTTCATGAGGTGCATTGCCCTCCCTGCTTCGCTTGCTGCACCCTTGTAGTGAGCCATTTTGCTTGGAGTTTAAAAAATAATGATCACCTGAAACACTTGAAAACACCACAAAGACCTATTACGTAGTTGATCTGGCCAGATACGAAGCAATAAAAACAAATACCAAACTAGATAAGGAATATGTTAAACTAACACAAAATTTTTTTAACAAAATAAACTGCTTTTCGTAATTTACATTTACACTGCCATGGAGCAGGAAGTCATCCTCCTTCTATTGGTAGCAGTGCAGATGCAGTTGACAGAACCACGAACATGCTACATTTTGCTCTACAGGTACAGTTTATAGTACCTACTGGTCGCAAACCTTATATCATGCAGGCATAACCACAGTAATTGTCAAGAATCACAGATATGCCAAAAATAATCTCAGAAAATGGTATGAATCAACATTACTAATCACAATGAAAATGACTTTAATGGACATACCATAATATTTGCAGTACATAGTGAGACGCCTTCCACCCCGCAGGGGTGTCAGGTACGTCAATTATTGCCTCACGCGCACAACACACTAACATAACCTTGTGATACCTGCCCCATACTTTAACAGCTGGAGCTGCACAAAACTGGCAATTGTTACAATACCTATGTTAGCATCGAATGAACAGCGTATTTACAGTTTTTAATGTGCGTTTATATTTTGCTGCATACCAGACGGTAAATTATTCTTATTGCTATTTAATAATGTATTATTAATAATATTGCACATATTTTACACATATTTTTTATACGGGCGTTACTTGCCATATTTATTATCAATATTATCTTTTGTCACCGATAAATTAGTAATCAATATGTAAAGGATTGCAACTGTGGCGCTCGGGCGGCGCGAGTACGTGCCGTCACCTGGCTGGTGCAGATGATGAGTGTCCCCTGCCAGAGCGGCAGTTGGGAGTTGCAAGCCAGAGGGAGTAAGCGCATGACCGCGGGCCGTCAGAGTTGTGTTCCAGCTGTGGGCGGTAGAGGTCGGCTCAGGCGGATATTTTGGCAGTATTGAGACTGCAGTATAATTATATCCTGGTTGCGGTGTCTTGATTAACGTGAGTGTGTGCAAGTCGCCGTAACGCAACCGGGAGTGAATAAACTGGCTGCTAAAAGAATATTACGTGATAATGCCAGAAATGAACGATGATGCAATATTGTAATGATCGCCAGTAGTGTGCAGCTCCAGCTGTTAAAAGTATGGGGCAGGTATCGCAAGGTAACGGACATTATAAGAGCTTGTCGTGTGTGAAGCTGCTGCACGAACCAGCAATATTCTCTTTAATATGAGCATGCAGAATGTAGCTGAAATGACTGTGAGGTTGCTATTCATTAAGATCCTTGAAAAACTAAAATTTTCCAAGCTGGGTAAACTGTGTGTTTTGCATGTTCTATGGATGAGCACTTTATGAACACGTTTGGTAACGGGAACATACATGAGCCACTTTTTTTTTTTTTTTTTGGGAGCCCAGAAACATGACATTAAATATTTTTCAATGAAATATTTTAAGCTGGTTTTCTTCTAACGCACATCCGTGCGGTTACAGTGCTGGGTGCATGTCCGTACTTTTTTACGACGTAACATGTGGGATATAACCGAGTAGTGCAGCTGCATGGATCTTCACGTGATGGAGTACAAGTAAACCGCAACATGTTTGCGTGGGGCCATGAGGTTGATGACCAGTCTGCTGTTAAATTTCACGGTGCCGAGCTACACGGAGTCTTCGGTGGGTTACAGCTGGCTGGCAAAGGTGTTCTCCGAGGAGGCTGGATGGTCAGCATATTGGTATTCTGTGTGAATGCCACTACAAAGCATGAGTTAGCAATAAGCAGCGTGGTCATAACATCCCTGCAGAGTCCGTCATTTATTGGAGACATTTTAAAAAACCGCATCAGACAAAACACTGCAAGAGCGATTCTCCAATGAATTTATATTTTAGTGTGGATTTTTAAAAAGTGTAGTGTATTGAAAATTGTTGCATAGGGTAAAGAACGTGCTAAATGTTTTAGAATTTTTTTATAGCGTGCAGTAATATTTTTAATGTAAATATATTTTTCATAAGTTCAGTGCTCGTAAATATTCATTCTGGTGCAGAATAAATAGAGAACCAAAAGACCGCAGAACTAACGAGTTGAGAGACATTATTTTGACTGACCCCCCCCCCCCCCCCCAAGTTAATAACAACATGCTCTGCTGTAACTTAAGTAGTGATAATAATACTGTAGTTAATTATAAGGGATTGCGTATAGGCCACGGTACTTCAGTTTTTAAGTCAAGAGTGCTTTCTGTTCCTTAGGAGTAGTTTAGGTTGTGTTAGTGTGTTGTGCGAGTGAGGCAGAAATTGACATACCTGACACCCCTGCGGGATAGAGGGCGTCTCAATAAGCTACTACGAACTGCTATAGTGGGGAGTGGGGAAAAGAGGGGGTGGGCTACAAATATCAGCGAAATAAAAAATTATGTAAAATGTACTTTACTGTGCAAAATGCAGGAAGGCCCAACCTAACATCACAAAATGTTAAGCTTTATGGATGTTTGACCACTTCATGCTTGTTATAGGCTGTTCATGGTAAAGTGAGCACTTTTGGACCCTAGTTACTTTTTCTTTTAGCCATCTTTTTATAATTTAACCACATTTTTCTATGAATATTGCCATATAATCAGGGCCTGATTTACTTTGCAGCCGCCTGTATGCCCATAAAAATGTGCCGCCCCTCCAGTAAAACTGTTTTATTTTTCCTACCTCATATTTATTTATTATTTTAAGTGCCACGGAGAGCACACGAGGTGTGATATTTTAATTTGAATGATTTTCACGTTGACGTCATCAGGTGAGACACGAGACGAACTGTGACACAATAAATTTACTGTAGGTGGGTGCCAGTGGTGTTTTCGTCACCGCACTGTTGAGATTCAGGGTTCTCAGGGATGCTGTGGGTTCTGTGTATCCATCTCACCCGAGCGTACTTACACAACACTTTGCATTACTAAACATCTTTAATAAACTTTTAACACTGAAAAACATGTGTGGCAAGGTTACTGTCAATACAAAAGAAAGACTTAAAGCACTGTGTATTTGCTTTTATTCTGTTAACCATACAAGATTGTGCCAATGTTACTTCTTATGAAAGCTTGGACGTGTCTAGATAACTCCGTTTGGGTGCTCCCCAGCCTGCAATTAATCTAGCTCACTCCTAGATGGATGACTTCTCTGTGGTGTTAGAAAACACAAACTTCACAAGGGAAGGGGTCGACAGCCACTAGGGTGTACCAACTATTTTCACTAAAGATGGGGCGCAGAGAATTACAAGATGAAACAAATGAACAACAAGTGTGATTATTTAGCATCAATAACGCGGACTCATCGAGGCTCGTCTAAGCGCACATGGTTAGTGAGGTGATGGCCTATATACATAGCCGGCTAGGACGGAAATAATATCACTGTACCCGTTACATAAATGACATAAATACCTATGAAATATGATGGGGACACGATATGAATGGTCACAATAAACACGCAGATGCGTGAAAGCAAACTTAGATAGCGCGGAGTCCACTGGATATGCTTTGTAGCAGATCACGTGGTGCAGATGAATTCTCAGTCTTCCTCCATAAAAACAACAAATGCTGGTCAAACTAACTATTATTTCTGTTGAGAAAATTTTTCTTTTGCAGATTGAATGGGTAGCCTTGTAACATGCCAGATGGCAAGAAGAATTAACATTAAAATGACAGCGTGGTCAAACATACAAATCATCAATTAGTGAAAAATGACATGAAATGCAGAATAAAAGTACATAGAACCCTGAAATAAATTACGGTGAACATGATTTTACACAAATAAACTATCAAAGAGCATGGATGGCATGGACATTGACTTGGCGGCTATGAACCACGTGGTCACGAGTGATGTGGCTGTAAAACAAACACATGAAAATTACCCTGAAATACAGACATGAAGATAAACCCCTCAAAATTGCACACAGCATTTATACAGAAATTACAATCAAACGCCTTTAACATAGGCGGATGGCACCTGATTCAAGTTGCGTGGGCCGTGTGCCCTCTCCGACATTTTTCTGCTCCTTCTCCTCCTGCTGGGGAATGTCTGATAAAACGTACACAAGCAAAGGTTAACCGGTATACTAAAGTGAAACAATTGTAATCTACATAAGTACAAAAAGTCTGTAGTGCGTACGTGACAGCGTCTTACCTCGCCAGCTCTCGACAGACTGCCCAGAGGCAGGGGTCGCACGGACCTACCATGGCCGCCTACGGGGTTCACACAAGCGGAAGTGCTATGCAAGCTGAGTAAAATATTTAAATTTTTAAATAAATGGCACATAAGAACTTTAAATACTGATTTACATTTTAGAATTTTCTTATTAATTTTCTGTATTCTTGGAATGTCTTTTATGATGACGTTCACGCCAGAATAATAGTGTTCTTAATCTTCGCACAGCGTGAATTTCAAATTCATAACCACACATTGTGCAATATTATAAAACAAACATCTTACTAAACATTGTGCAATATTACAAATCATACATCTTAACATTTTAGAGACGAAAAACCTGAAAATAAACAAGACATAATTTTACACTTTAAATAGAAATCCAGTTATGGGAAAGTTCAAACTGGAGCCACTTTGCGCATGTGCATGCCCACGTGTCACGTGAGTGGTGAATGCCATCATGGGCTTAGCGCCGCTGGCTGTTAGTCGGCGTTTATGTGTAGTCCATTTGCACTGAGAAACAATGTGTGTGTGTTTTGCAATTTAACATATTTTCATGCTATTTGCAATATTATTGTAATAATGTATGACGAAAACATGTTTAATTGCAAAAATATTGAACTGAACATTACCTAAATTGACAATGTTACCAATGTTATAATGTTATTGGTAATATTGTCAATTTAGGTAATGTTCAGTTAAATCTTTTTGCAATTTAATGTATTTTAGTGAATAAATATTACATTATGTACATGTTTTTCACCCTATTTACACCACAATTGCCTTGATCTTCATAGTTCTCCCCAGTATCATTTTTATGGGTTTCAATTAGTCAAATGTTGATGCCCGTAGTAAATTCACGTTCTGTGTAATTAGTGGAAGAATTACACCACTTTCTGAGATTTTTAATCCAGAAATGCCCCTATAATTAAGAATTACTGCTATAGGAATGGACAACTAAAAGGCCACGAAGACAAGTTATAAATGGAAGTGGAACCCCCATAGTAAACAATTTCCAAAATAGTAAATCCAAGTCAACATTATCAAAAGCTGACAATAAATCTAAAAACGTGGTCGCAAGAATATGATGATATCTAAAAGCAGTATAGGTACGAGAAGTAAGGACAGAAAATGCATCCAAGGTACTTAAACCACAATGGAAACAGAATTTCTCAGGTCGGATGAGTTTACACCGTTATACCACCAGGAGAGTTTGATTTCAAGTAATTTTTCAAAAACCTCAGCCAAACAAGAACAAAGTGAAACTGGGCAGTAAGAGGATTCAGAGCAAGGTGACTTACCAGGGTTTCAGACAGGAATGATAAGAAAATCAATCCATGGGCACGGGATCTAATCCGAATGACAGGCAAATAACACTATACAGAAGAAGCAACCAAGTGCTGGCTTTCTGTGCAAGTTGGTGTAACACGGCATAGGGGATGGCATCAATACCGGGAGCAGAATCACGCATTGACAACAAACATAACTGCAGTTCCGGTGCAGTGAAATCCACATTGAATATATGGGATGGGTGACGGAACTGGCTAATCCCAAAAGAGGGATAAAGGGGGAACATAATCAGGTACAAAGTGGGGCAGAAATCGTGAAAACAAACCATCTGGTAGGTTAGGAGTACTGCAAACCCATTTTACTGTTTTTAATATTACGAAAAGCACGCTAGATCTTACGAACCGGAGTCATACGACAGAATGACTGGCAAAAGTTTGTCCATGCTGTTTTCTTACACGCAGCCCATACCCGACAGGCAACTGCTAGCTGACATTTCAGTGCAACAAAATGTGCCTAGGCAGAATTTGTTTTATATGTACGTAAAGCCATTAAATGGCTTTTATTGACAGCATCACATTCTGCCGTCCACTAACGACAGGCATAGATGCCCGTGCAGCAGATATCAGTAAGAAATAAAAGGCATTGTATGCTTCCAGTACATCAGACTGTGTAATACCGAGAAGGAAATCTATATTTTTATTGATATACGTAGTGAAACAATGCCAATCTGCAGATTTTGTGCACAATTTTATAGACATAAAATGTTGAAAAAGGAGCGACTGGACCACAGACATGTGATTAACTACAGGAAAATGATAACTGCCCCAATTATCATCACGAACTCTCCACTCAAACAAACCCAAGAGGTCAACCGATATAACTGTAAGATCCAACGCGGAGGTTGGGTATCACTAGCTTGACTAGGGCCCTGCCATGTGAACTGCTTACCATTTAAATCAACAAAAGGAGAATTGGATATAAAGTCCATAACACTTTCCCTGCAGCATCATTATACGCACTACCCAGAGCAACATGGTGTAAATTAAAACCACCACCTGTAATCATAGGTTATGGAAACTGCGAGAAAAACAGGTTCCACTGATCCGATACACATTTAAAACCTGGGGGAAAATATAACGACACCAACATGACAGCAGAACCATTCAGGGCCAACAGAACAACTACCGCTTCCACACTATCAAACCCAATAGGAAATTTAACTGCCACTTCCTCCACACTGTATTTCTCATGTATATACAGTGCAGTACCCTTATCCGTACTGCATGAGAAGTAAGAATTATAGGGGGAAATGGACGAAGGAGATTTCATTCGCGTTTCGCAGAGAAATGAAACAACCGAGCTGCAAGGGGCTGGAGGAGTGGCTATCTATTGTGTAGCAGAGATCAAAACTTCCATTGCACTATCTCAAAAGGAGTGAAGAACATAGGGATAGTAAATATCCACCTATCTAGAAAACCACCTCAACTCAACTTAATACCTGCAGAAAACATGAAACCAGGTTTTCCCGGTCAAAGAGATACAATGAATTATCACCACTTCAATCATCTTGGCAATAGTATCCACAAGAGCTTATAATTTGTTGTGATTGTAATGGACAGGAGATTGCTGCACTGCAACAGATTGTGGACTGGGGGATGTTGCGTCCTGTGGCAAGGTTACCTCTGGAGGCGTGACCCTATCAGGTTTATAGTTCGCAAAATATTGGTGAATATCCATGAGTTGTGCTGGATGAAGAGATGTAATAAGTGGCAGAGTTTTATAACAAACGGTATACCCATTTGATAGAACGGATCCTGGTTTTGGTAGCAAGGGGGCAGAAGTCACTGCCGCAACATACGAATGGTCAAGCAATGGAGAAGGGGCAGATTGGCGCGTGACCGTACGATCCACTGGAAGGGCGGGGAAACCGACTCATATCCCTCGTGAGTCAGGATGGTATTGTGGGATGGAAGTATTAGCAATGGGAGTGTGAGAAAATCGGCCAGTGACTGTTTTTGTAGCCATTTGATACGCTTGATAATGATAAGCCATTACACGTTTTATCTCACATTCGACCTCCCAGTGAGGGCATTTAGCTCTGTATGATGCTGATTGAGTACCTGAACAATTAGGGCAAAGAGGGGTTGTGCTTGATGAGGACAGTCTGCTCGGTCCAGTGACAAAGGTAATTTAAAAGCGGGAAGGCCCGCCCTTTGAATACATAATACTACTTTATTGGGGTGCAATTTGCGACCTGATGACATAGGATGTAAAGTATTGCCTATATTTCAATCCATGGATTCCACAAAAACTACTTACAGACTCGGATTGTTCTACGAACAGTTGACCAAGAGTGCCTTCACAACTTTCATTTTGCTGTGACATACCTGACACGTTACAGACCACCGACCTCTTTGACTTACGAGCTCGTTGCCTCCCTTCTTATTCCAGATAAGACGATTTCCATTTAGCTGACTGTTAATCATCTACCTCCGTAATAAAATCGAATTCGCTTAAAAGCCTGTCTACAATTGCGCTATCTCCACCTGCATCACAGATTGGTGCATTGTGACCCGCTGAAGTCATGGCGCTGTCCCAAGTTGAATCATTCGGAAAAATGAACTTTTGTCCCAAGCTGATAGAAAAAGAAGAGAACTCCATATACTTTTATGTGCATTTGTAGAGCATTTACGTTAATATTGTAAACAATGGAAGTGCAGGATTGGATTTCTAAAAACAACTATGATGAAATGCTAATAAATGATGTCTTCGTTAGGTCTGACAATTTTATTTGAAGGCTAAAACTTTTAAAACTTAAGTTAAAAAAAAAAAAATTTGGATGTCGGTTGGCAAACTTATTTAAAATAAAACAGTTAAGGTGTTTATTAGAAATAAATATTCAAATCATGCATTTCGTAAACATTTAGTAATCCATAATTCAGCAAATATAAACTTTACTACATAACAAATAATGTGCAGAATTTACTGCAACCTAGAGTCAGAATCTGAAAGTTCACTTCGGACAACGCATTGTAGACCATATTCGGACTGTGTCAATGTGACATCACTTGACACCAAGTTTCGGACACATCTACAGGAATGACTGATTGTAGACAGACTAACCAAGACAAGAACTCTGCGTGTCAACTAAGATCACATCACTCACACAAATCAAGTTGTAATGTCGCAAGGACGAACAACTGTCACCCGCTCCACTAATCCCTAACATAAATGTCCAAACGCCACCACTCCCCAACCACTGAGAAAAGAGGTTCAACACTGGGGCACGGAGATTGGTAGTGTGCAGCCAGCGAGATCCATCTACCTCATCATTTTTCTATTAATCTTGCTCCTACGCTACACAGAAGGAAGACGTAAAGCAGCCTACTATTGATTTATCACACGCACATCACGTGTGATAGCACAGAACACACGCACTGCACGTGCAATAGCACAGAACACACGCACTGCACGTGCGATAGAACAGAACACACGCACAGCTTGAATCTGAAAGCCTACAATCAAGATAGTACATGCACAGAACCAATGGATGTTTAAACAAAACAGACGTGAAAATGAAAGGAAACAATGCTCTGTAACTTGCATGTGCATGTGTTTGTCACATTGGAATGCAAAAAAATATATATATTGTCGACAGCTGTTTACTTTGCTACTTGTTTCTTAAATTGTAGAAATATAATAAGTTATACCATTCATTTTAACATACATTACTTATACAATAACAATTTCAATCAAAACCAACTACTGTTTATATGGTGCTAAACTCTCCAAGTACTAGTAAAATTCATCACCAACTTTCGCAGCCATTTTCATCGTCACATGAACTCGGTGGTTTAGACGTTCTGATTGGCCACGCACGGTGCAAGCGCTCAGGAATTAGGGCCTATAGGGCATTGGCCATTTTCTGTGCATGGATTCTGCGCTAAATTTCTGTGCGTGTGCTACGTGTGATTGTCAGCAGCGCCATTCTAAGGCAGTTTCCCAATTCGCAGAGAGAGTACTCTCTCGCTCACTCTTGACATCACAGAGAGTCCTCCCTGCTGTCCCAACGCCAAGGAACACGAGAGGGAGAGCAAACTACATTGTACACTCGGTGCTCACTCTCGCACCCTCTCTGGCAACCATGTTATATTCTAGTCTAACCTTAAACATCCACACATATAGTTGTTCCTAAAGCAATGTTAGAAATATTTTATTGACTTAACTTAATCATTGCGATTTTGAAATGTGTAATAACAATGATCCATTTGATATGGAACAAATTATGATGTTATTATGTTCACCTATCATTTAGGTTAATTATGTGCATATTATTAAATACCATGATTTGAACATAACAATTATGTTCTTAATCATGCAAAAATTAAAATAAGCTACGTGAAAAGGCCAGTAATATTTTATTTTGCACTATTTATTACAATTTCTGTCAGAGAAATAATGCGGAAGGCTTACAAAGGGCACAAGTCTCAATTTGCTAAAGTGAGAGTGAGCACACTTTCCAGATGAGACACGGCCCAAAACTTGCATTCTTCTTTCTGTGCGTGTTCTATATTCTGTGCTAAATCAAGTGTAGGCTTCCGGCAGTTTTCACTATATTAACAAGACCAGTAGGCCTATTCATAGTAGTCTGTTACACTATTACAAAAGTGAACTACTTACAAAATTCAAGATTAACTGTTTTTCTAACAGTAGTTGGATTTCAATTTGATGAAATAAACATATACACCTTATTTTGTAAATCAATACGGAAAAATTCCTTAACAGCGCAAATTTCTCTTTCCTGTTGTTTTACAACTAATCACTAAAACTGTAAACAAAAACAAGATTCCATAACCAATACAAGGAGAAAGCTACGCAGGAACATCGAAATGAACATAGACGTACGAAGGTGGGAATTAAGAACATTTTCATTCTTATTGGAAACAAACATGCTAAAAGGACAAATACAATATACCAAATATCATTTTATTACGTATGTAGTGTACAAACAATGTTTGAAACAAAAGTCAAACATAATTTTATACATAATTATATACGTAGCATTCGTGACGCTAATAACTTTATTTGCGAGAGCAAAACCAATACCCACGTTTTTGATGCTTTGAGAATGCAGCACCATATCAACTATATTGTAGTTACAAAAGGTTAGAAGAAAATTGCATGATATTTCAGTCAAACGCGAGATCAGTAGAGTAAAAAGCGTATTTTTGCATTGGCCAAAAAACACAAGAATGGTTGAGGTTATAATTAAATTCCATGAATTAAATGTTAGTGTCGGGAATTTTATATGACATTTTGAATGTGATGGGTGATAAATCGGACATGACACGGGGAGTGCTGGGTTACGTGGGTTGGATAGGGTTTTTGTAAATTCTTCAGGGTGGGCGCCAGCACTCAGGACACAGCACAAAATGTTGATGATGTTGGTGTTATTCTATTTTCGTTCTGCAGCTATGGGTGAATAAATTATAACACCATGGTTTACTTTACTCGTTTATTTGACAAACACGTCTGGCATTGCTGTGTCCTGAATCATGGGGGCGTCGCAAGGCATGCATTGCATAAGACCTAGCAAAACCATCAGAACACAGCAAATGGCAAAAGGCTTGCGAAAACCATTTTTCTGTACAGTGCAAGGGTAAGAAGACTGTTATAAACAATTTGAAACAGAAACAAAAATGTGTGGTAATATTCCTTATTTTGATTATAATTATTTTTGTTAAATTCTTTCATAGTTCTTACAGGTGGAAAAAACTTCCATTTGTTATTATTATTACATTTCATTTTGAAAAGTGAACATTATTTTCCTCTCCCATATTTAACAAAATTATTAAAACATTTACATAAAAAGACAGGTTCACATAATATAGAGTAAATGCAACCAGATACTTCAGGTACCAAGTACATTCGCTGTTATTCACGTAATACTTGCAAGTTTTTCGTACAAGTATTGTTTATGCCCTTTTCTAGCAATTTTTATGAGTAAAAACAAGGTAATCACGAAATATATTAGGGAAGTGACCCCAAATTACCATCATTACAAAGTAGGGGCTTTTTTTCTTAAACACCTTCATTTACTATTTATTTTATTAAATAATTAAAACGAATGCGAATGACAAACCTATCTTAGTCAAAGTCTCTTGGGACTTAAATTACCTCTGTGGACTATCAAATGACAACTGTAGTAACTTCCCTCCAATTTGGCATATTAAAAGGTAACGTTGTGGCATAGAAATTTGACTTTTTAACAGATGAGTGTGATTCGTGTGTACACGCAAGTAACTCTAACTCTGATGAAACTCCTACCCTGTTACATATTAATATAAGAAGTCTCAAAAACAAACTAGAGGATGTGAAACTCATACTAAACAATCTATGTTTTAACCCCCATATGATAGTTTTAACAGAAACATGGTTAACTGAAAATGAAACCATTTATTATAACTTACCAAACTATTATTCAAATTTATCATGTAGACAAACACAAGGGGGTGGTAATGTAATATTTGCTATCGGCAGCCTACATCAAAATTTTGTATCAATTAATAATTATTATTATTTTTCAGTGTGGATAGAAGCCATCACCGCGATTAACATAATATACCAGTTGGGTGGGTTTTATAAACCTCCCTCCACAAAGGTTTATAAGTTTATAGAATGCCTGGACAAAGAATTTGATACATGTAAAACTTTTATTACAACAGTAATGAGAGATTTTAACATATACCTAAATTACACCTGCAGTGCTACTACAATGTACAAGGTAGCCTGTGCATGTAATGGTTTTACTGTTCTTAATAGTCTACCAACAAGGGTTACAGACCACACCAGCTCTAGTATTGATCATATTCTATCCAACTTTACATATGAGGAAACTGTAATCTCAACAACTGATAATAGTATTAGTAACCACTACATACTTCTAATGCAGCTTAAAACAAAAGACACTATTGAACATGTTCCGACAAACAGATTTGTTAATAGAATAGATTACGATAAACTAAGACAAACAATGGAAAGTGAGATACATAAATGGGATTCATCCAGTCACAGTAATCGAAACAGCTCTAAATCACATGACGGACATAATCACAAATTCGATCTCAGAAGCAGTAAAGCAGGAAAAGGTAAGAATAGGGAAATTTGCATTGTGCCTGTGGGTAACACCAGGATTTTTAAAACTGGTGTCTGAAAGGGATTTATGTGTCCCAGGTCGACCTCTTCTCCTTAGCCCGTTTGCCCGCCGCACCAAGTTCCGTAACGCAGTGTGTGTGTGTGCACTTTACAAGTACAAGCACAGTGCAGTGTGGCAAGGAACGATGCAGGTGCAGAGCAGAGTGAGTGCGACCATGCGGACGTGGCGTAGGAATTGAAAAAAAACTTGTGAAATATTTGTTTTTTTAATTTGTGCAATTAAAGGGCAAGGTAAGCTTATGCAAAGGGACACAACTAACAAAGACACCTGCATTTGCAGCCGCAACGCCCTCAATGTTTTCACAGTGTCTTTTTGTAAATTTCCGTAATGTTCATTCACGTGTCTTTCATCTCCACATCATCCACACAGTGCAATGTTCTGGTATAATGAATAATATTTAAAGGTTTAATTTTAGGAGTAATAAGTAACAATCGGCACGCAGGGTATGTGTCCGATTTGCAAATGTTGTGTGCAAGGAAGTAGTGCAGCGTGGGGGGCCAGCCTGCCAAGCCGGCCAGCACGCCGCGCAGAGAAAGTCAGTAGTCGTTAGTTCATGTGACCAAGTGTCTTTTGCACTGTTACCCTAGCTGATGGGTTCATAAGCAGCATCAAATGTAACCTTTTCCCGATAGGAATGTAATCATGTAACTTAATAAATTGCCACGAGGAGGGAGTAGAAGAAACGAGAAGAAGGAGGAACACCTTGCCACTCCTCCCACACGCTCTCCCCCGCACGTCGAGCAGAACGGCTAAAAGCCCGCCGTCCATTGAGCTCTGCCTGTGCCATGCAGGACTGCCGCACTCCTGCAATACTTCCACAACGCACAACCATGCTCTCGTGATTTCGCATACTGTGTTTCCATGCCTACGCTTCTACACTCATGTGGTAGTGTTGTCAAACCACCATGGCTGGGCAGATACAGTACGGTGCACCGGCACTACTGCGTCTGCAGTGTCTGCATCAAAAACTACTTGACGTGGTAGAAAGATATGAAATGGTGACTCGATTTTGCAATTGCGATCGAAAGACCAGCCTGGAAAGTAAGCGCGTTGCTAGCAAATGCGGAGAAGAGCAAGTGACAAAACATTTGGACAGTATCAACGAAATTCAAAATTTAGCCCAGTTACATTTGTGCAGATGACTGTTAGGCACAGGATCGGGAACCAACAAGTGTGTATGGTGCCATATGCACAAAGAATGCATGAGTCCCACAGAGTTACACACCAAAACCGGATTGTGGTTCATTTGCGACGACTGCATTGGACAGTTTAAAACGACAGTGATCACTAACATTTCAACCGACTTACTCACAATTAACCAGCACGGTGATTTAGTGTGCCAAACAGAAGACAGCAGAGAAACAATATACAAGCAATGCAAATGGACGGAGATTGCATTACCACGGTAAACGTGGTACGTTACGTCGAGATTGAAGGAACAGACGAAAAAGGGAGCACAAGACAAGGAAGTACACTGGGAGGCCGAGGATGTCTGCAACCACACGTCACCTGCAGGTGGGACTCCTTGACAGCTGCCAATCATCCAGCACCGCATGGCCAGTGCTCGCAACCATTGCCAACCCTACCCCTGTTACCTCTATCATTCCCACTTATGACACCTTGCCTACCACAATTTTATGGCTACCAACTAACACCAGTATTTCCACAACAAATACCCAGCATATTTCCCACATCTTTTCCGGCTCCGACACCTTTAACATCTTTTCCCACCAATAGCTACGGACTGCTACCTGCATCCTGCTGGCAACCAGAGAGGGAACAGCAATGAGAAGCAAATCAAGACAGAAGCAGCCCAGACACTGCCTGTAACCCGAAACGAACACCGACCCAATTTCAACACTTGCCTATATTTACTGGCATGGCAAGCGAAGACCCTAATGCTTTCTTAAAGGAGTGCACATCACATCTGAAACGCTATGGGGTGAATGAAGATGAGTGGGCCAGTTGCATTGGTGGCCAAATGGAAGGACAAGCAGGGAAGTGGTGGGGCGCTGCCAACCTCTATGCCATGCAGTGGGAGGAGTTCGTGCAAGCTTTTCATTGCCGATATGGAAGTGTGTTTGCATCCCTACAAGCGCAAAACAAGTTACTCTAGCAGGAGCAACAGCCTGGTAAACAGCTACCAATGTTCATCACACAAAAGGCACATCTTATCAAGCAATTCCACCCGCAACTACCAGATTGCGAGGCACTGGAAATCATTGCTGAAACTGTCTTACCAGAGTATAGAGCCACCCTACTACCTTTCCTAAACAGCAATATGGAGGAGGATCTCAAGGCTGTTATCATTCTGGAACGAAACCGGAACTCATCACGTCGTGAGAACAGGACCGCATGATGGAGACACGAGCAAAATGGGAGTGATAACAACACGCAACGGGACCGGGCCGACGTCCCACAAAACAGTTTGTGAGAAAACCAGAACGGAACAGTGCACGAGTGAACAGTGAGAACATTATGCATCGTGGTGATAAGCCAAGTAACAGTACACGCTGGAACACTGGGCAAACACGCATGCAGTTTGACAAGAGTCAGCCACCCACGAACCCGTGTGCTACTGTCGGCTAGCGATTGTTTTCCACTATCAGAGCGAATGCAGCAACAATCCGCAGCAGCCCGCACAAAGGGCCCGAACAAAGGGCCCACACCAAGACGGCAGGGAAACTGCCAGTAGGGGCGAAGAAGCCTGACGTTTCTTCCACCCTGGTCACGTCAAGAAAAACCAGCCAAACACAGCTGCAGGTGAGTGGGTGTCAGGCGAAATATATTCGCATCTTTGTAAGCATGAGAGGTCAACCCTGTAACACCTAATTGATACGGCTACATCACACAACTTTGTGCAGCCGCATTTCCTGAATACCAGTGACATAACATTTAACAATCACTTAATTATGCTCGCTACTGGCAAAGTCAGCATCGGAGCACTGGGCGAAGCAACCGTATCGGTAAAAGTCAGGGTCCTAGAGACAATATCGAGTGCAATTGTAACTGCAGAGGTTAAGGAAGATGCAATTTAGGGATGCTTTGGTTACAGGAACATAATACCGTAGTAGAACCAGTGGCTAGGAGAATTCATTTCGGTACAAAAGGGCGGTGCACAGTCTACGCTGTAGAGAGGGCAGTTGTCAGTGATTTACTCCGGTATCATTAGAGGAATTCGATCATGAGATCCTGCAACAACATTAGGGCTGCATTCCAGCGTATACTAAGTGAGAGGAGGGAGGTTTTTGCCAAAACCGACGCGCTCAGAAGAACGACTGTAGCCGAACATGAAATCCCGTTAACACAATTGCCGATATACGGAGGACCGCGGAGTTTGCATGACACATCAAACCAAAATAATTCGTGAGCAAGTTAAAGAGTTGCTACCAGACGGGGTTATCGAGATGATATGCAGTAAATATAACTTGGCCATCACATTAGCGCCTAAGAAAGACGTTGTTGGCATTTCTGTATGGATTTCCATCCGATCAACCAAGTCACATGTAACGATCTGCCATTTTATATTAGCATAAAAGACCCACTCACCACACTCGGCAAGGCAACAGCAATGACGTCACTAAAACTCAGAAGCAGTTATTGGCAAATTCCTGTCAAACAGGAAGACAGGATTTAAAAAACCGCATTCACAACACCTGATGTGCGTGACTCCATTTTTTCGCGATGCCTTTTGGCCTTAAAAGAACACCCTCTACCTCTCAGTCAATGATAGTTCGTGTGCTGGACCGGCTTATCTGCGACTTTACGCTAGCGTAACAAGACGATGTGACTATTTGGTCGAGCAGTTGGGAGGAGCACATACATCACATCTTCATGGTAATAGAGAGGATAGCAATCAATGGACTTACCTGCACCCAAAATAAATGCCATTTGTGTAAAAGCAGGTTGGAATTTTTAGGCACATTGTAGACTTGCAGAGCTGTTTAGCTCTGCACCTTTTTTTGGCTTAGTTAATTGGTTGAGGGAGTTCATTTAAAATTTCGCAGTAATTACCGCCCCTCTCACAGAACTGCTTTCGCCCCAGATGCAGTTCATAAGGGGAGGCGTGGAAGAAAATTCATTCCAGGCAATAAAAAACTGTTTCGATTCTTGCCCCAAACTAGCACATTACGAACCATCCAAAAACCTTTACTTGCAGACGAACGCCAGACAGGAGGGGCAGGGTGCCATTTTGTATCAATGTGTGGAGGACGGCACAAAGCGAGTCATCGATTTCGTCAGCGAAAAGTTGTGTCAAGTAGAGCACAAATACGATGTAAATGATCAGGAAATATTGGCGGTAGTGTGGGTGGTGAAAAAGTACGGGCCCTAAATGGAATACAAATGTTTCACGTTACAAACAGGCAACAGGTGCCTCGTTTGGCTACATGCGATGAAATAAGCTCGCCGTAAACTCACCTGGTGGGTGTTGCTCATACAGTCCTATGATTTCTCGGTACACCACATCCCCAGGAAGGAGAATCAACTGGCAGACACATTATCCCACGTCCCCGATGTCGCCATAGTGGTTACAGATGATGCAGAATCTGATGAAGTTCTCCCCCCGCCATGCACGAGTTATTTCGTGAGGTGCAAGTGAACCAGGTACAAGTCGTGGATGGTGATTCCTTGTAGATGCTCTGTACCGGTAAATAGTCTAAATGGAAGGCAGCTGCGAAGTAGCAAAAGAGAGAAAGGAGAACTGTGCAAGAGAGACCATGCAACAGTGGTGTGTGATGGAAGGGAGGTTGGAAACGTGTGCGAAATGGTGTCTGTTTGTACCAGCAATATGTAAGGTGAAAGTATTGGAACATGCACACACAAGTAATGTAGCAGGGCACCCAGGTGGCCACCAGACGATCCGAAACGTCAGAAAGCATTTCTTCTGGCCAGGATTCTCGCGCGACGTACAAAAAAACTTGCAAAATTGTGTTATGTGCCAAACATTCAAATCATGCATGACGTATGGGGTACAGCAGCAAATGTTCCTACGCACGATGCAAATAGAATATGGCAGGCTTCTACCCACATTTTATAGTTACCAACTATAGAATGTTTTGCCCACTCGGCTTAAACAACTGCCCAATGCTGGTTGTTTCAAAAAACACTTGAAAAAGGAACTCCTTGATAAGTTACAGGGAGCTGACACAATTTGGTAGGCTTTTTTACTTTATGAATTATTTGGCCACTATAGCAATCTGTATTTTTATATAATCATTGGACGGTATAAATATGTAGTAACTAGTTCGGATACAGTAATAAGTGATCATTATATATTAGTAAGCTAAATGACATACTATATTGTTTGGTAATGTGTTTTTTTATTGTTGCAATGTCAAAATGGTTTCACTACAAGATTTTGATATATAGTCGTAAGTATATGTTTAATCCTCACACGTATGCTTCTTCAACAGCTGCCATCAAATCTCATTAATTGTAATAGACACCTAAACAGAGCTTGCTCAATGGGGTCAAATGAGTTTTAATATACAATAATGGTATTAACAATGTATTGAATAATTTCAAATAAATAGATAATAAATAAAATTTTTTAAAAAATTCATACACCAGGAACCAACCATTTTGGTAACACATTCCTGTTCATCACTGACTGAGCCTGGTAACCTCACTGTTTACTGCATATCTACTCGCGATCCCAAGTGGATGGGAACAACTGTTAAGCAATGCTTGCCTTAAATCCCGCAACTAAATGTGATTTTTGCAGAAGCCCTAAACTTCGTAAAAAAACTCTCTTTGAAAAATATTCGCCAATCATAAATACAAATGGTCTTGGTTACAAGTGGTTTCGGTTACAAGTGGTTACGAGTGGTTATAACCACCTAACTTCATCGTTACGACATGGTCACTATTCTCCTTATAGATTTACAAAACCCCTGGTTACAAAAGGTACCATTGTCGAAATTTTAGCTAAAAGCCCCTCGAGGCTGCTGAACTAACCCTAATGGCAGCATGCTCAGACATTAAATACACAGGTCCGCCCTCCTGCACTACTAATCAAATTAATTTCCCCTCAATAACCCGAATTTCCAAGAAATAATTGGGGCTTTCAATTACTTCTGGGAGGAATAAAGCTAATCACAACAAGTAGCAGTTGACGTTACCAAATATGGTGATGGATGCAGCAGACACCAATTTCCCATAGGGGGTCTCATGAATTGAAAATTTAAACACCAAAAACATTACACCATTTCCTCAACTTCCAGCCTTTTGACCAAGTTGCCGGAAAGGGTGGTGCATGCACTATGGCAGCCAGTTCTTCGTGCTGGCCGTCGATGGTGCTGCGATCCAGTGGCGAATCTCTGAAACTTCAGTCGAATATACACTTCTCTGCCAGGTCTGGTTGCTGCCGCATGGAAAATATGCAAGGACTTTAACCTGCGATCGGGCGCACTATGTGAAAATTGCTCACAGTTACTACAAAACATTGCATAATTTCTCATAAGATTTTTTTAAGACCTTGGCCATCTTGGTACTTTCAAATCTAATCTTTTTCTGTAAGCCAATTATATACAAATCTTCTGATGTGTGGAGGGAGAGGCAGTGTCAACCAGCAAAGTCAGCTCGAAGCCTCCTGAGAGCATTATTTGCTTCATGCACGTCTCATAGCATAGACGTACTACTTATCGAGTGTGAGCAATTATCGTCATGCGCGCCCGATAGTGTATAGTCCATTCACGATTTCTTCAGCCTTTTGGAATCGAACCTTTGAAAATCACCCTAGGCATAACATGTCAACCTAGTTTTTTCAATCACTTGTATTCCACAAATATATAACACTTCGATTAACTCTAAAGTAGTGTATTTTTGAATAAATGAAACTTTTCTTAATATCTTCTATAACTTGTAATGTTTATTTCGTGTTATATAATAATTAAAAACAGCGAGACCAGTGGTGTATTGACAACGGCTAGTAGGAAATAGTTCTCAGTTCAAATATAGTTTCAACATTGATTTTTGGTATGCTCTTTGTGAATTAAATATTGCTATGGAAATATTCCAATATTTAGGTAGCCCCGATAGAAACATATTTAATTGTTACAGTTTAAAGTAACTTCGCAAAATAATGTACGTAGGCCATAGTGATGTAATATTTGTTTTTTTTTTTTTTTTTTTTCGATCGACGAAACTATTGGCTGGGTGTAGCTAATCGCTCTCTCTCCCCCTCCCACTCTGTCACTCTCGCTCTCTCTCGGGAAATTTCCCCTCACTAATAACTGATATTATACATGTTTAAAATTGTAGCATATTTCGTATTATTACAGCAAAATAATGATTTTTGAATTTGGAATTTACAACTGAAAAGAGATTTTATTGTTTAAATGCCTATGTTATTTAGATGTGGTGGCACGATGTGCGACACTTACAAATCATGCAGGTTGGCAGAAGTGGTATGGAAGGGAGAATCTACACCTTCACCTTCCATGTGCTTGTCCGAATATGGCGGGTAATTATATCCAGTTCTTACATGGCCTTGCAACAAACAGTGATGTGGCGACATGTCAACGATACGGCGTGTTTCTTTACGAAGCGTCAAGTTCGTACTCTTTTTTTTTTAACATCCTAGGCATGTTACAATGCTGTGATAAATATGTGTTTCCACGGCATAGTGAAATGTGTTGTGATCGTTGTGTATGAAAGTGTGTGGTGTCTGCGTTGTAATCGTTATGCAGGCCAGGTGTGTGTTTTTGATTTCAAATATGTGCAAAATCTATGCGTTTTAACCATAGACTGATGTTATGGCGAAGTTAATTATTTACATTCACGTCTGTTTATCACAACGTTGTACCTTTGCACTAGGTGTTTGGAAAACCGTTGTGTAACGAGTTTACGTTTCTGTGATTTGAATGTCTGCAACAATCCCAACAAAATACGAAGCCCACCCAGATAACATTAAATAAACAATAAAATAAACCTACAAACCAGTAAGTACCAATGCATTTAAATATTAGCAGAAGAAATGTTACGGTAGGCGTATGTGTTTGCATGTTAACCACTATCTGATACGTTTGTCGATGCTACATAGTACAATAAATAAGCGATACGAGTTGCGTGCTTGAATTTACTGTGTCGTTTCGTTGGACTCTACTAATGACTCGTCACCTCCACTGCTGCTGGTGATGCTGCTGCTGTCGCTGCTGCAGCTGCTGTTGCCGAGGCCCATCCTGCTGTCTCTCCTATTGCTGTTGCTGCAGCCCCTGCTGCTGTTGCCGAGGCCCATCCTCCTGCCTCCCTTGTTGCTTTTGCTGTTGCTGCTCCTCGGCCGGTGAACTCCGGCTGCATGAGGGGGAAGGAGGTGGCGGCCCAGACAATTCCTCATTCAAGCCGGTTCCACTCCCCCTGTCGCTTGTTCCATCGTACCTCGTTACTTCTTCTGCTGCTTCCAGTGGGGGAATCAACCAGTGGGGGAATATATATATATATATATATATATATATATATATATATATATATATATATATATATATATATATATAACTCGTGCGTAGTTCTGTGGGCAGCCACCAAGCGCTGCAAACAGGGTATCAGTACCCCTGAAGAGAGTGGCCTTTCTATACCTATATATCCTTTCTATGACCATAAACACTGCACTAAGCGGCATCGTTGAGAAGTATCCAACTAATGGTCTCACCGTGCAGTATGAACAGTAGACTGCTCCTTGTTTATGGAATCCTCTGAATGCTTTATGAATAGTGCCCGATATCCTTTCGTTGAGTTTCCTTGACGAAACTGCGGCTGATTTGAATTAGGCTTAGTTTCGTTAACACCTTGACTGTTATGACACGCACTTTTTTCTTGAAGTCTATCTATTTCAGCTATCCTAAGTTTTTTAAAAGCATCTTGCAATGTTACATCACCAAACTCAAGTAACTTCTTTTTTTTTGTTTCAATATCGTTGGTACCTAAAACAATTTTATCACGAATAAATTCATCGCCATCCTTAAATTCACAATCTCGGGCTAGACCTTTAACATCAGTTAAAAATAGTCAATATATTCGCCATCTTGTTGGCATCGAGAATAAAACAAAAATCTGACATGTAAAATGTTTCTTTTTTGGATTACAATAATCAGTAAACTGTTGAATAACAGACTTTAACGTCTTTTCTTTACTTTCACAAACAAAAGTGCTGTACACTGTCAGAGCTTCCTCGCCTATAAAATTCAATAAAATTGTAATATTTGTCGTTTCACCAATAGTTTCAAATGCATTTGCCATCATGTAAATTTCAAATGCCTGCTGAAACCTCTTCTAATTTTCAGCCAAATTTCCAGTAAGTTATAGTTTTTCTGGAACGTAAAAAGCACTCATTTTAAAAAGTAAAAACAAATACCATCAGAGAAATATCCAACCAATTCAATCATTAAACAATACAGCAAGTAGACTGTCTACTGCGCCATGTTGTGTTAAAATTAAAAGACATCAAACTTCATGTCGTTTATTCATCTCTATTGTCCACATTATATTAAAATCATTATACATTATCAACACTCCTGTGTTGTCGTACCAACCTCTGGATAGGCAGAAGTACCAACTACATAAGTTTATACATGCTACAAAGTGCAGAGTGAAAAAATCAATACTTTCCAAGGGCAGTGCATACTGAAACCCATTTAACCATTTCAACTTCGCACCAGGTATTCTTGCAAAAATCCGATAGTCAATAAATCCAGACAACATACCATGAAGCGGCTTACCAAAACTCAATTTGGAATTGGAGGCCTAAAAAAAACACACACAATTTGGAAGTGTCGCCATTACACAGAAGTTCTCTAGAAATATTAAACAGTATCCCTCACACACAGTGCTACAGCTCACGTCACGAAAAATCTAATACTGCACCCATAACTTATCTCAGAGTAAGCGACGCCCCTCAACACATAATATTTGAAAACAAGTGTGTCGTACCACGACCGTATCAAATAGTGATGTGGTCGATCCCTAGAACAATTCAAAATTTCTCAGGTGGGCAGGCTTCGAATACGCATGCATGTGGCGAGGGAGTAGGTTCGTACATAGAGGTTTATGAAAGGAAGAAGTGAATGGAAACGACAGTGCGCAGCACCGGCTGCCGAGAGTCGAAGCTGCTAGCGCTGTGCAGGCAGAGACCAAGTCATAGCTGTGCAGAACAGAGCATTCTCCACCCCTTAAAAACATGCCTGGCGTTGAACGTCCAAAGTTTCAAAGTCACACAAGTAAACATCACAGTACATAACAGTATCTCAGACACAGTAGAGAAGAGTGACATCACATCAACAGTCGAAAAGAAATCATGAAGTAAGGCAGGTAGAAATAACAGAGTACAGTTGCATATAATAGAACTCGTCTTGAACACGTCGAGTCGTAATGTAGTATAGTTCACTTCCATCGCTCACATAAGTGATAATGAAATAAAGTCGTTCCCGGGAACGGTGAATATGGAGCTCCAACCCCTGGGAGCATCCAATGTAGAAGTCTTCTCAGTCATTCGAGGGTGGAGGTTTGCATTCAGAAGACTGCAGGCGAAGATACGACAACAAGGACGAACAGCAGCGAAGCAGGTAGCTGACGGTTCCACAGACTCTCAAGGCAGGCAGGCAGAACTCAGCCGGGAAAAAATAAAAAAAAAAGGAGGGTGGCATGAGACTCCAAAAAAAATATCTTTAAGGAAAAGGATGGAAAACACCAGTGTTTACAATCAATACAATTGTCAGATTTAAATGCTACAATTGTTTACAGTTATTAACAAAGAAGCCATCTACCAACTTATGACAATTTAACATCTATCATGAAACTCTTTGAGATGGGTGACGTGGGCTTTGCAATAATCGTGTTTAGAACCTGGATGAGTTAATAACACTATGTTGGGAGCGAGGGACTTACGCATTATGTTGGGACCAATGAATTTAGGTATCTGCTTAGAGCTCAAAGCTCTGGTACTATTGGGTAATGTAAAATTCCTACAGAGGACTTTGTCCCCAACTTGAAAAGGCAGCGGAACCCTAGCTTGATAAAGGCACGCGGCATCCTTCTGTTTCGCGATAGCGAGACTACTGCACACACCAGCCAGCAGACGTTCCCGATCAGCATCAGACAAGGTGACGTGAACATACCGTTCTATTGCGCATCGCTGGCCATTTGAACCACGTAGCCAATTTGCTGCATAGTGCAGCATAGAGGGTGACTTAGAATTGAATAAAAGGTTCCTGTACTTTGTCTTTTGAAAAGCTAAATTATTGCCACCTAAAAATTGTTGTATCTAGGGTTCGCACAAAGTGTACGACGAAAATGCTTCTTACTTACTCTGGTGGCACAGACAGACTGCGAGCATGGCGCCAGCCAGCTCTCAAGATATATATATATTTATTTATTTATACATGTATAAATATATATTTATATATGTATAAGTATATATTTATATATAAATATAACATATAAATTTCTTTAATTTGTAATGTTTAATAAAAATTTGAAATTTAAGTTGTGTGTATATATAAACACATATGTGTATTCACATACTTGCATATATATTGATGACGATACTGCTCGACTCTCTTCGATTTCTCAAGGTGCTGTGGGCCATTTGTCCGGACTTCAATTTTTCTTCACTGTTGATTGTTGCCCGTTTAATTACTTACATATCTTTTCCGTTTACTAAACGGTAGGCTTATTAAAGGCTGACCTACAAGCCTTCAATTATATTGCTGAGATAACTTACTGACTACTTGACTATATATATATATATATATATATATATATATATATGTGTGTGTGTGTGTGTGTGTGTGTGTGTGTGTGTGATCTCGCACAAACGTTTTTCAGACACGGGATATTTTTTTTATTTAACCATTTACCCTTTACCCTTTTATTCTCAAGCACGAAATTTTAAAATAATGTATGATAAGTACAAGTTAAAAGAAATCCAAGATTTTTAAAACACTTGCCATTAAGACATTCTCTGTAATATAAGCTTAAATAAAACTGAAATAACTTAACAGACCCATGAACTGCAATTACAATAAAATTACATAAGTTAACTCAAGTACGAAATAATAGTTTCTACTGGTCTTTTGTGAAATACCATTTCACTGTTAAAGGATTGCAACTTACTTAACAGTGTTGAGCAATATGTACATTGAAACCATTCTTTGTAACGTACTGTAAACATTAATTAACCTGAAATAATTTCCAGTAAATTCATGAACTGAACATCCACAGCTGCAATAACTATATTCACCTAAGTTATTAGCATGCATGTTGAATTGGGAACACCATGTTAATTAAACACCAACATTGTTTATCAAATATTTATTCATACACTATACACAGAATTCATACAAGTCTTTATATGTATGCACATTTTCAATATAATGTCTACTGGAAGGCAGGATGCTCTAATAGCCAAAAATTTAAACTACAAACCAGAATTACTGGTGAGGGTATTACTTCCATTAAAATGTTAGGGCCGTCTTTATTAATGAAAATAATACGACCTATCAGCAAACATTTATAGATGCCTTCCAATGCCAACACCAGCAGATTCAACACAATTAGCATTATAAGCATTCCAACATTTCGTGTGTTCCATTTTCCTACTTTTGAGAGTGTAGCTTACAGCCTTCGATGTTGACGGTGTAGATTACGTCTTCCCATAGCGGCTGCGTAGGCCAGTGCAGATGAAAGCAGCCTTCAGGAGAACGCCCCAGGGAAGGTTGGCTGCAGTGTGTTGACCACTGCTACACGGACCTCTGTGCCGTGTGGCCGATGTTCGGGTCGTACGCTGCTCCATTGTCTCGGCTGGGTGCCTGGGTTTAACTCTCATCTGATATACTTCCTAGGTGATTTCTTCGTCACTGGCTGACTTCAAAGCGACGGCGATGGCCTCCAAACTTGAACTGAATAATTTTTTTAATTAACTCCATCCCTTTTATATGCTAAGTCCATCCAAGATGACGGTGGAGCTCATGCGACTAGTTGGTGGAGCGCATGTGACTTATTGGTGGAGTGCAAACGACTGATTAGTCAGTGGGAAAACAATGGATTGAACGAATGTGAGAAATTGCTGGAGAAAAATACATTAATATTATAGTTCACACTTCATTCACGTGGTGGTTGTCTTGGGGAGTGGATGTGCTCTCTTTCTCTCTAGATACATTGTGCTGGTGTCTATGATGTTGCGTAATCATGCAAGAGTATATGATGTTGGTGGTTGCATAATGGGTACTTATGCAATGGGTGTTTGCATTTTATGCAAATATTCAATGCAATTTATGCATCTATTAATTGCACGATTATGGTTATGCAAGTGTGTGCATGCATACTTGTGCGATTACATCATACTCTATTTACTTAATGCAACTGCATTCCTATGCAAATACATTCTCTCTCCACCTTGGTTATGATGCACCTGCCGACGGGTGCATATGTGGGTCAGTCGACCGAGCGACACCAATGAGGAAGCATGTGTAAGTTAATGCAACTGCATTCACCCCTCCACACCAGCTCTGTTGACTCCTGACACCAGACTGACCAACACATCAGTCTCTCTCCGGCAGTCGACGAGTCAACATCGACAAGGCAGCATGTGTGATTGCGCAAGTAAATGCATCTGCATTTCCTGAACATTTGACCTGTCTGGGATTCGAACCCAGTGCTCGCAAGTGGGATTCCAAAAACAAAAATTTTAAAAATTACTCTATCCGGAATTCAATCCCGGTACTCACAAATTGTCCTAAGCAATAATCCAAAACCAAATTGCCCAATATCGAACTCAAAAAATCAAAATTTACAAATCCCAAAATAAACCATTTCCGAAATTGCTCTGTCCAGGAATTGAACCTGGTACTCCAATTCCAAAAATATAAACAATTTTTAAATTACTCTGTACAGGAATTGAACCCAGCACTCCAAATCCAAAATACAAATGTATGTCCTGCCTATGAATCGAACCCTAGACCAGAAATGTGCCAGGAGAGAAGAACAAAAATTCAAAATTGCACTCACCGGGAATCGAATCGGAAGTGCATGTGCACCGAAAGTGCATGGGTGAAAATGCAATTACGTCACTCTTGCTCCAGAAGTACTTGTTCAAAAATGCACTTTTCGAGGTACTGCATGAGCAAAGGTCACGGGGTTAAGGTCAGTGGTCCAGTAACGCCTTGCTGGCCCTACTATACATGTTTAAGTATGACACGGGGCTGTTTCTCTCAGTCTGTTGTGTGAACATTAGGTTTGTTTATACTCTAACTCTTGTAAGCTACGAATACAAAAAATCACTTGCACCCTTATTTATTTAAATTATAGGGTGGCAGTAGGTTGCTTGCGGTGGACGAGTCCACTCTGACCCCAGGAGCGGTGTCAGTAGCCATGTTCGAATACATGATTTTCAAAGCCCATTTTTGCTGTACCACATAAACACGGGGTTTGCTTACGTGGCACTGAAGCCAATAATTTACTGAAAATTTCGCACACTCCCACTACACGCACAACACACGCACGGGGATGTAAACGGAGAATGGAGGGGACACACAAGGGGTTTTGGGAACACTGTAACCACTGTGTCCCCCTCGCTGCATTTATTTCCCCGGCTGTATTCTTACTGGTGACGTCTCTTGGCAGTATTGGTTGGCCCGAATTATCACGCCCTCAAAAGATCTCTCTTGAAGGGATGGAAGTGGGATGGTCACCTGACTCCGGCAGTACCCAGGTGGTAGCAGAGGGATGGCGCACTCTCGTGGACGTCGTTAGTGTAGGAATCGTGGAGGGGATGACCACCACATTCGGGCCGATTCTCCCCAGTAGAGAGCAAGTCTGAGCTGTACTGGAAAAGCGGGACGAACGGGTTAAGGTATGAGAGATATGGCACACATCAGTTTGAAAAGAGGTTGTTGTGGGATGTCAGAGGAGGTAATACATGTGTCAGATTCAATGGCATACACATTGTTGTCTAGGAGAAAAATTCAGTATTTGGTGAATGTGTCAGATTGAGATGAATGTTGGGATCATGGGGATCGTGAATCCATTAGCATCAATGTGGGCATCGATGGAGACCTATTGTTGGAGCTGCTGCTAGCACCCTGTGGTGGTGAGCTCCTCTCCATGTTGTGGATCTGCTGTGCCAGACAGTATTAGCAGCAGAAACATCTGACAGCAGCAGTAGTAGTCAATTTTTGAGTACATGGTCTGTATTGGTTTAGTGATTGGATGGGTGTTTGAATATTAACACAACAAATGACAAATGCTAATTTCAGCAAAGGTTTGTGCTATGTATTTAGAAGTTGCCTCTAAACACAAGATTATTGAACAAGTAATTATCATACAATATATACGTTTTCAATTTTAAACTTTTGTGCAAATTAAAAATATTTTATTAAAAATACTTCTAACTTATATAAAGTACATATACACTGCCAGGTGATGAAAACAGTACACAACAATGAAACCATGCAACAACCACGAAATGATGTAAAGAGCGAGAGTACAGACTGTTATGCACACGATCCTGTATTGGTCGAAGTCATGTTAACATGATAAAAACCAAATAATACCAATCAAGCATACAGGCCAAAGAAGAGTAATGGGGAGGTGCCAAAGACTTCGCTTTACGCAATTGGCGTACTTCGAGAGGGGACTCATGATCGGGCTGAAGACCGCAGGGTAGGTCATATCCCCGTATAGCCCACTATGTGGACAGTTCGGACCATACTGTCCGATGCTGTTCAGAGCAGTGTGTATGTGAAAGCACCCACACATGGAGGACCAGCTCAGGATGGACTAGGTCTACTACCAGTCGAGAGGATCGACAGATCATACACCAGACATGGACGGACTCCACTGCGACCTCGTCCACGATACTGACGAGTGCTGCATGGGGCTCCCCTGTTTGCCCACAAACAACATCCCGATGTCTTGCGGAGGCGAATATGTGATCCCACACTCATTGTGTGTGCTGCCATTAACTGTGCAGCAGTGGCAGCTCCATTTGCAGTGCTGCCAGACCGGAGCAATATGGGAACACCGCAGACTGTAGATGTGTGTTGAGTAGTGACGAATGCCACTTCGTTATGGGGACTGATGATCATCGTGCCCGGGCTTGGAGGGCTTCTGGTGAACACCACAAACCCAATCTCGCTATCAAGTGGCATTATGATCTGGAGAGCCTTAGCCTACCATAGCCAGTCGGCTCACATTGTTTTATGTGGAACACTGATGGCCCAACAGTTTGGGGATGAGATCCTAGGAAGTGTATAATATTAAATTCATAGGTGAATATTCAGTATTTATGTGTAGCGAAATGTAATGACGTGTAATAAATAGTAATGCAAAGAAATGTAGTGGGAAGTAATGAATCTAAATGTAATGAAATGATGTGATTACGTGAAATATTTTGAATACTCCATCGCTACCCTATGTCGTCACAGAAAACCAATCCTGAAACATGAAACAAACACGAAAAACGAGTCAAGAGTGGCTGTAGTCAAAATATAGGCCTATTAATAAAACATAAAATAAATCCCACAAGGAATTTTGTCAGACAAATAACAAAATATAAAAACGAATTTTCACATTTAGTTCGCCTGAAGACAGGAGCAGATGTCAGCTCCCGAAATGTCGCCACAAGCTCGTCTTTGAAAATCCTGTCGTGTACTTCTGTGTCGTCATCACTGAGAAATTTTGTCTTCGTCTCAGAGTCTTTTTGTGTTGTCTTACTTGTGTTGTCCCTTTTTTATTTATTTATTTATTTTTTCACTTTTTCAGTTTGATTAAAACCAACTCTGTTGATCTGCGTCGTCATCGGTGTGTCGTCTAGCTTCGCAGCTGTTACTCCATCGTTGTCATTCTGTCTTGTGCGAAGAAATTGTTTGTCTGCATGCCTGCTTGTCTGTAATGGGGTTTTTTTTTTTAAGTTTGATAATTTGTTCTGTAATTATAATTTTGTTTTTATATTTTGTTGTTTATGTGACAAAATTCGTTGTGAAATTGTATACCTATATTCATATATTTAGACTACAGCTACTCTTGGCTCGTTTTTTCGTGTTTGTTTCATGTCTCAGACTTGGTTTGCTATGACGAGGTAGTGTGGCAATTAAGTATGTTCGAAATGCTTCACTTAATCATTCACCCCATTGCAATCATCTTTCAAACAACTAATGAAATGATGCGTTACGGAATTGATTGTAATGTCACGCAGTAGAATGTACTTAAATATAATTAATGAACTTTCACAATTAAGCATTACCCCCATATGTATTGTGATTATGCCGAATTCTATCGAATTAGGTAGTTGCAATAAGAGACCCTTAGTTCTATATTGTGCCCTGCATTTGTGCCGAAAATGTTATAATACATACAACACATTTTATTACAAGTAATAGGGTGGCAACCCCTATTATTTGCTTGATGACAATGGGTCACACATTCAATATCCTTACCTTCTTTATGACAGCAGATTAATACAACACTGTACTGTATCAAGTAATGTGCAGCTTTACATTCACTTTAAATGCCCTCCCTTGAGAGTACTCTTAGAGGTGGATCATGGATTGGATACATCATTCTTCTTTCATTCCTAGGAATAGCTTACAGAAGTTTGTCCCCGCGTCTTAGAAACACTCTGTATATATCCTTTGCGCTGGATTTAGGACCTCGGTATGCATTCGGTAGTATTTAGAGATTTTATTACTCATATTATTATTCATGTTAAAATTCATGACATCTTATCGGTGTTTATATTATTACATGTTCAGATGCTGTTTCATTATTCATGTTGGGATTAAGAGACACTGTGTTATATAGGAATGCTTCAAATTTATGAATGTCGAATGTTGCACAAATAGAAAAAAAGTTGAATTGAAATACATTTTCGGCTTTACTATAATTGACATTATTTCTTAGCCTATTTTGTTTAATTAATTAAATTAGTTGATTCTGGTGGGAACATTTCTTTCCGTAATATACAGAATGGTTCACTTAATTTTTTCACCTCCGTTAACATTACAAACAAGGTTAACATACAAAATACGACGCATAAATATCATATAACATAGCAAGGGACATCATAAGATGTGATCACTTGTTTATTTACGTACGTAATTTGCAAGACATGAAGTGCGAATTCATAATAACAAATGGGAACCCATCGGTGTTTTCACTTCAATGGTTGCAGTATCCGGTATGCTTGTAAATAACTATCTACTACATTTGTCTGTACTCGAATAAAGCACCTCCCTGAGGTTTTGAACGTCTGCAATTGTTTACATCCAAATTTATGGTCATAGCAGCACAACCTTCATTGCTTTAATTCTGTACAGGAGATGGTAGTGATAAATCACTATACGCGTTTTACTGTAAAAGTTCTAGCTGTGCCAATTGCTCGCAAACCTGTTGAGGGAAGGTACAGGGTGTGTCTGGAGGCAGAATTAACGTAGGGTAAATTTCACTGGTGTAGTGGCCATGTAATAGATTATGTACATGATAAAACATGTAACCATATCCATTTATTCATAGACAAATGAAGAAATGGTCGATATATCAATTTATGGAGAATGTCGTCACAACGATACAGCAGCACAACAGCTTTATGTCGAACCTTTTCCTGCTCGACATCGCCCAGCCCATCCAACCATCGCTAATCTTGTCGTAAAACTTCGCAAGACTGGCTGCCTTTCTCTACAGCAGCAGATTCGAGCCAAGAGCGTCACAAACGAAGCAGCTTAAGTTCCAATACTTACAGCTGTTGCAGTAAATCCTAATTACTACAGTAAATCCTAATTACCAACACCAGTATGCTGCGCACTCTGCACGGACATCACTACCACCCCCATCTTGTCTCTTTCCATCAAGAGCTACACAGCAATGACTCAACAGTGAATGGAATGCTGCCAGTGGGTACTACAACAAGGTCGAGCGAGAGTTTATGGAGAGGGTACTGTTCACCGACGGATCAATGTTTACAAAACATGGAAACATCAATCTGCACAACATGCATTACTGATGACCAGAAATCTCTCGTTGGCTTCATAATGTATAACTCCAAGGCCAGTGGAGCATCAATGTATGGTGTGGTATCATCGGACAACAAATAATTGGTCCCTATTTCATCTAATTGCCACTGAATGGGCGAAAGTACAAGTGTTTCCTGGAACATCCCTTGCCTGCATCTTTGGACGATGTCGTTCTGAATACGCATCAAGTGAGGTGGTTTTAGCAGGATGCGTGTCATACTCATAATCGCTTAGTTGTAAAAATGAACTGCAGCATCTATTTCCAAATCGATGGGTAAGAAGCAGTCCTGTTCAGCATTGTTCGGTGCGCTCGTCTAATCTAACAGTGTTAGATTTATTTCTCTGGGGACGTATCAAAGGCGCAGTGTACCAGCAGGTTCCAGCTACACTGTAAGATATTAAGACCCTCTTGTAGCTGCATGTGTTTCCATACCTCCAGACACACTGGAAAACGTACGTCGATTAGTGATGATCCGAGCAGCGGAGTGTCGTAATTTTGAACATAATAATTAAAGCACACACTGCGAAAAATGTCACCACACACTTGCATTAGTTTAGTTTTGCCAGAAAGTTCACTTTATGTTTACTTTGTAATTGATGTGTACAGTCTCACCTGACTCCACACCGCCAGGATTTTCGTTGCTTCTAGAAGATTCATGTTTATTTGTAACATGCACGGTACACTGCAATGTAATCTACACAAGTGCAACATTTCCTCGTACAAAATATTACTGTATTATCACTTGTGCAAAGCATGTCGACATTAATACCTTGCAGGTTACGTTTACTTACGTCGGTATACAAAAAGTCATTACAACATATGACGTCTCCATCGATGTAACACAACACATGTCATATTTGGTTTAGTAATATCGGTTACTACGTCATCAGAGGTGAACATGTTAAGCTAAGTGGACCACGCTGTATAAACGAAATAAAACCTAAAATTTAGCAATACCGCTTATCATCCTACTATCTTCCACATATATATTCGAGTAAATCTGATGGGGTAGGTCCCACTCGAAGACTAAGATAAAAAGGACATATGTATAAAAACATTTGTATTTCCGTAATTTTGAAAATAAGTCTCCGACCCAAAAGAGTAGTATATATGGGTTACCGAAGTAATATTATTCTGTTCGCTTAATTTGGCGTGAATAGATTTCCCCCAGAGATACGACAAAATAACGCCATTTTACAAAATGGCGGACAGAAAAGTTTTTGTCTAGACACATTTGATTGCTGTTATATAGGCTAATACCACCATACAAAGTTAGGTAAAAACTGGTTAGACCCCTACATAGTTTCGTAGAAATAGTATAGTATTACAAAATGTTCATAAGGACGCCATTCCTGAAATAAGTGACTGGCCCACATAAACATACCAGTTTACATGGCGTAATGTACTATTTCTTGTTCGGGAATTTCGATAGAAATAGATTGGTTGTTTCCGAGATATGACACATGTTTACATGTGGAGCTACCTACAAAATAATAAGCGAAAGAGGTTGAGCCACGGTGGCTCAGTATACAAAGTTTGGTCGAAATTAGTCCAACGGTATGATATATTTACAAAATTAACCTAAAATATTTATAAATCAGCCATGTTGAAAATAATTGTCGTATCCATATAAATCTTGCAAGTGAATATGATCTGCTACAGTATTTGTTAGCTTCCAAATTTGACGGGAATTTATTCAGTAGTTTCCGAGGTGTGATTTAAAAGCTTTATTTTTTCTTGTAATGCCAGCTTATAAAATGTCGTACGAAAAATGAAGTGATTTTCTAAGTAAAATTTTACATGATGAGCAGCTAAAAATTAAATTTGGTTAAATTGTTGCCGAGATATGCAATAACAAATTTAATATTAAAATTACCGCCATTTATAAATAAGCACACTGTGCGGTAGAAAAATATAATACGATGGTAAAAAAAAAAATTATTTGTCTACTTGCAGGCCATAAACATAAATAGAAAATTGCCGTCATATCAATTCACAGATGCACATATTACACGTGATGTCACTTCAGTGAACCCCTCGCAACAGTGCAATGAAGTGCATGCGAGAAAACAGCGCAGGTGTGTGTGTACATGAAAAAATATTTGTTTTATTTAAATTATTATAAATTAATGAAATTTATTGTATTAATGAAACAAAAAAAGCAGTCCTATCAAACAAAATACATTTTTTCTCATATAAATATATTTTCACTATCGAAACTATAAAACGAATATTACAAGTTAGTAAAATATGCCGCTCTTATTTTACAAGTTGTTTCACATGATGACTGAGTTTTGATACCTTAGGGAATACAAGTATTTACAGATTTACATAGTAAATGTGCAATTTTTGATTTGGTAATGCGTTAATATAAAATAATTAAATAGAACAACTTTGAATAAATTAACTATAACGATTACTATGCAGTACCGGACACATCATTTATCGTCGTGTCCGATATAAAATAAGATTTTGAATAGCTACTGGATTGATGACATTGTTAACGTACATAGCTGATTCATTCAGTAGCTTATAGATGAATTTCTGAAGTTATATTTTGGTCGATTTCAGCGGAAAGCCACTATAAAGAAGTGCAGCTTTCCTGATACGATTGCAAACGAGCTAGGACGAAATATCTATATTTTACCCTATATATAAAAATTATAAATTGGCTTCTCAAAATAGCTCTACTTGGTTGCTGACTTATTTGCTGTCTGAAAAAGTTGCCATCTATTCAGCAAAAAAATTACGCAAATGTGTATCGCAGGTCTGAATTATTGCTTTGGACAATGTACAATTCTGCAAAAAAATATTTCATTTTAATAATTTTTTTTTAAAAATAACTTTGAAAATAAATCTCATGTACGATAGTTCACATTCACTGGCTGTCTACCATATGGAACACTTCTTGGCTGGATTCATTTTAGATCCTACTGGGCAATTGTAGGCTTCTGCGAAACTTGGAGAGTTCATCATTATTCCATTCACCCTGGAACATACCAAAACATTCATCCGATTTTGGAAGAATCGACACTCGAGGAGCACTATACAGAATTATATTATTTAAAAAACGACAAAGTGCACTATGCAATACAGGACAACAAAAACGAACATTATACGCTCTACAATCTAAACAGTTAAAACTGCTCCAAATTTGACTGCAGATATGCTCAAACTGCTCTACTTTAATCAGTTAAATTCTACTGATCGTTTTAGTTATAGACTGTTCACTTTCGAAAGCCCTGCTTAAGATCTACTTGTAAGCACATTGAGTATTCTTCCGCTGTATGCACAGCTATCACTGCTATGGGCCTGATTGCTTGGTTCATGCGTTGGTCAAGCGGAACTGCGAAATCTAAAAAAAAATTGAGTTTGGCTGCGTCGGGGTGTTTTACGTGAATACGTCTACGTTGACGCATTAGGATTCCTTGAAGTTTATTTTACGTTCCCGGCACCGCTTCACTTGACCATATGGGGTTTTATGGGTATCACTGGATTGCTTCAGAGATACTCTTTCCAAGCGTATAAGATTTCTGTATTTCGACGTGACTTTTTGACGAGGATAGGCCGAAATTGACTTAGGTTTTTTTTTTTTTTTTTTAACGCATACAGTTTCACCATAACCACGCCACACAAATTTCCATATACATGGATATCGATTGATCTTGACAAGATCTGCCGATTGAAACTTAGACGAGCGCCGTAGCTTCTCTTAGTCAAAAGTTGTACAACGCGGAAGTTACGAGACGCGCGGCGAAACAAACTCAAAATTGCGTTGCTTCCCACCCCCCCCCCCAACCTCTCGCACCCTCTCCTCAACGCGCGGTGCTTCGAAGTCCTCACTCAACGTAACATATTATTTGATCCTTTGGCACTCGAGTGGTGTAATTGAATTTTGAATGTAGACGATAGATTCGGAGCTGCAATGCCAAACTGTATCCCCCGATTTTGTTATCATCGGGTTTTCTGGATTGCCTCCCACTATGGTTGCAAATTTAAAGACGTATTCACGTTAAAATGTATATATACTTCAGAAATTCAGTAGTTCCTGCATTTATTTACATTAAAAACACGGAATACAGGAGAAACAATGTTAGTTTGCACAAATGTTTACCTAACACTTTAACTTCAGCGTTAAATCATGGAAATACTTTCCCTCCATCGTTACCAACTTTACAGGACGCATGCCACCTAATGCGCTCGTTAAAATGTGAACAGACTATACTGGTATTCACTGATTAAATGCTGATTTCTACTGATTCCTAGCGAATTTCACTGTCCTGGCAGAAAAAAAAATAGTGCTTTCCACTCATTCGCCAGCTCATTAACTGAAGATTCAGAAAACAATTCTACTGATTGAACTCGCTGATTGAGTTTCAAAGTGTACGCGAGGGAATCCATGTCCTGAAACGCGTGGCTTATACACTGCGGGGCGTCAAAGAATTACAGCGCTTCGGATATTGGTCGTGCAGTTAACTACAAATTTAATCAGCAAGACTTCTCCACCAACTCAACAAAACCATGGCATCATGGATTACAAAAGAAGCTCGAATTGTCGAACTCCAAATTCCTTACAAAGCGTCCGTCGAGTTGCCGAGATCGGCAAATATGATCACAGGTACATGACTCGTTGCGTACTATGTACGAGGATGAGCCAAAAATAAGTTTCCATTTTTTTTTGTAGGCGAGGAGGTAAATAGTAGTTAAGACACAAAGCAGTGTTCTTATTTTGGCACCATTACTTTATTTTTCGACATAAACGACAGATTTATTTAAGCATTTTCTATTGCGTAAAACAGTGGCGTTTATGCCATAGACGCAAGATAAGCAATACTTACCCTATCCATATTGGACATGCTTGACCCTTTATAGTATTATCCTCAACTTTAAACACATTTATTTCTGAGTTTCCCGTTTGCGATCGGAGAAACAGCGTCTGCGTTAACTCCGGTACTGTATACGCACAGCGCTGCTATCTAGCGTTTATTTCCACAAACTCGAGCGAACTCGAACTCGCGAGCAACAAAACGCGGCCGCGTTCCTTCGGCAAGGTAAGCAGTCGTTCTGTTTGTGTCGCCCAGTCCTACATTTTTCGTCGGAAAGTGGATGAAAGCGTTCGGGAAAACGGGAGGGTTCTTATAATTTGTAATACGCTCTCTAAATAATATTCAGTTCAATTATTATTACATTCATTTAGTTTCCGTTTTTATAACTAAAGTTAAGTATCATAAACCGGTTAATACATGTGGAGGGTAAGCAAAGTTGGAAGTTGCGTTTGTTAGTAGAAATATTGCTTATCTTGTAAAAAAAAAAAAAAAAAACTCACTACACGCCATTAGCGTAAAAAGAGGTTTTATATTCCCTGACGATAGTAAGTGCATTCTCCTCATTAAGCCATTTCACCACTCCGTCTTTCACTTCGTCGTCTCTGGAAAATCGTCTGCCTGGTAGATGGTGTTCTTACACAAACAGGGAGTTCATACATGATAATGCCAGGCCCCATATTGCCCGCATCACAGCATCCTTACTGCGCACCTGGTTTTGGCAATGCGTGTCCCCCGTCCAATGTACAGCCAGGATTGGCACCTTCGCACTTTCATCTGTTTGGCAAGACGAGGAAACATATACGCGGCAGACTCAATAATAACTTTTGACGTGGATAAGTCTTTAAATTTGCGACCATAGTGGGAGGCAATCCAGAAAATCCGATGTTAACAAAATCGGGGGATAGAGTTTGGCATTGCAGCTCCGAATCTATCGTCTACAGACAGAATCCAATTACACCACTCGATTGCCGAAGGATCAAAGAATATGTTACGTTGAGCGAGGACTGCGAAGCATCGGGAGCAGCGTGAAGGGCGAAAAAAGGGGGGGGGGGGGGTGCAATTTCGAGTTCGTTTCGCCGTGTCTCATATTTCCCGCGTAGTATAACTTTTGACTAGGAGAAGCTAAGACGCTCGTTTAGGTTTCAATCGACAGCTCTCGTCAAGATCAATCGATTGCGCGTATAAAAAACATTTGTGTGGCGTGGTTATGGGGAAATCGTATGCGTTTAAGAAAGCTTAAACACAATTTCGGCCTATACTAGAAAGAAAGAAAAAAAAAAAAGTAGAAATACGGAAATCGTTTACAGTTGGAAAGAGCATCTCAAAAGCAATCCAGCAATACCCATAAAACCCCATATGATCGAGTGAACTGGTGTCGGAAATGTAAAAATAAACATCAAAGCGTCCGAGCGCGTCAATGTAGACATATTCACACAGAACAAACGGCCGTGTCCCCAACACAGCCAAACCCCATTTTTTTCTTTTTCTTTTCCCTTTTTGGCGTAAGAAACATTGAAGTGATTGTAGCTTTGGAGATTTACAATAACATCTAAAAAATTGTGTTGCCGCACAATAGAAATAAGTCGTTTCAGGATTTGTAAACTCTGTACGTCGAATAGAGTTTCTTAGCAGAAATAAAGTACGCATTGTTTTAGTTCATTGCACAGGGAGGTGTCACTTTCTACAAATATCTTTAATTGCACCTGTATTTATATTTACATTATACTCCCATAAAAAATAAAACTGGTAGGTAACGGTCATACAAGATAATGATTAGAACCTACAATAGGAAACAGCTTAATCATTGTTACAGGCTGTTCATGGTAAAATTAACACTTTTGAAAACCCTGCTTAAGCTATACTTGTATGTATGTTGTGTATTCTTTCGACTTATGTAAAATTAACATTGCTATGGGCCCCGTCACTTTATTTATCGTCGCTCAAGTAAAATTGTGAAATTATCAGGAAAGTAAATATTATATAAATCTACCCATTTTTTCACTCCGAAGCATTAAAAAAATAGAAAGCGAAAGAAATAATTAATTTGAGTTATCACAATTGGTCACATAAAACTTTTTATTCGACGTCAAGATATGGAACTATTTTCTATCCATAGTTACCAACTTTACTGGCCAGATGTCACTGAGTGCGCCCATTAAAATATATGCATTCAGGGGCAGTGGAATTTTGCTAAGGTTCATTTCAAAAGTGCTCACTTTATCATGAACAGCCTTTACGCAAAGGAAACTTCTCATCTGTTGTATCACAGGAACAATTTATTAACGAAATCAAAGTGTGTTTGGACAGTTTATGCAATAACATGTTCAACAACCCTACGTTAGTCAATGAGTTAAGATAAGCAACCTTCGTACACAAGGGAGTGCTACATAATTATGAAATACAATTTAATTATTTTCTACAGCTTGCCCAATCGTAATTTGCTGACAATATTTCAAGGCATGAAAAGGTCCGAGCATAAAAACCCGCCAGTATTTAATTTTAGTTAATATTCCATGATTTTTCAGTTAAGTTTTCTCAATAACTAATTTATTTGTTTGGTAAGCCATATAGCATCCTTGATTTGTAATAAATTCTTTCAAGTAATAAATAGCTAGTTGCAGTTTAACTAAAAAATTTACGTTTAAATTTTAAAAAAATATGTTACGTCTGCAGTAACTTCTTCGTGCTGATAATTATAAATGAGCAACTACTTACTACTAATTTTAAGTTTTTTTTTTTTTTTTTACATTAAGTTGTAAGGCTTATGTGCATACATACCTTTCTGGATATGGTGTGTGGAAGTCCATTTCTACTAACAGGATGTAGTCTTCTGGACTAAGAGCTGAACAATAATTCTGTAAGAAAAGGGAACATTTTGTTAATCTTCTTACAGACGTAAATTATGACAACTCCCACATTCATAAATTTCAAGGGAGTAATGTAAAACCGGCATTAATTAACTAAAAATGATAGTTAAGTAATCGGCACCTAAAAATATAAGCTTTTGATTAATTTTTTTCAAAGGGCTCTTCTACAATATTTTCTTCAAGTACATCTATGGACTCTTGTATAGGACTATTTGCAGTTTTCCAACAAGCTTGTTAAGCTGACACCAAAACAGAGTAAATAGATAAAAGATAATGATACATTTGCAATAATTATTTTTTCTTAACACATGTATCTATGCTAAGAGATTTCCAATATTAAATAAAAACATTTTACGTTGTCATGTGTATTAATATTAATTTTGAATTACGGCGTCTTATATGTATATTCCATTTGGTAAAATAACAAGTATTATAAATATATCGGTGTGTATGGTAAACACTGTTCACGGTAAACTGAGCATTTTTGGAAGCCCTGCTAAAGATCTACTTGTATGCAAATTGTGTATTCTTCCACTACATGGAAAATTAATATCGAAATCGGCTTGGTTACTTTATTTCTGCATCGGTCAAGTGAAACCGTTAAATGTTCAGAAAAGTAAAAATTTAACCAAATTACTTATTATTCCTACACTTACATGTATTTAAAAAAAAAATACAGAAAATAAAATAAATCATTTCATAATACAGAAATCTTTACGTGATATTTTAATACCAACTTTAAGACGCGGAACTACTTTCCCTTCTGTTGTTGCCGACTTTAATGGGCGCACGCCAGTCTGCGTACCCGTTTAAATACACGAGGTTATGGGGCGGTAACATTTTTCATAAGTTGATTTATAAGATGTTGAATTAACCGAAAGTAACACGCTGAGCGGATTTCAGTGACATCGGTTCACACGCCATTAGGAATTCCTTAGTTATCTGCGTGGGCCTATAATTACAAGCCTTATTTGGTTTGTACATCAGCTGCCAGAAAGAAAACTTCCGTTCCTTTATAAATTAATTGCACTATAATACTGTTCGCGTTTCCCAATAATATGTAGGTTTTTTTTCAGTCCCCTTATCTTTTCCAATGCATATCACAAAGGTCGTAATTCCTTCACATGATTTATGTGCCTTAACCTCAAAACATCGTCTTCGATGATAGCCATGTTGGTCGCCTTTAATACTTACGCACTGAATTGTGGGTAATATCGGCGTTTGTATAAGCGGGAAAAGTTGAGGCTGGCTCAGCCTTTCCCGCGCAGCAGCGTAGCTGACAAAGAAATGGCGAGAAGCTCTCTACTGGCTGCTGGCACTACCTGCTCTATCTGTTGGCGTGATATGCGAACCTACGGTAGAAATACAGTGGGGTTGCATGATGGCCTAGGCACCGCGTTGGCGGCAGCACGGCACATGCATAACTTCACCAGTGGAATGCTGTATACACCGAGAAAAAGGTTTTGTTGAATCAAACAAGATTAATTTTGTGGAACCAAATTATCTATTTGTACAAGGGCAATGAAATATTTTGTTGCTGAAACCAAATTATTTTGTTGTTCTCATTTGGTTGCCACAAACTGTAAGATTCGGTTGGTGCAACAACATATTAATTTGACCACGCGTACAGAAGACCAAGGCTACAATCACCGTAGCGTTACCGTAACAGAATAACAGTGGCGTTACCGTGGTAGTATGAAAATGAACTGGCTACAACCGCAGAAAAAAAAAACTGTTTACGCGGCCAATGAGAAACGAGCACAAAGAAAAAAAAAACAGTCTGTACATGTATCGCGGGTATTTTCAAACAGTGTGTTGGCTAACCTGATATTTACTTTTGTTTATCTATTTGTGATGAAAAAAGTTTCGCGGGAATCGTGTTTCGGGATGTTTAAATTGTGGATGTTAATAATCGCGTTGACTATTTAAATAAACGGAAATCTGAATTATACCGCAAAGTTCATTTAATAACAATGTTCTTGTTATAAGCTTGCGCTGCACTGACTCTCGTGGTTGGAAATGTTGTCTAGTGATTGGCCGGCGTAGAACTCGACGTAAGAGAATTGAAAATATTCAATCCTCTTTAACGCCGCTACCGCGAGCAGGCCGCCATCGTACGCTGTTATGTTGTGTTGTAGCTGGTCCCATATACAAATATGGATTCAATTTTGTTATTGTTATTTCTTACGGTTATTGTAGCCGGGCCTTTAAACAGTTTGGGCCGATATGGAAAAAATGTCACAAGTCCGACCGAGTATCGAACTTAAATCACTCGCGTCCCAGCGCTATGCCTTAGTAATCTCGGTTAATGTCACAACTGATGACGCCGGAAAGCTTTTAAATATATATATATATATATATATATATATATATATTATATATATATATATATATATATATATATAACACTGCAAATATTGGGCAACGTGTGCGAACAAATATTTCACGTTTTACATTTTTACTTGTCAGTCTCTTCTTGCATTGCTTTATTAATGCGTTTATATGATTGTTAAGCATCAATAGATCCACTACATAACTTACACGGTTACTATCTTAATTGTCACAAAAAATACAAACTCTCGAACTGTATTTTCGAACGAAGGTAGTCAAATGAGTGGCCAAACAAATATATATATAGTTGATTCAACAAAATATTTAGTTGACAGTTTAGTTTTTTTTTTTTTTTGGCCCAACACAGAGATTTTGTTTATTCGAACATATAATATGTTAGACGAACAAAAGTAATTTTGTTGCTTAACAAATTTTGTTCGCTCAGCAAAATATTTTGTTAGGGCAGCTAAATAAATAAACACTAATATTTTGTTCGAGTTTCTCCCAGTGTATGCGGCGTGACAATAAGAGAAATGATGCGAATGTGTTTGCTGTAACGAGTACCGTTCAAAACGCCCAAAATTAATATCAGTAGAACAGAATTTGTTTAAGGTGTTTCAAAAGTACTATGCATGCATCGGTGCTTCGCGCTAAACCAGATTGTTACTAGTGAGTTATCCCAATACGGATTTTCCACAGATACTACACTCATTTGCAAAAAAAAAAACGTGTCCACCATGAACGTATCGCACAAGTGTAGCACAGGTTGCCGCGCAGTATCGTCACAGCTTGACACGTGTCCTATTTGTTGTGGTTGATGTGATTTGCTTGTGCGGATGTGTCACAAGGAGGCATGCATGTCTCTCCGTCTTTCACGACAGCAAGACACCGAAGGAAGCCTTAGGAGCAGGGTGATTCATGAATTACATAGTCCCGACAAGCACGACATGGCAGCCTCGACATGACACTTAAAACTAAACAGCCATGGAAATGCCTACAAGATAGATCTGACGTAGGACCGACAATTCCCGTCGTCCGGCCAGCTATTTTGGATCAGAAATAGTTTTCTATTTTCGTTGTGTCGTACGGCACGGCGCACAGAGTGTGCAACATTGCAAAATGAAATTGCATGGCAAGATTACCCTACAATGGCAAATACGCAGCTTAAAAGAATAGAATAACTGTAAAAAAAAAAAAACTTTTAAAACCAAGCATTTATTTATAAATGCACTAAAAAAAGAAAAAATTATCATAGTAGTTACACAATTTGTAGAACTTGTAAGATGTGGTCGAACAGCCGTAATAAACTTTACTACAAATTAATATATTTGTATCAATTTATATTTAGTATAATAAAGCTTGGCGTAATATAGAACGTTACCTCATTTGCGTAAGCGTAGTAAGCCCCTATCTTGCGTAAGGCTCTTGACTATTTGCGCCAAGCTTTTATATATTATATATAAATTGATACAAATATATTAATTTAAATTTATTTCGGCCGTTCGACCACATATTACAAGTTCTACAAATTGTGAAACTACTATAATTCTTTTTCTCTTTTTAGTGCATTTATAAATAAAAACTTGGTTTTAAAAGTTTTTTACAGTTATTTTATTTGTCACTTTTTACTCTCACTTATTTTTATTTATAATACACGACTTCTAGTGTCTTGGATACTGCTTAAGTTACATAAAAGCTTGCGACTTCCGGCTCCCATCATCAGATCAGCTCATTGGTACCTTCACATTGTTTTGTCATCGGAACTACTAACACGTGTATACATAATTTCAGCTCGATTGGATAACGGTAAATGGTTTAAAACCGACTTTGAACTAACCCCCCCCCCCCACACACACACACACACATATATATATATATATGTATGTATATATATATATATATATATATATATATTATATATATATATATATATATATATATATATATATATATATAAAATTGGAGTTAAAAATAACCGTAGAAAAAAACACCAAATTATCGCGGCTATTTTCAGTTCGCCACACTATTAATTGTTAAGGCGTTCCCTCGTGAGGAGATGATCCTGGCTGCAGCACCAGGTCGCTGTCACCTTATTATTGCATTGTCATCGGGTTTTTACATGTACTACTAAGTTTCAGCTCGATTGAATACCTATAAGTGGGTCAAAATTCACTTGCAAGATTTCACCCGAACGTACAAACAAACAAACAAGGCAAGCTAAATAAAAGCTTGTAAAAATAAATTGAAAGTAACTGTTTAGCTCTTAAAAAATAATAATTTTACCTTTGTATGCATTTGCGATAGCATTTTGTCACCATCATGTATTCCAAATTCCCCATCTGCCCACCGCCTTTCAAACTGGCGTAGTTGTTCAGCGCCTTCTAAATGGTTCCGAAAAATTCTACTATTCGTGCGTCCCGGCTGTAAATTCGAGCAGTCGGGTTGAAAATATAAATGTTGTTTCGTGGTTGCGGTTTTCGTCGTGACGTGCTGTGTTTGTCGGGGCTGGCTGTGTGACACCCGCACGAGCCACAGAGCCAGGTTCGGTTGAACACGCAACGTGCCCCCGCGACAACGCATTCGACAGGCATTTGTTCATCTGGATGGGTTGGGGAGAGATAGAGCGAGAGAGAGTGAGTGGCCGCGTCTTCGGCCTCCTGGAGGCAGGTTGCGCGTTTCAGCGCATCGCTCGTCAATTGAACCGTTCCGCCTACACTGTGAGTCAGTGTTCGACGTGGCGGGAGCAGGAGGGCACACGCACCAGTCGAGAAAGGCTCGGGTCGACGAGCACCTCTCTGGTTACCAGCCAGTGTCTCCCTCCAATTGCCAAGGCGAAAGGAAATGTAGTTCCCATCCATCTCTACTAACACACACACACACACACACACACACACACACACACACACACACACGCACGCACGCAGCACACACACACACACACACACACACACTCTCCTCTCTCTCTCTCTCTCTCTCTCTCTCTCTCTCTCCTCTCTCTCTCTCTCTCTCTCTCTCTCTCTCTCTGTCTCCCGTAGCATTTCTGTTTAATGCATGAATAATTCTAAATTATTTTCTGTCAACTGGGTTTCTACGGTGTCTATGCCGGTTTTTCCCAGTCTCTTCTAGCATAGTCCATTCACGGTTTCTTCGGCCTTTTCAAATCAAACCTTTGAAAAATCTCCCCTTGTATGGCGTGTTTAGTTATTTCCTAAATACGCCCTGTATTACAAGCGTTTTATACTTGTGTTCATAAAAGTTACTTTTTTTTCCCCTGTTAAATTGAAACGTTATTCATATTTTATCTATAGATTATAATACTTCATTTATAAATAATATGAATTAAAAAACAGTGAGAAAACATGTGTGTTGGTAGCACCTAGTGAGAAATAGTTCTTATACAAAATACTGTTACAGCTGAGTGTGCACGAATGGGGTGCGTTGTCCCTCTGGTGTAATTTCTCCGGGTTTAGTTAAGCTTAGTTTGCACGAGGCGGAGGAATACCCTGGAAGTAGAAAATTAGCAGGGCTTCGGAAAAGGCCGAAGATACCGTGAATCAACTATATTAGCTTAGCTATAAGTACACTTAGGGAGGTAGTCATGGCCCCGAATTGCAGGGCATGGCTGCTCAATCCCTCTGTCCGTCATGCATATCTCCTTGCATGATTTCCTATCCTAGTAGACGTGAGGGGTTTAGCCCCGAGATGCAATAAATTCCTGCCCTACCCACCGGGCTTTCACTTAACACTTAGTTGTAGGGTGGTTAGAAAAAAAAAAAAAAAAAAGAAAAAACTCGGGTCGACCCCGGCAGACCACAAGCATCGAGGGTCGTTCCATCGTGCGACAGGCTGCAACCACCCCACGGGCGTCGCTGACCACCCGGGAGCATGTCACGGCAGCTGGGGATACACCTGTGTCGACAAGTACCTAGGGCCACGAGTATTTCGCGAATTCACTCCGAGGCGAGGCAGACTCCAAACACTTGTTCTTTTCACCTGCTGTTGTGATCGGACGACAGTTCTTTAGACACGCCCCGTTTAACTGTGAGTCGGTAACACACAGCCCCGACCGACATAGCACGACACGACCAAAAACGCAACCACGACACATTTCAATGTGACTACTTGTACTTATAGCACGACCGACACCACGCTCTCGGCATTTAATCTAACTATTTAGAAAGCGCTAATCGGTTACGTTAGTTTCAAAGGCGGTGAACAAGAGGGAAATTTGTAATACATAATGGTGACAAATTGGTATCGCTAATGCATGCAAAGGTAAAATTATTATTTTCTAGAGTTAGATACAGTGATTTTCAAATTATTTTTCTTTTAAGCTGTGTATTTACCATTCCAGGGAAAGCTTGCAATACAATTTCGTTTTGCAATGTTGTACATTCTGTGCGTCGTGCCGCACGACACGACGAAGAGTAGAAATCATTTTAAATCCAAAACTGCTGGTCGTACGACAGAATCGGTCGGGCTTACGACGATCTATCTTGTATTTCATTGGCTGTTGGCCGACGTGTCGTGCGCGTCGGGGCTATGTGATTCCGGCACAATAAGCAGGAAGCAGTAGTAGTGTGAGTGAATGTTTAACAGTCCCGAACAGCGGCCTCGCTTGATCACATCAACCAATAAGCGAACGATAATGTCCTGAGTGTATAGAGCTTGCTGCCAACTCAATCCTCGAGATACTCGTAGCTCTAGCAGTACCTCACACAGGCGCCATTACGACCTGAGCATCGCCGGGCACCGGACCTCCTCCTGGCAATGGGCGGCATGGCAACTTGCACACTGGCGACGACGAGCGGTGTTCAGCGACGAATCTCTGTTCTGTCTGGATACAGGCGACCACCAAATTCGAGTTCTACAGACGTCCTGGCCAGCGCCATGGTCCATTCCTACTAGTTTTCTAACATAGTTTTAATGCAACTAGAGTATATTCAAGTTAGCGAAGGTGTTTTATTTATATAAAAGAGCTGATTAGTTGAAAGTACAATCAATAAAACTTCCGTCGCATTTGATCATGCGTCGACAGTTGCATTAGCATTCACTTTATCTGTCACATAAATTGATGCCAAACTTCCCCCAGATATTTTCTTTAATTTCGGAATTTTCTAAAATATTTAATTAGTTTATCATTTAAATAGCACAATACACAATAAATAATAAAGCGAAAAGTTGGTAGGACGAAAAGCGAATGTGGGAATGACAGGTAAAGGCGAATGTGGTAATGAAGAGTAAAGACAAATTTTGGAAGGATGGGAACGAGGGGTAAAAACCAACGTGGAAACGAGGGGTAAAGGCGAATCTGGTAATGAGAGGCAAAGGCGAATGATAAGAGTGAGGGGTAAATGCGGATGTGGTGGTAAGAGAGGAGGAGCGACTTTATGAGGGAGGGGTGACGTCAGGCCGGGGCCACCACTCACCTGCGCCGCGAGCAGGAAGAAGAGCTGCCGCTTGCTGAGGCCCAGCCCCGGCAGCCGTAGGTCGGCCGAGTCCTCCAGCGAGCGCCATGCCTCATACGCCACTTGCAGACCGCTCACGTCCGCCATGTTCTCATTCCGCGTCACGTTCCAGTCGAACTGCAACCACAACATGCGCTGTCATCGACATCCGGCCTGCATTATATATATATTTATTACCTTGGTTGTAATCAGTGACGATAGAACATCTCTAACTTCGGAGGAGGCACGCCGTTAGGCGCCCCTCCTAAGACATGTTTGCTTATCGTATACATTTAAATATAGTGCTATAAAAATCTATATTCCATACTGTATAAAAGATAGATAAACGTTTATAACACATAAGCTAAGATGTATGTAAGTTTGAGAAAAACATTAGTATATGCCAATTTAGGGACTTCAGTGGTGTAGTAGTTGAGATATGCTCCTCGCAGCTAGACGAACCGGGTTCGATTGCCGGCGGGTTTTCTCAGGTATCTGCCGTTTTCCCCGCCCTTCTATTCCGGCGCTGCTCCATACTCACCCAGCTTCACCCTCATCGGCTCTCAGGACCCCGATGTTAAGACTCTCGCATACCTGGGGCTTTAAATGCGTCGCAGAGTGTTTGAAATACACGTTTTCCCGCGAATCTCTTAAACGTGCGTCCAATGTGCCATTCTACTTCAGACGAGGTCTGTTGAGTACTTTCAAAATGTCTCACATGTCAGAAACACTATTTCGGAGTACTCCAAAATGTCAAAGTCTTTTCCAAAGTGCTGTATCTCAAAATATATGCATGAAATACATTCAAAACTACTCAAGGGCACTGTACTGAATCTTTCTATAAACTTTCCACCAATAAAATAATAGGGTCATCAGTGAAAGTCCCACAGGTATATGCTGTTCACGATAAAATGAGTACTTTTGAAAGCCCTGCTTGAGATCTACTTGTATGCACTTTATGTATGTTTCCGCCTTATGTAAAATTGACATTGTCGTGGGCCTGATAACTTCGTCCACGCGTGAGTCAGGTGAAACTGTGGAATTATTGGAAAAGTAAATATGTTACAAATGTGGTAAATTTTACACTTCGATGCATTAAAAAAAAAAAAAAAAAAAACAGAAAACGAAAGAAATCATTTAAGTTCTCACAAATGGTCACCTCTAGTTTTTTATTCGACATTAAGATATAGAACTATTTTCCCTCTATCATTGCCAACTTTACAGGGCGCATGTCACTCAGTGAGCCCGTTAAAATATATGGAGTCAGGGGCAGTGAATTTTTTCCTACGGTTGATTTCAAGAGTTCTCCCTTTATCGTGAACAGTCTTTACACGCATTGCGACGAGAACACTGCACACCAGATCAGACGTTGGGCTTAGTGGCGATGGTGCCCTTCACGCGGGGCAGGGCTTCAGCGTAGTTCGAAGTAACCGTGAATAGAGTACATAACGAGAGAACCGTACCTTATTCATTTGCTGGATGGCATTCTTCCCTTGCAAGGTCGTCGATTGCGGGTGAGCTCACCTGTACGTCGACGCTGGCGCCGAGGAAGCTGACGTGGCGCGCGAAGGCGGTGGCGTACTGGCGCGCGATGCAGTCGAGCCGCGCCTCGAGCCTGAGGCGAGCCCCGGGGCTGAACCACTCGTGCGGGGCGCCGTCTGCGTCCCTGGCGGCGCCCTGCAGGTCGAAGGCGTGCAGCACCTCGTGCGCCAGCACCAGACCAACCGTCGCGTACGGCACGTAGCGCGGCAACTCCGCAGACAGCTGCGGCTGCGCCAGCATCGCCAGCGGCACCACTGCGCACACATACACCATTGGCAATACCACCACCATTGGCAATACCACCGCCATTGGCAATACCACCACCATTGGCAATACCACCATTGGCAATACCACCACCATTGACAATACAACCATTGGCAATACCACCACCATTGACAATACAACCACCATTGACAATACCACCACCATTGGCAATACCACCACCATTGGCAATACCACCAGCATTGGCAATACCACCATTGGTAATACCACCACCATTGGCAATACCACCACCATTGGCAATACCACCATTGGCAATACCACCACCATTGACAATACAACCATTGGCAATACCACCACCATTGACAATACAACCACCATTGACAATACCACCACCATTGGCAATACCACCATCATTGGCAATACCACCACCATTGGCAATACAACCACCATTGACAATACCACCACCATTGGCAATACCACCACCATTGAAAATGCCACCACCATTGGCATTACCACCACCATTGGCAATACCACCACTGGCAATACCACCACCACTGACAATACCACCATTGGCAATACCACCACCATTGACAATACCACCACCATTGACAATACCACCACCATTGGCAATACACCACCATTGGCAATACCACCAGCATTGGCAATACCACCATTGGTAATACCACCACCATTGGCAATACCACCACCATTGACAATACAACCATTGGCAATACCACCACCATTGACAATACAACCACCATTGACAATACCACCACCATTGGCAATACCACCATCATTGGCAATACCACCACCATTGGCAATACAACCACCATTGACAATACCACCACCATTGGCAATACCACCACCATTGAAAATGCCACCACCATTGGCATTACCACCACCATTGGCAATACCACCACTGGCAATACCACCACCACTGACAATACCACCATTGGCAATACCACCACCATTGACAATACCACCACCATTGGCAATACCACCACCATTGGCAATACCACCATTGACAATACCACCACAATTGACAATACCACCACCATTGACAATACCACCATTGGCACAGTTAAACAAATGCGATACCACGCACATACACACACGCACACACGTGGGAGCTCAAACACAAACACACGGAGTAAGGAATCTCCTCCAATACGACTGGATACACCCGGGTGGCAACCACAATTTCTTCCCTAAACTATTACTTATGTACACCAACGATATTTTCTGTAGATGTGTATGCTCATTTACTGATACCATATAATCCATCCACTGTTACTTCACACTTTCTTTAAGCCTTGCTAAAGTTCTACTTCCAGGATATTCCTCCGCCTCATGCTAACAAAACTTCCCGAGACTAGAATACTAACCAAACGGCCTATGTACCGCATTCGTGTGCACTCAGTGTAATACAATTTTGCCGAAGAACTATTTCTTAGTAGGCATTACCAACACACGCTTATTTCCCCCTGTTTTTATTCTTATTAATTATGAACGAAATATTATAATTTGTAGACAGAATATACGTAAAAGTTCAATTTAATTAAACACACGGTACTTAATGTTAACACAGGTATAAAACACTTCTGATACGTGATGTATTTAGGAAAAAGCCAAACACACCGTACATGGGGTGATTTCTTAATCCTTTAGGAGGGCACAGCTTTATTGTCACTATATTCTATTCTATATTCTCCACTACACCAATACTAGTTGTGTTGGTCTCTGTATTTCTACTTACTCTCTTCCTATTGGTCCTGGCTACACCGGACACGCTTACAATATTCCGCAACGTTTATTATTGTCTGTCCATCATGCAATGAAGTAGCTTATTGACTATATACCAACCAATGTGTCGTACCAGAAGCGACATGTTTCACAATTCATCACGTTCATTTGAGAAATCATTCAAATCAACAGTTTTATTCTTATGAATTTAAATGTTGACTAACTGTAATTTTTTACTTGGTTTCCCTAGCATCCAGCGAAACACCAAAACCATAGAAGTGTGAAATTTGTCTTCAAGAGCAAAGAAATTTCCAAATAAACGTCGCCGGAGTGTGTGTGTGGTGTGTGTGTGTGTGTGTGTGTGTGTGTGTGTGTGTGTGTGTGTGTGTATATATATATATATATATATATATATATATATATATATATATATATATATATATATATATATATATATATGGCGGCTCAACACGACAAGTTGCAACTGCTGGTGCCATCTACCGCCTCGACGATCGCTTGCGTACCTCCCGAACAACATGTGACTGCCATCTCGCGCCTGCTACGCAAACTACGCTCACAATAACAAGTGGGCCATATTGCCCGCCGGGCCATAATACCCTCAGGCACCTTACTTTTCGTCTATACTTATGCGAGGAATCACTCGACGGAGTTTGTCGGAGATTGTTGGGAACATCTTGAATAGGTTACCTGGAGTCGAAAGTACACCCTGGCGTTAGGCGGAAGCATTTTTACTATTCGAAGGGTGACCCGCCGTGCTCATTTTTCCTGAAGATCGTCTATATCTATACATAACATAAAATAAAGTCGCCCGGCCGCGTGTGTCTGTGTATTTGACTAAGACTCCTAAAATATTTGATGGATTTTGATGAGATTTGCAGTCATGTAGAGAATTTCATGCGGAACGTTTAGTCATATAACACATTAATATTTAATGTACGGATAGGAGAGACATGTCGACGTTTTATAATCAAGTCGGAAAAAGCCGCTTTTCGGGCGCTTACATGGCTTCCACTGGCACCAAATTAATGTACTTCAGAATTCTACTTCTCTAAAAGGTCTGCGAAAAAGTCCGCGGATGACCAATAGTAACAATTTTTGCCTTTTAGGGGTTCACTTACGAAGACTTTTTGAACACAGTATTACTCCTGTGTTAGTTACCTTAAGCTTTTAGTGTACATATTTGCTATAAACGCCATACTTATAAATCGCACCCGAGCGATGCCGGGGCGGGCCGTTAGTAAAAATAAAAATACATTAGGTGGAATAATAGTGTAGCGAAAACGATAGAAACAAAAGCAAGTTCGAAGATAACATATTCCTCTTCCTATCATTCAAAAAACTTCCAGTATAAGCGACCTACATTTTTGTCCGGGCCACCTGTACAAATAGGGGGAAGTGTTAATATCATATATCATAATTTATTTTGTCTTTATTCTCCTTGAACAAATAACATGTCAACGAAATATCGTACTGATCGTGGGACTCGGGTTGGAGATGTCTCTTAAAACCCCTCCTTCGCATGAGTCCAGCCTGATTTTCGCATGTGGGCAAAGACGCTATCGCTGGCAGCTGGGTTTTGCTCAGGGCACTTTCTTTCTTCCAACCCCTCCACATGCTTTCATTCCGCCGTTGCTCCATCTTCACTTCATTTTTCACTCTCATTGGCGCACAGGGCCACGCTATTAAGGACAATGGTGTACTAAAGCTGAAAACTTACCTAAATTTTCCCACAAGTATTTTTTTCCAGAGGATTTCTCGACATTTTGGTACTTCAAGCCATAAATAATAATTTCGAACACTTTTTTTTTTTTTTTACATTGTTAGGTATTCAAATTATTGTTGCGAACATAATTGCACTAGATTACTATATATTTTATAGCTTAAATTCTGTATTTATTTTCACATATTATTTTATTTCGTATTTGGTTAATATATGAAAAAATACCTATGTCTTTTATGCTTTGCTGCAAGCAATGAGTTCCTAATTACGTATATGCCTTTAATTAAGAAAAATTCGACAACTCACTAATTTTACGCCTTCATAGTCCACATTAGGTCGATTTCCCGAGAATTTTACTGTATGACTTTACTAATCTTGATAAATGTTTTTAGATGTAAACATGACAGTACATGAAAAACAAACACAGATCATTTATTTATGCAGATACTGAGAGGATGTTTTTTTATGAGGCAGTACAATGATTTGTAGAAGGATATTAAGATATAAAAGATTGTAGCTACGAGATGTCAATCTTCGGTAAAGGCTGTTCACGATAAAGTGAGAACTTTAGAAATGAACCTTAGAAAAAAGTCACTGCACCTGCATTCATATATTTTAATGGGTGCACTGAGTGATATTCGCCCAGTAAAGTTTTTAACGATGGATGGAAAGTAGTTCCACATCTTAACGTCGAATAAAAAGTGTTAGGTAACCATTTGTGATAAATTAAAATTAATTCTTTCACTCTCTGTTTTTTTAATGCGTCGAAGTGTAAAAATGAGTAAGTTAGTGAAGTATTTACTTTGTAAGTATTTTTCACAGTTTCATTTTACCGACATGCGAACAAAGTGACGAGGCCCATGGCAATGTTAATTTTACGCAAGGGGGAGGAATACACAATGAGCAGGGCTTTCAAAAGTGTTCATTTTACCGTGAACAGAGCCTATACAGGTGTGAGTGGAATAGGAATGATTGGTTTTAGCGATTGGTGGAGGGGGGGGGGGTGGAGGAGGAGAGCGGCAACAGGCAGCTAATAATGGCGAAATGCTTGTTAGTGTAAACAGGGGCATGACAACCCATCGAGGAAACTTTAGTGTTTGGAATCCAAATTCTTCGCTGAGAGGCAGAGGAGCGGAAAAGCAGACATGCGCGAGCGAGAGGGCGAAAGGACTCATTACGGCGACCAGTTCCACGTAGAACAGCGTCGAACAGGGAACTTGGGAGTAATTAGGGAAGCGGGCTAGACTACTCTGAGGGACGCGGCGAGAGGACGTGCAGAAGTTTTTTTTTAGTACTCGTCGCCCTGCGTACGACTTTGCAACAGGACAGACACGAAGTTCTGAACTCTGCGTAAATTAGTGCACATCAAGGGCCACACTTCGTCTGCCAGCTATATTATTAAAGGCTTTTCCACGATGAAGTCTTGAAATCAACCATAGAAAAAAAAAATCACTGCTTCTACCTGCATAATATTTTAACGGGCGCACTTAAAGACGTGGACATAGTAAAGTTGGTAACGATGGATAGAATGTAGTTCCATAGGTTAACGTCGTATAAACAGTGTTAGGTATCCATTCGTGACTGCTAAAATCATTTCTTTCGCTTTCTGTTTTTTTTTTAAATGCATCGGAATGTAAAAATTAGCAGATCTGTAAGATATTTACTGTTAGAATAATTTCACAGTTTCGCTTGGCCAACACATGCAAGCTTGGATTCAAAACACGTGCGTTTGTATAACATTAGCCATAGGTCCACATGGTGTTTGACGCCTCCTGGACTGGGGAATGCTGGCTCAGTCGTCGTCTTTCACTGTGACAGCAGACAGCCGACGGTGCAGTTTATAAAGGCTGTTCACGATGAAGTGAGCACTTTTTAAATCAATCTTAGAAAAATGTCACTGCCCCTACTTGCGAATATTTTAACGGGCGCCCCGAGTGACATGCACCCAGTAAAGTTGGTAACGATGGATGGAAAGTAGTTCCATTTCTTAACGTCAAATAAAACGTGTTAGGTAACCAATTCAGCTCATTTTAATTAATTATTTCGCTTTCTTTTTTTTTGTGCATAGAAGTGTAAAAATGAGGAGATTTGTAAAGTAGTTCCTTTTCTAATAATCTGACTGTTTCACTAGACCGACGGATGAATAAAGTGATGAGGCCCATGACAATGTTAATATGCCATAAGGCGGAAGAGTACACAATGTGCATACAAGTAGATCTTAAGCAGGGCTTTCAAAAGTGCTCATTTTACCGTGAACAGCCTATATCAGCATATATGCACATAATACTGTAGAGTCTAGCCTGCAGGTCATCGAACTCGCAAATTTTTCAGGTCTCTAGCCATTAGCCAGATTACTTCTGAAACATCGTAAGTATAATTTCTCCTAATATTCGATCCTGGGTGAAATTTGTGTGCTATTTTCAAAGCGCATCTTCGGGTAAAACTTTTAAAAAAGTCTTCTTGGCATCCTGTTGCTATGATTTTAAAGCAACGAAGCGTAATTTTTTTTTTTTTTCCCCGCTTCAACTAATTCTGGTCTCGGGCCCCATTTCCTGAAATGGAGTTGCAAGGATTCTGAAGTAGGCCAACGCACCGCGGGCTCCTCAGCGCTGAAATGACTCGCACTCACTGGGTGGTTTAGAAGCCGTCGACTTCGGACACACTAGCAAGTGTTCTTGGTATTTACCAACACTTATTTATGGCAACGGTGGTTGGGACGGGAATACCTGTGAAACTAATTAGTTTACGAGAAACAAATTGACGTGACCAGCCTGAAGGTTTGACCGTCCGAAATATTTATACGTTAACTTCCATTATTTTATGCTTAAATTAATTCTCAAGAACAACATGTTTTTGTTAGTCTAAGAAAACTTTAAGGCCAAAATCCTATCTTCTTAACTGTTATGGCCCATACACTGTTTCAATCAGTCAACAGTGCTGCACTGATTCAACAGCCACTTTAATGAATTTAACTGATTAATCAGTGAAAAATGCCAGATTTCCTTTACTCATTGATTCAGTGACATTTTCAACTGATTAATAATTTTTCAGTGTTTTGTTTTGTAACTGATGGATCAGTCAAACAGCGTGTAAAATGGCTGTCAAGTTTTAAAATGGCCCTTAAGCAACGTGTATCGAGTTAAACAACAACGAATAAACTAATAAAACTAAAACGAAACACTAAAATGTGTTTCGTCTTTCAAAACATCATTTTATGAGGTAACATGAACATCCAGCTTTTCAGTCCGTTTTTACGCTTTTCATTTCGTTTTCATGTAATCATCACAACGTCCTGTTTGAAACTTTAAACTGTATATAATTGCAGTTATATGCAGTTTAAACTGCATATAATGTGGCGAAGAGGGTGTACTCACATATACTATTCTTCTTAACAATCATAACAGTACTAATTAAACCAAAAACTAAAAGTAAGGGCATACACTTTAAATGTTCAAGCTTTCCACTTACGTTAGAAATATTCCTGGTAGTCCAGATGGTTAGGTAACGGCCTCGATAAGATGTGAAGGAGGTGTGCGAGTTCAATCCCGGCTGCCACAGAAACATATTTTCCTTTTTTTTTTTTTTTTTTTTTTTAATTGCGATAAATTGCACAATATAAATAGCAAACTGTTGTGAATATGTTTATTTGACGTAATTATTTCGCTAAATTCAATTAAAAAAAAAGAAAAACATTTTCAATTCGCCACTGCAGTCGGCCGTCGCTTATTCACTAGTGAAATTGCTTCACGTCACTAATTCAATCAGCGAAATTTTTTCACTGGAACAATCAGCGGTTTTACACTGATTCTAAGTGGAGCCATTTTTTTACTGATTCGAGTAATTGAACTTCACTGCGAATCAGTGGTTTCCCATTGATTCGAATCTGGTGTGTATCACGTATGTTTTTTTTTTTTTTTTTAATAACTTACAGAAGGTATCTAGTATTTCCATTTGCGAAATATGAAAACGTAATAATCTTGAAAAGTTTTGCTTTGTTCTTGGTTCTTTTCACCAGAAAAATTTAGCATTTTTTATTGTAAGGCACTGCGCTATACAGCATAGAACGAACAAGCATTAATCTTTTGTGGTACTTCAGGTGGGAGCAACATTGAGATTTATTGGATGTGGGTGTGAAGGAGTAGAACTCAGGGGTAGGGGCGAAGTATTCAGTGGCCTGTGTCTGCCTCACGTTTATAGATAACAATGAAAGACGCCGAATAATGCAACACCGATAGCAACAGTAAGCCCTTATGGGGATAAAATGGGGGAAATGTAGTGGAATCACAAGTTTTTTTTTTTCTTTTGCAAACCGCAATTCCCCCCAACTTCGCAGCTACATGCAAAATTTGGTCCAGATCGACCAAAGGTTTTACAGGTATTCTACATTTATTTTACCGTGCGTTTTCGTGTCCTATACATTTATATAGAAGCTACAATTTGTAAATGCATAACGCACAAACGTTATTTGCAGTTTTAACCGGATAACAAGTTAACGTGACACGAGATCATCAGTGCTTTGCCTAACTATGTAGTGGAGTTGTTGACACACCAACGTACAAAGAGGAGTCTGGATCCTAATTCCTGCTAAGGAATGGATGCACGTACATGTTTTGAGGATAAATTAGAGTGCAGGCTATTCATGTCGAGTGAGCACTTTTGAAAGCCCTCTAATTTGGAATAATAATCAATAAATATATTTTATTTTATCCTTAGACGTTAACTTCTGAGTGCGGTGGAAGTTACGCACTGTGTGCATTACTTACATGGCAATATTTATTTCGAAATGGCGGATAAAGGATCAAATATGGCCAAAGGGAAAAGTAACTAGGGCCTCAAAAGTGCTCACTTTACAGTGAACAGCCCATAACAACGATATGTACCATCCTTCTGGTATGCCGAACGTCATAAAATGTAGGCGTCAGTAAGTACAGAAGATTGTTTTTATACTATTCTACGTAGTAGAAAAATGTTCTCGGCGTGGCCATCACCTTGTCGCCTCCTAAACATATCACTTGTTTCACTACAATTTGAGGATAGGAAAATGGGTAGAATCTCGTATTTGCAAGCTTAATTCACAAAAGTTGTAGATTTGAAATATTTCTACACTATCTGACGTATAAAACTTCCGAAACCAAAAATACTTATTCATGGTCGGTTATCCCGTTTACTCTCAAAAGACAGTTGTATAGTTCTTGGTCGGATGCAATACGAGAAAAAAAACTATGTATCTTTCATTATTAATTTTAGCAACAACTTTCTTATCAGAGCTAATCCTCACTGACGCGTTATGAGGAATGAAGTACCTACGTCACGAACTTGAAATTAAGTAGTGTTACTTCACCAGATATCACTTAGATTCAGAAAAAAAAAAATGACATTGGTGAAATTGGGCATATGTTTTTCTGATGTAAATTTTCTGTAATTTTCATAGTTTCTTGATTTTTTTTTTTTTTTTTAACTTTACGAATGAAAGAATATTACTTATAAAAGATTTGCATACAATTGCAAGGGAAATGCAAAGAAACCTACCAACATTCTGAATGACTTCTATTTTTATGTTTCTTATTGACAGATATTTCGTAATCTACAATTTAAGGAGAATATGTTGCTTCAATTTAATCATAATTCATAAAAGTATTCTCTGTGATGACTGGTACCAATATTAATCACGGATATCTTTGCTAGTACTCAGCTTTAAGGATGTAGAAATATTAAATTATTACTTAAAAATTTAATAACTGTACTCTGAATGCATTTACAAATAAACCTTCATTGTTTTGTATGCATTTGCACTGAGAAAAATTATATGGTTGTACCAACAATCTATACTGTTAAAATAGGGTAAGTCTTCTGATGGGTTGTAAGTAGTATCTAAATATAGTTAGCGTAGATAGTAATCCTTATACTACTATAAATGCGAAAGTGTGTTTGTCCATTTTTCACGTCAAAACGGAGAACCGATCGACGTGATTTTTTGCACAGATATAGTTAGAGGGTCGGAGAGTGACATAGGCTACTTTTTCTCCAGGAAAATATCTCATTCCTTCAAGAAAATTTTTTATTGTTAATAGGTACTGGATTAAGCGTTTATTAGGATTGATTAATGCATAAAAAAACATTGTTAAAAAAATGTTCGTCATTTCGTCTTTCTTTTTTGTCTATGGGCTGTAAACAATTCCTCCAAAAAGCCATAGTAGACCAGTGGCTATAGTTATTCCAAGTGGGGCCGTAGTGACCCAGTGGATATATATATATATATATATATATATATATATATATATATATATCAACTGGGGCCGCAGTGGCTCAGTGGATAGAACTATATCAAGTGGGGTCTTAGTGGCTCAGTGGATAGAGCGATTCCAAGTGGGGCCGCAGTGGCAAAGTGGATATAGCGATTCCAAGTGGGGCCTTAGTAGCTCAGTGGATAGAACTTATTGTCACAAAAATCCATTATTTATCCCTATAAAAACGCGCGCGAAGCCGCGGGTAAAAGCTAGTAGCAAAATAAAATGTTAGTTGTATTGTTATATGTGATTGTATTTGCTACTATACGTATGGTTGCTACAATATAGCGCTGCGTTCCTACTACAAGACAGGTAAATAACTCCAACACAACTACAACAATATTTCGCATGTTCTCACAACAATCAGAATTGTAATAACGTAAGAGAACATTCTGCTGTTACTACTGCACAGTTCGATAATCGGGTTTTAGGGTAGCAAAATCATCATATTCTAATAGTTTCTTATTGTTGTGAGCACAATCCATATATTGTTGAAGTTGTTCTGTTGGAGGCGCTATTTGTTTTTGTAGTAGGAACGCAGTGCTCTGCTGTAGCAACCATGTGTTTACGGTAACATGAGCACTTTTGATAGCCCTGCTTAAGATCTACTTGTATGCCGTTGTGTATCCTTCCGCCTTATGTATAATTAACACAGACATTCACCTTAAAACATTATTCATTCGCCGGTCTAGTGAAACTGTGGAATTGTAAGAAAAGTAAATATTTTACAAATGTGCACATTTTTACACTTCGATGCATTAAAAATAATACCGGAAAGGGAAAGAAATAATTTAAATCATCAGAAATGGTCACCTAACACTTTTTATTCGACGGTAAGATAAGGAACTACTTCCCATCCATCGCTACCAACTTTACTGTGCGCATTTCACTCAGTGCCCCCGTTAAAATATATACAGATAGGAGCAGTGCCTTATTTCTAAGGTTGATTTCAAACGTGCTCACTTTACCGTGAACAGCCTTTAACAGTACTATTTTTATTACTATCTATGTTAATATTTATATAAGACCTACATCGTATCACATGACTGTCGCTATTTTAACAGTATAGATGGTTCCTACAGCCATATCGTTTTGTTCAGCGTGTACATAATACGCTAAATCGCGTTAATGATTAGCACGTCACACTGGTTAACACACCTAATATCATTCCTTGTTAAACAGCATACGTGGAGAATTCCAGAATCGTGGCAACACACTGTAAAATGTACGGTAGGCCGAGTTGAACCGTCGGGTGTAAAGAACTGATGTACAGCGAAATTCAAATGAGAAATTTTTGCGCAGAAGTCGAAAACGCGTCGGGCGAGTCTGTAAAATCCGTTATCGCAGCGCGAAGTATAGTTGTCGGGTAAAGTAAAGAAAGAGTTAGTGCGCAGGTCTGTGCCATATAATGGCAAGTTTTCGAGTTCAAATCTCCGACGGATGTCGAGTTTTTTTTTTTATGTGACACATTATCGCCGTTTATAACTTATGTTATTGTTGGAAAATGTTTCTTTCCAGAATATCTCTGTCTGAAAGTAATAATACGCAAGTACCAGCACAGCACAGTCGACGAGCAGTGGTTGTTTGCTAATAACACTGATTATTTTCTAAAGTAGATAATTTGAGCTGTATAGCGTGAGCAATGTTAACAGGCACACATGAAAGACTTAAGTTTAGTATTGTAACAGTTCTGTCTTCTTTTGGCCGTATAACCGTAAAATCGGAGAGCACAAGATTGATTATTACGCTCATTAAAGATACACATTTAAAAACAGGGGCGTAGCCGGGATAGGGGGTGATAAATTGGGACATATCTCCCCCCCACCCCCCATATCCCGAATTAAAATAAAATTTGAAAACAAAATGACAAGTTTTATTTTATGTTAATTCAAGGAATATGTGATATCCCTTATTCCTTGAACATGAAGAATGTTTATAGCATTGCGTGGTTCCATATCTGTACATGAAGCCATTGATTATAAATAATTATGTAACTATAAATTTGTAATAATACAGGTTTTGAATTTTGTTCAAAGATAGAAATATGAAATCTCCCCCCTCCCCCTTTTTCCCCTAGAGTGCATTCCAAGCCACGCCTTTTTAAAATTTGTATGCCAATGTTTTAATGAGTGGCATAAATGTCCGTCGTACATACGTATGTACACAGTACCTTGTTTTTCATACATAAGCAGTGCCGTTACTCATATCATTTTCCATACATTAGTAGTACTCGTACGTTAAAATTTAAACCAATACAGTCTTCAGGAGAAAAAGAAATAATCGTCGTACCTTTTGGATGCACCACAAAACACCTACATATAAAATTTGGTTGCATTTGTTCCCCTGTCCCCTGCGAGTGGTTTTTCCTACCATTTACAAGTTTCTATTAGCACTTTAGATAACATGTGGGTATGAACGAATGCGTTCTTTCTTCCCTTCTGCTATAGAAACTCGTATGCCTTCTTTTGGGGCCCATGAGTATAATAGAAAGTAGCAAAAATTGGGCATCGTGTAAGGCCGACTTAAACGACTCACGCCCCTCGCAGAATTCAGGCACCAGAAACTTCTTAAATCCTTTTTAAATATCGGAAGAAAAACTGTTTTGACTGTTTATACTAACATATTACAATTAACATTGTTAAGTAATAGGGGAATGCTAGTAAAATGGAGGAAATACTCACCATAAACGAATAGAATCTACACATTCTGTATGATACATGTTATAAAAAAATATTTTGTTAGTATAGCGTAATGGTGCGTTAACGAAAAAAGTATTTATTCATTCAACAAAACATGGGCACACAGAACATAATTACTTTAGGAAAAGTAAATTATAATTATGTAAATATGCCACAAAGTTAACACACAAGAATGCCCTACTCTCACAAATAATTCCAATTTGTACATAATGTTCGTAAATTGTTGTCATTGTCCATTTGTAGGCTAGGAGACGACAAACATTCCAGAATCCACGAACAACTTTTGACACAGTCAAGATATTAAATCATATTTCTGTTATTCTTGGTAACAACTGTATACTATGAACAGAGAAATGTACTGATTTGACTGCGTTTATACGCATATGCACACCGTAATGCAGCGTAAGCTGCGGCGTCTGAAGTAAAGCTGGATTTACAATAGAAATATTTAAGCATTATATTATGCGTTAAATTGTGTGCAGAAGAAACGACTGTGTGTTCTCTTATGTTTTGGTTCCCAGTGGAACTTATCAGGTCGTGTACGTTGGTGGGATTTCTTTAAGCATTGAAATAAATAGTTGTATTCTATATCTTTAGAAAAAAAAGTTGAGGCTACGACCAATCAGTACAGAGCAGTCGGTGTTAATGGCGGGAAACTGTTATTTACAGTCATGTAAGTATAAAACAATATGACAAAGGTGTTTATGTGCACATGTTGACGATTATATTTGTTCACAAATAATAAGCTTCTCTAATAGCAAATGTCGGCTTTGAAGTATGATCTGTTTCAATATGGTTTTTTTTTGGGCGAGGTGTCGTTAGGAAAAAAAAAGTAAGCATGACAGGCTTGCTGCCTGTTTAAATTCACTGGAATTAAGAATTAGAACATTAACGGAAAACTGCAAATACAGAAGACGTGTTTCCGTATGACAGATAAACGCCTACTGCATAATTCGAAATACATTAGTTTTTGTATTGTAAACGTAGGTCGTGTCCGAAATGGCAGATTGTGTTGACAAAATGATCATGTGACGCGATATTTTAGAAAAACATCGTGACGTATTTGGTAAATTGATATTTCGTATCTTGTATATAGTGGATGTTGGTTTCGACATTCAAAACACATGCGCGAATGCGTACGTTTTTTTTTTTTTTTTTAAATAAATAACTGTTCATAAAATACACTAGACATGTTTTAAAAAGCAAGTTAAGTGTTGTGCTTTGATTATATATTTCGCAACACATGTTTCATTTTAAGTCGTTATTGGATATTATATATATTTTTTGTTTATTAACGTATTCGCAGCATTGCAGTGATGATTATAGAAATATTACGTCCATTTTAAGCATTTAATTGATATAACACGAATTTTCACTGTTAATGTAAGAATGTGTCGCCGCGAGTGCTAAACAAGTGACTGTCGATAACGTCCGGATTGAAATATACGAAATGACAACTTACAAAATAATGACTTTGTCCTTTCGGACACGGCCTTAGCTTGACTGTTAGTGATCGGCACCGAGTCATTGCATTCAACAGATGTTTCGTGCAGAAATAGTTATATTTTGTAATGTACCTAGTCTGAACTATAATATTGCGACTCCCTATGCTATGTCTAGTTTCCATGCGTTCGTCAGTGTTAACATTACTGACAAACACTTTAGTGTCAACGTTTTTCGCACTGTTATGAGTCCGAGGACTCAGTGTAGAATGTACATCGGTGCACTGTGTTACACGCGTGTAAATGTAAATACACACGTCTGCCAACTTTTCCAGACAATATCCATTAATGCGCATCATTATTGCAAACTTGGATCTTACAGAGACGACAGTTGTATCTTCGCTTTAAAACAAACATCTATCAGAGTCGAGCCTTAAACGTTTATCATTAACGACCTTTTCCCGCGGCGTGCAAAAGGTTTTCTGCTGAATGAGATTCATGCTCATACAACGCCCACGTTCGTCTACGTAAGTAAATGTTTCACATGTTTCGGGAAATAACATACGCACTTACACGGGGAAACGAATATGTGTACGTCTCGCGTCCTTACAGCCCATAAGCTACTATTTTGAAAGAAAGAAAAATGCAGTTCATAATTGTTATTCCTAATATTTCTTTTCATAAAGAGTGGAATGGAGGCATTGCCTTCTGAGAAACGCCCTTCCTAAAAGCGCGAAGTAACGTGAATGGATTTTAGTGGGGTTGTTCAGTTCCCTACAGCGCTGTACCAGAGAGCGTTGCTATCAATTTACTGTGTATAGCGCTAGCACCAGTGTCACGTGGTTTCCCTCCCTCCAGCGGCGAGCGTTCGGGAGAGTCCTGCCCCCCAGGGATGTTAGCTGGCCACTCGGAAATTCTGGTACACATACGGCAAACTATTGGTACACATATGGCAAACTACTGGTACACATATGGCAAACTACTGGTACACATATGGCAAACTACTGGTACACATATGGCAAACTACTGGTACACATATGGCAAACTACTGGTACTTTAGATGATAAGCTGACACATTAGGCAAGGGTCGCGTAATTAAATGACACAACACATGTTTTCGGTATCTTTTTTTTTTTTTGAGGGAGACGAGGTTCTGATAATTTTTGTAGATTTCTACTAGTCGAACATAAATGTTAAAATCTTGGTATTTTTTTTGCATACGAGGCCGAAATCATCTTGGTACATATATGAGACCCTGAAACCCTGCATGCGTACCAAGAAATTGGCACGTCTAAAAAACTTGCCCTCTCCTACACTACTTCCCATATGTTCCTCCCTCAAAGCTGCGTGGAGATTATTTTCTCATTTGAACTTTACTCTATAGCTCTATAAAGCAAAATATGTAAATAAGCAATACTTGCTTCCCATGTTTTAAAATATGCAATCACAGGAATAATATCATTCGTGGTTACGAACGAAAAAAAACTTGAGGCAAAGCGATCAAAGTAAGTACTTCATCGTCTAAAAATGAAACTACATATGATTACTTTGACGAATTACTTACCGATGCTGTTAAGCGACTTTTCGTAAAAAGCATTCACCAGAAACGGAACAGCCCATCTGGAAATATTAGAATAGTGTTACAGCAATTCTAAATGAAAATAAATCGACATTTCTGCCATAAGTTTGTCCATATAATTTGAATGTTATATGTCCAGGCACTTAATATAACTTCTACGCCAATCACAAAAAAAATAATTCATGCATGACTTAAAATTAGTAATGCTGTACAATACCTGTGCCTAACAATAAATTTGTTAGGCACTTGTGGAATTTATACATATATATATATATATATATATATATATATATATATATATATATATATATATATAATTTAATACAATGGTTTCTAATTCAAGAGTTTGCCAAAAGAAACTTAGTTTAATACAACTGAAAAAAACTATAAATAAGCAGTTTCAATTACTTACTTCTGATCGTCCTGAGACTGATTGCGGAAATTTAGCGTAACGGATTTTCTCAGTTGACGGTACCTCCTAATGACGTTTCCAAAAAAGTCGTTATCATCTATGTGAACCTGAAAGGCAAAGACGAAATCCTGTATAATCTATTCGCTGTAACTTCACACTTTTTTAATCAAGCCTTTGAAAAATCACCCTAAAAATGAGTTTTTTTTTTCTTTCGAAAACACGTTACTAAGCACAAGCGTTTTATACTCACGTTAACACAAAAGTAGTCTATTTTCTGTCGAATTAAAATTTTACTTAAGCTACGTGTCCACGATGAGAGTTTGTAATCTCGAGAGTAGCTTTCGAGAGCACTGTCGTCGTGCGCACAGCACTGAGAGGAAACTCGCCGGCAGCAGGCAAACTCGCAGCCAACTCTCGGAGAGCAACTCGCTGGCAGCAGGCAAACTAGCAGCCAACTCTCGGAGAGCAACTCGCTGGCAGCAGGCAAACTCGCAGACAACTCCTCGGAGAGCAACTCGCTGGCAGCAGGCAAACTCGCAGACAACTCCTCGGAGAGCAACTCGCTGGCAGCAGGCAAACTCGCAGCCAACTCTCGGAGAGCAACTCGCTGGCAGCAGGCAAACTCGCAGCCAACTCTCGGAGAGCAACTCGCTGGCAGCAGGCAAACTCGCAGACAACTCCTCGGAGAGCAACTCGCTGGCAGCAGGCAAACTCGCAGACAACTCCTCGGAGAGCAACTCGCTGGCAGCAGGCAAACTCGCAGCCAACTCCTCGGAGAGCTGCTGGCTCAAGAGCAGGCGTGTCACGTGGGCACGCCGTGCCCCCGCTCTGCGCGACCTGCTCGTAAGGAACGCTCTTGGGGCGTGTAGTTGCGAGTACTCTCGCGAGTATCGTGTGTTGTACGGACGTGTGTGGAAAATGGCGCGAAACGCGCGTGGTCTCATGACGACAGTGTCGAGCTGACTGATATGTATGAAGGTGGGCCTGTATTGTGGGATTGCCGGAGTAACGAGTACAAAACTCGCAACCAAAAGAATGCTGCTTTGGAGGAAATAGCGGAGGTTTTTCCAACTGCACGAATGAAGAAGCACTGAGGAAAATACACAATTTACGGAATCAGGTAAGAATTAGAGTATTTAATGCCCGTAGGTAATATATATTAACAACAATAACAAAATGTTTGCCCTTTAAAAAATTATTTATTTTTGTAGGTTTCACAAGAACTACAAAAATAAGGCTAGAAAAAAGCTGCAGTGCTGATGGAGAAGAAAAGAGTAAATGGCAATACTTCAATGCAATGAAATTCGTCATGCCAACAATGACGGCCAAATCAACAAAATCAAATTTAGTAAGTAAATGACATAGATAATATTTGAGTCTTAGGCATACATATTCAGAAACTAGTGTTGAGTGGGGCAATCCATTTGTACGCAATTAATAATGATGTCCTAACAGGACTAAAGATGATATTATATTTGTTAAAACAAGTACGCAAAACATATTTGTAGCTGTCAAGTATCACACTATTTCGCTAAATACTAGCTATATTTATTCACACGATATGTTTACAAATAAACACATGCGCATGCTCAAGTCAACAATACAGGTAGTACCCGACTTGCTGTTGTTGGAGTGACTGATCTGACAACAGTGTGGTATGATGGACGTCAGTTCTGTATGCACATCATACGTGTCTGCATTGCCACCTCACTTCACCTTCTGGTGTCATGAAATAGTTCGTCAGCTCCTCCCTTACTTCGCGCTGGGACGGGGAAAGGGAGCCCACCTCGTCGCTGCAGTGAAAACCACGTTGATGTGGGCGCTGCTTCATCCCGCCACTCGCCGGGCTGTACGTCGTGGGTATCCCCGTCAACAGATCCCAGGTATAGATACAGCTGCCCTGCTCGTTGTACTAGGAAGTTATGTAACACACGTAAAGCAAGCACAACTTTTTTCAGCTGTGCTTGGTTGGAGGAGCGTGGGTTTCCTTAACACTCGAAACTGCTGAGCTATGATTTCAAATACATTCTCCACGGTATTACGAGCCCTAGAAACACGATGGTTGAATATCTTCTTATCAGCTGGGAGGTCTCTGTAGGGGCATGGTTTCATGAGATAAGTGCTCAAAGGAAATGCATCGTCTGCAACATATCCTTATTTCTGCCAGACAGACATTTAGGTTCAGGTAATTCGATTAGATTGGACAAAAATGCTTGGTCTAATGTGGAACGACTAAACACTCCTCCATCAGATACCCGACCATTACAGCCCACGTCAATGTAAATGGACCTGTACTTGGCATCCACATCTGCAAGGAGCACAATGCTATGGGATGACTTGTAATTATAGTAGTAGCTGCCACTGCTGTTGGGACCTTGGGGAACACAGTGTTGGCCGTCTAATGCCTCCACACAGTGGGGAAAGTTCCAGCGATGTTCTAAGTCGTTGGCAACTTCAAGCCTCAGGAAACTGTGGGGGTGAACAAGTACATTAATTAAACGTGCAACAATATGCACACATGCGTACAACACAGCGAAGTCCCACTGTATATTTTCAACAGAACAAAATCTACGCCTTTCCGTAGGAACATGTTTGAAACTCTAGCTTTCGCTTCAACCAAATACAATAGTGCATATGTGGTTCAACAGGAGCCCGGTGGTGTAGCGGCTAAAGTGCTCGCCTCCCACCAAGGCAATCCGGGTTCGAAAACCGGCGGGGTCACACCTCGGATGTTTACATGTGGGAATTGTGGCAGGGGATGCCACTGTCCGTTGGATTTTCTCGGGGCTGTCCCTAGTCCTCCGCGTTTGCATTCTGGAGATGCTCCATAACCACCCATACTTCACCAATTGGCCGTACAAACCGTGGACGTTAAGAGTCACCCAGCCTCGCAACTCTCATTCCGTTAAACAACATACATATTAATTACAGATTGTTTGCGGACAATCATTATATTGTTAGCTCGTACTGTAGACTGTTGTAGGAATACTGTTTCCAAGCTCATAATGTTGAACTGAAGGGAATGGTGCACTATACATACCAACCTTTCGCCACTACTACCTACAAGTTTGTTCGTGACGATATGGTGCACCTGAGCATCAAATACCATTGCGTATTCTATACACTTTCTTAAATGAATACATTGCAGCGATATGTTGTTAACTAAGGAGATAGTGCACAATTCCCTTAATGATCCACATGCTGTTTCAATGCTAAGAGGCCTACACACCTAGCGGACGAAAATTTGTTACAGCTTCTTGCAAGTGTTTTTATACGACAAGGCCACACTCTTTGAACATAGCTCCTTTATGTTTAATGTAATGGTATCGTGCTTATAAACATGGTTTAAGAGCTCCTCAAAATGGCTACAAACGACTTTTCCAGACTGCTGTATCTGGAAAAATAGCAACCTAATTAATTCAACAAAAATATTGAAACGTGCACTGTACTTTGCTTCCTACTTGCCACAAATCAAATAATAGGGTCACCTGTTTTACGTCCCTTATAAAAAAGATAAATACGAAGAAAAAATCCACGCTGTAGGTTAGTGCTCCACGCCTAAAGACAACACGGTTGTGAAAGCGCGTGATAGTATCGCCCTTATCGTTCCTCTCTTTCAATGCCTGAAACTCGGTACATGACTTCAGGCGAACAGGCGTGTGCATTTGTACATGCGACTTTTTGTATAGTCACGTTCTAACACAAAGTTTGTCTTGCTCACAGGCTGCTCTTGAAAGTGACATGGGCCCAATCGGAAATGCTGTCGAGCCACAAGTTCCTACGGATATGACAGGCTTCCCACTGTGACCAGCCCGCTACACCCCGCGATAACAATTACAGCACCCAATAAAAAAAATGCAAGACAGCAATGGTACCTGCCGATTCCGAGCTAAATGCTGCTACAGTGTCTGCCAGTAAATTCTTACACAAAGAAACCGATGCCTACGACACGTTTGGTGAGTACGTGGTTATGGAATTACGGAACACGAAGAACGCTTTCAACAGAAGGCGGCTGATGAGCACTATTAGACGACCAATAGCAGACATAGTAGACGAAGACGGCTTTACATCTTGGTCTACTTCGGCTCACTCGATAGAGGACGTGTCTCCACGAGCACGAGAACAGTTGATGGTCTGAAAACACATATTTCCGTGTCTTCGTTGCGATTTCGAAATTTTGTATTTCTCTATGAAGGAGTATAAAACTTTTTTTTTTAAAGCATCTCCATATGGTCTTCTTTTAGTTGTGCGAACAACTGCTCGCAATCCTCCTTCACTATTCTACCAATTATGCAGACAGGTATGCGGAACAAGTACTGCAGACTGCTGTAGGAATCACCTGCAACATTATGGCAATGTAGTTATTCATACATGTAGGTGCATACCCTGCAACGCATCACATTTTTTGTTAAATTGACTGGTTTTTCTCATACCTGATGCCAGAAGCCGTAGTGTAACCACAATGTGGTCCTTGACGCTCGCTTATGGCATTTCTCGTTGTAGTGTCTTGTTTAGTTAACGTAGCTCCAAGCTTTTGGATTAAATATTCAACGTCTTCTGCTGTCATTCTGATAAGGTTTGCAGAACTGTGCCGCATCTTCCGTAATGAGCTCGTGAAGTAATGTGTTACAAGCTCCTAATTTATTTCGTCCCTTGATCCATTCTCTAGCCCAGCAACTTCGTCTCATCTTCATCCGTTTCCGTCTTTTGGTTCTCAAAAAGCTCCTCTGTCAGTGATGCAGCGACTTTCCGCTCTCGAGTCGGAGACATGACTGGAGGTCAGTACTGTCCGAGAGTTCTCTCGCGAACCAAACGCTCTCCACGTGGACATGGTTGTGAGAGTTACTTGCAATATGCGACTCGCAGAGCTGTCTGAGAGTCGACTAGCGAGAGTAAATACTCTCAGTGTGGACACGTATCTGCGAGTTACTCGCGATAGTTGTATCAACTCTCGAGAGTAACCTACTTACTTTCACCGTGGACACGTAGCTTTAAAGCTTGTCTATAAACTATAATATTTAATTTATAGTTAATTCGAAACAAATCAGAGAGAAAATACATGCGTTTATAACGCCTAGTAAGAAATTCTTCTCATGCAAAATATCGATAACCTGAGTGCGCAAAAATACGGTGCGTTGTCATTTTGATCTAATTTTCCCGACTTAGTTAAGCTTTGTTTGCATGAGGTGGAGAAATATCCTAAAATTAGATCTTTATCGAGGCTTCGGGAAAGTTTGGAAGTAACCGTGAATGGATTTGTACAGCTGATGAAACCTCTTTCTGCTTTGGTTATTTTATGATCATTGTGTTACTCCACCCAACACATTTAAAAAGCGATAGCATGTGATCATACGTCACACGTCTAACTTTCAGGAGATCATCTGCTTATTGCCTTTTTAATACGTACCCTCCTCTATCACAACTACTTGATGAAATATTCACAAAAGTCAGCATGAATTGAGTATAATAATTGTTGTTATCATACTTGGAATAAGATAGTTTAAGATCCTTGATGTTTACTCATATATAAAAAAAAAATCTCGAACACTTGACAAGGTCATAATTCGCTTAGTTCGAGAGATTTTAACATGCAGAATGTTATGAAACTATGAGGACAAACAACGAAGGGGAAGGGGGGGGGGAGGAGAAGCGAATGCTGGAGAAACTAAGGAAGAAAAAAGGCAATATGAACATACTTCTGGAAGTGACTCCTATATGAGTGTGTGGGATGTGTGCTAATGTAGTTTTCGCAAAACAATTACTGTCTTCACTAAACCAAGTCACAGCTACCGTGAGATGCACCTCACTCTTGCAATACTAATGCAGATATTTCACACCCTTAACTACATATAGTTATACAACTAAATATGCAATTTTTGACTTGATGTAAACAACATCCTGAGGTGATATTTGAAAGAAGAGCCCAAAAAACTAATGTTATAGCTTTTTTTTTAAATTAGGGAATTTAAACATATTTCCTTTAAGTCCATAAACAGTTTTCGGTTGACATAAATATCTTAATAAATTATTTTAAAACACGCAAAAAATTTAAAAACATTAAATTATGCCACAAATAGGTATAATACATAATAATTCACATAATTCACGTTATAAAAAACTGAAAGGTATGGGTAAGATTATATACAATCATCCTTAATGTGACAAGTTGAAAATAAAAATCATAAACCTAATTTAAGACATTCCCAAAATTTTCACATTATGCGGCTGACCTTGTTAGGCCCCGCTGCCCAATGCTAATTTGAAATACTTAAACCTTATTGTTTGTCATTTACACAAGAATAGACTAACAAACACATGAATTTTAACTAGCTATAACTATGCAATTTTCATCTATACCATTGGAAATTTCTGCAAATATTCGTGTTCTTAAAACTGTGCTAAGTTATATGACAAAATCTCCAAGTGCACTGCACATATTCACTTGATTTTCAACATTTTCGTGTCAGTGCCTAGTTTCTCAAAACTTCCCTATATAGAAATGCCTGAAATGTAGAGGATCGGGACCAAATCGACCGACAAATATTGTGAAGTGATTTCTCATGCAAAATAAAGTGGGAAATATTCAGGACACCTTACCCCTAAACTGAATACTAAACGAGATTCAAGCTATTAAAAAGTAATATTTTAAAAAGTACATTGTTTACAAAATATCAGAAACGAAGTGAGATTAACCTACAATCATTCAAACATCGTTTTATGTTATCTGAATTTCCAACCTAAGAGCAGACACTCATTAAAACCTCCCCTTGTAATGAAAATACCAGAGGTAGCCACCATATTTTAGCAGGCGACTGGTTTTGCCATCAGGAATAATTAACTTCTGATGCTGATTTATATGACAGTAGCGCCTTATTAACAAAAGTATTCCTCTTATTGCAAGGGCCCAGGACCCACAGTTTTCGTGTAAAACTTATACAAAGCTTCGGCAGCAGCGATGCAGTGCCTAGCGCTTAGACAATATTGCCTATAGTCTATTCGCGTTTCTTTTCCTTCACACTTTTGAATCAAAACTTAGAAAAATAAATCCATGCATGAAGTGCTTGGTTGTTTCCTAAATATTCCACTTATCGCAAGCGTTTTATACGTGCGTTATTCCTTATTTTCGGTTAAATTGAACTTTTATTTATGTTATCCATAAATCATAATTAGAGACCTGCAAATTCGCGTTATTATTTGGAGACACGTAGAACTTTAAACACACGTAACTTTGCAATACGTTTCTCATTGTACTATACTTTATTTGACACGCCTTGGGTAACTCTGCGCCAATAAATGAACACCTCACAGCTCTGTGTCCCAATCACGTGCAGTTCAGTCAGAAAGGGCGTGGCTTCACATCCGTGGAGCAGCCAATGGAGAAATGAAGCCGGCTCTGGTATATACAGTACTGTGAAGTTCAGCCTTACGTCAAATAACAACGCGAATTTTGCATGTCTCTAATTATAATTTATAACTTGTAATTAACACGAATAAGAACAGTGAGAAAAATAGGCGTGTTTGTAATGCCCAGTAAAAAAATAGTTCTTATGCAAAATATCATTACACTGGATGGGCACGAGTGCAGCGCGTTCGTCCTCTGGTGTAATTTTCTATGCTCTGTTTGTATGAGGTGGAGGAATATCCTGGAAGTAGAATTTTATCAGGGCTTCAGAAAAGTTGGAAGTAACCGCAAATGGATTATACATGCGTATATGGTATGCTTCTGTGTATACAGCAAAGACGATGGTGGAAGACATAGTTTACGCCTATTGCGAACAGCAAGCACCGTTCATGATTAAGCGTACAGTACTGCAGGAAATAATAATTGGGTGGCACACTCTAGCAGCAAATCAGTCAAAGCTTCGAAATACACGACATCTCAAAAATTTTATTAAAGTCGTTCTTTTCCCACAAATCACACAAATCATTAATTAATTTTCTCAAAAGCAAGAAAATTATTATTCATTCTTCTTCAATTAGTAATTATTCATCTTTTAAAACGTACTCAATTGTATTAAATCTTAAATTTTTTTGATATACATAGGGTTAGGAAAATTTCGTGAGTTCAATGACCTGCAGGCTAGACTTCTCAGTCCTCCGCATACTGGAGACTCAGCTGTGTGTTCAATGGTTGTTGCCCCACACCTGTTAGTTATGGGATTCGCAAGGTGTTTCCTTGCAAGTCTGCTATTGGCTCAGAGGCGTGCAGGGCGTGTCTAATAAACTGTGATCCAATTGCGAAGGTGACTTCACTGTATATGCGTTTGACGTTTATCTTGTCTCGAAATCAATTTGCGAAATCTTCCTATCGCTAGTTATAGACACACGTCCGTCGTTGGAGGAGATAAGAAATTATTCTAAAGAAATATTTATATTCTCTTTTACTTCTGACATACTTATGTTGCCGTCTGTCCTCGAATTGGCTGTCATCTGACATGACACATCTCTCCGCCAATCAGCACTGGCGAGACGAGAGACAACCCGAATAATTTTCTTTGCTACTTTTGTGTTGATAAACATTTAATACAAAACACTCCCTAGGAAAGAAATGAAAAATAGTAAACAAAATATTAATACGCAATATTGTCTAGGAATAGATGAAAATACTTACACATGATCTCTATGTCAATAAACTATTAAAATAACTAAATATGATACAGTAAACTCATATAGTAAATCCTAATTTGGAAAAATGTTAAATTAAGAAACAACATAAGCAAATACTCTTTAATTATATACAATGGAAATGTCTGTGATCAACGGTAAACATAACACCGAAAATATGAAATGTTACAACTGGGCCTGGTCTGTTGGACTGTAAGGAAATGCAAGTTATTTTACGTGGGACGCACATATGAACGAAGTTCATGTGCCTCATTGGACATTTTTATCGCACATTTGTAATTAGTGACAGAAGATTACGTTGGCTGCAGATTAGTACAAAGACAGTGATAAGTATTTGAACTGTAACTGATCTGACTAGTAAAAATTTACTGTAGAATTACGTAAACCGAGTACTATGCTGGATGCATGTACGGGAGACTACATGTTAGGCTAAATCAGCTTTTACACGATGCAATATACGTACGAAATCTCGTGCAAGGCTCTACTCTCAAGCTAAATCTCATGCGAGAATATCTTTTCCAAGGCAGATCTCGCAGGAAATCACGAAATAGTGCATATTTTAAGAGAATTTTGCATGGAACGAGTTATCCTATTGGGTAGTTCTCCGCTAGTTACGTGATCACCTGTGTGTCAATCATCGAGGTAGGAGAAGGGTAGAGAATATACATACATAGCTGTGTGAAGCTGAACCAGGCGAAAAAATTATTTGTAAATTGAATGGAATTAATAGCGTGCTGTGAGATTATTGAAAGAGTACAAGAAATGTTTTGTTTCGTATAATAGTCACTAAAATCTGAAAGAGCGTTTGCTCATAAGATTTAATTATCAAAATTATGGCTAAATGAGTTATTCTGAGGCCATCAACTCTGATCTGTTGACTCGTTTCTCATGGGATCCTCCCGACATTCTCGCTTGAGATCGATTTAGCGTCGTGTAAAAGCACCTTAGAGAGTGGGATGGACCCCGCGTCCAAGGCCAAGAAGCGAGGGAGCGATACGGGCGACACTGACACGCACTTCTAGCGCCTCGTCGCTCCTATGCGCAAGGCGTGCAGTGTTTCCATCGCAACGCTGTACTGTGCAAATTAGATCTGTAACAGATTAAACTATGCCCGTACATTTGTACGTTTCCCTTGCCACTTAAGGAAACTGCATAGGCGAGGTTTAAAAATGTGATATTTGACCATAACGAATTTTTTCTCTCCAAGAATACACTTAATATAACAAAAGTAAAACAGTAGGGGCATAGATAATTGTTTTTTTTTAATCTTTTCTGACAAAAATTCGTATTTGCAGAATATTTATTTTCCGAGATATGCGTGTTCGCGCAGGCAACTATTTCACAAAAAACGCGGGGGTCCATCCCACTCTTAAATCAGACTTCAAACAGTGCAAGATGCATTTCGCGTAAGATTTCGTACGAGAATGGCAACCAAATTTCGTGCGAAACGAGCTCACACGCAGATAAATAAGATGAATACTGTATTGCATCAAAATCAGTTGATAGCCCTAGTTAGCACCAAACAGCCATGATACTATATTACAAAATTTGAAGTTGCTTACTAGGTATTTGTTTCAAAGCTATGGTTCCATAATATAATTGTTTTCATTTTATTCTCAGCAAACAGCCTGAACTCCAATTTACGTTTTCAAGTTATTTTCCAGCAATGTTTTATTTCCCTGCATTTCTCTTCGCACACTAGGATCGCAACCTGCATCTCCTTGCACGCTAACTTGTGCAAGAGATTCTCGAGCAAGGTCGGCACTCACCTTGCATCGTGCGAGGCCTGCTTAAGCGAGCGGAGGGTAAAGGCCATTTCACATATTGAAAACTTTTAACATTTGACTTTACGTTTGCTTTCCGACATGTGGTTTCTTATGGAGCTTGACACAATGAAACTGTCGAAGGTAAAGTCAAGCAGCCACTTTGCCGAGTATCTAACAGAGGTTATGTGGAAAGTGCGTTATTTTATTGTAGGGCGATTTTAATATCGGTATATTAAACAAAGCTCGTCTTAAATTAAGCAAATGGCAAACAAATATAATGCGAAGAGGAAATATATGAATTGGCATATTTCAATAAAGTAAACAAATGAGTTTTTGTTTCGAAATAAACATTTAATGTAAATTTTAAGCCTGTTTTTAAAAGAGGTGCTTAAAATGCATTCCTGGATGATATCATTATTTTCGTAACAAGATACACATTTTCACGAAGCTCGCAGAACCTATGTTCAATTGCCTGAACTCTAACTTTACAATGCTGCATTGCGCATCGGCGGTTCCGACAGAGGAAAGGAAACACAAAGTCGAAACGCTAAAAGTTTTCTATCGTGCCAAGGGGCTCAAGAGCGGCGTGGGCGGCGTCCGCGTGTTGCACTCACGTCGCGCAGGAGAGCGGCCACGTGAGTTTCGTTCCACAGCAGCGGCCAGCTGGAGAACTGGCCGCGGAGGGCCCGCAGCTTGCGGATGGCCGCGGATCTCGTCCCGTCGTCCAACCACGACAGCTTCTTCATGCGCGACTGCAGCGTCGCCTTGATACGCTCGAACATGCCCGACACCTGCAACGCACACGCACACGTACACGTACGTACATACAACATGGGCCATCCCCTCCCCCCCCCCTCCCGGGTAAAATGAGCACTTTCGGAAGCCCCCCCCCTTGCTTAAGATCTACGCGTACGCACGTTGCCTGTTCTTCCCACCTTGTGCAGGCTTAAACTCTGTCGTGGACCACGCCACTTTATCCGTGCGTCGGTCAAGCGAAACCGCGAAATTACAACTGAAGTTAATATTTTACAAATCGGCTCATTTTTACACCTCCGATGCTCGAAAAAAAAAAAAAAACGGAAAGAAATATTCTAAATCATCAGAAATGGTTACCTAACACTGCTTATTCGACGTTAAGATACGGAACTGCTTCCCATCCATATCGTTACCAATTTTACTGAACACAGGGCGCCCGTTAAAATGTACGCAGGTGAAGGCTGTTCAAGATAAAGTGAGCACTTTTGAAATCAACCTTACAAAAAAAGTCATTGCCCATAACTGCATATATTTTATCGGGCGCACTGGGTGACATGCGTCCAGTCAAGTTGGTAATGATGGATGCAAAATAGTCCCATATCATAAAGTCGAATAAAAAGTGATAGGTAATCATTTGCGATAGCTTAAATGATTTATTTCGTTATCTGTTTTTCTTTTTTAATCCATCAAGTCTAAAAATGACCAGATTTGTAATATATTTACTTTTATATTAATTTCACAGTTTCACTTGACCGACGCATGAATAAGATAATGAGGCCCACGAGAATGTTAAGCTCACATAAGGCGGAAGAATATACAACGTGCACACAAGTGGATCTTGGGCAGGGCTTTCAAAAGTACTCACTTTATCGTGAACAGCCTTTACAAGGTGGAGAAGAGTTGAGAGATTTGGGCGTCTCTTAACAGCGAGGTCCTGGCAGCCGATGAGTGTGAAGCGAGGTGAGTGTGGTGTAGCAGGGGGTGGGGAAAACGTGATATCCCCGAGAAAATCCCCCCACCAGTGGCATCGTCCGGCAATTTTCCCACATGCGAAAATCCGGGATGAAACATGTGTATTGGTAGTACGGATGGGCATAATCGAATGATCCAAGTAATCGAATGATAAGTAATCGAGTGATTCAAATAATCGAATGATTCCATAATCGAGTGATCACTCGGTAACAACTCCGTACAAAATTAACCAAATTACGAAACATTTTAATTTTATTTTTTTGCAGTTGCTCATTCATTGCATGAAACTGCCATACATAAGTAACCAGAAGTTAACAATAGGCATTTTTAATTTATAAAAGTTAATTTTAAAATTTTGAAAGTACCGTACACACTAACATAGTATTTTTGGCAACACTGGACTTCGAAGGAAAAAATTGACGATTTAAATTGAAAATCGCATTCTGTTCGTAAACAGCAATTTCAAGAATTATCATTGTTGTTACTGCAACATTTATTATTCCATAATATGTATCAATAGGCTTTGTATATAATACAATCTGACTAAAGCATAAGTTGTAAAACAAAAAAAAAAAGTATATAAATGTAATATACATTTGTGTGGGTAAAACTAGTGTTTCATTATTTTGTATAGTTATTTGTTCTTTATTTCATGATTCTTATACTATCATATAACCATAAATTATACCACCATAAATTGTCAGTGGTATTGAATATAGTTCATCCAATGTTATTACAGGTATTACATTTATTATTTAAATTAGAACTATCATGATAATAAAAACTACTATTAAATAAAATAAACTTCTTGGCCTGAAATCATTTAATAGTATACCAAATAATATTTTAGCACAGCGAAATGTTGCCCGAAAGGTAGTACATTGCAGTGGACAGACTATACTCCCGTGTTTGAAGTGTTCCGAATGACTGTTTGTGACCCAGTAGTTTCATTTTTGTGGATAACTGGCAACAGCGCATGCCTCAGGCACTGCAGAGCGGGTTTGGTAAACGATAGACACGGTAATGTTAATGGGGGGGAAAAAAAGGGGGGGGAGGGCAGTAAGGTAACAAAAATGGTGTCCTTACAAGCACCAGCCATCACAAAGTTGTGCGTGACAACTGATAAATAAACAAATTACGATACACGTATTATAACTTTCCTCCGTCCTACCAAGGTGGAGAAGCGAGTGTTGAATGACGATTGAATGATCACTTGGCACTCGGCTAGTTCAGGGATGTAATCTGTGGAAGTTGAAAATATTGTACCTGAAGATGAAAATTATAGTATTTTGTACAAAATTATAGTACACTCACGAATATTGTAAACAAGTACTGTATTTACAAAGCAAACTTAGAAACAACTGCGGTAGAATATCCACAAGTCAACAAATCAGCATATTATGAGATAATTAAAATAAATGTATGAAGTTAATATGACACACAAGTAAATTAAAGGTGAGTTTGTTTACAAGAATACATAAAAAGTATTAGTCCAGACAATTTTTTTTATTATTAAATCATATACATCCCACATAAGGTTGTCTTCGGGTTACCTGCTGCCAAAATAAGCTTTGCTTGTTTTTCGAAATTTTGAACACCATAAGAAATGACCCACAGAAGATTACACAACAATTCCCTACATTTTTTCAATTTCTTGCGTATCGTTTTCTACCTTGCTGTTCGCTGACTGCTATGTTTACAACCAACTACAGGTTGTTCACGGTAAAGTGAGTACTTTTTAAGGCCCTTCTAAATTTTTCCTTTCATTCCAATTTCCACCTTCCTGCTGCCTTTTAATATAAATTTTGCAATGTGACCAATAAACACAGTGTTTACATTTCCCCACCCTCAAAATATAATGCCAGAGGCTGCAATACGATGTATTTATTAGTGGTTAATGCTTATTGGAAGGGCCTTAAAAAGTGCTCACTTTACCGTGAACAACCTATACTCATCTAACTTCAAAGAACATGAATTAGGAGAAATACCTCTTTTTAAAGGGTATAAATGCAGCTGTTACATGCAAATTTCATTGTAAGAGTTCATGAAACCTTTAAGGCAGTGTTATCTGAGAGCATTTGCTGATAAAAAACTCAACTACATTGTACTGTGTTTATCATTGTGGAGGATAATTGTTGCACAAACCAAATTTGAAAAAGTATAGTACAAATAGTTAAATTATAGTACGATTCCTTTAAAATTATAGTATTTAACTTACTATAATTGATTTGCTATAGTACATCGTATGAAGCTTAAAATTGTAGTACAAATACTATAATTATAGTACAGTTTCCATCCCTGTAACTGGCTGCTTTTCCTGCTCGATGCCCGAGAGACGAGTGGTGAGTGACCACTGATGGGCGACGAGTAGTGGGGGAGCAATACTGAAAGGTGGCGATCGCTCGGTTTTAAAAAAACTCGAATGACGAGTATGCGAATAATCGATCACTCGAATGGATTTTGACGATCGAATATTTTGAACTTCGTCATTCGATTACGCCCATCCCCAGTTGGTACCGCCTAGTAAGATAAAGCTCTCGTGCGAAACATTACTACAACTGAGCGAGCACGAATTCGGTACGTTGCCCTTTGGTGCGATATTATCGGACTTATCTAAACTTAGTTTGCACGAGGTGGAGGAATATCCCCGGACGTAGAACTTTAGCAGGTCTTCAGAGAGGTGTGAAGTAAGCGTGAATGTATTATAACTTGGATATAAATGGAAATACTAGTAACAACATTACGTATCGGCTGTTAACGGTGAAGTTCTACTTCCAGGATATTCCTCCGCCTCGTGCAAACGATGATTAACCAAGTATATAGAACTACACCAACGAGACAGCTCACCGGATTAGTGCGCATCCAGTGTAATATTATTTTGCATAATAACTATTTCGTAATAGTAATTACCAACACGTCTATTTCTCCCTGTTTTATTCATATTAACTATAATTCAAATATTATAACTTATGGATATAATGTAAGTAAAAGTTCGTATTAACTAAAAATAAAGTACTTTTTTTATTAATACAAGTATGAAAAACTTTTAATACGTGCCACATAATACGTGCCACAGAATCACGTCATTCAAAGAATGGGTTTTTTTAAAGTTTTGATTCCAAAAGTGCGAAGAAACCTATATAGATTATACTGTGATATTTTACCCAAACGATTAGACAACACTGTCTGATGGTGTTTATTCAGTTACTTCACATGTTGCAGTTGGTATCTTAACGCGGTACCATGGTTATGACGGAAATAAATCAAACGGAAAATGGGGAAGTACGTTACAAATCATTTGGAAATCGAAGGTAAATTAATTGGTTAACAGTAAAAACACGTTACACGTTTGAAAAATGTCCTAATTTATCATGCCAATGAATATATTAGCTACGCTGCAATCGTAGTGAGAGACATCGTAATTTGCACTCTTATTTGAGATATGCGTCCGATCACCTGGTTTTAAATAAGTACGAGATACAAAAGTGTTGACGAGTCTCCGACCATTATAGGGTCACCGCAACAGCTGTTCTAGATCTCTCGGTCGATTCGCGGAGTAAACTACGTGGGATGTGGTTTCGCTACAAATAGCGATAGCAGAGAAGCAAGTTAAACTGCGAAACCGCGAAAGTGCGCGCGAGCCGATCAAGAGCTATTTATAAGCCGACCGCGACGTAAGCAGGGAGACAAAAGACGCGGCACGGAGGTCAGCTTCAAATAACTCCTTTGTGACTTCCGTGCGCAGAAACTAGGCGTGCGTGCATTACAACCGAGGCCTGGCGACTTCGATCCCTATCTGCAGGCAGGGAGAACCGACCATGAAGGATGATCTCCTTTAAGGCACGTCCGCTTGAATTACGTGTAAAGAAGGTAGTAATGCACGAGTAATTATTGCTTATCTTAAAAGCGTTAGTTTCATTTTGTGTCAGGGAATGTCCTGAGCTACAAATATTTGGAAGACTTTTTTTTATTAATTCAACAAACTTGATGTCGAATGTTTGATTTATAGCGAAGTTTTTATTCGACAATATAACATATATATATATATGTCAAATCACATTCATTTACGTATATGTAAGAAGGTTCATTGCGTAAATAGTTCACACTCTTTATAAATTTCGAGTTGAATTTAATGTGCAGTACAATACTGATGAGCACTTTTTAATATATAAAACAAAATTCTCCCCTTGACAGGTTTGAGTGGCTGGAACGTTAGCAGCAAACATTCAGTGATAAAAAGTTCGATCCGTGGACTGGATTAAAATAGCCAGAAATAATCTGCCAGGCGTGCTTTTTATACTATTGAACTAAAGTAAAAATAGTTGAGTTGCGCGACTAATTATTCTCAAATAAATATACGTTTTTTTTTTCCAGTTCAGTATTTTTTTAAGCAACTCTTGAAAAAAAAATTCCCTGCTGCTTATTAATTATATTTTCATGGGCGTAACTGCTCTTGTTAAGTTGGCTGCAATATTGAAAACGTATTTCAAAGTCTTAACGTAAAGCTTAATTTTTAAATTTGCCAACACGAGTTTTTATTTTAATTTAATTAGATTTTTAAAGCTCATTGGTGTAATAACTGATGTACTAGTAACGTTTTTGATTCGTTTACATTCTAATAATTTCACTCGTCACTTAACCGGTGAACGAATAAAGTGGTTGGCTCAGATGCAATGTTAATGTTACGTATGGGGTAAAAAGTATAACTTAAGCAGGACTTTAATCCTCTGTAAACTTCGAACAGACTATAGAACTCTGTTAATTTCCTTCAACATTGTTATACAGTCCCTTTTTTTTTTTAAATACCGTTAGTAAGCTTATAGCCGCATTATTCGTATACCATGAAAATAATTTCATTTATCCGAAGGTAGAGCAAATGTAACGGCAGAAGAGAAGTACCTCTTTGAAAATCAGAATAATTTCCGCTCGTCTTGCGCGGTGGCTTATCCGACACTTGATCTTGCAGTACAGTAAGCAATCTCTCATTTCTTAGTTCACTGAGGAACGTAGACAGACTCAAGTTTATCGCTTAAAAGTAATATCCATCATGTTATGACTTATTGACGGGTTTAGGATACTGCCCGTTTCCCGTACACTTCTTTTTGATGCCTCCGGCTAGCTTAAAACCGAAATTAATCACCTAAGCAGGCCTACAGTAAAACGGGATTCTTGCACGGCAATCGTCATACCTACTCGCTTTAGAGTCTACATGGCTACTACGCTGGTCCAATAATGAACGCTGTAAAGTAGAGGGTAGTGCCCGATATTCTTGCAGTAGTGTATATATGAACGACTCACTTCTAATTTGTCTTACGTGCCAGTAAATGTGTGCAGACTTCAATGTGTTAATATTTCTACGTCCTCAAAGTACTAAGATTGCGATTTTGACATGCAACTGCGTAAAAAAAATGCACCGTCTAAAATTATTATATGCGAGGAAATAATACTCGCAAAATAACCTCTACAAGCTGGAAAGCAATTCGCACAAATGTAAAATAATTAATTTTTCGGTGACTGCCAAGTACCCTTAATGCCTGGGAGGGTTGAAATGGCATTAGAATCGAGCAGATGATATCGTGGCATTTTAAGCAATCGTAAACGGTGTTGCCGAATGCATGTAAACATTAACGCGACGGCAGTGTTCCCGGTGGACTCTTCGTATTCCAGGAGCAGTAATTTCTAACGTACTTTAGTTTTTAAGTAAATTGAAAGCTGACTTGGCCTAAGATCTTGAGGTACCACCGGGAACATAGCAAATTTCTACCTGATGTGCTGTTCCGAAAAGACTCTGCTAGATATTAACTACAAACATATACATTTTAAACTTTCGCGTCAATCATTCTTCCATCGTTCGATTAAGTATGGCAGTATATCCATTAACAACCCTATTCGGGTTTAGGCGGGGGGGGGGGGGTGGTCGTGGTGCCCGAGAGAGGTTAGACTGCTGATCTCCCACCAACGCGAACAGGGTTCAATCGCCGTCCGGGCCTTTGTTGCAAGTGGGAATCGTGCCGGAAGATGCCGCTGCTAGGCGGGTTTTCTCGGGATTTTCCGTTTCCTCAGCTCTTGCATTCCTGCGCAACTCTTATTCTCATCTCGTTTCACCTTCATCGGCTCTCAAGGCCTCGTTGTTGAGAGCCGCCCAAATCGCTCGACTCAAAAACCACTCGGGTTCAGTGTCCCCTCCCTAGAGAATCCAGGTTTGAGACAGGCTCGGTTTCAAACTCCAACACATGCACCCAGGGCCCGACGGAAACATAAAGCAGACGAATAAACTGTTTTTTTTTTTTTTTTTAAATCTACACTACTGGGGCCTTGCTTAAGAACTATCAACATTGTTAGGAAGGAGGGAGGGGACTTTGGGGCTTAGGCATCAATTCTAAAAAATTTTAAGCAGCGTGGTAAAAAGAGATGGTGACTCCAAGATATAGGCCGTTCACGATAAAGTGAGCACTTTTGAAGCCCTAGTTACTTTTTTTCCTTCAACCAATTTATATCCTTCCACCACTTGTTAATGTAAACCCTGCCATGTGAGTAATAAACACGGTGTATGCATTCACCATCCCCAAAACCAAGGCCACAATGAAACATATGTATTGGTTTTATGTCTGATGAAACAGCTTCAAGAAATACTCACTTTACCGTGAACGGCCTATACCATTCATTCTCCACTACATGTTGCTACGTATTTTCCTCGTATGCTGACATTAAAAGTCAGCTTAGGAAATAATGCAGCGTGAATACACAAGCTCTACGAAAATCTTTACCTTATATTTATGTGATTTGGCTTGATTATTTAATACAGTGCTCTATTATAAGGGGTTAAATTCTAAAACAATAACTAACAGAAAAAAAAAACGCGTGCGCCTAAATAAATAAAATGAAAATAAAGAAAAAAATCACGTCTCACCGGCTATTGTGAATTCATCCGGCACTTAGCATTGCGTCGGGTGTTACCATCTCAGTGTATGTAATGATTTGCCAGTCATAAACATTTAATAACTGGTTATAGTTTTTAAGTCAGAACTCACGCCTATACAAATCTCGTCATTGTATACTACATCTAACACTGCACCTGTTTGGTATAGCCAGCGAAAAAAAAGGGTATAGACTACAGATATTGGGAAGGGCTGTTTATTAATCTTTTTCCCTTATTTTAATAGAGTAAGCTAATAGAAAGTGTCCCTGTCAGCCACTGAAGATAATACTAAAGTTTCTCTTCTTAAATGCTCCTAAATATGTGTGAGCCCACAGAAAAGTATTTGAAGAATATCATCGCAGATTATGTTTAGCCAAACAGTAATTTCTACAAATTTGACCCTACGTGAAATGTTTGCAAGATGACTGCAAAGTTTACACGAACTGTTTTCTTTCTTACAACGCATAAATTGGTGCAAACATTCCTACACTGTCTTATCTGGGACAGGCCAGTCTGATATACAGTTGTACAGTTTCGTGATCTCACGAGCAGACATTAATCTCACCTGTCTTTCGTCCTCGACAGTGATTGGTGGGCGATGTGAACTGCGCCACAAATTCCAGTGGGGAAATGACTTATGTGAAGAGAGAAGGAAAGAAAATGAATTAGAGACACTATTCTCACGCCATGTTACCATCATAGAAATCAAAAGAGACACAGGAAACATTTTAGTTCAATGTAATTAAATTTCAGTTTAAGTTAATCCAAGTTACGTAAAAGCGGGTTCGGAGCTACTATTGAACAAATTTGCTTGTGCTTGAAATATGCTACGTTATTAAAGTGTGTTCCATGTCATTTTCCTATGAACATGAAGAATGTAAGGGCTGCATGGCATTTGAACATCAAATAGCTGCTCATAAATCACGAGCCATGCCGGAACTAAAAATTCGAACAACCACACCATTCGGTCTTTTTCCCACGTGCTGAATTTGATAAATATACGTGGTGTTGTAGTGGTCAGACTACTGCACCAAGGCGAACTTAGCTCGATTCCCGGTGAGGTCGCTACTGGGTTTTCGCAAGTGGTGAACGTACCGGACGATGTTGCTGGTCGACGGGTTTTCTCGGGGTTCTCCCGTTTTCCCCCGCCCTTCGCACTTCATACTCGCCTCTCTCAAGACACTTAAAGCCCCAGCACAACGGGCGGTTAGTGGAGTGGAATGGAGAGATTTAGGTGACTCTTAACAACAATGTCTTGTGAGCCGATGAGGACGAAGTGAGGAGCATATGGAGCAGTGCCGGAATGCAAGTGCGGGGGAAATGGGAGATCTCCGAGAAAACCTACCGGCCAGCGGCATCTTATGGCACGATTCCGGCTTGCGAAAATCGAACCCGATTCGTCTACGTAGCTACACCACCGCGGTCACGCTTAGATCAGGACAGGTTGGGGGGAAAAAAAAAAACAGTTGCACAGCTGTCACGCGCACTCTGCCGCCACGCTTACCTGAGTTTGTAGGTGTCTGAGGTAGGCTGGGTCGAAGTGTCTCACATAGAGCGCACTGACGGCCCGCGAGAAGACGGCGCAGGTGACCCGAGTGCAGAACGCAGGGCGGTCGACGGCGATGGAGGCGTTGGCTAATTCTTGTAGGGCGTCGCGCGCGTAAACCACCAGTAGCGCGTTGTGCACCACCCTGCACAATAATAACCATGCACACTGTGCACAAGAACAACCATGCACACCCTGCACAACAACACCATGCACGCTCTGCACAACAACCATGCACACCTTGCACAAAAAACCATGAACACCTTGCACAAAAACCTGCACACCCTGCACATCAACCACCATGCACACCGTGCACAACAACACAATGCACACTGCACAACAATCATGCTCACCGTGCACAACAACAACCATGCACACCCTTCACAACAACAACCTTGCACGCCCTGCACAAAAACCATGCACACCTTGCACAACAACCATGTACACCCTACACAACAACAACCCTGCACATCCTGCACATCAACCACCATGCACACTCTGCACAACAATCATGTACACCTTGCACAACAACAACCATGCACGCCTTGCACAACAACCCTGCACACCCTGCACAACAACAATGCACACCTTGCACAAAAACCATACAGACCTTGCACAAAAAACCATGCACACTTTGCACAACAACCATGCACACCCTGCAAAACGACAATGCACACCCTGCACACACCCATGCCCACCCTGCACATAAACCACCGTGCACACCGTGCACAACAACACCATGAACACTCTACACAACAATCATGCACACCCTGCGCAACAACAACCTTGCACGCCCTACACAACAACCATGCACACCCTGCACAAAAAAACCATGTACACCCTGCACAACAACCATACAAACCCTGCGCAACAACCCTGCACACCCTGCACAACAACCATGCACACGTTGCACAAAAACCATGCACACCGTGCACAACAACACCATGCACACTTTGCACAAAAACCATGCACACCGTGCACAACAACACCATGCACACTTTGCACAACAACCATGCACACCCTGCACAACGAAAATATTGCATATCCTACTAACAACTTTGCACACCCTGCACATTAACCACCATGCACACCGTGCACAACAACAACCATGGAAATTGTGCACAACAACAACCATGCACACCCTGCAAATAAACATGCACACTCTGCACAACAACCATGCACACCCTGCACAAAAACCATACACGCCCTGCACAACAACCATATACACCCTGCATAACAACAACCTTGCACACTCTGCACAACAACCATGCACACCCTGCACAAAAACAACCATGTACACATTGCACAACAACAACGATGCACAACCTGCGTAACAACCACCATGCACACCCGAGCTGGGATGAATCGAGATTTCTTGCTATAGCCTACTCACGGTATCTTCACAATTTTTTTAACCAAATTTTTTCAAAAACATTCCATATATAACGTGTTTTGTTATTTCACTGATTTGCCGTATATCACAAGCATTAACATGATATAATCTTATTTTTTGTTAAATTTAAATATAAATTATGTTACCCGTAAGTTATAATACTTCTTTTACAATTAATAAAAAATAAAGTAGGCAACGAATATGTGTGTTAGTAACGCTTAGTAAGAAATAATTCTTATCCAAAAAAATTATTGCACTGAGTGCGCACCAATGTTGAGCGTTGTCCTTTTGGTGCGATTGTCTGGACTTGGTTAAGCATAGTTTGCACGAGACGGAGAAATAGCCTGAAAATGGAACTTCAGCAGGGCTTCAGAAAGTTAAAAGTAACAGTGAATGACATGTCACACGGGAAGATCCTCCCAAACGACTTCTCATCACAACTCCTCTTTTAACTCTACCTCTCTCTCGTAGGATGGATTTGTGGTAACAGTTTTGGAAATTGATTATGCATTTTTTTTAAATACTCAGGCTACGCATTAGTTAATGTAATGTACAAGTATATAAATATACTACAGTTAGATTTTATTCTTTTTTTAATTTAATAAAAATACATCACATATGTCCATAAAAGTAAACTTTATAGAGAATTTATTTAACAAAACTTAATAACTAACGTAGATATAAATTAAATTTTGGGATAAAACATAATATTAAAAAAAATGTTATCTCAGCTTCCTCGAACATATGATAGCTATTGGATGATCAACATCAAAAGCACTTATCAAATTGCGAGATTTAGTTTTAGTTAGTGCAGACTAAAGAAACTTTGTTTGCAATAATTTGTCTTATATATTACAAGATAAAATATTTAAAGGCGTAATTAACACGGCGACCCTACAGTTTTGTGCTCCATGCGGCCACATGTTTCACACGGGCCTTGATCCGTCACTGTCTCTGCAGGTAACGATTCCCAACCTTTAAAGGCTGTTCACGATAAAGTGAGTACTTTTTAAATCAACCTTAGAAAAGAGTCACGGCCCCTGCCTGCATATATTTTAACGGACGCACTAAGTGACGCGTGCCCAATAAAGTTGGTAACGATGGATGGAAAGTAGTTCCATATCTTAACGTAGAATAAAAGTGGCTAGGAAACCATTCGTGTGAACCTAAATTATTTATTTCGTTTTCTGTATTTTTTTTAACGCATCGCACTGTGAAAATGAGCAGATTTGTAAACTGCTTTGGTTTCTAATAATTTAAAAGTTTCGCTTGCCTGATGCATGAATAAAGTGATGAGGCCCACGGCAGTGTTAATGTTACATGAGGCGGAAGAAGATAGAACGTTCATACAAGTAGATCTTAAGCAGGGCTTTCAAAAGTGCTCGTTTGACCGTGAACATTCTTTACACGCTTGCCGCTCCCTTGTGGAAGGAATTATAGTCATGTGTACACTTTTTATAGGCTGTTCACGGTTAAGGTGCCTCCCTAGTCAAATTTTTTTTTACCACTTCAAGGTTACGCACGATTGTAATGAAGTAACACGACGGGGATGGAAAACAGCACAAACAAGCTTAGCGCCTATTATGTTTTCTCAGCAGAGTTTCAAACGGTGACTATCGGGTTTTAACACAGCAATTTGTTCAGGAAAGATACAGCATTGTACTATAGCTTAAAAAAAAAAAAAAACATTTTACAGAAGAGTAGATATATGAAACTGAAGGCTACTTAACAGCGATTTTTTCTGACTAAACTTTTCCACGATCACATTTGCGTTTCAATAATCAAATTTATGAAATGGCGATAAAATTTTAACATTAAAATCTGCCGAAAAAAAAGATTTACATTGAAATATTCTATTGTTTTTTTTTAATGAGACCCATATGATAACTATAGGCGACCGGTTAAGGGACGTAAAAGGGGAGGGGGGTATAAATTAAATTATAAACTTGTCAAGAAAATATCTACATATCTTTAAAAGCCAGTATTAGAAAATTAAGAAAATGCAATCCTAGATAAATGATTTTTACTATCTTTGTGAGCAAAAATTTTAATAACATGATTTAGTCTATTTCTGCCGAGAAATGTCTTACGTCATAAATTTCTATATGATTGCAGTAAAAGATTATTACGAAAAATAAACACATCAGTCTGGCAAAAAATTTGTCCAAAAAACTGACAAAAACGATTATCTACGATTGTCCTTTCTCAGCTCTTCATATTTGGCTTCTAAAAATCTGTGGGTGTCAATTAATTACCGGTTTTGGAGATAATTTACGTCCAACAAAATTAAAACCCTTCATGTTACAACGCAGTTAACTAACCAGTTTGAATAAACTTTGACATGTGTTGGAACACACACCTGCCATAACCTAAGTTTTGCTATCTATTCGGTGAATTTTTGAAGCTTTTAGACAACATTTTAATGGAACTACAGTTTAAGGGCCTACAAGGAAAATAACAACTTTTCGTGTCATCGAAACATAGAGACTTGAAAATTATTACATTGCTAAGCTGTAAAAATGATTTTTTTCTTAATCGTTTCTAACTTATCTCCCAAATTTTGATACAATAATTTCGAAATCGAAATCAATATATTATACCTAGTCATCTACCATAAAAATGCGTATGTGCCCACTGAAATAGTTTCAATTTTTTTTTTTTAAAGATTTTTTAAAATATTTAGTTTGAAACATGAATGTCGTCACGCCTGTATATAGAGTCCTGAAATAGATTACATCTCATTGCAATACAAATAATAGCACAATCACTTAAAATATGTAGACTCCACTCTGCTGTGTGAAAATCAACCGCGTTGAAAATCTTGCTTGAAAATTTTGTACAAACTGTTACAATGTAACCTGGTTATAATTAAATAACTCTCGATAACAACTCCGAGAGCTCGTTTTAAACGCGAAGAGAGATATCGCCATGTTACGGGTAGCACTTAAACGTAATATTAGCTCCTCGGTTGGAGTGCCTTCCGAGCGGATGAAGGCTGCCATGTGAAGTCGCTCTTCAGGGAAGTCTGAAATGCCTTTCCATCACGACAGTTGATCGTAGCCTCGATGGAATTACTACCTGAGTATGCATAGCGTTGACCACTGTCTTATGCGGAACTGAGTTCACGAGATTAGCGTTGCGCGCAGATGCAACTGCTTGACGCTACGTTGTGTAATAAAATTATAAATTTGTTCGCAAATTTATACGAATGTATTTGTGTTTGAAAAATTCCTGTAAAATATTTATAATTTCATCAAATTACGATTAATTAAAAAAAAAAACAAATAATATCATTAAAAATATTTCGCAAGTGTATGGTCGCATCCACCGATGTGGAACATGCGTGCTCCGATCATTCCTGAAATGATACATCGCATGAACTCCTGTAAACGAAATGCAATCGTTGATAATTGAGGATAACACAGGAAAATTACAACCATGTTACCCACATACGAAAATCCGCACTCGAGTTTACAACACACACTGTCGTGGTAATTTCAAGGCCACCACTTGCATTAAAGGCGATTTTCAGGTATGTAATAGATCGACATAATCGTAACAAAATACTGTGCGTGCACATTACGGACTTTTGTCTAAACATACTATATATAAAAAGTAGTTTCATCTCAAGACATCCTACAGTACATGGCGAAAGCAGCACCATTAAAAAGAAAAGGAATAGGAGAAGATATTTCCAGTGGTTTACCTGCAGAGTCTGCAGTAGAAGCTGTCTACGTAGACTAACCTGCTCTCGAAGTGCGCTAGCAGTCGCTGGAGGTTCGCCAGGTAGTTCGGCGGCCCAACGTAGACCACGTCAAGCTCTGTGAAGTTGGCGGTGAACAGCTCGTCCAGAAGGGCCTTCCACTGGACCTGTTCCCAACAAAATTTCAACTCCACTTACACTCCAGCTTGGACAAGTCACCGTTCCTTCCACACGATGTTAAACCACTTCGCGAGGGTAGTATTGAGACTATAGGACGTTCGTTGTTAAGGGTTTCGCCAGCCTGTCGCGGGAACTGCGTTGCAGAGTGATTGAATGGAGATATTTTGGCGGCTCTTCACATCTTAACATCTTCAAAGCCAATGAGGGAGATTGAGGTGACTACGAAGCAGCTCCGGAATGAAGGGGTGGGGGAAACGGGAGATCTCCGAGAAAACCCGCTGACCGACGGCATCGTATAGTACGATTCCCACATGCGAAAATCCGGAGTGACCCGGCCGGGGATTGAAGCCGGATCGCCTTGGTGGGGGGGGGGGCGAGCAGGCTAACCGCTAAGCCACCGTGGCCCCAGAGTGATTGAAATCCTGGTTTTTTGACGCAACTAATAAACGTGCACCCAAGTTTGTTTACCTGCGAAAATACACACCCCAGACAAGCAATGCATAGTACTTTAAATTTACCACGCATGTTGTAAATATTGATTTGGAGCCCTACAATCTAGTTAAATAATAATTTTTAAGACTGTCGTATTTGAAACCATACTAGCCGGACACGGGTCGAACTACGATAGGAGCCTGTAGCTACTGAACTTTGCTACAGACTTTTCATCAGTAAAATGACAGGGCCACCGTTGAAAGTATCACAAGTACACGCGGCACTATAAGAACACTACACGTCAGTTCAGAGCCGTGTGCGTAGCCGCGATGGCACTCTTGTAGCGCGCGCAAGTGTAACACTTATAGGGCCCTTTCATGCATCCGATTTGTGTCGTAGCCTACGGCAGCCGGACCGCTCGGAAAAAAAGTCAACAAAGTCGGCCGATTTCAAATCGTCCGTTTTGAGTATTACCAACACGGTCCACTGCACTGAATGTTGTCATTCGTACAGCAGACACTGTTGGCAGCACTGCCCACTACAGTCCTGACGATTCACCGAGTCGTCCGTTTGCATAAGACGATCCATTGTACGCCATGTGCTTCGAGAAGTCGTACGATTACAAAAGTCGTGCGTTTCCTAGGAGAGGACGACATGAGTTACAAATCGGACGACTAAGAAAATCGGACGTAAATCCCATGCATAAAATGAAACATTTTTCCAAGGCACTTACAAAACGTACGACACAAATCGGATACATAAAAGGGCCCCTAGATCCCGTATTTCTCGGTCTTGGACAGCCAATCAGCAAATGGCACGCATCTGAAGAAACGTCACGCCATTTCACTTCCGAGTTCTCTGGCGCGGCTTTGGAAAGTGCTCAGAGTTATTCCGAACGAGCACAAGACGGTAATTAATCCACGAGACAATCAACATCTGCTGAGAGTTCAATTAATTAATGGACTGTTTTTATACTGTGAACGAAGTGTAAAAGGTTGTTCACGATAAAGTGAGCACTTTTGCAATCAACCTTAGAAAAAAGTCACTGCTCCTACCTGCATATATTTAACAGGCGTACTGAGTGACATCGCCCAGCAAAGTTTGTAACGATGGATGGAAAGTAGTTCCATATCTTAATGTCGAATAAAAAGTGTTAGGAAACCATTTGTGCGAACTTAAATTATTTCTTTAGTTTTTTTTTTTATAGGCGACGAAGTGTGAAAATGAGGTTTGTAACATATTTAGTTATCTAATAATTTCACAGTTTCACTTGACCGACGCACGAACAGTGACGAGGTCCATGGTAATGCTAATTTCACATAAGGCGGAATAATACACAATGTGCTTACAAGTATATCTTAAGCAGGGTTTTCAAAAGTTCTCATTTTACCGTGAACTGTCTGTAGTTACCGGTATGCTAATGTTATAGCATGTTGTTGTCAACCAAGAACTCGTCGATTGCAGTTTCCTGAGGGGCAGCACGTGCAGATTGAATTGCGTGTTACGATTAATAATTACGATATGAGTTTCCTCAGAAGTATCCTGACATTAGTTAAATTGTGATTTAAATAATAGCAAAGAATATTATATACAACAAAGTTTGGTAGATGCAACACACTCATTCTGGTGAACTTGATGTTAAACCAACATCAGTAATTTAATAAATCTCGCTTAGATAATTGGACGTTGACTTTAAAAATCACTTGAACGTTATCAAAGTATATAAAAGGGAAATAATTCATTATTCTTCGAAAGTTGAATTAGATGTTTGTGTTGAAGTGAGACATTTTTAGAAGTTATAAAATAAATATAAAAAAAATCGTTTAAATTATGTACATTTTTAACGCGGTTTTATAGAGCAAGTTCTTCTTAGGTGAAGCAAAACATGTTTTAAAAAAGAATGGCACTTTTGCAAGGTCTCCGAAACAAAATAATGACTATTCACCAATATAGGAACTATTTTTATTACTTCGACAGTTTTGTTAAAAATCTGCCACTGTATGAATTTTTTTATAATAGTGTATTTGTTGCAGTAGCAACCAATGATTATATTTACAAGTCTAAATATTGTAAAGTCATCTACGTCAACACGAGTTTCTTCATTATGCAGGAGAAAAAAATGGCGGGAAGAAGGTGGGGTCGGAATAATTCCAGTTCCTTCTTCGAATGTTTACATTTAACAAATAAGGAAACGCATTTTAGGTAACAGTTATCCGTGACTATAATCCAATACTCAGAACACTATAATAATAAAAAAAAAAACATTTATGATACTGTTATTATGTTACAATTATATACCATGGAAACTTGTACTATTTGAGAATTGTTATCATCCTATTGTTAGAATGCCATCATTATAAATTTTGGCGTGACAAGAGTGCAAATAAAAAAAAATGGACTTTAAGGTAAAACGAGGTGCACTGCCCTGGTTTGTTACTCTAATGTAATGTATAATTAATATGCGACGACCTGGGATAAATCCATAGCAATAAGATGAACATCAAACATAACCGACTGCAGAGAAAATATATTGTAACATACTGTTTATGGGCGCATTAATTAAATGCGAAATATTAGGATTCGAAATGATTCGACTCAAACTGCCAGCTAATTTGCATACCGAAAACCACATTTTCGAAGTTGCTGGCACACACCAACAGACTTTCAGTTACCTGTATAGCTCTGCTCGGACTCAGCTTCTGTGCAGCCACCTGCATAGCTACACAACGCTACACAACACACGGAAGACATAAAGAACCAACTACATATTGATTTAACGAAATTAAAAACTTCCAATGTTTAAGCAGTGATTTAATGTGGAAAAATACCATTGAAATAAATTACATGAAGATTTCATCCTTTGGTAGTGTCAAAGATGCAAATAGGATATGCACGCAGCAGCTGGACTCGGTCCTTAAAGATACCTCTCATGATGCCTGTTACAAATGTGAATTAATTAAGTGAATAGAGTATTTAAATGTAAAAAAAAATTGTTGTCTAAACATCTTGAGTGTTGCACACAGTTAAAGTTTTTTTGCAGAGTAAATTTAATTCAGTTCAAAATAAAAGTCACTAAGGTTCTCACACTGGACCGTTACCGTAAATTACGTGCCTGTATAATTACTTATTTCAAACGCTCCTGGCTAGCACAGTTTATGTTGGTAGAGCAATCAGATACTTATTTAATCTCAGGCGCTTTGTGACCACTGAAAAGTGTCGGGAAAAGATGCCGCTTACTTTAAAAGTTACTTAAACACTCTTACGTACACCTGACGGTCACTGTACGTTAATGCGGGATCATACCTTATATAATTGCAGAATTTCTTACACTAGCCCTTTTCTAACGGTAGTACTGCGTACCGTTGGCTTATCACTCAAACCTTAACATACTTCTTTGGGTCTAATTAACGTTACAACCTTTAATTTATACTTTTAATGCAGAGCTCAGGCCTCGCTGGCCTGATGCCGTTGTGACCCACTTAATTCAAGATGGAGTATGGAACATTCCATCACCATCCATTATCGGCGGCGGTTAAATATTCAAATTAACACGAAGTACACAGGGTGGTTTCCAATACCATGACAATTCAAAAGGCGCGCCTAAATGTTGCCAACTTGCACACAATTAACAAGTTGCTTAAAACCTGATAACACAAAATGAAATTATAGCACTTCACATATGGAAAATTAACATTTCGGCTACTGCGTGTACTTAAATATAAAGCAGAATCAAGAAAACAAAATTATCATATGACAATATTACATGTGAAACATGTGACAATCATAACATTTGTTTACAAAATAAACCTGCATGTACTCGTATTATAGGTTTGCATGCCAACTTGAAGTGTGTTGAAATGCAAATCGCACGTGTTAAATAATCATACGTTACAGGTATTTACTATCAAACTGAATTCGTAAAGAAAACGTAAGAAAATCTATTTTTAGACAGGTTCAACCATTTTTAGGGTAATGCATTTTATATTTTCTAAAAATCATATCCTCTTGTTAGTATACTGAAGAGTTGTAACAGTGAAGATTTTCGGGGTTATGTTTACAGTTGAACATACTTATTTCATTATATATAATTAAAGAGTAATTGCTTATGTTGTCACTTTATTTAATATTATTCCGCTTTAACGTTTTACTATATGAGTTAATAGTGTAATCGTTTGGTCACTTTAATGGTTTATTTGACACTGAGATCATTTGTGTAAGTATTTTTCATTTGTTTCTAGATACTATTAAGCATTAATGTTTAGTTTGTTATTTTTCATTTTTCCTCTAGAGGGTAGTCAGAATTAAATGTTTATAAAACAAAAATATCCTGGTTGTCTCTCGTATCGCCCTTGTTGATGCGCGGAGAGACGATTGCCAATCGAAGGAGAGGAGATAACATAAGTAAGGCAAATGTAAAATAGAACTAATTTTTTCTTTAAGAAAAATTTTCACCACTTCCAAAAGATGGAAGTGGTGTGAGAATAAGAAAGTTTTAATTATATAATTAATGGAAAAAAGTGCTACAAGATGTTCTAATATTCATCATTTATTATTTAAATTGTGTGATGCTTTCATAATTGTGTTGGAGAAGATGAAAGAAAATAAGTTGTTAAATTTATGCGAGAAGAAAAAAAGAGGTAATTAAAGAATATTTGAGAAGCTGTGAATAACAGCCTACTGTGATTTGTATGAAATGTAACAGAGTTATGGCCCTGCTTTTAAGGGTTCGTAGCTTGGTCTGTGGAAAGGAGGGGAAAATTGCGCAGGAATGGGAGAAGTAAGATGCTTGGTGATCCTTCTTCCACCTCGGGGAAGTGCTAGCGGCTGCAATCCCTCGGAGGGACATTTGTCTTTTATTAGAACCCCCACCCCCACCCCCACCCCTTCTCCGTCCTTTACAATTTTGAGCGGAAAGACACGAGAAAGAAGCGCACAAAAAAACGCCAATTTCGGTACTTTTCTCGCCTAAATCACTCGCGAGAAATATTTCAAGGGAACTTATAGCGTACGAAACGAGACCAACACGAGAAAAACTTTCTCTTGCTGTTCTCTAAAAGGACAATAAAAAACTTGAGTGGGACTTAAGAGAGCGTCCATGTATGTGTTATGTATATGAGACTCAGTAGAACTAATTATTTACGTAACATTCTAAGATGTAGGAGTATCATCGTCCATTGGCAACTGTTTACGATAGACGTTGCTGGGCGTTTGGCGCCAACAGAAAACATCGCACTCTTGTGTATAATGTCCAATGTGACATCTTAGCCGCCTTTATAAGGAAGTTGTCGTAGTGTACACGTGCTATCTCTCTCTTCGCAAGAATCCTCTGAGAACTCTACTTATCCAGCGGTTCGAATGGCAAACTCAGAAATTTTCATAATTAAGTTGTAATAAGCCGATTGCCTACATAAGAAATATACGAGCGGCTAATTCATCCAACGAAAAGTCGCAGGGCATTTGTGAGGACAAGCCCTCCAACATAACAATAAACTCGGAACAATTGTTTCGCACATAACTCGGCATTGTCTTCTCAAAATATTTCTCCAGGTATTTCGGTCTTGTGTATCTTCCTCTTCCGCATTAAATCTCCTCATTGTTATCTGTACATTTTGGAGCCAGGTAGTCATGGGTCGTCCTCTTCTTCTCCTTCCTACAACTTCCCATTCCTGTATAAGTTTTGGTATTATAGTACCTTTCATTCTTCTTACATGGCCATACCATTCCAGCCTTCTTCGTTCTATAACTTCATACTCTTCTTCCACTTCCATTAGCCTTATTATTTAAATAGTCTATATAAGCAGTTTTCTAACACTTGCTGAATGACTAATAAAATTATATATTTGATATTCAAAGGTTCCAGTGTTTATAGTCGAGCCAATATCACTCGTCCATCCAGTCCCGTCTTGTTTCAGCTCATATATCACCAGTATTGCCTGTAAGGAACGTAACTAAGTTAACGAATCAGTTATAATGCAGACACAAGACGTCATAGGTTCAAAACCATCTACACCTATTCAATATATTAGTTATGTGGTTTGCTGGGAATAAACAAAAATATATATTTGCTGCCAGTGGCGTGTGATGAACTGTTGCAATGTGAGCTGGTGCTTGCTCACTGCTGTGCATCCTCGGTGTACGCAGCAGGAGCCAGGAAACGCCGTGCAGTATAGGGAAGCTGAGTGTATTCCGACCACTCACAAGCGAGCAGCAATGGACCCATTACACGCGTCCTGTGGTATCAGCTGCCGAGCTACGTTTTAGTGTTGAAAGTGTAAACTAGCAAGCAACAGGGCACAGCACAGAGCTAACGCTATCCTACCTTGCAACAGTTCACTACACGCCACTGATTGCTAAATTTCTATTTCATATGAAACATTTCTTAAGTTGTGAAATGAAAATATGCATATTGCGACAGTTGAATATCTTACATCGGTGTTGCGAACTTGTCATTCCATTATACAGGTGTAATGTCGCTGCTTAAAAAATCTACTCAATTTATACTGGTATTTGGCTACAATTTGTACTTAATTTTGAAAATTCGACCTGGCAACACTGCTCTGGTCCGTCTTTGCCGTCCGCCGCTCCGCCGCAGTCTCTCCCACAGTCGTTTGCCGTTGCTTCAGTCTTCCCCGCACTTCACCAGATGGCCGCCACAGACTGCCGACCCCTCTGTCTGCGATGGTATTTATGGTGGCAGGTGTCCTGGCCCAGAGTCTTCCTTCATATGTCGGGTGGCGGCGAGGAAGGAGATGACCAGAAAGTTCATCATTAGCCCGCTGCCGCCGACGCCTCCAGAAGGGTAATTGGTGGGAGGGAGACGGTGACGTCAGTTGAAGCCCGCTGTCAATCATTCCCCGTTCGTCCGGCGACACAGCGGCAGCCGGTTCCACGTGAGTCCCTTCCCCTCACCTACCCACCAAAAAGCGTCGAGACTGGGTGCACGCATTCGGCTCTGGGGCCCACGTGCGTAACAATATGTTCACGTATGGGTGGGCGAAGGAAATACGGTTTTAGCGTTACGTTACTAACATTTTGCGAGTAGATACGCGGTTACTTTCAATGTTTTCTTTAATTATTCTGAATTGGTGGTAATCCTACTTGGCATTAGTTATGAAAAATTAAATACATACAGGATTCGCAGGCCTTCCAATTTTCAAATTATACAAAAGCTGATGAAAAATATTATGTTTTGATTCCTTCAGACTACTGAAGCTTCGGTATCAAGTACACGATTTTATACGAATTTCATATGAAGTAATCCTTTTTTTTTTCTAACATGTAAGTAAGCCTCCTGGGATAAATTTCACAGATATGTAAGAAAATTTCCGGAGGATAATTATACATTATATACACACATACTCATAGTGATATTGAATTTTAAGGTAGACCGGTGATAATATCTTTTTTTTGAGATAACATTACACGAAATATTGGAAGAATTAAAAGTTTAAATTAAATTCGAAGAAATATGTATATTTTTAAAACAGTATTCAATATTATAAGTGCGCCAGAACCTGTTATATTCCTCTACTAACATTTGGTTGCGAAAGTGCAGCTCGATGTGCTGAGAGGCGGTGCTGCCTTCAGTAGACCGCCGCGTGTCTTCACATTGTTCCTCCTCGGGTGGCCCGAGAGCGCCTTTTGTGCCGGAACACCTTCAGCTCTCTAGCTTCTACCAGGCGTCTCACCTCTCAACACTTGATCCCACTTCACGCGTCGCCAAGGCCCCTCGGGGGCATAAATGATAGCCTTTCCTTACTCGCTCCGCCGCCGACGCCACTTAACGACACCCTGAACTATTCATAAGCTATTTCCGCTCCCATGGGATTACCACGCCGTTCACCGTCGCTTCGGGATGTGCGAAGTCACTGCTTTTACCGGAAGCGTTCCCTAGGAAAAATGCCTGAAGAATTTTTCTAATGCCGAACAATGGTTGTGAAAATTTTTAGACATTTAAATGAGTAAAATGTCAGGTAAAAGAAAAAATAAAATCTCAGAATTATAATCACAGTTTAAAAAAAAAACAGTGAACAAATTAATACATCTGTGATAAATATAGAAAAGAAGAATATCAATTCCATTTTTAAGAGAGAATCTCTCTTAAACACTGTATTAAGGAAGATTTGCACACCTACGCAATACATTGTTTTATCCTTTTACAATGGGCAGTTTTCACCAGTTTTCATTCGTGTTTTTCACTTTTTCCTAGTTTATCTTATGGCTAAGTGTTTTAAGTCAATTTTGAATTTCTGGTATTATTACGTAAGAGAAACTTGTCCGCCTACCGGAAGGCCTGTATAAATGTATACAAACAAATTGGGTTTTCGAGAAAATGACTTTGGTGTACACTCATTGCGCTAAAAATTTTCACTTCAAGAAGGAACCATTGCATTGAAACTATTTTTTTATGCTCTATGGTGTATGCAAAAAAAAAAACTATAATGTGAACCAGTCGTCGCTTGGGTATAAAATGAGCCTCAGTTCTAGGCCACGCCCACGTAATACAGTAGTGAAACGACCGCCTGTACCATGAACTACAGCCACGTAAGTCAGCGAAATAGCCAACTGGCCAGCAACATGTCAGGAATTCCGTTTTCCAGTAGCAGCATGCAGTAGCCCATCAGACACAAGGCCGACGTGGCAGAGGAATTTTACCCACGCTATTATCACCCCCTTAATGCCTAAGTGGCGGCGGCACGTGTCGAAGCAACTTGGCGGTCCGCTAACAACCGCAACAGTATAACACTGCTTGCAACCCTCGGATGACCGCAATACGTTAGGTTGACACTAATCCCTGAGAGCATCACTGTCTTCGCTTTCTCGCCAGAATGTGTCCCTTGGTAGAATAACAATTTAAGTTACAAGTGTAGCCCCCTCGCAAATAAAATTACTGTTCAAGCGTAGCCAAAAATTACGCACCGAGCCAGAGTCCTCAGCGCCAGCAGGGGAGTTAATCCCCAAAACAGTGATTCAAGGCACGCCGGCTGGTTTTTGTAGGTGGTGACCGCTAAGAGGTCATGCATCAGTGAAGCTTGGAGTTTCCCCTTAAATAATTTTCAAGCGTAGTAAATTCGTGTTCTGTGTAATTAGTAGAGTGGAATTATACCACTTTCAGCGGGGGAAAAAAATTATTTTTGAAAAGCCCCTATTCCGAAAATTTAATCCATTTCTTTCCGTACGGCACCCCACTGTGCCGACATATCACCAATGGTATAATGATGTACTTAGTACGACATTTTCCAGTCTCGATCGCGAGGGTGTCCGTCCTTTCCTACCTGGGAGTAAAATCCGCCTGGGTGTAAGATTCGCCGGTTACACCGGCTCCAGAGCCTTGGCCAATAAGCGCGGCCACGTCGAAGGAACGACAACGCTATTTCACTTCTCTATACCAACCCATTGTGTGCTTCAGCAGTCATGTACACAGACTTCCATCAGTGGCGTAGCCAGGAATTCCTCGTGGTGGAGGTTACACTGATTGAAGGGGAAAGAGGGAAGTTACACTGGAGTTAGAAATACTGATGCATACGTTAATTGGGACAAATACTAGTTTAAAAAAATACTTAATGCATCATAATTTTACAGCAGTTACAAATTTTTATAGGCTGTTCGTGGTAAACTGAAAGCCCTGCTTAAGATCTACTTTTATGCACATATCCTTCCACCACGTGTAAAATTAATATTGCCTGATAATTTTATTCGTGCGTCGGTCAAGTGGAAGTGTGAAATTATTACAAGTGTAAATGTTTTTACAAATTTACTCATTATTAACACTAACTAAAGAATTAAAAGTAGAAAGTAAAATAAATAATTTCAGTATTCGCATATGATTACCTAGAACTTTCAATTCAACATTAAGTCGTGGAACAACTTTATTTCCCTTCGTCATTGTGTTATGATGGTCACTGGTGTGAACCTGCCTTTAAACCTACATACTCGCTGAACGCACCGTAGGTGGACACCGCAGTATTCGGGGCAATTTGCAAACACCCGCGGCTGAAGAATGCCAATACGACGCTAGCCGCGAGGACACATCAACACGGGTCTACGGGAACAGAACAAGCTCTCAGCAGTTTCGCCACGAGCTGGAGGGTAAACCAGGACAAGTTTACAATACAGAATCGTTAACAAAAGCATATCGCACCCAGGAAAGCCTGTCTGCCTGCAGCCGGCCACCAGGACGAGACGAGAAGATGCTGCCCGTGGACGTGGCGCCATCGTGCACGACCGTCGTTTCCGTAATGACGGCCAGACTACGGCGACGACTAACAGAAGGTGAGCGCGCAGATATGGACGTTTATACCAAATAAAGATGTGGCACTTATCTAACGTAATATCCCTCCTTGCGTTATTGTAAATGTAATTGAATAACACTATTGCGATCCAGATATAACTCTTAATATAACCTTTTATACTTCGTATCTTCTCCGTCATGATTAACTAACTCCCAATCTAAAATACTTAAGAGTTATTTGGATCTGCGCGTCCTAGTTCAAGAAGCGAGGAAGCAATACGGGCGACACTAACACGCACGTCTAGTGTCTCATCGCTCCTACGCGCAGGGCGTGCAGCGTTTCCGTCGTGACGCTGTACTGTGCAATTGAGATCTGTAACAATGGGATTTTATTACGCGCAATGAAAGCCCACGGATTAAACTACGTCCGTATATTTGTACTTTTCTCTTGCCGTTTAAGGAAACTGCACAATATGCGATATTTGAACATATTCACGAATTTTTTTCTCCTAGAAGATACTAAATATTACAAAATTAAATAACAGGGACATAGATAATTGTTTTTTTTTTTTTATATTTCTTCTGCCAAAAAATCGTATTTGCAGAACATTTATTTACCGAGATACGCGTATTCGCGCAAACAACTATTTCACAAAAAAACTCTTAATATATGGTGTGTAAATATAAATATAACAAACCATAATAATAGCCAACTTTACTGGGCGAATGCCTGTCAGTGTGCATGTAAAATAGACTCAGGTAGTCGCAGTGACACTTTTCAGAGGTTGATTTCGAAAGTGGTCGATCAACCGCGAACTGCCCACATCACAATCAAAGTCATATTAATGACAATCTTTGGGGAGACAGCTGAAGAACTTATTTCCACTTATAAAGAACAATACATACTGACTAAAAATGATAATGTTCCAGCTCGGGAAACAATGGGATGAACATCAAAATGAAGCCTTTTGGTTTTTAAATGAAGACAAATAGTGTAAAAAAAAAAAAAAAAAATTAAATTGGACATGCTGGATGGCTTTTACTACACCCAGAATGCCTGTTAAATGGCTTCCGAGCCGCAAGATGACGAACGGGTGCGGTTGAGATAACGAGCTTGGAGCTGTAACATGCGAGCTCACATCAAAGTTGGCGAAGTCCCAAGTCGGAACGTAGACTAGAGATAACGCAGACACATTGTCGTCTTCTGCACATGGTCCAAACCATGGACCAAGTACGAGGTAGACCGATCTCGCTGGCTGCACACAACCAATCTCTGTGTCTCAGCATTGAGCTGCTTTTCTGCCAACACGTCCAGCGAAAACGGCATGGTTTGGATGTTAGGTTAGAAAACTGTTTTGTAAACAAATGCTTTGATATGTGTGTATACTTTCTCTAGCCAGTTTTGTAATGCAGCTTGATTAAATTCAAATTGGTAAACGTATTTTACTCATGAAATAGTGCTTGTCATTTAAAGATTAAGATATAAACAAGCACATTTCTGTTAATCATGTGACTTTGACAGTTTAAGTTCTTTTGGAGTAGGGCAGAAGACGAATACGCGGTTTACCTCATAGTCTATGTTCCCAACTTTGATATAATCCACACCAATACTATTATCAGTCACATTGCCAACTGTCATCAACGCGTTTGTTTGAATCATAATTTTCATTTAGGCAAGACCTCTAATACGAATAACGGGGCCACGATGGCTGAGCGGTTAGCCTGCTCACCTCCCACCGAGGAGAACCGGGTTCAATCCCCGGTCGGGTCATTCCCGAATTTCCGCATGCGGAAATAGTGCCGGACGGTGCTGCTGGTCGGCGGGTTTTCTCGGGGATCTCCCGTTTTCCCTCCACCCCTTCATTCCGGCGCTGCTCCATACTCACCTAAATCACCCTCATCGTCTCTCAATACCTCGCTGTTAAGAGCTGCCAAAATCTCTTCACTCTCTCTAATACGAATAAAAAGTTTGCCAATTTGAATTTAATATTATTATATTAAAGACTTGTTAGAGAAAGTATACAAACATCTCAAAGCACTCAAATCCTACACTGTAAAAACGCCCTTTTTTTGCTGGAAAACATGATTTGTTACCGCAAATATAAAGTTGTTTAAATATGAACCACTGAAAAGTAGGCCTGCCACAAACTAAACTTTAGTTTGATCTATAATAGCCTTGTTTTGTCGTCAAAATAGTTCAGCAGACGTCTTTGTGGCAGAGTCAGTTACACTGCAAAGAAAATTTGTGCTCTGAAAAACAACCGTCAATAGTGTATAATAAGGGAATAGTAAAAAAAAAAAAAAGCTTTCAGAATTATAGCAGCTGAAATAAAATGCACTAGGACGGCTCCCAGACTCGAACTAACCTAACGCCCTTCACTACACTACTATTAGGCTTGATTGTGTTCAGATTGTCACCTCGTGGAAAGGAGCACGGTAGCGATTTGGAGAATCATTGCACTTCAGAATGACATTAAAAGTCTACAGGAGGAGTGTACATTTGCTTAGATGTAGTTTGCAGAATATTGGTTTATGAATGTTTGCGTCGGGGCAACAGTTGCGTACTTAACCCCCCCCCCCCCCCCCCCTTTTCAATATCGTTAGACCGTTATCTTTGGTATGAAGTTATTATTATTATTTACTGTGCGCAAAAGAAGCTCAAAGAATGTTTCTTTATCGGCTATATAGGAAAGTAATATTGCCATAAAACAGAAAAAGTATAAAGAAAACATTTATTGAATTTCTAACATTCTATTTGAATTAAAGCAACTACAGTAAACAAAACAGCCCTTAAAAAGATGTTTTTCTTTGCCGTACAGAAAACGTCGGATGGATTTTTTTTTCACAGTGCATCCACGTCGTTTATAATAGTCGTATCGGCAGAAAAGTAGTCAACCTGTGGGTCTAGGAATGGCTGTTGCGCATGTTTAGCACTCACTCTACCCCGTGTTATTTGTATAGACTATTCACGGTAAAGTCAGCACTTTTTAAAGTCCTTTCATTTGAATAATATTCAATAAATATAATTTATTTTACCTTTAGAAGTTAACTTCCGAGTGATGTGGAACATACACACTGTGTTTATTACTTACACGGCAATATTTATTCAGAATATATGGTTAGAGCATGAAAATAATGGCTGAAAGGAAAAAATTAAGTAGGGCCTCAGGAGTGGTCAGTTTACCGTGAACAGCGCGTAGACGCGCTCGAGGTGCCAAGTCGCGGTAACGTGTGATCCACGACCTCGCGTGCTCGGCGGCAGTAAGGGAACTGCCAGCCACGCAGGCCACATGTCCGCAACTCTCGCCAAAGTACGCGTCGATCGTGCCGCTGCTGTAGCGGCATGAAAAATAACGCGAAAGTAGAGCAGAGTTATGAAGCTGGAGGTCTCGGCGACACACTGTTCCCCCCCCCCCCCCCCCTCATATTTACTGCCACTGAAAGTAAGCTAACGATTTTCGTTTCGCCACTGTTCACCGTTGGAGGTATCTTCATTTACCATTATCCATCTGTTATAAAATACGTTCACCTGATGTGCTATTTGCATGGGACAAAGTTAACTTTTGACTGTCAGCTAACGGAAAGGCACCCTTAACTGTTTTACAATTTAAATGCCGCCATCTACGTAACGTAACAGGCATATATTATCTTTTCAATTAAGTTATTTTATATGAACAAATGGTTGTATTAATAATTACTGTAACTAATTATTCACACTAAAAGCATCGTTTCAAAATCATAAAAAATAGTAAAGATTTAGCGATAATTTTCTTTGGTGGACAGTCAATTATTATTATCGCAGGAATATTACATAGTGAGAGTATATTCTTTCATTTTTGCATTCAACAGCCCAAACTACAGTATACAGCTCTTGGGCGACCTTAGTTCAGATCAGACTAACCAGGAGACGGTATCAACTGATAACCGAAGATCTGCGGATAAATTCCAACCACGTGTACCTACATACGAGCGTCCAATGTCGAGTTACGGATAAATAGTGTTAATGTCACGAGCTCCAAGCACCGAGTTCAAAGTTATGAATTCCATGTTTCCTATATACCAGCCACTTTTTTAGTTGGCTGACTTGTAAAATATTCTGTTTCTCTCAAATTATGTATTGAATAAAATTTTATTATTAAAAATTAATTTAATTACTTATTGTGGCCCATCCCCCCCCCCCCCAACTTCCTTATTTTTCAGAACACGCGGAAACAAATTAATACGAAAAAGTGAATACGAACACTCGAGGCAAACGAATGTTTCTCTTATTATCATGATGGTTAATTTTATTTAAGCTGAAGCATGGCATTTACGAGTTCCAGAACTGGAGTAGAGTAGAAATATCATATTTTATACTCCATAATACAAGTGAATTGTGGCTGTCCTGTACTTTAAACTGAGCACTCCAATGGCCACATGTGTTGTTGTTTGTAGTTCAGTTAAACTGGAACTTCGACTCAAATACTAATTATTTTAACAATTTTGTAGGCTAGTCATTTACTAAGTTTTTAGTTGTTCGAATAATGATGTCTAAAAAAATGTGTATTTAAAATGGAAGGTATCTTACTATTCGAATTCAAATTCGGGCCCAGAAGACCTCGTTGTTAAGAGCTGCCAAAATCCCTTGACTCAACTCTAATAAAACTCGACAATGCGTATTGCTCTCAGCGCTTCGCCTTAAACAGTAAGGAACTTCCCTCAGTCAGCATAACAGCCTGAACACGTGAATAAGGATGTCAGTAGTTGTATATTGGTACTGAAGTACGAAATGATTCCATTCATACTTAAGTGTGTAAAGCCCATATATAGCCTGTTCGCGGTTTCTTCGCACTTTTTGAATCAAAAATTTGAAAAATTACCCCGTGTATAACGTCTTTAGTTATTTCCTAAATACGCCATGTATCACAAACTTTTATAGACTACACCTGTTAACATGAAAGTATCTTATGTTTAGCTAATTTGAAGTTTTATCTGTATTATATTTATAAATTATAATAATTCATTTATAATAAATACTAAGAAAAACAATGAGAAAATATATGTGTTGGTAGCGCTTAGTAAGAAACAGTTCTCATGCAAAATATAATTACAACTGAGCGCGCAAGAATTTGGTGCACTGTCCTTTGGTCCAATTTTCTACACTTAAATAAGCTTTATTTGTATGATGGGGAGGAATATCCACGGAGTAGAACTTGAATAGGGATTCAGAAAAGTGTGAAGTAACCGTGAATGGATTATAGCCGGGATTCTATGCGGGAGACTCCCTTCAGGTAAAGAAAGGGTTCTATAATTATTTATCACCAAGTGTAATATAGCAGGTAACCGACTATTTGTCAAACCACTTTGGTTATTGCACGGAGTGGTGTGAGACAGTGAGTTGTTGATATTTAAACGGCGTCAAGTTATACTTGGTTACAAAAATTTTATTATTCTATTCTTTTCCATTTCGTATAAACATAACTTTCCATTAATTAAAGACGTAATTCGGCCGACGTTTGCAAACAGGTTCTGTATATAAATACCAATAGCATGTATATTGGAGGTGCCGCTGTGATGTAGTGGTTAGACTACTCGCCTCCCACCATGGCGAACAGCATTCGATTCCCGGAGGGGTAGCCCCTCCCCCCCCCCGAGTTTTCTCAGGCGGGAATCGTACCGGACGATGCCGCTGATCGGTGGATTTTCTCGGGGATCTCCCGTTTCCCTCGCCCCGGCATTCCAACGTTGATTCGTACTCATCTAGCTTCGCCCTCATCAGCTCTCAAGACCTCGATGTTAAGAGCGGCATCTCTTCACTCGTATGTTGGCATAGTACTGGGTCGATGGAATTTGAGTAAGCTATAAAGAGAGATTCACCTTGCGCACTGTGGTTGTTTCACAGCTTCCTTCGGTACTCTGCCCAAAAAACTATATTTCTCATGATACTCCTGGTCGATAATGGACTTGACCTAATGCGAACAAGAATTCCTCATCACGTGACTTGTAGGAAACAACCGAGCACAATCGATTATTTGTTATCGGTGTCCAATCTGAGAACGTTGTATCGACGCGAATTCGCTAAGAAGTCTTATTCCCTTAAAATTACTCTGTACTAGTACACTCAGAAATATACGTCTCTCACTGCACGAAGGGAAACAAAGATTAGATTCATACTCACGGCTATCAGCTGTTCACCGTACAATAAGCACTTTTGAAAGCCCTGCTTGAGATCTACTTGTATACACGTCGTATGTTCTTCCGCCTTTTGTAAAATTAACATTGCCATGGGCCTCATCACTTTATTCATGCACTGGTCAAGGGAAACTGTGGAATTATTATAAAAGTTAATTTTTTTACAAATCTGCCAAGTTTTGCACTTCGACGCATTGAAAAATACAGAAAGCGAGAAAAAATAATTTAAGTTATCACATATGGTCACCTAACACTTTTTGTTCGATGTTAATATATGGAACTACTTTTCCCCTCCACCGTTACCAACTTTACAGGCAACTTGTCACTCATTGCGACCCGTTAAAATATATGCAGGTAAGGGAAGTGATTTTTCTAAAGGGTTGATTTCAAAAGTGCTCACTTTATCGTGAACAGCCTTTAGTAATAGGAGCCCTGAGTGCCTTCGGTTGGTTTTCATGCCCTCGTCATCGAGGCGTCGGAAAAAAAAAAAAATAACTTCGCGCGGGAAGAGGGTGATTTGGGGGGAAAGCGCGAGGTAGTAATTTTACGTTGCCGGCTCTAACTGACTCGATCGAAGCGCGGTGATAAAACATGCAACAGCCAGGCCGCAGTGGTGCAAACCAGACAGCCAGCAAGTGAATTATTCGCTGCAGCGAAGATTTATGTACCCTCGTGTGGACACCTTCGCATTTCCAGTTTGCACACTTTCGACAAAAGGCTGTTCGCTATAAAGTGAGTACTTTTTGTAATCAACCTTAGAAAAATGTCACTGCCCCTGGCTGCATATATTTTAATTGGCGTACTGAATGGCATGCACCCGGTAAAGTTGGTAACGGTGGATGGAAAGTAGTTCCATTTGTTAACGTCGAATAATAAGTGTTAGGTAACCATTTGTGATGATTTAAATTATTACTTACACTTTATTTATATTTTTTACCGCTCAGTGTGTAAAAATTAGCACATTTATAAAATATTTACTTTTCTAATAATTTTCCAGTTTCTCTTGATCTACGCGTGAATAAAGTGATGAGGCACTTGACAATGTTAATTTTACATAAAGTGCAAGAATTCAAAACGTGCATACAAGCAGATCTCAAGCAGGGCTTTCAAAAGTGCTCATTTTACCGTGAACAGCCTATACTCGCTAATGCTCCGTGAAAAAAAAAAAAAAAAAAAAAAAATGCCGAGCCAAGACAAACGCGTGCTTGGAAACAGCGAAGTCCAGACATAAATATTCGTTTTCACGAAACGAGTTTATTTTCAATGCTGCTACGGCACAAATATCCTTTTATTGCCCTCGCGAACCCCTACTCACTAGCAATAACATTCCAGTTGTAAAATTCGCCATCTATGCTTCTGTGTATCATTTTTTTTTTTTTTTTTGGGTCTCTGAACTAAACCACTGCTATAGACAGTTCACGGATAATCGAACACTTGTATGTTCTTAGTTACTTTCTTTAACAGCTAACTCTTAGCGTTTAGCACGTTAATTTTAACATCTCCGCAGGACAAGAAACGAGTGAGTATTACCTATGCATCATTCAAACGACTCTGGAAGAATGCTTGTTGCGAAACTATCTTGTTCGATTCTTAATTTTTGTATGTGAAAGAGTACATAGCACCAATTAAGTTGATATCAATCAAATAATTTCACTGTTTGTTTCAAAGCATCCAACTAACCACAAGCTGGCTGAGATTTTACCTTTTTTTTTTTTTTTTTTTTTTTTTCCAATGGAAAGTTTCGCAAACATGATTAAAGATATATTTAATCATGTTTAACTCCGTAACGAAGAGTCTCGAAAAAAAAAAAATTAAGTCTTTAAAGAAACAGTACAGGAAATTATACTTGAAAAATAATCTACATACATATATTAATAATTGATGTCGGTTTCTTCTCAGAAACTGTCTGCATCGGCACTTTTCTAGATTTACATCCTACTCTTTGTGGCATGCCAATAGCACTGTTACCCAGCAGTGGAATAAACCAGTTCCTCAGCTGAAGACCACTATAAGTGCCAACATTGTTTTTTATTTTATTTTTATTTTCGCTGTAACTTTATAAATCAGTTTGGTAAAGCGATGAAACAAAACCAAAGAAATTTGCTGCTGTCGAGCGGGTCTGTTTTTAACAGCGTGGGGATGATTTTAACTACGTTTTTACTAAAAACATCACACATATTTTAGCTTTAATTTAAGCCGGTTTTATATTTTTAGAGTAGAATATAATGTAAACATGCATAATATATGGCAGTGCTACCAACAGAAGGCAGGCAATAGTTAAGTTTGCCGGTGATCCCGGTATCAGCATTGGTCAAAGTAACCCTCCTCTTATGGTAAGTATGGGACTTTCATAGTAAATAGAGCATTTCTGAAAGCCCTGCCTAAATTCTGTTCCCCCCCCCCCCCTCATTTCTTATTCTTCCGTCATATGTAAAATTTACAATCTCCTGGGTCTAATTACTTTATTCACGTGTCAGTCAAGTGAAAATATGAAATTATAAGACACCATAGTTTTACTAATGTGCCAGTTCCTACTGTAGGCTGTTCACTGTTATTTCACACTTTTCTGAAGCCCTGCTAATATTCTACTTCCAAGATATTCCTCCGCCCTCTTGCAAACAAAGCTTAACCAAGTGTAGAAAATTACACCAAAAGGACAACGCACCTCATTCGTGCGCACTCTGTCTAATAGTATTTCGCGTGAGAACTATTTCTTACTAGGCGTTAAAGGCTGCTCACGATTAAGTGAGCACTTTTGGAGCCAACATTAGAAAAAAAAAGTTACTGGTCCTACCTGCATAAGTTTTAACGGGCGCACTGAGTGACATGCGCCCAGTAAAGTTGGTAACGATGAATGGAAAGTAGTTCCGTATTGTAACGTCGAATAATAAATGTTATGCAACCATTTATGATAAATTAAAATATTTGTTTCAATTTCTGTGTTTTTAAATTCATCGAAGTGGAAAAATGAGCATATTAGTTAAATATTTACTTTTCTAACAATCTCACAGTTTCACTTGACCGACGCATGAATGAAGTGCTGAGGCCCATGACAATGTTAATCTTACATAAGGCGGAAGAAGACACAACGTATAAAGTAGACCATAAGCAGGGCTTTCAAATTATTTTTTTATTTTTTTCACAGTTTGATTTTTAAAATGCTCACTTGACGTTGCGCAGTTAAATAACTGAATTATTGCCACTAATTTGAGGTGGCGCAGTGCGTTCAATGCGCAAAGTGGCGGTGGTCGCTGAACCCTCCCCGCTACCTTCCGTGACCACACGAGAGCAAATATCGACTGGTTTCCCGGAGGCCGAAAACTTTCGACGTGATTGCCACCCGGGGGAAGTTGGCAGCCACCGCGGGCGGTTTGATTTCAGACGCTGCCCGTTCTACCATCTCTTCTTCGCTCTTCGGGACGTATCGCGTGTCATCCTCCGAGGCGTGGTCCCCAACTTCCGTGACCGACAAAGTGGTTAAGAGGCCGTGTCAGTAAAACTTGGCTTGAGGCATTTTTACCGCGCGGGCCTCCAGTCAGCCGGTGATCTATAGTGGCGTCTTCATCTGAAAGAGCAAGGAGCGACCTTCAGGCGTAAGGTTGGGAGATCCCTCGTACCAGGGGGTTACAAGGAACAAGCCGGGAAGGGTAATTACCACGATTTTGCCGGCTGGCTGTGTGGATAGCACAGTCTCAGGACCGAGGAGAAAGAAATGCAATCCGCCACGAAACTGCTCGCGGTTGTCATCTGTCATAGAGCACCTCGCTACTGCTATACGCTGTTGAAGTCGTCTGCAATAGATATTCCTATGCGCCGCCATCTTGGATGCAAACAACTCGTTCCTAGGCAGTTGCTGTGGAAGAAGTACAGCAAAATGGCCACTATTCAATTTGAGTAGTTTAATTTGTATGTCCAAGCGTGAATATGTAATTGTTTGTGGTGCTTTAATGACACATAATTTATTAATGATTTGTTGCATTTTCCCCGGAGAATTTAATGAATCAGTGAGAATTTCACTGTTTCAATTAGTCAAACGTATCTGACTGATACAACTGTCACTTCAGTGAATTTAACTGATGAACCAGTGAAAAATGCTATATTTCCTTCACTGATTGATTCAGTGACATTTCCCACTGATTCGTCAGTAATTTTTTCCACTGTTTTCTCAGTGGTTTATTTATTTTTGCTGGTGGACCAGTGAAACATCTGAGCAACTTGCTACGTCTCTAATTATTTTTGACTGATGTGTCAGTGAAACTTCGCGTAAAAATGGCCGTCGAACATCGTTTAAAAATGGTCGTTAAACCACGTGTATCAAGTGAAGCAACGATGAATAAACGAATAAAAACAAAACGAAATACTTTCTAAAATGTGCTTCGTCTTTCAAAACGCCATTTTACGAGGTAATATGATCGCACAGCCTTTCATTGCGTTTTTACGTCTTTCGTTTCCATGTAATCGTCACAGCGCTCCGTTTGAAGGTTTAAACTGCATTTTTGCGGCGAAGAGAGTGCACTCATATACACTATTCCCTTTTACAATCCTAACGGTACCACTCAAACCTAAAACGAAAAGTATGAGCATACACTCTAAATTGGGATCAGTTATTTTTTACTGATTGTCAGTTGGAACTGCCCCATCCGGAATCAGTAGAAAAAGAAAACTACTAATATCTTCAGTTAAATTAAATCCGCTAACAATCAGTATAAAATCAGTTATTTATAGTCGATTAATTAAAAGCACGAGGATTGAAAACCGTGCATTACGTTTTCGAAATAAATTAGGTATACAACTATTTTGTCGCAAAACAAAATTATTACACGTACAAGAAAATTTTGGAAGTGGTTGGCATCCAACCGCCACCCCAAAACACGCAACACATTCTCTTGTTTCTTTTAGTTGATGTTCTACCAACTATGCTACTTTGCCACTGAGATAAACGGTCTCACATTTGCGTAGTAACATAAACTTACACTGGCGAAAGACTGTAAGTTTCGTAATGCGGAAGTACTTAATGTTGTCGAATAATACAAACATATTATGCGTACGTAGGTACATGTCTTTGTAAGGCTCGAAAGTCGCTCTAAGTTGAGTTTAGTTCAGATTGTGTACTTTAAAAGAGACATATAGTGGTTTTAACGGTGTTGTCGGTGTTTTCTATACGTATCTGCTATTTTACAATGCAAAATTTTACATAATGAAATTGTTATTTTGAAGAGACAGACTGACTAGTAATAACTGTGCTAATTATACAGTGGAACGTTGGAAACAATGCAATATTTTATAAAATTTGTCGTTTCCTCATTATTTGATCTGTTAACTTGCAGTGGCCACAAAACTTTTGTTGGTGTAAATCCACCTTTCTTAATGAATCATCGCACTATCGAGTAAGTAAAATTATCACTGATCTATCTGTCACTAAAATAACATTTTAAATCTGTAGTGTCTCGTTGCATTGTAAAATGGCGTATACTAGTGGACATCGATAATCTCGTACATTGAAACCACTAGATTGATATTTTAAAGCACATAATCAGAACTAAACTAAAAGATTGAATTTCGAACTTTGCAAAGACATGTACTTGAGCAGAAAATCTGTATATTTCGACAACAAGAAATACTTTCACATCACGAAACTTACAGCAATATCTGACATTACATTTTGTGTTTCAGTACCTATAATACGAGCACACATTTGGCAGTGGTACAGCAGGGCAGTGGATATGGCTGATCGTGACAGCTTCAGCATGCTTTGCTTTGGGTGGAGGTTCCAGACCAACCACCTCCAAAAACATTTTTGTGTAGACTATATTTGTGTTCTGTGACAAAATAAATCGCACCTAACTTATATCACATAGGAATGCTCTGTGCTTGTTTATTGACCAACTATTATAAATAAGTAGTTTTCTACTTCTTGAACTGATGAATTAGTGATATATTTTTCTACAGATTCCCGATGGAGCAGTTTCAACTGACAAGCAGTAAAAAATAACTGATTCCGATTTAGAGTGTAAAACTTCATACTACACGATTTAACGCAATAACATATTTTCCTCTCACATATATTTTCCAACGGCCTAGAGTTGAAGAGTGCGTGAGTTGAATACCGGTGTAACTTGCGGATTTATATTTTACTTTTTTAAATTACGGTAAAATTGCGCAATATAAATAATAAACTATTATAGATATGTTAACTTCTCATAATTATTTGCCTACATTCAATAAAAGCAATATTTAATTGGCCACTGCAGTCGTACGTCACGTATTAAATCAGTGAAATGTTTTCGCTGAAACAATCAGTGGTTTTCCACTGATTCTAATTTCAGTCATTTTCACTGATTAAAGTAGTTGAATCTCACTGCGAATCAGTGGTTTCCCACTGATTCGAATTTAGAGTGCGAAGCTGCAGTCCCAGATTCATGTAACCATCTTGTACCTATGAGGGCCACGCAAAAAAAAAATGTCGGAGAACCACATTATTGACAGTAAAATGATTGCACTTGTTTCATGACAGGCAGTGGCTGTAGGAATTAGCAAGTGTTTTTTCTATATTTGTATTTTAGTTATTCAATTTGTACATAAAATGCAAATTTATTTGCCCCATTGCCACCAAATGCCTATAGGTTTGTACTATGGCTAATAAAATTAACAATAACTAAGAACTTACATTATCGCTACAAAGAAATACATAAAGTAACAAAATATCTGTTTAATTAAAACAACCTTAAGTTCCTAAATTGTGTCGTTTAATCACGTTAAATTCATGAAGACCTGACCTAACCTAACTTCATGTAAGGGGTTGGGTGTGCTGACGTACTATCACAAAGTGCAATAAGGACTAACAGGAGTAACACACGGTAGTTAAATTGTCTCAAGATAAGAATTAATTCTGCGAGTCCTTATTGTCTGTATTCCGATGCATGATAGCGCATCTGTTCACACACCCTTTGCGATTCACCTATAGTGAAATAATATTTAGTAGCGTTAGGTCTTATTCGATATAATGCAGTCAAATGACACAATCTAATTAGTAATTTATTCCTCTTATGAATTATTATTCTTTTCCCGAAATATGGCGAGAGCATCGGCACACATAACCTTTGTAATTCAACTATCACGAATAATAAAAATAACATGAGCATATTTCAGTTTATCCTATTTTTATGGTATTTATAAAGAAAATACGTATTTATGGGCCTTTTATGAGGAGTTTTACTATTAAACTTGAAACATAATTACTTCAAAGAATCGCAAGTACGTACCGACACATGCGAATACACATCGATAATATTCAAACTTGTCTTTCACGAAAGGAAGTAATTTGCACGCCTCTCTGAAGTTATTGTAATTGCAACCAAATGCAAAACAGTTTATCGCCCCTCCATCGTGGTTACTACTATTACGAAAATATTGCGAAATACAAGAAAACTCTTACTACACCGTAGGAAACTACTTGGATCTCACTTTTGTTTGTATCCAGCACAACAGTTGCTAGGCAACGGTACAGGATATGACGCCGACTTCAATAGCGTATTAGCTGTCCACGGTAAAGTGAGCACTTCTGAGGCCGTATTTGCTTTTCCCTTTCAGCCATTTTGTATCCTCTAATTACGTTTTTTTTTTTTTTTTTTTTTTATTATTGCCATGTAAGTAATAAACACAGTTTCTATATTCCATCGCACTTTGAAGTTAACGTCTTAGGCTAAAATAAAATATATTTATCAACTTTTGTTCCAATTGAGATGGCTTTCAAAAGTTCTCACTTTAACGTGAACAACCTATAAACACAGGTACTAAGTGTTACGTTGTAAGGCACTTTGAATCAGCAATTTTAGTCTCACACACCCACATATCCAACACACAAGAAATATGCAAAATAAATTCTTAATTCTGTATGTTTTGATCAATGCCATTTCAAATAAGCGATTCTGAAATACTGCCCAGGGGAACGATTTCGTATCTCTAGGACTGGTAGAATAAACGAGAATGATAAAATTCACGCAGATGTTACAGAACCAAAGTAGGTGTTACGTTTAAATAAGGCGTGACTTTACACACTTTGATTCTTTCCCGATCTTATTCCAGGTTTTTTTTTTTTTTTTTTTGAGAAATCGCTTGTAGTATTTTGTTCTGCTGGAATACTTGGACTGTGCCAGTCAAACTGACATGATAACTCGTCTTTTTAACACACTAGTTGGATTTTTACGGCAAAAATTCGTATTTAAGCTTTATTTTCCACATATCGTAACTTGCTTTACGAAGTAAATAACATGAATAAATTTTGACACCTCTTGCACTTGTTTCAACAATACTTTTATATGACGTGTACAGTTAAATAGTTGTAATGATCAAACAAATTTTTGAACATTCGTCTACTTTCTAACGAATCTAAATGACACGTTATTGCGTTGGTTCATATAATTTACCATATAAGTAGCATGACAAAATTTTAAAAGTGTGTATGTTGGACATAAATAATAAAACCACAATTAATATATTGTACGCTCCTGAAGACTTTGAATCAATATCGAAATAATTAAGCACGGTTCCGAAAAATGTATCAAAATAATATCCGAGTAAAAAGGCAAATTTCAACAAATCAACAAATGTAAACAAATAGGTATATATATGCTTTCACCACACACATGACTGATTGTATCATTACTCCTCAGCTGCACGTGAAATTCTGAGCAAATGGGTTCTCATCTGCTGTTTTTGGCATTTAGTTGTTAAACTGACACACTGGCATTAGAAAATAGAGCGGCGAAGTGGGAGAGAAATTTTGTCTGATCTGCTTACCATCCAGCTTTTAATTTCGGATACATACGCAGACGACTTCCTTGCACAGTAGGAGAGAAACTTGTTTTCCATCGCTCACCATCCCTTTGAAGGAGAGTACCTCTTCCTAATTCTTCTTGTTGCCCTGTGATTTAAGGTCGTTTTTGTACGAACTCTTTATTTACTTCTTTGTACTCGTCAGTGGACACAAATCAGGCTCCTGGCTGTGAATATAGTCTGTATAGGGCTTATCTTTGAGACGATACTGGTGCACAGTTTGTTTTTCTCCTTTCTGCATTATTTCAGGGTATTCAGAGAGCTAGTTCATATTCTGTCTAACTAGAAATCCCGCTTTCTTCTAAGTGGAAATAGATTCACTTCATTATTCCTGGCCCTGTTACAAAACTATTCGGAGCACTTAGAATTCTCGCCAGATATGTGATTACTTGCACCCAAGGCTTCACTCAGAGTAACATTTTCCAGAGAACTCTTGGTTGTGATGTCTTTCAGTTTTTTTGCAGTGATTTTTTTTTAAAATGAGGTTGCCACACTCGGTTTTGTTGACTGTGATATTTTCGCAATGTATTATACATTGTAAAATGTTTGTTGTTCTTTTACAAGAAAAATGCTTGGAAACCCAATTGCCAAGAAAAATCTTTTCTAGGACTACTAACAGTTTTCTTGTAAAATCTGCAAAACATACAATATACTTGTAACATTACATATGATGGGCTTGTATTGCACCGTACATTATTGTGACGTGGGCATAAAATTATTTTTTTTCCAGTAAACAATAGTGCTGAATTAATAGAGAATATAAAAAAAAATATTTCAAAATATAATTTAGAAAAAATTCACGCTTCGCCAACACGGGGACTAGGATCCACTTCGCTCGCGTTACTATTCAACTTGCTAAACCAAAAGACTAAACTGACTTGCGAGCTTTACAATTATTTTTTTAACTCAATATAGCAGTAAATACCGACAAAATATTAGTGGAGTCATTGGGTTAAGAAGAACGCATTTATTGAATTTTAAACACTTCTGTGTAGAAATCAAACATCAACAGTTAATGAGTAATGCCATCACGTGTTTTTTTTTTTAATTGCAATCGTTTTGCTATGATTATTTCATTTGCTTTAAGTGATTTTCGTTATTAAAACTAGCAATCCATTTCCTTTTGCGCACAACTATACTTTACGTGGCCTTCATTTTTTACACAAACAGCTGTATACGGATTTACGTTGTTGAGTGTTTGCCATTTTGCTTGAGCTCTATGATACGGCCCAGTGCAGTACAAACCTTTAACTATATCTATTGCAAATAAAGCGCTTGTAGTTTTTAAAATGAGTAATTTTACAAGAGGCATTTTGGTACTGTTACAAACATTTTTTAAATTACAAACAGTTTCTCAGAAAAATTACAAAAAAAAAAAAAAAAAATGTTACAATGTACATATTGAAATTGCCATCTGCAGTGGATGTACCATATTTTATTTCGTGCATTTACATGCTTGATTAAAAACCCTCTATTGCAATATCAACTTCCGTACTGCTGGGGCTTCCGTATCAATTTCTGTAGCACTCGTGATCTTTGACATCCTTCCCCGTAGCATCTGCTTGTGCGCACATAGCACAATATCTATTCGGGCGTGAAATCCGACGATTGCTTGAACTCCTGACAGTGAGCTGAAATTACAATTCTTATAAGACCTTTTGGATCACTGTCCATTTGAAACGACTGTCACAATAAGAACCCATTTTCGTCTATATCGCCTCGTTCCAGATGTAGCTGTGCTTCATGTCTGCCTGCGATTGTCATCTCCTTTACTGTGGTTTCTTCCCAGCCATCACCGACTCTGTCATAGTATTTAGAATATGTTTTTGTGGACGCTGTTGATACGTTCATGGCAGCAGTTAGTTCTTCGAACTACCTGTATCCGATCCCAGTGCAGACTGCCCATGTCAAGCAGATGTATTTATTTTCATATAAAGTGTCCTGGATGTTACACTGCAGACTGAAAATTGACTTGAGACATCTACTTGCTTCACTTTGGATTGTTAAATTTGGTATACCCCATCCAAATGGTCCATGATCACACAAATATTTTAGTCTATTTAGGAACTAATTCTCATCAGTTATCATTCTTTCAAACACTTCACACGCAGGCAAACTATCCACATTGCTAAGATATCTGTTAGTATGCTGTTCATGTTGGTGCTCACCAGAGGAACACGGTATAGGCAGGCCTATATAAGTCGTCTGTGAACCCGGTGTTGCTGGATCTCCACTCGAAATACAGTTATATCTGCTGACAATTTTCTGGCGCATTCTTTGACAGATCAACGAAGGGAGTATCGGCGCCGTCTCTCTTTGGTATTCTAAACGTTTTTAATTTATTATCTCCAGAAACAGAGATATTAATTGCAATGTCAATCAAAAACAGAGACATGTCGACATTTTTGTCGCAAATGCAGCCACAATTCAAGAACAATCGCATAGCCTTTTCAAACATGCCATGTTCAGGTGTTATAAAATACTGCTCTCTGTGACATTTATTGCCTCTAAAATCGAAATATATATCAATTTTTTTTAATGAAATGTTTTTATAATTTCGTTTTGGTTGGCATGCTGAAGTGGAGAGAGATAGATAGATAGATAGATAGATAGAGAGAGAGAGAGAGAGAGAGAGAGAGAGAGAGAGAGAGAGAGAGAGGAGAGAGAAGTGGGGGTTAAATACGTAACTAATTGGCTATACGGGATTTTAATTGTAAATTGTCAGGCAAAACATAGAAATGCCAAAAAAATTTCATAAGAACTTACCTGAATTAAAAATACAGTCTTTTTTGTCCGTGCAAAACTACTGCGACAACTCTAGTTTCTTTTTTTATTTTAAAAGGTCATCTACTAAAATTCTTTAATGTTTTCTTGCCATGCAATTCGGTGGGTACTTGCTCCAAATAATTTGCTATTTTGTCTTGTATCACAGCGTTTCCCAAACTTTTCTTTCCAGCGACCCGGTTATTTTTAGGATTCCTTTTCGTGACCCCCTAAAAAACTGACAGCCTATTTCTTCAGCGCCACTCCGCATCGCTTAGAGAGTTATGATATTCTGAGGCGAAGGCGAGGCGACCCGGCCAATTTTTTTCGTGACCCGGTGCCGGGTCGCGACCTACCATTTGGGAAACGCTGCATTATGTCACTTTCTTTCGTATCTATTTCCTGTGACCGCTCCGAGTATAAATAATTTTAAAAATAAATCTAAAGCTTTCTTCACATATTATTAGAGCTCACGTATAGAAAATATTATTTAGAGCACATAATTTAAATATTAATCCATGTGTGCAGGCCGCAGTATCCGTATGCACACATGTTTCATACATCCGTTTACAAAAGAGGTAACTCCCGAAAACAGCAAGAGTTAAGGGATCTGCACCATTCTTTTTGTTGATTTGTATCCTTGTTACATATTCTGCTATCAGACACTGATAATACTTCGTTTGGCGCGTTTATTTACATAATCAAGGTTGCCAAGCCCTATTTCTTGCAATAATAAGGTGGGCGCTATGTACATACATTACATTCGTTTCATCGAAGACAGTGGTTTAAAATTCTGTTGTTCTAACTCATGTACATTTCATAATAACCCACATATTTTACTTTTCGATTTTCACTTTTCAGGGGTCCTATGGTACTTTACATTTGAAATCAACCATGGGCGTGGAATATTTAACCATTAATTTTTTTCGTGAAGAATAACCTGCCCAAGTTTGTACACTGTTTTCTCAATCACGAGTGTGTATGTGTGAATGTAAAACACATACACAAAGAAAATTTAATATTGTTTCTAAAAATGAATAAAAAATTGTGGCGTGTTTTTTACAGTCAGCGCACATATTATGCAATCACTCGTTACAATTACTTTAACTTGTACGGTATAATAAATATTTATAAATTTTAATAAATAAAGCAAATTGTGTATTAAAGCACGTGGATTTAATTTATTAAACTCTTTACAATAATGACGTAATAATCGCATGGATGTAAGGCAGGGGGCGGAAACAAACAAAACCTGGAAAAGTAAGGGAATTTCATTATTTTTACACAACCATGTAACACATATCAATGCCTAACCTAGGATCCAAATTCAGGTCCACTACAGTTGCTGTAGCACTGTTGGAAAGAAACAAACTCACTTTGCATAGCACCGAAGACTAGAGTGAGTGTTATAAAGCCACAGAAGTTCGAGGACCCCTGGGGTGACCGAGTGAGGATGGGCGGCCAGGTCGGACAGCAGACGCCAAAATATGAGAAACTCTTTATTTCCGTAATAGCAGTCGCTGGAGTTGCAGTGTAAATTGGTTTATCACTGATAACACACGTAAAAATCACCCCAACAATTTTATAGCTATAATGATCGGAAGGTAGTAGTCGTAACAATTCCATACTGTTTTAATATTCACATATTTTTTATCAATTCTTGGGTTAGATTTAATTTATGCCTATGAATCCTAAAACCATTGATATAATTTTTGCTATACTAAGAAGATACCGAATAATAAATAAATTTGAAATAAGGGTAAGTGACATGTATATTATACAATTTCTTCCTTTATAATTCCATACTATTACCGCCTATGGTTTTCGAGAAAATTCAGTTTTAAAATTACCATGCAAAAGATAGGGAAAGAGGTTTATGAGATGCTCGGGAGGTCAGCGACCCCTGGGGTGTGACTCAGGGCCGGGTTAATAGTCGTGTATCAGCTCTTGAGACTGCGTCTTATCAATAGTCACCAAAACTAGCATTAAGAGAGAGAAGAAAATTAATAAATCTCGTTTCAGGTAATTGATGTCGAGAGATGTCTTGAGACACGATTTCTACACGGTATTCGTTTGTAGATGGTCCTATGTATACATTTAAATACGAAATTGTATTTATTTTATATAGTTTTTACTCCATATGGGATCAATAGGACTAATAAAAAATAAATAATTAATTTTGTGTACTGTACCCATGGAAAAAGTAATAGAAGTGTTTAAAGTAAGTGTTGTAACAATATTGATTTTTTATAAAGGAATAACAACATAAGTGCATGTTAAGAAAATAGACCAGAGTCGTAATATTGTAGGTCACGTGAGACTCGTATTTGTGCACTTTTTGGTTATATGTAATATATTTGATTGGGAAAATAGGATTTGCTTCGTAATGTGCCACGTACATAATTAACGATCAATATGATTATAGAAGCCATTAATCCGAAGAAAAGGATTGTAATGTGCGTGAAAATGCACAAGATGCTGTTGCATTTAATATAATAGCGATAAATGCGTTGGATTTTAATTTATTAAAAAAATATCACACTGCATAACAGCAATGATTTATTGTTTGGTTTTTGGTTGGAAACAATAGCATATGACAAAATACGTTCTACTACCGTGTATCCGAAGTAACAGATAGCAATGATTGTTTATTATTGTTTTATATGTCTTATTATAATACTATTCACTACCTAACGATAAATTTTACTACTTATGTTTTACAAAAGATTTCATATTTCAAATAGATAAATGCCATCTCTGAAAGTACGGCTATGTTTCACCCTACTTGTAAAACATTACTTTTCTATTGTCTTTGAACTTTACAAGTAGAACTGCCAAAGTTTATTCAGCCCTGTGTAGTTTTTAGTATTTTTAAAATGAGTTTCCGCATAAGAAACAGGAGAAAATACAAATAAACACAAAAAACACTCGAATGTAGCTGCACACAAACGCTCATCGACATAAAAAAAACCTCAATTTTGCTTCCATGGGCCCTTTGCGAGGCTAAGTAATAAAAAAACGTATCTCAAAATCTAATATCACTTGAGAACAGAAACTTGAAACTAATTTCAGCGCCGAGTACGACTCAAGAACTGACTATTAATTCGCACTCGTCTCAAGACTAGAAACTCATCTCAAGACTATCACGTGGTACGATCTCAAGACGAGATCTGAGAAACGACTATTTATAAGGCCCTAAGTAGTTGGGGGGGGAGGGGGGGGAGTGGAGGGGAGTGAGGGAGGGTGGTCTCTCGAGCCAGGTTGCTACCATCAGGTCGTAGAGACACAGGATGAGAAACGCCTATCTCCACAACAACATGAGCGATAGTTGATCATTTGGGTAGTAATAACACGCACAGTAATTCACCCAGCATGTCCATAATGGTATTGAGTGGAGGGTAATATATAAAAAATTAATTCCCCTTTTGATTTTTGTGTAAATTTTTATAAATATCTGGCTTAATTTGAACTTATTTGGTTGTGTCCCAAATGGTGGATATAATTCCAATCATAGAAAAAAATACTGAATAAATAAATTTTAACTAAGTAGAGCCGACAAGTTTATTATAAACTTTAATTATGTAAAGTTTAATATCTTTACCGTTTATAGTTTTCGAAGAAAACCGTCGTAAAATATAACATTATAACAGACAGGGGCTTGAATTTATGGCACGGCCTCTTTTCAAGATAGAGTCACGATAGTCCGACGAACCGCCGAACCTCCTGTGGCGCAGTCGGTTGGTGCGCCACCGATCTGGGTTCGAATCCCGGAGCAAGGCGTGGGCGCTAGCTTAAGTTAGGTTATGAGTAAGTTTGTAAACCGTCCCCTGCCAAGCTTTCATGCATAAAACCAAGGGACGTTAAGAAACCCTTTACAATACAACAAAATACCACGAAGGACCCGACACTACCACCAACACGACACGACAACCCGGTACACGACGAAATCTGAGTAGCAGCCAATGAAAAACAAGGTCACTGTGACGTCAGTCCGTCAAAATCGCAGCTTTGGCAGCCCAAAAAAGTAGATTCTATGTCGGGCTCGTCGGGGCGCTCACAAAAATTTAAATACATCATTAGAAAACAAAATTTCGCGCGTATATCCCTAATGTAGTAAATAAACTAACTCGCCGCCAAAATGACATAACGGTTTGTTTCCTCGTTTAATTTCAAATTTTGTCAAAAGCAAAATAATCATTCATTTTATTGCGAGTTTTAAAAAGTAAATAATGTGTATTATAAGGATAACTTGCCGTTTTAGAATTTCCCTACAGCCAACGAACATACTTGTCGGGCAGATTTATTAGGGGCGTCGTGAACACTGTATAAAATTTAATATGAAATTCCGTGGAGCTCTGACTTCATATCTGTATTTCGTGTCGTGCTCGTAGGGCTGTTGTGACTCCAGCTTTAGGGCGCCGCCTACTCTAAGGGCTACCCTTACACGCGCCACCTAGTGTCTCATCACCCCTACGCACAAGGGCTCTGAACTGACGCGCAGTTTTCCGTCGGGCTGCGTGCACCTATGGGACTTCAAGCGGTTACCGTGTAATTCTATTGGTGGAAAGTATGAACCAATCTTCAGTGCAGGTTGCTACAACACACTGAGAGAAAACCGAACCAGGCATTTGTTTTTATAGGGCCAAATATATTTTTAGTTGCCCTAACAAAATATATTGTTGAGCAAATAAAATTTGAAAAGCAACTAAGTTACTTTTGTTCGCCTCGCAAAATATATGCTTGAATATATGCTTGAATATATGCTCTCTGTGTTGGGCCAGAAAAAATTAGACTGTCAACTAAATATTTAGTTGAATCAACTGTATATAATTGTTTGGCCACTTATTTGAATGCAGTCATTCGAAAATACAGCTCGAGAGTTTTTTTTGTGACAATTAGGATAGTAACCATGTTTGTTAGTGCATCTATTGACGCTTAACAATCTTATAAACACATTAATAAAACAATGCAACAAGAAACTGACAATTAAAGCTGTGAAACTTGAAATATGTATTTGCACACGTTGCCCAATATTTGACCTACATCTGTTTAAAAGCTTCCCAGCGTCAATGGTTGTCATATTGTGCCCTTATAGTTCAGAGGTAGGGTGGCCGACTTGTAGTCGGAGGGTCGCGGGTTCGCGCCCCGGTGCCCCCCCGACTTGGCAGATGCTCAGCTCAATTGTGGCACTGGGAATTCGTCAACAAGTCGGTCTCACTAGAGCTTCGTCAACGCCAAAAATGTCACAACAAAGTCAAATGAAGGTTTAAAAAAAAAAAAAAAATTACTAAAGCATAGCGCTCGGAAACAGGCGATCTAGGTTCGAAACTCGGGTAAACTTATAAAAAAATTTTTATATCGGCCCAAACTGTTTAATGTACGTGTAGCCAAATCTTTAGTTGCACCAACCAAATCTTACAGTTTGGGGCAACCAAATGAGAACAACATAATAATTCGGCTACAGCAACAAAATATTTCACTATGCCACTATGCAAACAAATAATTTGTTGCACCAAACTAATTTTGTTTGATTCAACAAAACCTTTCTTTCTCAGTGTACAGACCTCTCATCAGTAACATGAGAGGGCCACCGCCCATGCAGCACGACAACACTGCACGCCAGTTCAGAGCCCTTCGCGTAGAGGCGACGGTGCACTCGATACGCGTGGCAGTGTCGCCCGTATCGCTCCTGAGCCTCTCGACCTCAAAAGCGGGAAAACAGCGCCAGTTAAGCGGACCCCGTATCGGTTACTCACAGACGTGGCTAAGAAATTAACAGTGAAGGTCATTATCACTACTCTTCCACTCCAGTTACTGGTAACGCTTATTAAATTATTACTACAGAAATATATCCGTGCCTTAAATGTGTATATAGGCGCTCACGGTAATGTGAGCACTTTTCAAGACCTAGTTACTCATTTCTATCAGCCATTTTTATCCTTCAACCAACTTTGTAAATTAATATTGCCATGCAAGAATAAACACAGTGTACACATTTCACCGGACTCGAAAGTTAATGTCTAAAGTTGAAATAAAATATTCTTATTAATTATTATTCCAAATGAGATGGCTTTCTAAAGTGCTCACTTTACCGTGAATAGCCTATATGTCAAGAAATTTCATATATTTTATTAGTTAACCTCCTTGCCATGCACCCCTTCCTACAGGAGAAATCTATATATAGGCTGATCACGGTAAAATGAGCACTTTTGAAAGTCCTCCTTAAGATGCACTTGCATGTATGTTGTGTATTCTTCCGCCTTATGTAAGATATACATTGTCATGGACCTCATAACTTAATTCATGAGTCGGTCAAGTGAAACCGCGAAATTATTAGAATATTAAATATTTTAAAAATCTGGTAATTTTTACCCTTCCATGCATAAAAAAAAACAGGTAAAGCGAAATAAATAATTAGAATAATCAGAAATGGTTACCCAATGCATTTTCTCCGACGTTAAGATACGGAACTACTTCCCATCCATCGTTACCAACTTTGCTGGGCTCATGTCACTCAGTGCGCTAGTTAAAATATATGCAGATAGGGGCAGTGACTGTTTTCTAAGGTTGATTTAAAAAGTGATCACTTTATCGTGAACAACCTCTACACAGCTGCGATCAACTGTACACGTGAAATCCATGCTTAGCTTGTTTCCCCCCCCCCCCCTTTTTTTCTCTTTGCGTACACTTTCGTTACATTTTAACATTAACACTATCTCAAGCTTAATGACAAGCATATATAAAGGCGATGCCGGAATCCCATAGCTCCCACAAGCCCGACACGGCACTTATGACATGAGAATTAAAACGAAGCAGTTAATCTAACGTAAGAAGCTTCGATGTTAGAGACACGAAAATAGGCGCACGAGCAGCAGTTTTGGATTACAAATTATTTTTATTTTATCTCGTGTCGTTCAGCACTACAAGAAGACTGTACGTACCATTTTGTAAAACGAAATAGTTCTACAAACGTTTCCTACAGTGAAAGATTACATCTTAAAAGGGGAAATTTATTTGCCACTTGACCCAGTGAAACTGTCAAAATGACAGCAACATAGGTATACTTTTTTTTTTTTAATTATCTTTGAAGTTCATTGGTAATGGTGTAATAATATACCTTCTCGTAGTTTAAATCGACAGTATTTCTTGCCGAACACGGGGAAAAAAAATATTGAACGTGACTAGGACCCCGCGAACAAATCACCATAGAACAGGACGAGGAAGTACAAGAATGCATCAGGGATCATACCTAAAAGTCTTTTAATCATCAACAACAGAGAGCAAGCAATCTGGTAGAAATGGAAAATACTGAACATGAAATAAACATAACAGTAAATAAGCACAAATTAAAACTGATCGGTATATCGAACGATGAAGTTCCCTGGTTCGCTGAAATCCTTGGGTTGCTGGTGTCGACTCCAGGAAGTAAACTTGGTATAAACAGAATATTATAGAGAAGACGAATTTTGTAAATAACTACGCAATCATTCGCGTGTGTACATTCTCACATGCAATGCAGTAAGTAAAGTTTACTTAATAAACGAAGCACTCAATCGTGAAAAAAATGTTTTATTTATTTATTTTTCAGTTTTACATCTATTAATACTTATTCAAAAAACAATTATTTCATTTAAATTGGAAGAAAACTAGAGAGGTAAGTTTAGCGAACTCAAATTTAATACGGCGGGTTGAGCGGGAGCACTTTACTTTTAAGTGGATACGAATAATTACTGAAGGTGAATAAATCGGCCGTCCGTGTGAATAAGATAAGGCGCGGAAAATTAATATTTTGTAAATATCCATTAGAGTTATTTTTTTTTTTTACCTTTCAATAGTTAGGGTCGCCGAGAAGCGAAGGTCATTATTGTTACCGAGGCAAGAGATGCTTGACATGGCTGTGCGCTAAGGAGACTGATAGAGCACTAACAGTTCCAAAATTCAATTTGGCACGTGAAGCAAAAGGCGACTTAATCAATTCAGGTGGTCATGGTTTATAGGGGTGCTATAGTAGGTGTCAACAATCACAGACGAAATACGTTTATAATTTGAATACGGTGCAGATTTACTGACAATTAAGACAATCCCATTTCACGAATGCACGACCATCGATTCCGTTTGCCCATGTATTCTCGTATAAACCGTCATGTTGGTTCACACATCAGACAAACTTACTATACTGTAAAACGGTCGTAACTGGCTAGATGTTAACCAATATAATGCCGAGTTGAAAATTCCCTAATAGAATAATTATTTCTTACGTAGTATAACATACAATCCATCATGTCCATTTGAATACTTTATACACTGAGCGTTGCTAATAAATATTACTTTGCAGAGGATCTCAGGAAAACTGGCGGCGAAGTAAAATTTATTTACCCGTTTTTTCAAAGAGTGCAGATGTAAAATTACAGCAAACTCCATACAACGCAGTTGAATTCGGAAGTCGGCACCATTTGAATATTAAATATAGTAATCTTTTTAAAGCCTTTAGAACGAAATTTTCAGTTTTTTTGTTGTCTTCAAGATTATGGTCATGGTCCAGGAGTTCGAAGCCTCAGACCAGATATAACTGAAATAGGCATGGGGCTGTAGCATTGATGCAAATCATATACGTAGGGACCTGCAAAATTCGCGTATTTAGTTAGGATCACGTTAGACTTTAAACACGTGTACCTCTGCAATAGGTTTGCCATCGGCCCATACGTCATATGACACGCCCTGCGCAACACTACGCTAATAAATGAACACTTCCACAATTTTGTCCCCCCCCCCCCCCCAGTCACATGTATTTCAGTCAGAAAGGGCGTGGTGAAGCCATATATGTCGCAGCCAATGGAGACACGACACCAGCTTCAGTACAGAAAGTACTGTGAGTTTTAGCCTGATGCCGAATAATAACTCGAATTCTGCATGTCTCTGCATTTACGTCATATGTTCAGGTGAAATGACGGAGCATGGACTGACCATGTTAGCGAGTGTCCAGTTTACCTGTGGAGCAAGCAGACTGGCTGAGCTCAAGTAGTTTGGTTCGTTCCATTTTAAAACACGCTGTACCTATCTGTCCAGTTTTAAAAAGATTGTCCCTACAATCCTGTACAACTATCCCTGGAGCCTCCAGAATCATATTATCAATTAATTCAAATACTAGTTATTTTTATTTTGAAATATATTTCGGCTCTGGTCTGAGCGTTAGTTTGACTGTTCAAACTCTATGTTTTGAGCCCGAGCCTCTGAAAATTGTAAATATATTATAATGGCACGTAAGTAAAGAATTATGATTTTTAACCAATTATTTTCACCCAAGATCGTCGTGGGATATTGTAGGGAACTCTACCTGTAATCAAAAGCGTAAAATTGCAATATCTGTCGAGATGTCAACTCAAATTTGCACTTTATTTAAGGACATTCAAGCTCGAGAGTTTTCCGTAAACGAAGATGTTGTAAAATAGTTTTCTTTCAATTAACGTGGGCATGCTTATTTTCAAACTTATAATAATCTGTGTTTCGAAGATTCTGAATGTGTTCAAATCAACAAAACGTTAAAATTTATTTTATAAATATAATTATACTACAGTGAAATTGCCAATTAAAATTAGGAGAAACTTTATAGCTAAATTACTGGATGAAACATTAGCACTGACAACTAAATACGAGAGTTATACACACACAACGAAATACTGTAACTAAAAATGTCTTCCTTAATTGCCTTAATATTAATGCTATTGTGCACTTACGGCAAAAGAACACACAGACCAAGATTTTGCCAACAATAATATTTAATTAGAACTTTTCGTAAAAATTATGTGTTTCTTATTTTGATGTTTTTTTAAAGATATTTTTTGAAAAGAAAAACAAATTATGAATTATGAATTTTTGTAAAACTGATGAATAGGGATGTTTATTGTCTGATATTTTACGCGAGAGGAAAAGCAAATTTATGTGTCTAAATATGTGCTTCATACATTCACGTACATTAATAATGGTAGATCTCGATTATTTCTGCGCAATATATTTTCTAAAATATCTTTAAACTTTCTGGAATTCGATACATTTTGGTGATTTGGAAGACTTCTTCAACACATCGGTGTGAACTTCACGTTGCATAGAGCGAGGTCTGTGGTCGCAAGAGCGACCGACCCATTCGTCTTATGATCTAGGGCAGTCGAGCGCAGCGCAATGTTCACCACGTTTGCGCCCGCGAGAACATGTGTTGTTGACACGTCGTGAGAGTAGCTACAGCCGCAAACGTAAACGCTCAACATCAGATGAGCGTTGCGAATAATCAGATCTTTCTTCCGACCGTCTATAAAAGCGCATGACCGAAGCTTCCTTTATTTCAAGCCGCAGAACATGTATAGGAAAAATAGCTAGGATTATTACTGGCTATTATATTAGATAAGGAATATACGGACTTTAATCATTATAACAAAGTTAAGCAAGGGCAATAAATGTGTATGAGAAAGTACTTACAAAGCCAAACAGTTCTTGAAGTTCAGAAATGTTGTACTTCTTGAAATAATCCCTCTGTTGTGACCTGTTGATGATGTCTTTCTCCCGCGGAAATGTCTAAAACAGTCAGAGTAGTTGTTCAAATCAGACAGATGCTAGATGTTTAAACTTGCATTTGTTACACCATGGAAATAATTTTGAATGTAATAAGCAATTGATTTTTTAGTCATAGGAAATATTTACCTCGAACATCAAAAGAACATTCGATACGCAATCTTATAATGAAAACAATTCCTAGTCGGGCAGAAGATATGTTCCATAGTTGTTTATGATGGAATATTGCTAACCCGAAAGTGTTTATGTAAATACATTTTTCTCCACGCGAGCTATAATTTCGTCTTGTATGTAAATTATTGCTGTAATAATAAGGATTTTTTTTTTTTTTTTTTTTTTTACACTGAGTGTTAGGTAAATGTATGCAGGGGCACTGAATTAAATAACTTCTACCACAAATACGTGGCCAAACTTTGAAGAGCTTTCTTATTGGTATAAAGCCGTTTATGATGGAGAAATCAACGAATTTTGGTTACCAAAGAGGACATAATTTTTCTTCTAAATGTAAACTGAATAACGTAATGAACTATAAATGGTAATATTTGTAGAACAGCATGTAAAGAGAAATGCTTATTGCTAGTCACAGTAGTTCATCTAAGAATATTCCTAATTAAGGGACATTCTTCGTTTTCCAGTATCTCCTATAAATTGCCATGAAAAATGCCACACAAGTAAATACGTTAAAATTCAGACAACATGTAAAATTAATAAAGACCACAGAACAATAGCTTAGTTATTTATTTGATTTCTTTTGTCAGTTTGTATTTAATGTATTATAATTTTGCATTAATTTCTTTATTTTATATTTTATTCTGTTTGCATTGATTTTAGTCTTAGCATCTTTTCCTCAAAGTAATTGTTAAAATAAAATGTTTATGGATGCATAAATATTTTCAAAAACAATTTTCCATGAGTAAACATATACTATAACATTTTATTAAATAAAACCGTACTTTATATTATGCGATGGATGGGAATTTAAAGAAAATTAATTTACACCAAGATTTTATTTGAATAGAGCATGTATAAAGTGACCAAACCTATAGATGCGTTAATTTTACGTATGTAGGAAGGATACAGTATGAGAACTAAAAGTAGATCCTAATCAAATTTTTAAAAGTGTTCAATTAACCCCAAATATCCGATAAGAAACATACTTAAACTCGAATATAAGTCGACTATCCCCATAACCCTTAGGAGGGAGAGTTGGGTGCTTATTGGAACTATTTTTTTTGGCTATTCCCTATGTTAGATGTTTTTTTTTTTAAACCTGACTTAGTTAGGGCATATAATGTTATTTTATTTATTTTATAGGCGATTATCGTTTTGCCTTTTGTACTAGTATATACTTTGTAGACATATTTAAAAGGTACTCAAATTAATTTCCCTTTATTCCATTTAGTAAAGAAATATGAATAATACATAAATATTGGGGCCGTGGTGGTGTAGTGGTTAGACTACTCGCATCCCACCAAGGAGAACTGGGCTCGATTCCCGGCGGGGTCGATCCCCAGATTTTCGCACGTGCGGATCGTGCCGGACGATGCCGCTGGTGGGTGAGTCGTCTCTGGGATCTCCCGCTTCCCCCGCCCCTGCATTCCGGCGCCGCTCCATACTCATCTCACCCATCGTCGGCTCCCGAGACCTCGACGCTACGAGCCGCCCAAATCTCTCCAATCCACTGCTTAGTGTTGTGGCGGGGTTTGCCAGCACATACAGGACGAGGTCATTGTCTCAAATGCTTCCTAACTGTAGGTGCTTTAAGTTGAAAAAAATAACTGGTAGCCCCCCCCCCCCCCTCCCGACGCAATTTGGGTTGGTTCTAGTGAAACGGTTTTGAAATATTCGTTGCCTTGCGTTTTTATATCAAAATTTTACATTTCAATAAACTTTATATAAAATATAGTTTTCCCACAGATTACATTTAGTATAAAAGGGTATCAAAAATAATTAGGTTTAAAACTTCCTCCAAAATTTACATTTTTACTAGATTGCATCTCTTTCCAGCTGTATGCAGGTTACGTATAATTATTTTGCTTTAAACCATAGGAGAAAGTCGCCGAAATCGTACCACAGCCTAAATCGTACCACCACTGGTTTTCTATAAAGCAGGACTAGTGGAGCGCTCTCACGGTGAATACTTGAACTAGTAGATATATTGAGCAGTCCATGAAAATAGCTAGTCAGTGTGAGCACGTGTTCAGTTTTTATTACAGTTATATTGCTTGCCTGTTTGCTGATGTAATTTTTCTACTCCATATGTGAGATAATACAGCACTTCAAGGTAAGTGTTATTAGATTTCATGCAGTTATCATTGTGGTGCAAGTAATATTGAACGTAACGGCTGGTCGCTTTGTAGCGAGGCACCTGTTTTAGGTTAGAAATGACGTAAAGTGTGAAGTTGTGCGCAGTTGCCTAAATCGTACCACGGGGGGGGGGGGGGGGGTTCCTAATTCGTACCGGTACGAATTGGGATATCATATTATTTTAAGTTCTATGTTTTCAATTTATTTGAATAAATAAAATAAACACAAGTAACACACGTGTCAATTGTGTGTTAGAGAATGGCGGAAAGGAAATATGGTGCCTGGAGTGAATCAGACATGGAAAGGGCTCTGGCAGCGTGCAGAAATGGGGACATGGGTTCAACGAGTGCTACCGCCAGCACGGCATTCCAAAACCAACGCTAAACCGCCGTTTGGACTGTAAAAACGTAATTGCTTACGACGTTACGAAGGCGCTTGGACAGTTTACTATCTTGCCATTTGAAATAGAAAATACACTTGTAGAACATATTTTATAATTGGAAGAACTACTTTCTGGAGTCACGATTCACGATGTATGCAAGCTGGCATATCATATAGCAGAGCACAACCACATCCCACATTGCACTGTTGTGCATGTGAAGAAACATTTGTGGAAGATATGGTTCAGTGTTTAGTGTGCGCATCCTGGGTTCGTGAGAGTTGTGGGGGCGTTAAGTCAGAACTGAAACATTTGTCTGTGTAACCTGTAAATAATTGAATATTTCTTGCATTTACCGTATAAAAGTAATCAAACTTTATTAGTATTTAAATACTACAATAATACTCCGTGTTATTACATGCTGTATTGTTTGTTCTCTCATTTGTTTTAATTTATAATGTTGTGATAAGATTTAGGATTTAGGAAACCAGTTTCTTATATCGTACCAGTTGCAGGCTGTTACGCAAAGTTCTTTATTTCTTCCCTGGTGCTACATTTTGAAATGTAATCCACATGAATGTACCCACAAATAGTCATACTTAAAAAAAAAAAATCGTAAAACCTTGTATTTTTTCATTTTAGACAGATAAAATTGCAAATGTTAAAAGTGGTACGATATAGGAAACTCTCCCCATCTTAACTAAAATGGTAGCAAGCCCCCTCCCCCCTTTAAAAATGTTGACGGAAGAGCAGTTCCTGCCAAAGTGAAGACCCTGTGCTGTCTCCCCGAATCCGGGCGAGACACCTGTATTCATATTTTATTTGAAATCATCTAGAACATTACAAAATGATCACTCCGTCGATATCTGAAGTCCTGGAAGGGCAACCCGGTGGTATGTGACTGGCTGGCAGGCGTCACGTGGTCAAGGTGACGTACGAGGGAGGGGAAGGCAGTCATAGATTTCCTGGGCGGCAGAATCCCCGCTGCGCTCATACTTGCAGACCCACTTGCCCGCCCCGCGGACGTGAGGCGTGGATCTCGTCAAACAGCGAAGGCAAGCCGTCCCAAACGGCCAACATTTTCTCAACTTCATATGGCACCGTCGGTTTGACTTTCACTCGACGTGCACGGATGGCCGTCACAGTGTTGAGAGTCGACCTCAGGTGGTATGGCAACATGCGGGCACAGGAGTGTTTGGTGTTGCCCGTACCTTGCTGAGCATGGAGGCGAAGAGCAAGATGGCCTGCACCTCCTTGGCCCTCATGTCGGCCGGCATGTTGGCGGGCAGGATGAGTCGCAGCAAGGACTCCATGCCCAGGAGCCGCTTCTCCTCCGCGATATCCTGCAACAAAAGACGAGGCATGAATGTTAATTTTAATTAGGTTATGAGTTAATATGTAAGCCGTCCCCTGCTAAGCTTTCACGCATAAAACCGGGGAACGTTAAAAAGCCCTTTACAATTACAAGTACAATGAACACACATTAAAGCATAGAACCAGGGTACGAGCGTGATTGCAATAACACCTTGCGAAAGACAATTGCAGAAACCCCCCTCCACCGGCCAGTAAACGGGGCCGAAAATATTAAACAACGCGCCCGATATAGGCCAGCGTAACACTGGGAGCGGCGGCTTTTGTCATCGGGGCAGCGGATCAAGAACCAAGAAGACATGGAGATGGGTATGTCCGGCCGTCGTTAACTGCGTCCTAGAATCAGCCTCCGGCAACATGGACAAGGTGGGGACTTTCCAATTAGATTGTAATAATAGTGGCGTGCGGTAATACAACTTAATATAATTAGTTAGAATCGTGGTAATCCATTTAAGCTCCCCCGATCAATAGCTACGTAAATAGTTATTGAATAGTCGGTATGTTCAATAAACCCTATCTTATACTGTTGTGCTCTACCTAATCGTGGCCAAGCCCATAGCCCCTTTTTGGTATGAATTGACTTAAAAGTTAATTCGTAACAACGCGCCCAACTCCCCTTCGGTGCCAATTACACGTACCCCCAGAGCAGATGCGCTGCGAGCCACCCCAGCTGTACACTGTTCACGGCAAATAAGCACTTTTGAAGCCAACCTCTGAAAAATAAAATTCTGCCCGTTAACTGAACAGATGCTACCGCAAACAATGACGCGCAGTATCGCATTTAAGTCGGTAGTAAATTACGAAAAATATTTCCAAGACTTTACGTTGTGCTGTGATTGCCACGTTAAAATTTGTAGCCCACTGAAATTTACTTTTCAATTTTTTGCAGACATCAAAGTATAAATTTGCTTATCGGCTACACATGTACTATTAGACGGTTTTTAACAGAATGGCGAATAAGCTAAACAATGTAATCAGGACCATAGTGGTCTTAATTTTATATATGGTGGAAATATACAAAATAAGCAGGAAATTATATCCTAAGCACGGCTTCTAAAAGTGCTCGATTAACCATGAAAAGCGTATACAGTCATTAAAAAACTTTCACGTGGGTAAAGGTGTTCATGGCTAAAGGCCGTTCACGTCAACATGAGCACTTTTAACATCTTTGCTAAAGATCTACTTGTATGCACATTCCGTCTACTTCCACCATATGTAAAATTAACATTGTCGCGGGCCCGGTCACTTTATTCATGTGCAGGTCAAGTAAAACTGTGGAATCATTAAAAAAGTAAATATTTTACCATTTTGCTAATTTATACACTCATAGCCATTAAAAATATATAGCAATGAAAACAAATAATTTCGGTGGTCTACAGTCGGATGCCAAGCCGGCCAAAAGTTGGCCAACAGCTGGCATACACACAGCACCGTTGCTGGTCCTGAAGTGGCACCACCAACTAGCCATACTCTGCCCATAACTGGCCCAGGTGTGGTGAACGCAAATGGCCCAAGCATGGCCCGTATGATTACAACAGCAATGGCCCATCAATGTACCACTTAACAGCCACCAGATGGCCTACTGATGCCTAGCCATGCTTCCACCATATTTCAAACACTATATCGTAAAAATAATAATTTTTTCATCAATCTCAACTTTTCATTGTTTTTAAATTTCGTTTTCTTCACTATTAAACACATTATACGACATGAAGATCTTATGCTTACCGGAGTTGGGGGGGGGGGGAGGCGTGAGCTTACGACCCTTGCAGTTACGGTCCAGTATGCTAACCATTACTTTACCGTGTATTCTTATGCTTATATTAATTAATTTAGAATATATCTGTACTTTAACGATTAGCAATAACTAATATAATATAAATTACAACAGTTATTTTATAGCCTTAAAATTTACCATGCGAACAAATCGATTTCTAAAATGATGCAGATAAACAAAAACAAAATACTGTCGTTGACAAAAAACTTCCTACCTGAATCGCGATATTAAAACAAAATTTTGCTTTTAATGTAATTTCTTGCGGTTATGTAAGTCGCCTGGATTTTATTCACCTGTTTTGAAATGCAGTCGGCATATATTAATATTTTAGTGATGTGAAACAACAAAAGACCTTCAATTTAATTTTCTAAAGGTTGTTCCATATCGTCTTTTTTTAACTTCTCATTTTAATTATACCCAGTCGTACATTTAAATTATTACATATATGAAATTATTCAATACCTGTCACAAAGTCACACCAATACTGTATTTACATCATTTTGATATAGATATTGCCATCACTATATACTTACAAATAATCTACTCATTGTATAGTATGATCTTTAATTATATTAGACACTCACATATATTCATATTTGTGTGTGTGTGTGTAGTTTGAAGAAGCTATCTGTGAAAAGTGGGAGCTATAAAAATCTCCATAATAGGCCTAAGCCAAATTGCACCAGCAATGGTTCATCGATGTACCACTTCACAGCCATCAAATGGCCTATAGGTGGCTACCCATATTTTAACCAGCAATAAGTACAGGTTAGATGCGGCCATTACTGGAATACAGTTGGTAAGCCATTAATGGACCATTATTACCTCACCTACTCTCAACCATCAGTTTCATTTCCATCAATATTCCATCAGTGTATCAGGGCCAGCTGTGTAGACCCATAAATTTTCTTGGCCATCAATGGCCCAAAAATGGATAAGTGCTGCCAGTGATGGGATACAGTTGGCAAGCCATTTGTGAATCATTAGCAGTATACCCACTCTCAGCCATCAGTTTCATTTCCATCATAATCACATTAACGCACCACTAACGGCATGCCAAATGTCCTGTTGCCAGTAGTCAGCCATAATAGGGTCATTTTTGTAAACCCATAAGTAGAGACCTGCAAAATTCGCGTTATTAAATAAGGACAGCCTGAATTCCAAGTTACTATGTGTTTGAGAAACTTCAACCGTTGGCTAAAAGTACATTAACTACGCCTCGGAGAACTCCTGAGCCAATGATATAAGTTCAGCGGTGGAGTGGCCAATCTCTTTCGAGGAGATCAAGCATATACGTCACGTTGATTGCAGTGCAGTGGTCAACGAAACCACGGACTGTGGTGACTTGTTCATAAGGCAGTTGGAGTCTATCATGTCACCGAAAGAAGCCGCGAATTTCGCAGGTCTCTACCCATACGTATTCAGAGCCAGCAGTGATCCAACAGTGCCAGCAGTAAATCCACAGTCAGCCGACTGTGGCTTGCTACACGGGTAGGACGGTACTTACACTTGGAAAACTCCTCAAGAATATGATGTTCAGGAACACATATGTGATGTTCCCATTTCACGCACAGACTGTTCACGGTAAACTGAGCATTTTTGAAAGCCTCGCTTGTTATCTACTCGCATGCGTGTTGTGTATTCTTACACAACACATAAAATTAAAATTGCTATGGATTTGATCAGACCAGCTGATCCATGTGTCGGTCGAGTGAAATTGCGAAGTCACGAGAAAAGTTAACGTATTGCGAATAAATGAATTCATCATTCACAAATGTTTACCAAGAACTTAGAATTCAACGTTAAAGAAAGGAATTACTTTCTTTCCGTCGCTTCCAATTTTACTGGGCGCATGCCATCATTGTACCCGTTAAAAATACACACAGGTGGGGACAGCGACATTTTTCATAGGTTGGTTCCAAAAGTGCTCAGTTGTCAGTGAACAACCTATGAAAGAGAAGAAACAGTTCAGGTCTGGCGAGCAAACACTTGGCTTTACGTCGCTCTGATGCTGGAAACGACTAGTCTCTTTTCGAGCCCGTGTAGGATATCATCTCTACCAGCTCGGTTTTGAAAAAAAAAAACTTAAAACACATCAACACTCTGTACCTCTCCAGTTACGTTGACAGTTGAAAACTACACTTCATCGCGGAGAAGTCAGCAACACGTTTGCGCCAAAACAGAGGGCGTAACGCCATCACAAGATACGGAACTGGAAAATGTTCACGAAGGTACAGGAAGCCATAATTTGTTCTGCGTGTGGTTCTAGTGAAAATAGTGGTTTCAGTATTTCGATGGAAGCTGGCCGTGAGGAAACACACCTTCATGTAAGTATACGCGCGACTCTCTTTGTTTGAATTTCTCTTGCGACGTGTCTCGTCAGCTGAGCTTAGATGCCACAACGGGTATACAGTCACCACGTCCTGTAAAACAGTGAAATAAGAAGTATGTTAGGTAGGCCTATATGGAAACTACATTATATGCCATTCACGGTAACGTGAGCTCTTTTGTAAGCGCTCTTCTTTGGAAAAATAATCAATAAATATAAATAGTCTTAGCCTTAGACGTTAACTTCCTAGTGCGGTCTAATATACGCACTGTTATTATTTACATGTGCGCACAAGTGAAATGTTAAGCAGCGCTTTCAATGTGCCCAGTTTACCGTGAACAACCTATACATATAATACTGCTCAATTTGTTGCCATTACTTACAGATACCATTTCCTCGATTAAACAAAATTTATACCACATACTTTTTGCACAATGGCAAGACTAAATCATAATTATAGTGTTTTTGGAATGTACAAATAAAATTAACAAAAAATAAATAAATAAAATAAAATAACAAGGACGACTAAAAGATTATGTCTTAAATTAAAGGTATGCTTAACAAACTCTATTTTACAAAAAACTCATAGACTGCTGCAAATAAAAAAAGTATGGAAGTAAATTTCTTGTTTTGAGCAGGTTAAAAATTGCGAAAAAAAATTCATAACGTGATTTCAAATATTTCTTTAAGTAACTCGTGGTATCTTATTTGGGTGAGTTAGTTTTTTATTATTTGTATGCCCCAAAATAATATTGTAATTCTGATATGACATTATGTAAATAATATATGGTTAAGCCCTGAAAAACTCGCGGATTCATTTGACGACAAGCTAGAAATCAAAAACATGCACGTGTCACTTTTACAATCGGTCCGAGAATTCTTTGAAACATACTTCAGGTATCTGGGTCAATAACAAACTTACAACAAAATTCATGCCACATGAACGCCATCCATCATGATTGTAAACAATCAATGAGGCGTTGATACATGATTGTTTGAACATAAGAATGAGAATTCGCGAAATTGACCAGTATTTAATACAAATGTAAAATACTAATGCTTTTTATTTGTCGGTGGCCAGCGCTCTTAAGTCCGCGAAAAAATTATTTTCGATATGTTAAGGAATAATGTTATAATTCAGTTTTATTACATCAAATATTACTTTGATAAAAAATTTCTCATGTATATATATTAGCATACTAATTACAATATTTTAAAACAATTATCACGTTTGGTTAAAGTTCAAATTACTTGTTAATGTAATTGGAATAAGATGAATAAATTTTTATGGAATTTCTTCCAGTGGTTCGGCCATAATTCTATCTATGTTTTACGGTAAAATTGAATCACAAAATAGCATAAGTTAAACCCTAATCGTAGGCGAACAAAAAAGTCACACTTAAAAGGGCTATGTACTGAACCGTTTTCTGTGAAATCGTCGCTTGCGAGTAAACGCGTATCTCGGTAAATATAAGTTCTGGAAATACGACTTTTTTGCCAGAAAGGATAAAAAAAAAACTATTGTATATATCCCTATCTTTTTACTTTTATCATGTTAAGTGTATTAATGGAGAAACAAATTCGTAAAAGTGGTCAATTATCGCATTTTTGAAGCTTCCCAATGCAGTTTCCTGAAGCGTTAAGAGAAAACTACGGTTATACGCATGTAGTTTGATATGTGCGGGCCTACTTCCATCGCGTGCAATAAAACTCCACTGTTACGGATCTTTGCACGGTGCAGCGCTACGACGGAAACACTACGCGCCCTGCGCGTACGAGCGATGAGGAGCTACAAGTGCGTCCTAGTGTCGCCCGTAACGCTCCCACGCTTCTTGACCTTGAACGCGTAGCTACATAGTCCTCTTAAAAGACATTTCTTCGTGGCGTTCCTAAATCTTCAGAAAACACCTTGGCTGTAACAAATGTTAAGTTAAAATGCTGATAACTCAACTAAAAATGTATGCGAGAGATGTTTTTTTTAAACAGATTTGGCATTTTTATAAAATATTAATTGATCTTGTACCGCAAAACAGCAAAATATCTTAAAAATGCAGAAAAAAATGTTAACTTGAACAGTATTTAGCGATGACTAGAGACCCAGAAATTTCGAGATTTCATTTGAGGATAAGATAGACTTCAAACGCGTGTACATTTGACTTTCTGTCTCAATTAGATCGCAATTAGAACCAATAACTAGAGACCTGAAAAATTCGCGAGTCCAATGACCTGCAGTCTATACTCTACAGTCTTATGTGCAAACGTGATTATTCTATATCAACTGCACATTGGCTGTCTACTGTCACAGTGGAAGGCGATGATTGGACCAGCGTTCTCCAGGAGATGTCAAACACCGCGTGGACCAATGGCTAGAGACCCAAGAAATTCGTGATTTCAATGACCTCTAGGCTAGAATTCACAGTCTTATTATATTCTTATACAGATATCAAGCTTTATTGGTTGATTGCTGTGGTAGTAGAAGGCGGTGGTTGGGCGAACAATTGGCTTATTTATCTCCAGGAGGTGTCAGAAAATACGACGACCAATTACAAACGTAACATGAACGTACATGCGTGTGTATTCCAACTGGTGTAGAAATGAACCCGTGGAACTCTTGGTGCTTTACCAATGGCTAGAGATCTGCATCGTTTCCGTTATAACCTTGGGACAAGCTATAGGTCATTGCCCGATATGTTTCTGAGCACGACCCGTGATTTCGTTGGCTGATGGCTTCTATACGAGGTCATGTGTCTGTGTAACTGTGTTACAGGCGATTGGTCACGCTGACGTAGAACTGTTACTATTGGTTGAAAGGGTATTTCACGTCGTGCCACAAATACTCTCAGCCATTGAGGGACGTCAGTAGCACGCATAATATCTTGGAGTTTAGTCTGCTGCAGAGAAATAACGTGAATTTTGCATGTCTTTACCAATGACTAAAGTTATATAAACGAATGTGTTTTTAATTCTAGATTGTCCCGAAAAGAATCCGCGAATCCTTCAGGTCTCTACCAAGAACTGACGTGCAATAAAACTGGGACCGAATACCGCACTTGCTGGTCTGCGATGGAACTGGAGCGTCAGCCAATGAACAATTAACTGAGGCTCGAGTGCACAAGCGGTTGTTGTGAAGTGTAGCTTGCCGCCCACGTGACGACGACGTACCTACCAGGTGTGGAGGGTGGGCGCGCAGCAGGCGCGTGGCGTGGCCTGGACGTCGGGGCAGGTCGACGTGCGGCGCCAGGCGGGACGCGTCGTCCACGCCACGGTCCAGGTAGACGTCGAAGAGCGGCGCGCCGTTCACCTGGAGTAGACCCGCCACCAAGGCCGTCAGGTCGACGGCAGACCCGTCCCCGGGGGGTAGGTAGCCGCCCAGCTCCTCCACTAGCGACAGCACTGTGAACGAGTCGAAAAGATTTGGAACGAGGCCTTGAGAGCGACGAGGGTGAAGCGGGGTGAGTATGGAGCAGCGCCGGAGTGAAAGGGCAGGTGGTAAATAGAAGAGCTCCGAGGAAACCGGCCGTCGAGCGGCGTCGTCCGGCAGGACACCCACATGTAAAAATCCTGGAATCTAACCCGGTTCGTCTAGGTGGGAGGCGAGTTATCTATCCACTACACCACCGCGGCCCCGTCAACACTGTGCACGCGCGCGCACACACACACACACCTGTCTAAGTCCTTGCCATCTTGGCGATATCAATTTTTTGCTGAAGTTCCATTTAACAATACTTCACGAGATTTTTTGCACGAGAAAAAATAAATAATAGCTTCTAAAGCTTTATAAAATTATAGGCTGTTCACGGTTAAGTGAGCACTTTAGAAATCAACCTTAGAAAAATGTCACTGCCCCTGCCTGAATATATTTTGCCATGCGCACTGAGTGACATGCACCCGGTAAAGGTAGTAACGAGGGATGGAAAGTAGTTCCATATTTTAACGTAAAATAAAATATTTTAGGTAACTGTTTGTGATAATTAAAAATATTTGCTACTCTTTCTGTTTATTTATAACGCCTCTTTGCGTAAAAATTAACATATTTATGAAATGTTGAATTTGCTAATAATTTCACAGTTTCATTTAACCGACGCATGAATAAAGTTATGAGGCCCATAGCAATGTTAATTTTACATAAGGTGGAAGAACACACAGCGTGCACACAAGTAGATCTTAAGCAGGGCTTTTAAAAGTGCTCGTTTTACTGTGAACAGCCTATACTAGCTTTTGCCCACGACTTTGTCCTCGTAGGATTCGTGTTTTCGTTAAAATACTTCTTTGTATATTTCTAAGAAACTGTTAACCACGCGTTTAGATATTTATTTTTATGCTACTGTGACGAAGTTCAGTGTTAATATGACAATCTTATACTTTTTTTCCCACACGAACATCAAACCTCTATTCCTCTTATTTTCGGGTTGAATTTAAAAAAAAAATGGCTTTTTAGTATCTGCCTACATTACATAATGAATGCTTCCTCAGAATTTTATATTTCCAGGACCAATGGTCGAGGATGGGAGTTGATTTGTCAATCAGTCAGTAAGTTTTACATTATATATTATATATATATATATATATATATATATATATATATATAATATATATATATATATATATATATATATATATATATATATAGAGAGAGAGAGAGAGAGAGAGAGAGAGTGCGCGCTACTCTGCCTTCATTAATATTTGCTAGTGAATACCGGCAAGAAACAAGAAGTATTTTATTGCAGACGATTACAGATATTATACTAGTGACAGTAGTGAAGTAATACATGTCGTATAATATGTGAAAAGCAATTCCCTATTCCTTGTCGAAGCTTAAAAAAAAAAAAAAAAATGTGATGCAGGTTGTGGTGAAACTTTTGTAAATACAATATGGCGGGGGCTGGACAACACCGGTAATCTACGGCAGGTTATTCCTCACAGAAATATGTGACGAATATAAAAATGTCTTCTTGAGTTGGGTTGTGTTGCATACCTGCAAGGAAAAGTAAAGTACATTTTGTTCTGAGAGTCAGGCACGGATTTATAGGAAACTGTTTGCCTTAGAGTGTTCCGGGAAGAAGACAATTTTTGGTTAATTTACAAGTGCTAATTCATATGATGTCTTAAAAACAATCGCGTAAATTATAGGGTTACACATTTTATCCAAAAATAAAGATTTCAACACCCATTTTTTTTTTTTTTAACCAAAAAATGGGGGATGATACTGACAACGGCCTTTTCAGAGGAGCAAGATAACCGTTTTACAAAACACAATTACTCGATTCGTTGCTTAACCGTAAGTAGTTTATGATATTTTAAACGGGAAGCATCTTAAAATTAGATTAATGGCGGCGCATCAGTACCTCAATAACCACTTTAAGGGGAACGTAATACATCTGTTTTCATCTTAGTCTTTCGCGGAATTTTGGTGTTGTTCAAAAACACCCACTAGTTAAATAGTGTTTTTGCAAGTGGTTTTCTAGAGGATTTCAGCTCGACAGGACACCTACAATAATTTCGAGCACCTTCTTGCGTTAGAGATATGCAATGCCTTACTTTTTTCTTAGAGCACTGGTAAATATAAATGTTTATTACGCACTATAGTAGTGCCAATCAACTGTCTATCACCTAATGGTGGAAAGGAGAGGGAGGTCCTGCGGGAGGAACCCCCCCCCTTTTTTTTTGACACGCTGTGCTCGGTTCTTGTGCCTCGCTAAAGGCTATTCACGATAAAGTGAACATTTTAAAAATGAACCTTAGAAAATGTCACTGCTTCTACATGCATATATTTTAATGGGCGCACTGAGTGGCATTCACCCAGTAAAATTGGTAACGATGGACGGAAAGTAGTTCTATATCTTAACATTGAGAAAAAAAAGTGTTAGGTAATCATTTGTGATAACTTAAAATTATTTCTTTCGCTTTATGTTTTTTTTAATGCACATAGTGTAAAAAGTTAGTAGATTTGTAAATTACTTCCTTTTATAATAATTTTACAGTTTCACTTAACCGACGCATGAATAAAGTGATGAGGCCTGTGACAGTGCTAATTTTTACATCAGGCGGAGGAATACACAACTTGTATACAAGTAAATCTTAAGTATTGCTTTCAAAAGTGCTCATTTTACGGCGAACAGTGTATACACACGTGACAGCACTCTCCAACATTACCAACACTCCGTTCCTGTGGTACACAGTACAGGTGGCTCCAAACACCTTGTGCGGCGGAGTGGGCGAGCTGAGCTCGGCGGCAGTGGGCGCGATTGTGAGTGATGAAATGAGTGAGTGAGCGAAGAGATCTGGGCTGCTCTTAACATCGAGGTCTTGAGAGCCGACGAGGACGAAGGCGGGGTTGAGTACGGAGAGGCGAAGGTATGCAAGGGCCGAGGAGGGGGGAGCGTGAGATCCCCGAGAAAGCCCGTCGACCTGCGGCGTGGTCCGGTACGATTCCTACGTGCGAAAGTCCGGGAGGGGCCCCAGCCGGGAATCGAGCCTGGTTCGCCTTGGTGGGGAAGCGAGTAGTCTGACCACAACACCACTGCGGCCCCCAAGAAGCGCAAGTGAGAGACTGCAGCAGTAAGTCTTCTCGGAGCAACGGCGAGTCTTCATCAAAAGGATCCGTTGCCTGGTATCACACGCGATTCGTGTGTTGCCAACCGTGCAGTGTGTTTGGTGCAATAATCCATCCACCGTTACTTCACACTTTTCTGAAGCCCTGCTATAGATCTAGTTCGAGGATATTCCTCCGCCTCGTGCAAACTAAAATTAACTAGGCCTGGAAAATTACACCAAAGTACAACGCACCGAATTTGTGCGCACTCAGTGGTAATGATGTTTTGCATGGAAACTATTTCTTACTAAAAAGCACCAACATAAATATTTTCTCACTGTTTCTATTCATATTTACTGTAAATGAAATATTATAACTAAAACATAAAATTGACATAAAACTTCTATTTAATGAAAGATGAGATACTTCATGTTAACATCGGTATAAAACTCTTGTCATACATTGCATATTTAGGAAATAACTAAACACTGTATATATGAGATTATTTTTCAAATTGTAGTGTATTTTAGAGAGCCTTTTTAACGTCCCCCGGTTTTATGCTGGATGAATCACAGACTAACTTATTACCTATCTTAAATTAACACCCACGCCTTGCCCGGGATTCGAGCCCAGAGCCTCCGCACCCCAGATCGGGGGCGCACCAACCGGCTGCGCCACGGGAGGTAGGCATTTTTCAAATGTTTGATTCAAAAAGTGTAAATAAACCGTGAATAGACAACACGTGGATTACTTTCCTTTTGAAGGCTCCCGCCATGTTTCTATTAACTGGCGTTGCAGCTTCGTTACATTTATTGATTTGTGTGTAGGAATTGCCGAGAGTAACTATGTATTGATTTTATGTAGATAACAAGGGAGGTGATAACAGCAATAGAATAAAAGCAATCCTTACGTCATAAAATGCACCAAACCATGGCTTGTACCCTCTTATTCCAAAAAATTTCTAAAAAAATCTGTATTTCAACGTTATACCAAAAAACTCTGTAATCCAGAAAGGTATGGGCCATTATTTGGAATTGAACTTTAGCGGAAGTGCTTACTAGAACAAAACATACATTTTTATAACGGTACAAATATATGAGCCCTCCGGGATTCAAACAATGCCTTCCTTAGATTTGATGCTGTTGTCCCAACCAGGTACGCTACATAGACCAGCTCAATTCAATTCTTCGTACAAGATGCGAGTAGTTTAGAAACTGAATTAATATAATTATTAGTCCCCGCTATGCATATACTTCATTACTGCAATATGTATATCTAAAAATTCTAAGTGTCACTGCAGTGAGGGGTCGCGGTGGCTGAGAGGTTAGACTGCTCGCCTCCCACCAAGGCGAACCGGGTCCAATCCCCGGCCAGGCCACTCCCAGATTTTCGTATGTGTGAATCGTGACGGATGATGCCGCTGGTCGGCGGGTTTTCTCGGGGATCTCCAGTTTTCCCCGAGGTTTTCAGGTGCTGCTCCATACTCACCTCAATCACCCTCATCTGCTCTTAAGACCTCGCTGTTAAGAGCCGCCCAAATCTCTTCACTCGCTCTGTCTGAAATAATTAAATGACTAGTGCACAGCGGCGCGATAAAATGCTTTATTCTGAAGTATCTTGTAAACATGCGAAATTAAGTAGTTGGAAGATAACAACAGATATGACGACCCCTAAAATCTTGACCACATTTGCGAGTAATTTAGTTTGTGTACTTTCAACCATATTGTCAACGAGTGTCAAGCTCTGTAGCAACATTAGGTTTTTAAGTAGAACTGCCGCTCTTCATTAATGCAGAAATATAGAACTAAAACTTGTTTGCTTTGTATGAATTAGTGATCCTCCTAGCTATCTAAAAAACTTGCTTTTACGCAAAAGGAACCCTGATTGGATATATGAGATAGCATGCGCTTCAAGCACAGAACTGTTTCAGCTCCTTTAGTGAGCTTATATTCTTTCTCAGCTTCGTCATCTGCTTTCACGGTAGATTAATTATAAATTGTACCTTTTCATAAACTCCCCCTCCCCTCCCCCAAGAAATCGGAAGCTCGTGGCTAATCCCGCAGCTTGCTTTTATCTCGCGTTGCCTCCACGAATATTCAACGAACATGACTAGGACCTGCCTTGAGGATGATAAAAATCTCTGTTGAACACAAACAGATTAATCAGGAACTGTGTAAAGGATGGGGGATCACGAGACGACGTACTGGAGCTTTACTGTGGCGCGAGTCGCTTCACTGCACTGTTTAGAGGAACTATTTACATATGCCAAACCAAGCCCCCGATACAAAATATTGCCACAGCTACTTGGCTGATGTTTTTATCGTTTATGGTTTCCCTTTGTTTTCTCGTAAATTTTGATATGCAATCCTCTACGTTTTATTGATTGTAAATCAGAGGCCTCAAACTATCGAGATACGGTTTTTATAAGCCTTGCGAACAGCACTAAAACGTAATGAAAACTGCACGTTTTCGACTACCGAGTTATAATATTGAAGTCAACGACGGTTGGAGCAATTTTTAAAGGAAAGGGTATAGAAGAAGAGAAACTCGATTTCAGCTGACTCACTAATTTAACATCACACTTCTTAAAAGAAGTTAAAGCATGCAGTTAAGTATTATAATTCACTGCCAACGATGCATTATAAATGCCAGTAAATTCATGTGAAGATATGGGTAAATTTTTTTTTTGCCGTAAATACGTCTTTAATATCACACCGTAACATGGGTTATAGTCTATTCGCGGTTTCTTCACACTTTTTGAATCAAACCTTTGAAGAATCACCCCTTGTATGACGTGGTTAGTTATTTATTAAATATGCCATATATCATGAACGTTCTATACTTCTGTCAACATGAAAGTATCTTATTTTTCTACTAAAGATCAGTTTTACCAGTATTTTATTTATAACTTATAATATTTTATTTAGAATAAATATTTTTACAATTTTTCTCTCTAAAAATTAAGTGGGCTATACCAAGTTCGTTAAGGGATGGAGGTCTTAATAACTACAGCAAAATTCTCTGAACTCTTGAAATCACTTACTGTTCACAATTGACACCAATTAATAAAATATATAATTACGTCAAAAAAATCAATGAAATTAAATAACAAAAGGTCAGTCCCAATAGAAAGTGTATCAGAATATTCAATTATTGTATAATTTATGAGTCCATATTTGATTGTTCGAATCAGTATTACACTTCCATTCAGTCCCACCTCAGTTCAGTCCATGTCCCGCCAGTCGCAACGTTCTAGAGTCCTCCAAGCGCCCTCACGTACAGTAGGCTTCACTCGTCGGTTTCACACCCTCTCGTCCGTTCACGCCACGAACACCTCGCTCGCCGTTGTCCCGCAATCTTCAGTCGTCGTCCACACTTCACTTCACTAGTGCACACTCGTCCAGACGGCCTCTATCAAAGACTGCCGACCGCTGGGTTGCGGCAGTATATATAGTGTCTTAGGCCACCACCTAGAATCTTCCCCAACTCGCGTGATGCGTCGCGGAGGGCTGAGGCCCCAGCCGGTCTCACCAGAACATTCTTGCGTCGTCACTAAAAGTATCGGAAACTCTAACAGGCGAGAGGAGACCCGCGGCTTTGCTGGTCTGACTGGCGGGCTGTCGTGAGTTGCGCCGGGACGTGCAGGGCGTCCTGACCTCTGGGCTACGTGTTCTTTGCGGTCTGGTGAGGGAAACTTCCTCAGCCCGCAGAGAGATACAATTGCTGCAACCGTATGGGTGGTATAAGGGCCCGAGCACACCCCCCGCTCTGAGCTTCGGCAATGGTGAGAGAGAGGCCAGTGAGTCGCCGGGACATGCAGGGCGTCCTGACCTCTGGGCTATGTGTTCTTTGCGGTCTGGTGAGGGAAACTTCCTCAGCCCGCAGAGAGATACAATTGCTGCAACCGTATGGGTGGTATAAGGTCCCGAGAACACCCCCCGCTCTGAGCTTCGGCAATGATGAGAGAGGCCAGTGAGTCGCCGGGACGTGCAGGGCGACCTGACCTCTGGGCTATGTGTTCTCTGCGGTCTGGAGAGGGAAACTTCCTCAGCCCGCAGAGAGATACAACTGCTGCAACCGTATGGGTGGTATAAGGGCCCTCACAAGGGCCCGAGCACACCCCCCGCTCTGAGCTTCGGCAATGATGAGAGAGAGGCGAGAGGAGGTCTGTGAAGCCAGCAAGTCTCGCCGCTGTCGGCATTCGCGGGATTCCCAGAAGGGGAGCAGACAGCCATGAGCGCATCTCGTTCCAAGGAGAGGGGAGGGCGAGGTGGGTCTCCGATTACTGCACGGGGCAGCGGAGTCGGCGCCCGCTGCAGCTGCAGCACGTAACGCTATGAATAAACACAGTGAGAATACGTGAGTGTTGGTATCACCTAGTAAGAAACAGTTCCATGCAAAATATAATTACCAGTGATTGCGCACGAATGCGGTGCGTTGTCCTTTGGCGTAATTCTCTAGACTTAGTTAAGCTCAGTTTGCACCAGGCGGAGGGATATCCTGGAAGTAGCACTTTAGCATGACTTCAAAAAAGTGCGAAGTAACCGTGAATTGATCACGCCCAACACAGTAACGGCGATATAACGTTTGCAGGGCGAGCCATTCAGGGCAGCGCATCATGCGACTCATATGTGCTAGCGCACTGATATTTTGTGCCAAACGAAATATATATAGATAACGCTGATCAAACAGCAAAAGTCAAGTAGTCATTCACTAAATTTCATTTCTATAGCCCAAAGAAAATATCACCCTCAAACGCAGACGTATTCACAGCCGTGTCCGTAATATAGCCACACGTCGATTATTTTTCCTTTCGACCAGGCTGTCATATCCAAACAATATTGGTGTCGGCTGTACACGGTAAAGTGAGCACTTTTTAAGACCCTTCCCAACAGGCATGAACCGCTAGTAAATATATCTTATTGCAGCCTCAGGCATTAAATTTTGATGGTGGTGAAATGTATACACTGTGTAGATTGCTCACATTGGAATGTTTATATTAAAAAGCATCAGGAAGATGGAAATTGGATGAAAGGAAAAATTTATAAGAGCCTTAAATAGTGCTCACTTTACCGTGAACGGCCTATAAACATTGTTTCACGTCGCACTGTGACACGCTCACGTTTCGCGAAGTAGAGGGGAAACCGGGGTAGAGAGCACGTCCAAGGTGCGCAGGAGTCACTTCGTGTCCCAACATAGGACTGTTTTTCTAACAATACAACAATCATTCACGACTGCATAGGGTTTGAGGTTATACCACTGCTTATGTAAACAAGTGCTTTGATATGTTTGTATACTTCCCCTAACCTACTTTTTGTTCAATTAGATTTAATTCAATGAAGTAAATGTATTTTTTAATATAAATGTTTTTTTGTCGTTTGAAAATTAAGATGCAAAAAACACTTTCATTGCTGTTGACCATGTAACTTTGGATGTTGTGTTGGTGTGGGGTAGGTCAGTATTGTGTACATGCACAGACGATGATTATCCGCCTGCCTCATCTGTATAGGCTGTTTACGGTAAAGTGAGCACTTTTGGAGTCCTTGTTACTTTTTCCTTTTTAGCCATTTTTTAAATCCTTTAGCCACCTTTTTGAATAAATATTGTCGTGTAAGTAATAAACACAGTGTGTGTAGTTCCCCCGCACTCGGAAGTTAACGTTAAAGGCTACAATAAAATATATTTAATTACTGCTAGGTGCCCGCCATCGCTCCGCTCAGGTTTTATGGAGAGACTACCCGTGATAACCGCGACTACCGGCGACTAACCGCGACTACCGTGACTACCTGTGATTACCTGTGACTACCCATGACAACCCGTGACTACCCGTGATTACCCGTGACTACCGGTGATTACCCGCGACTACCAGCGACTAACCGCGACTACTGTGACTATCTGTGAATACCCGTGGCTACCCATGACAACCCGTAACTACCCGTGATTACCCGTGACTACCCGTGATTACCCGCGACTACCGGCGACTAACCGCGACTACCGTGACTTCCTGGGATTACCCGTGACTACCGATGACAACCCGGACTACCTGTGATTACCGGTGACTACCAGTGATTACACGCGATACCAGCGACTAACCGCGACTACTGTGACTACCTGAGATTACTCGCGACTACCGTGACTACCTGTGATTACCTGTGACTACACATGATAACCCGTGACTACCCGTGATTACCCGTGACTACCGGTGATTACCCGCGACTACCAGCGACTAACCGCGACTAACCGCGACTACCTGTGATTACCCGTGATTACCCATGGCAATCCGTGACTACCCGTGATTACCCGTGACTACCCGTGATTACCCGCGACTACCGGCGACTAACCGCGACTATCGTGACTATCTGTGATTATCCATGACTACCCATGACAACCCGTGAATAACCGTGATTACCGGCGACTAACTGTGACTGCCGTGCCTACCTTCGACTACCCGTGATTACCTGCGAGCCAAGTAGCTTATTTTTCGTCGACTTGGTTTACAAATTTTGAAAAATCTCGAAGATTTTAAAAAAAATTAAACATAACCTATGTCCATCTGGAAGAACGTAACTTTCTAATAGTGAAAGATTTACAAGTACCGGTCGTGTAGTTTCCGAGATTACCCTAGACATATAAACAAATAAACAAACTCGCACTACCTCTTTACAATATCAGTACAGATTATTTCGAAATGAGAGGGACTTCAAAAGCGCTCGCTTTACCGTGAACGGCTTATAGTCTGTGTATCGCTACAGTGGCGCTCACGTAACGAAGATACGTGGCTCGCAGTCGTGACCTGCCAACTGGCGTGGGGACCGTCCATATATCTCCTCTCCCGAGAGACAGCGAACTGACCTCCATTACAGCTTCGATTAATCCTGCGGCGTCCAGGAATAAAGGCAAGGGCGTGCGCGCGCGCGCGGGTACAGGCCAGCACCTGATTAATACTGCACGGCGAAGCCGATCACAGGCAGGTCAGAGATCTCTACGAGTGCGGAGCCACTGCACTCAGATAAAAGTAGATCCACATTTTCCAACTGGTCGCCAGAAGTAGATTTATTATTCTACTGTGGAGGAGGCTAAAGAGAAGAGATTTGGGCGGCTCTTAACAGCGAGGTCTTGGGCGCCGGAATGAGCCGGTGGGCATGCGAGGGGGGGGGGGGGAGATCCCCGAGAAGACCCGCCGACCAACGGCATCGTCCAGCACGTTTCCCACAATCAAAAATCCGGTGACCCGGCCGGGGATTGAGCCCGGTTCGCCTTGGCGGGAGGCGAGCGGGCTAACCGCTCGGCCACAACGGCCCCTAGGAGGCTGAAGGCTGTTCGCGGTAAACTGAGCACTTTTGAAAGCCCCGCTAAACATCTACTTGTATGCACGTTGTGTATTCTTCCGCCTTGCGTAAAATTATCGCTCCAATGGGCCTCGCCACTTTATTTCATGCGCCGGTCGAGTAAAAATATGAAATTATTACATATTTTGCAAATATGTTAATTCTTACACACGTGGATTACAAAAGAAAAAAAAAACGGAATAAACATTTTAAGTTACCACTTTTAATTCGGCGTCAAAGTTTGGAACTATTTCCCCTCCATCGTTACCAACTTCACTGGGCGCATACCACTCAGTGCGCCCGTTAAAATGTGAGTAGAAAGGAACACTGACTTTTTTCTAAGGTTGATTTAAAAAGTGCTCACTTAATTATGAACAGCATTTACACAGATTTTGCCGTCATCTCCCTTCAAATATCCTTAGACACCCACACCTCAAATTATATTATGTCTTGTGTAAACAACACCATAACCACCGTAAAGAAACTTCGTACATTAACCATTGTATTACGGAATTTATGGTATTCAGGTGCATGGAACTTATCAATAACATTTTCTCCAATGATACAAAAAATCTCGTTTTTGTTGTTCTTCCTAGAAGTTGCCCGTCACGTTAGGCCTACTTCCTTTTATTTGTGCGACTAGAACTCTACCTCAGTAAATATTGACCTAAAAGTTGTTGAAACAACAATAACGTAAGAATCAGTTATCGTGGCGATGTTTTAAATAATATTCTACACTATCTTAAACATTTTTTGAAACATTGTTTTAGGAAATGATATAAATCCATGGCTGTACGACTATTCTGTGATACGACATATTTACGAAACGCAAAGAATATTTATATTAATAAGTTAACCACAAGCAAAAACTAAACACTCTTGCTAACAAAATAATTAAAAATTAAATAATATAATTGTTTAAAGAAAGTATTTCTTTACCCAACTTTGCCCCTTCTCTGATTTTTGCCGTCCCGGGCTATAGCGCTATGAGCCTGTAATTTTAATACACTAGCGTCGGGACTGACTATCATTACCTGGTATTAATTACAATCAGCTTTGATTTCTTTCGTGCATCCAGACCAACCGTGATCTCAGTCTAATACGAGAGGAATGTGGATGGTATAACGTTAAAAAAAAAAAAAAAAAAACCGGCTGGAATGTAACACGCGGAAAAGAGAATGATACCACTGTTTCTGAATAAAAACCTTGAAATACCACACCACGTATGACACGTGTTTTTATAGTACCTTTAATATTCATTTACCTTCTTTTTAGGTTAAATTAAACTTCCGCTTAGCATTTATTTTATGGACAATGTGGAGTAAAAACAGAGAGAGAGAGAGAGAGAGAGAGAGAGAGAGAGAGAGAGAGAGAGAGAGAGAGAGAGAGAGAGAGAGAGAGAGAGAGAGAGAGAGAGAGAGAGAGAAGTGGCACGTTTGTAATGGCAGGTAACAAATAGGACAACTTACGTGATCTTTCTTTCCCAACACTAGTCTGAAGCGAACTTTCCTTCCTTTTCAGATACAGGCTTTCAGAAAGTGGAATGCAATGTTGTAAACACACTTCGCTGTTGTGATCAAACGAATATTTAGACGTGATTATTTGTCCAGCGCGAAAATACGGGTACGCTGTTGTCGACTTGCGTTCTCTTGCAAACTTTTGTACGTTGACATGACGTGGCGGAAGGATACATACTCAGTAGCACGAAAGTAGAGCCTCGGCCGGGGTTCAGAAAAGTTGGAAGTAACCACAACAAGCATATAATAATAATGCTCAGCTGTTGTATGCCATTTACATGACGGGCGCTGCTTCAATGTGTTAAAGGTTGTCGTAAAGCCGATACATCAACGTAGAGTTCACACATCTAAAACTATTACCAAATTTTTTTTCCCCACCATGAGAGATGATGCAGTCGAAATATACGTCAGTTATATTCAAGTCCATTCACTTTACCGAGTAAATAATAAATAAGCATTTGCAGATTGTTTTCAAGTTTGCCTAAAACACACACGTTATATCGGCAATGTAGTTCTGTAAACCTCAAAGTTGACTTTGTTGGCTAATTAAATCACGTTACGAGATATTTCCTTTACTTAACATTTTGAAAGTGTGACAAAACGTTTTGAAGGGGAAGTTGGAAAAAAGTGGTCATGTCAGAACAAAATTTAAGACTAATTACTTCGACGCTGATCTCAAGAGTTCACGAGGAGACAGAATAAACACGGAAAAATAATCATCCGCGATTGCCAAGTCACGATCAGCTGCCGAAGAAACCAAACCTGAGATGGTTCGAGACCAACCCCACGTGACTCAACATTTTTTAATTTATAGATTTAAATTTCTAACCATTTCGCGTTCTCCCTGAGTGACGCATTAATAAAGGGATTACTCACGCCAGTGAAAATTTTAAATGTAGTAAAAGGATACAAAATGAGAAAAGAACATTTTTCCAAAATGCTTAATTAACCGTCAAATGAACATATAAATGTTGCAAAACCTGCTGCACTCATTTCCACTCCTCTTCGGCGTCTGAGGATAACTGTGGAAATAAAACCCAAACGTTGATCTATTTATTCCCTGTAGGGTAATTTGCTGAATATATTACGATATTCTCAATAGCTTATCCGAAAATAATTAAGTCAATTTTTTTTTTAATTTAAAGGTTATTTTTAACACCTGTTTTATATTACTGAACATCGAAATGATAATGGCGAGCCTATTTAAATACACTCATGAACATTTGAATTAGAGATACCAGCCTGGTAGTGTGCAGCAGCACCTTTCCCTCTGATGACGACGGCGGTGGTGCGGTGGAGCATGGAATCTACAAGGCACCAAAGTGGGTTGGTATCTATTGTCCATTCACGGTTTCTTAGGCCTTTTTGGATAAAACCTTTGAAAAATCTCCCCATGTATGACGTGTTTAGTTATTTCCTAAATACGCCTTGTATCACAAACGTTTTATACTTGTGTTCATAAAAGGTACTTTTTTTCCTGTTAAATTGAAATGTTGTTAGCATCTTATCTATAAATTAGAATGCTTCATTGATAAATAATTTGAATTAAAAACAGGGAGAGAATTGGTATGTTGGTAACGTCTAGTGAGAAACAATATCATTACAACTGAGTGCGCACAAAAATGGTACTTTGTCCCTCTGGTGTAATTCTCCAGACTTGTTAAGCTGAGTTTGCACGAGGCCGAGGAATATCTTGGAAGTAGATGTTTAGCAGGGCTTCAGAAAAGGCTGAAGTAACCGCGAATGGATTATATGCCGATCCGTGACCTCTGCACAGCCTCCCAACAGTGCATAGGTCAGGACGGGATCCACGGCGTGCACGTCCCTCATAACGGGCATCCTCCGATGTGTTAGATAGGATTGAGATCGGGTGACCTTGGTAGGTCAGGCAAGCAACCACGGTCACGATTCGGGAATGGTGGGCCGGATGCATCGTCTTGCTGCAGTGTAGGTACAGGTCAGCTGCAGGGTGCCGTAGGCGTAGAAATGGGTGCACGTGATCTGCCAGCAAGTTAATCTATCGTTCGCTGTTGAGGGACGATGGCACGTTTACCAGAGGGCGCATTTCATACCACGTTAACTGTCTCCATACCAAGATACCACCATCCCCGCTCGAACTGTACCCTGCTGACACGAGGGAGCCATGGCATCATGTACCACTTACTCCCAGGGGCCATAAGCGTTTAATAATAATTGGTAGATAGGTAGGTAGTTGGGCTTAACGTCTCGTCAACAGCGAAGTCATTAGAGACGGTGCAAGTTGCACAAGGAAGAGGGATTGGGGAAGGAATTGGGGAGGAATCGGCCATGGTCTTTGTTAGGGACCTATCCCAGCATTCGCCTGGATTGACTTCGGAAAACCATGGAAAACCGAAATCAGGATGGCCTGATCGGGAATGGAACCCGGGTCCTCCCGAATGCGAGTCCGCTGAGTTACCACTGCGGCACCTCGCTCGGTACTAAGACTAGGGGTTTTATGGTTGCGAATCATGATAGGGGCTGTAGCTTATGGCAGAGAAAAGGGGGTAGATTGACTGTAAGATTGTCTGGAATAAAGCCGGGTTATTATTCTTTTCAACGGCTCAATACAAATACCAGGTGCGCTTAATGATCGGGGGAGCAATATTGTATTAAACGTTAATTACCTGCCTAAACTGAACTATAGTACATGACTGGGTTCGTCCCACCTTGAGTTAAGCCCCGAGGCTGTTGTTCATGGCGGCTACGGCGATCAGCACAGCTTATCTCTGGAGAGGTTCATCGCTGCCGGCTGTCACGAGGAGAAAGACCATACTCACCACTCCGTATTGCTAGATATCGGCGATCCTTGGTGCAATCTGCCCTGATTCCTGGTTAGTAGCGGGGGTTCCTGCTTACTGTACTTTGGAAATGCACGCCTAGCTTGTCACAATCGCTGTCCTGTATTCTACTTAACGTGAGCGGGCGTGTTCAGGCGTTGATGTTACTAAAGGCGTCTCCACGCCTGTGTAACAATGTTCTTGGCGACTCGCTCGCACTCTGTCATCAGCGCGTACCAACGTGTACTTAGACTCATTCGTCCAGGTGACATGTGTCTCCATGTTAATCGCTGAGCCCTGTGATGCGCAATGAGCAGGGGTACCCTAGTTGGGGCGGGCTGCTTCTGTACTCCACAAAGTTCCCGGTGGAACCAGCGCTCGCATCTCCAAACTTCCCGTCTAGGTGGCCGACACCTATTAAAAGGTCATACCTAGAGCACTGCTTTCCCCCGCAAAACAAATGCTGAATCGGCTCTTTGATCTTCATGATCCACCGGGAACTTTGCAATTTTGAAACTGCCATGCTGTCCGAAAGAGAAAAAGAAAAACTACACTAACTACTCATACATACACAGGCTACTCGTGATCCGCACATGCCCTCCACGTATAAATTTAAGCATGACGATATTCCCAATAACTGCATTCGCGGCCCAGTGCGCCCGGGTGCAAACGGACTAAGTTTTGGGGGATGCCTGGTAACCAGAAACATCCTCCGCCACCTCGCCCAGGGACGTAAAGGGTACAGTCGAAACCACGCTGCTTCTTTCCGGGACGGCACACATTCACACATGCACTCATTCCAACACCTAGGCATGATCTTACAAAGATTCACAGCTAGACATGATTCTGGGATGGTATCGCTGCACACCGGCTGTCGTGGTCCAGCATTGAACTGGCGAGTGATCTGCTGCGCTGTGGTCTGTCTATCCGCTGTTGCCATACGAGCCAGCCGACTGTGGCCACTGTCATCGATACGTTGCACTCCACGGCAGTGTTTACTGATGGACGTTGTTTCAGCCGAATCCGTGAACTCGCGGTACACACCCAGTGCCTGCGCGATTTCGGAGATGCGAGTGCCTCATACGCCTGTTCCGAACGATTTGTACACGATCATCTAAGCAGAGAATTTGGTTCTTTCTCAGTATCTGCTCGACTTTTAACTCAAAAGATCAGTCATAAGATCCAGCAACATTCCAGTCACGAGTGGTTGGCCACTGTTCCATTCGACGGGGCGATCACACAGACCATTTTGTCAAAACGGCAGTTGTCTCCGATTAAACTGCTCATTATGGTATTTTTAAAAGTATACCTGTTATAGATCACCTGTGGGGCCCAAACGTGATTGTGGCGATTTCAGTTCGTAATGGAGATATTGCATGTAACTCCGTGCTCATTCGCTTAGCGCGGTCAGAATATTTCTTATTTTGCCTTCTCTGTACACTCCCTCACATAACCGCCTGCATTAATCCACCTGAAGACTGCGCTTGAACAGGTAATACTGCTGTTCCGTTCGCGGTGTGTGTTTTCAAATGCGTTGACAAAACATTTTGAGTCGGAAATTGATCAGGATGAGAGAAAATCGATGAGTCACTGACTGCTGTTTAATCCGTAGAGAGTCTTGTAACAAGTTTTTACTGATAACTCCAAACAAGCTAAAAATGTTTATAGCATCTCTTCGTACTGTCTACCTCAAAACAAAATTTACCTTGAAGCGACGTTTCAACTTTTGACACGAGCAGAAATACTAGACATACCTGGCCGTGACAGAGATTTAAATTTGACAGAGAAAATTTTTTTTATCTGCCAAGGTATTTGACATGTTCCGAAGCGACAGACATTTTATGTATAGTTCCTTCGTAACGTGCTGCTTATTTTAGTATTACTACTATTTTTGAATGTGCTCAGAAAAATTAAAATAACAAATTCTCCTCTTTCACTGTCAAACTTAAAACATTTATTAATATCAAATTGGGTAGAAGTTAAGTAACGCCTAAAATTTGATGTATGTGCTGTGGCCAAAAATATCATTCCTCTATATTAATGAAGTTCAATGTGATCGTGTTCTAGTAAACAGACGTTGAAGATTTCGAATGTGGCAGCAATTAAAAAGAATTTCCTTCGCGAAATATTTCCGACAAATGACAATTTCCTGTCGTCCAAATTATAAGTTAGGAACATAACAAGCGGTGCGAGAGTTAATTTTTTATTTATGAAACCAACAAAACCCCAAATTGGACTAGATATTACGGAATGTAACTTAAGAGGCATGACTTCGTTGTACCAATTTTGAATTTTTAAACGGGAATTCAAAGAGAAGATTGAAATGAGATGAAGAAAACTGTAAGAAAAGAAAAAAGTTGTCACAAACTTTCAGGAAATCTTAGTATGGTTAATCAGAATGGCATATTCCTTAGTGCTTCGTATTCATCAAAAAACTACCATAAATGTTTTACGGTCACAAAATTAAATATTAAAAATAACCTAGGCACGTTTTCTTTCGAACTTTGCGGTGAAGGTATAGTGAGATATTGTTGCACAACGAAATGACGTCTCTGATGGCATTTTAAAATCCGTGTTTCGTGTATCCTCATGGATCAAGTAGCCATTGTTGCACAACGAATTGACGTCTCTGATGGCGTTTTGAAATCCGTGTTTCGTGTATCCTCATGGATCAAGTAGCCATTGTTGCACAACGAAATGACGTCTCTGATGGCATTTTAAAATCCGTGTTTCGTGTATCCTCATGGATCAAGTAGCCATGTTTGACACAAATGAATTACTTCGAATAGTGACATTCTTCTTTATTGGAAGCTATTTACATTTATTAATAACTTATACTTATAGTCAATAAATAAATAATTATAAAAATCTATTAATTGTCTTTACATAACAAAATCAACGCCTACAAAGTTCGCAGCACCCGTCATAATACAATACATGGCATGCAATGGGAAAATAGATTCCCATTTTTAAGATACCTTCCTCCAAGCGGCAACACGTAATCATTAATATTTGTGAATTATTTGCAAAGAAGATATTTACACTATTTGAACAAATTTGAGTTTATTAGTCACGGAGTTCAATCTTTAGTAGTTTAAAATATGCAATATGATTTATAATAATGCGTGTACATGTTTCATACGCGTTTTGATGTCGCGCGTCTGTTTCAGAAATGCTGGAACTGTATTTCGAAAGATATGATAGTGTTTATTTTACTTCAGGCAGAATTGTTGTATGGAAAAGTTTTCACCGAAAGATTTTCATGTCACTGATGAAATATACGGCAAGACATTTATTTTGCACACACTACACACTAGCCAGAGCCTCAAAGAAAGGAAAAAAGAGATGGAAAACTACATTCATAAATCTATCCACAATGCAGCAAGCTGGAATAAAATATTCAACTGACAATATTCATTCTGTTATGGGGACTTAAATGTATGTTTGGTTTTAAATTGATTGATGTTTCAAAATAAACAAGTTTGTGTAGAAAGGAAAACGTACTTATATCCGGCCCACTTAGGGGAACAGTTGTTATCCAGCGGGGGGGAAAAAAAGCAGAAGAAGTTAATTACTGAAAAATAATTTGCATTCTTCCTTCGTGCAGATCACGTCGGGGAGTATCTGAAAATTTGGGATGCAAATGTAAACATTCAACTTTTCTTCTTATAGCCCGACGAGGGAATGGTATAATTCATATGAAGTTGTCACGTGCTATGTAACTCAATTTTCCGTCCTGGTGTTAATCTTCTTACCAACTGTGTCGCCTGAGTTGCCAGAGATAACACTGCAATTAAAAGTTTTGAACAAATTGGTGGGGTGGCGGGGGGGGGGGGGGGGGACTGGGCACTTACTTGGCACGCTAACTGCTTTTACGGTAAAACAATTTAAGTTTGCAGAAGTGAAAGGAAGGAACGAAGCATTTTCTGCCAACCAAGAAATGTATACGCTGGAGAAACTTCTGAAACATTACGTGAGTTTTCATACAAACGAATTTTAGTTTTATATTTGTGGCCCCAAGGAATAATTACATTTTTATAAGTGTGTTAATTGTGTCATCAGCCTCATTCGCTAAGCTGAATGACTGTTTTCTAGCTTATTTAAGTTGTTTAGGCGTACTTATTTAGAAACTGTAACTATAACTATTTAGCAATGTGAATTACGGCATAGAAAAAACTCAAATCCTAGACTTCTGTCAAATAATGATTGAGCAATTAGTGCATCATTTTTAATTAATGAATAAATTATCTCCATCTCATAATTACCAGCGCGTGGACAAATTTTGTGTGACTACATTCGAAGGCATTTGCAAAATGTAAATATGCCATTTTAAGAGATATTCCGTTATATCATAGGAAAGAAAGTTATGCCACATAAATAGGAAATTCAAAATGGCGGATGAGACAAATCCTTAGACTTCGTATATAACTGTGGTCAGTAAGAATATTTCACAAAGAGAAAAGTACACTAGAATTCAGTAAATGCTGTTGGCGATTAGTTGAGCTCTTTTGAAAGCCATTATTAAGAATTACGTTTCTCCTCAGTTTGTATCTTTCCGTCATATGTGAAATTTAGATTTACACGAACCTTGTCCCTTTATTCTTGTACCAGGCAAGTGAGAACATGGCATTATTAGGAAACTAAATGCGTAATCAATATATGTCGGTTCGCATTCTAGTGTGAATTAGGAAAAGACCGTTAACTATATTTGCCATAATTTTAAAGGTTACACTATAACAATATTACGTTTTAACTTAGAACTGTTTCACTTGAATAGTTGCCAGCTGAAGGTGGCCGCCTAGTTGAAGGAATTTTGCACGTGTGTATGAGTGTGGGAGCGCTAGGGGCGACCGAGAGATGCGCATAAACTCTCTCATCGCCTCTTCGCGCAAAGCACTGAACTGGCGCGCGGTATTGAAGTCGATAACGGGCCTCTATGACACTTTAAGCGGAGACTCTACCATCTTATTATATAATAATAAATACAAAGTTTTGGTACACGTTCCTATTCCTTTCTAAATGTTTTGTACCGGAATGTTCATACCTAAAAATGATCGTGTAAAAAACCCGTTTGAGGCTTTTTCACTATCACAAAACATGCTTTGCAGAGGGATGGAGGAACTGAAAAATGTATACAGACGCGTAAGGATCCCTAAATGTTATTCGTAAGCAGACCTCGTTTTCTTCTGGAGCTCTGCACACCGTTCGACGGCCTACTCAGGAGGCTATCTTAGTAGCCAGCCTTCATGCCAGCGTAGAAGGTACCATTGAAAAACTGTCTACTTTACCGTGAACAGCCTGTACTAAAATCGAATAATGCATTGTTACGTGTCGCTGGTCCGCGCTGCTGACCTTATCCCGCGCGGCGCAAGCGAGTGAAGAGTAGGACAGAGTCATTATGCGATAGCGGCGGCCGCGTATCAGTTACAGAAAGCGAGCCGACACTTTAATCTAGTTCTCACGCACACGGCTTACCATGGCAGTATTGATTTATGCACTTGCCTGAAGAATTCTGTCGATTACTCACCTCGTTCTCTCAGTGGTACTCGGGGTTCGCTGAACCTTCGAGATGGTCAGGGGAACACTGTAAATATTATGGCAGTCCCTTGGGCCAGGAGTGGAGTTGGGGTTGATGAGTGAATGAGTTGCTGAGTCCTGAGCGATAGAAGACGAGCAGCGACCAGCGGAAGGGAACTGTGCAACTGCGAGTATCAAGTAGTGAAGGACGCGGCTGGCAGGCTGGACTATCGGACTAGATGCGTGAGTGAAATACATTATAAATTTTGGCAACAGATAGACTGATCACGTGTTAATAATGAGTATTAGTTAATTGAATGTAACCAACAGAGACAATTTAATGCTGATGATTTAATGCTGTAAATAATAGCGAAGTGACTAAATTGGACATCAAATTTAGCTTCTTTAATTTTTTATCAAGACCTCCATCCCTCACTAACTCAGATACGTCCCTCAGGCGTCGGCGTGCAACAGTATGTTTTTTTTTTTTTGTAAGTCAGGCATGTCCTCGAGGTTTGACTTCTTTTCTCACAACACATAAATAGCCGGTATCTCAAGTTCACGGAGATTTCGTGAAATTCACTTTCGAGTCCCAGAAGACGAAGCGAAGTTCCGCTTGAATCCACGTCCACAAATCTCGCCGGGTGTTACTCCAGAAGGATGCTGCGAATCCCTCTGAGCTGTTTTCAAACAAACACGGCCTTTCAACCCGCGGGACGGCAGCGCTGTAGCCCCGGCCTCCATTCCTCTTTGATTTCGTTTATCTTCCTCTACTTCGTGCTTGCTTCCTTACCTCCGTCCTTGCGCGCCGATGGACCTTTCCCCTTCCCTCAAATCTCATCGGTAAAAATAAATTTTACACTTTATATCGATGGCGAACACCTTCGACTGGGCTTCGGACGGGATTTCCAGCACAGAACACGTAACACTCTACACACATATTTACTCACGTTATTTGGTTTTTGAGTCGGACGCAGCTCGTCACTGGGCGCATGTAGGCGCATGCTGGGGTAGAACATATTTATTTCGTATGAAGCGAATTAATTTTGAAATACCTTTACTTCCTTTGCGCATAGATACGTTATAACTTATATTCAATTATTAAAAAAAAAAATTCTGTATTTATTCTGTTGCAAACTCACTTTTACTTTTGCCTGGTTACAATCGATATCTTGGATGTTCAAATATAACTACCTTGCGTGATGGATCGAGGACATCGCTATTTTAATTGAATGAGTCGGGAGCCTCGCACGTACGATCTACCACCTTCTCACTATGTTTTCCAAGCGATTGTGAAATAAATTACTGCAACCGTCTCGCTGTGTTTACCCAGACGCCATCTAAACGTAAATACACAAAAATATTTTCCAGGCAATAACTTATGCGATTGTTTCATTCACGTGCTACTGGTATAATAAAATATTCTTCGTCATTAGAGTACTTACATATGTTTCAAAATTCACAACGATACTGTTATTTGTCGACACTTACAAGATAAATTCACACTTAAAAACGGCAATGTGTAAAATATTGATTTCTCGCACTCTGCAACACCAAATGCACACGAATTATCTATATTAATTTCTGGAACTTAAAGTATTGGCTGCGCCCTTCTTATTAGGTTGGTAATTATCCTGTCTTTCAATGTGCCTGTGTTGTAATTGGTATGAGTGGCTTTCCCGTCAACTTTGGCCAGTGATAAATGTCCGAAATATTTCCTTCTAAAAGTGTTCATCAAACTCATTGAAAAGGAAATAAATGTGTTTTGTCTACGTGTGACGTGATTGCTGCACGATACCTACACACGATGAACGTTATGAGCCCGGAAATCTGGAAAAATCGTATAAGGCAGCTGATGAGCCTGAAAGCACAATATCACGAAAATGCTGGGAAGATACAATCGAAGCAAGGAAGGTAACTCACGCCGTAAAACAAGAACATTCAGTTGGTGTTGAGAATTGAAGTAGAAAACTTAATTAAAATGAAATTATTCTCTCCAAACCAAATTTAAATAGTCCGGTAAACTATATGTGCACGTTGAAAAATTTGCATAATTTTTGCTGGCGCCAGTAACGAAATAACGACAGCCTCGCAATACCGTACGTGACTAACTGCAGGCTGCTTACGGTGTAATTAGAGAACTATTGAAATCGACCTTTGAAAAATGTCACTATCCCTACCTGCATATATTTTAACGGGCACGCTGGCTGAAATGCACCCAGTTAAGTTGGAAACACTGGAGGGGAAGTTGTTCCGTATTTTAACGTTGAATTAAAACTGCTAGGTAAAAATGTGTGAATCATGAATTATTTTTCTTTCCTACCGTTTTTTTTTTTAAACGCACATCGGTGTAATAATTACGAAACTTGTAAAAATATTTCCTTTTATAATAATTTTACAGTTTCACGTGACCCACGCATGAATAAAGTTGCCAGTCTCTCAGCGATGTTAATTTTACATATAGTGGAGGAACATATAATCTGCATACAAGTAGATCGTAAGCAGGGCTTTCAGAGATGCTCACTTTTCCGTGAACTGCTTACATGGCATAGGATGTTCAAGGTAAAGTGAGCACTTTTGAGGGCCTAGTTACTTTTACTTTCAGCCATTTTTTATCCTTTAAGCAACTTTTCAAATAAATACTGACATGTAAGTAACAAACACAGTGTATGCATTCAACCATACACGGAAGTTAACGTCAAAGGATAACATAAAATATATTTACTGACTATTTTTCCAAATGAGGGGGGCTTTCAAAAGTGCTCACTTTACGGTGAATAGCCTATATCCTATTCTCTCTTGAAGACCTCGAGGAATGTCATCCGTTGGCACGTGTGGTAAAAAAAAAAACTGCAACGATGAAATTCCGTCCCAAGAAGAAAACACTTGAGATAGTGCTGAGAGAAAAGGAAGTTAACGCAGTGTATTGAGTGTCTAGAAGGATCGAGAGTTCAAAAAAATGTACGAAGAAACTTCCAAACGGAAAAGCACCTACTACCTGCCTTGGTTTGCCATACAATCTGAAATAAGGCGCGTGGTTCTAACGCGAGTGTCAACTGATCTCCGCAAAGGCGTCGCGCCATTACACTGACATTAGAAATTTTCTGCTAACACGGACAGAGTATCCATTTTGATAAAATTGTTGTTTTTTTTTATTTTAATTTTAATTGCCAAGACAGTTTTACCACAAAAAAAAAAATTTACAAGTTTACAGAAGTTTACCGAGAAAATTCAAACTCCCGAAATTGCACTAAACTGCTAGCACTTAAATGATGTTTTCTTAGGAGTGTAGGTGACATATCTATTGGGTAACACGTGCCTACGCCATTTAAAACATTTTGTTTTAATATAAACTCACATTTGATAAAATCGCAGGTCTTGCATACGAAACACTTTGGGAAAGAAGAGCCATCTCACTACTAGCCATTTTTTTTACAACAGAAATGATGTCACTGTTGTAACTAATCTAAACAGCATTATTTCTAAACGCCCAGCCAAATGTTTGAAATAGTCTATTAGCGGTTTCTTCGCACTTTTTGAATTACACGTTCGCATTCGAAAAATCACCCTATGTATAAAGTTTGTAATTATTTCCTACATATGCCACGTGTCACAAGCGTTCCATATTTCTGTTAACGTAAAAATATATAATTTTTCTATCAATTGAATTTTTACTTATATTTTAATTGCATATTCTGATATTTCATTTGTAATAAATGCGAAGAAAAAAGAGTGAGAAACACATGTGTTGGTAGCACGCAGTAAGAAATAGTTCTCATGCAAAACGTTATTACAACTGAGTGCGCACGAATTCGGTGCGCTGTCATTTGGTGCAATTTTATAGTCTTATTTATGCATAGTTTGCACGAGGCGGAGGAATATTCTGGGATTAGGACTTCAGCAAGGCCTCAGAAAAGGTGCGAACTAACCGTGAATGGATTATAAAATAATTTTTTCTTAACACACTGTAATGGGAGTAGTAGGGGAAGCGGTGGCGCAGTGGCTAGCGCACTCGCCTCCCACCACGACGATCCGGGCTCGATCCCCGGCGGGTTGGCTCCCGGATTTTCGCACGCGGGAATCGTGTTAGACGATGCCGCTTGCCGTCGGGCCTTCTCGGGGAGCACCCCCCTCACCCCCCCCACCCCGCCACAGAAATTTCCAGTACCGCTCCATTCCAGGGCCTCTCTCCATGTAATGTCCGGGGGATGACGGGCACCTACGGGTCCCAGCTGGAAAGCCCGTCACTCGGAGGGCGTTGCCTCTCCCTGGGCCCACCCTCCCCTCACTCGGAGGGCGTTGCCTCTCCCTGGGCCCACCCTCCCCCATACGCATTTATATTATTATGGCAGTAGTAAATATTCCTTAATTAATCGAGCAGAACCGAGCAACCAGGTTATATAACCAGGACTTCAAAAGAAAGTAACTGGGTGCATGAGAGGCCTCTGTGGGACCTCTGTCATTTACTCCTGTCTTCTTCTAGAGCCCAGGAAATATGAGGATTAACAGATGGCAAAGAGAAGATTGGAAGGACCAGTGTACTGAGGGTGCAGGCAGCATTATTCATATTCAGGGGATGTTCGCAGAATTGGTAGTGTGGAACAGGGTTCTATGAACCTCGCCTAACGAAGACTAATTGGGAATGTTTCCAACTTCTCTCTCTCTCTCTCTCTCTCTCTCTCTCTCTCTCTCTTTGCGAGAGAGAGAGAGAATGCACCGCATCTCGAGTGTACGTGAAGGATCAAAACCGGTTGTTAAATTTTTTTTTAGATTTACTAAACATAATTAATTAAATTGTATAGTAAGCGTTATTTAAATCAATCATCGCATTCATTCAAATTAATCGGAATAAAACTGATCTTATTAAAAAATAATTATAATTAAAAATATTTTAAGAACCCTGCTTCGGGTAACTTTAAAATGTGTTCTTGCCTTATGTTATCAGCCACGAAAAATTAAGCATACCCATCTCGAGAAATTACACTGAAAATTGCCATGATCAATAAATAAATTTTAATTTTTTTAATGGGTCTTGCTGTCCATTGCACTTTTGGGACACTTCGTGGAATTCTTCGCCCTCGCAAGTAATTCTACTAGAAATCTCCATATTATTTAGGTACCAATAGCAATATCATAAATTTCCTCCACTACATAGAAAATATTAAAAAGAATTTTTTAAGATCCAAGTAAGCGTTGGTTTATAAGATAAAAATAATTAGTAATCATAATACTTAGGATGCCATATTAAATTTAAAAAAATTTGTGCGGTGAACATCAACACAGAAAGTACTCAACTTTTAGATTAAATTTGTTTAATGGTTCTTCATGCGTGACATTCGATAGCAAAAAATGTAACACCGCCATTTTGAAAGAGTGAGTGAAGAGATTTGGGCGGCTCCTAACAGCGAGGTCTTGAGGGCCGATGTGGGTGATTGAGGTGATTATGGAGCAGCGCCGGAATGAAGGGACTGATGGGAATGGGAGATACCCGAGAAAACCCGCCGACCAGCGGCATCGCCCCGCGACGATTCCCACATGCGAAAATCCGGAAGTAATCAGGGGAGTGAACCCGGTTAGCTTATTCGTCTTCCGCGCATGTGCCCATCATTGACCTACCCCAAAGGAGCACAACTGCCAAAGTCACGTGGTCAACATTGATGAACGTGTTTGTTTATAACTCAATTTTTAATTGGCAAGTACTATTATATTAATGAAATACTTTTACCAGTTCGAATTTAATCAAAAAGCATTACAAACTGATTACAGGAAGTATGAAAACATCACAAAATCACTTGTTTACTAATCAGTGTTCTAACCTCAAACCCAATCCACGCCATTTTTGCTAGCTGTATTGGTAGAAAAGCAGTTCAATGTTAGGACACGGAGATTTGTTGTGCGCAGCCAGCGAGATCTGTCTGCCTCATCTTGAGTCTATGACGTTAACCAGTTCAGTCGTCGTATCCTCGATCGTGGACACGTTGCACGTGAATGATATTTATGACCGGTTCTGTACACAGCAAGACATCAGTGCCGAGTTTCCCTTGCTGCTGATATGATTTGTGAAATTTGATACATACCTCTCACACGAATGGTTAACGCCGATAAAGGCTGTCCGCGATACAGTGAGCACCACGGCCGTAGAAAATTGGTTTGGACACTAGCTTGAAAATTTTACGCCCTTATTGTATCGTTTAGTTCATGAATCCAGCCACAGAGCGCTGGCACCGAAGTAGTGCTGTTTGACACGGCTAGCTAGCATAGGGAGGGGAATTGAAATTTGTTTCTAATGGGGAAAATACCGTTCATATCTTTATGGTGTTATCCCTATACCAGCAAATATAACAGCACTGGTTTACGTGCAGCGCTTTGCGGCTACTGCATGAACTAAATCAGTCAATAAGGGGTTCAATTTGCTAACATTGTTAGACAGGCGGGTGTCCAGACCTGTCTTCTATGGCCATGGTGAGCACTTTTGACATCAACCTTAGAAAAAAGTCACTGCTCCTACCTGAATGTATTTAACGAGTGCACTGAGTGGCATGCATCCAGTAAAGTTGGTAATAATGGGTGGATAGTAGTTCCATATCTTAATGTCGAATAAAAAGTGCTAGGGAACAATTTGTGTTAACTTAAATTATTCATTTCTCTCTCTGTTTATTTAATGCATCAAACTGTAAAAATAAGCAGATTTGAAAAAAATATTCATTTCTCTAATAATTTCACAGTTTCCTATGACCGACGCATGAATAAAGTCTTGAGGTTTATGGCAAGGTTAATTTTACATAAGGCGGAAAGAACACGCAACGTGCATACAAGTAGATCTTAAGCAGGGCTTTCAAAAGTGCTCATTTTACCGTGAACAGACTATATCATCGAGCACGCAGCCCCATGCTTACTGGTTATAACACAAGAGCTGAGCACAGGTACAAGGCATACCAAAAATTACGTGAGTGCAACACTTGAAATCAGAAGTAAAGTGTAACCGTACGGTTTAAGTTACGTCCAAATTGGTAGAATGGATTCAGAGATATGGGATCTAACGTAAAGTAGTATAATAAATTCGCCATTTAGAAGATGTCCATCGAGATACACATCGTTCGTGTTGACTGACATAGAATTATTTTCATGTGTTAAGATTCAATTCACCTGTTACTGATATATGTTAGAAAACAATTATCGTAGGCAGCATTCTATTTCAAATGGCAAACTACACTGAGAGAAAATCGAACAAAGTATTTGTTTGCATAGAGTCCAAATATATATTTAGTTGCCCTAACAAAATATATTGCTGAGCAAACAAAATTTGAAAAGCAACAAAACACTACTTTTGTTCGTCGAACAAAATATACGTTTGAATAAACAAAATCTCTGTGTTGGGCAAAAAAAAAAACTTTAACTGTCAACTAAATATTTTGTTAAGTCAACTGTATATATTTATTTGGCCACTCATTTGACTGCCTTCGTTTGAGAATACACAGCTCGAGACTTTGTTTGTATTTTTTTGTGACAATTAGGATATTGACCACGTTTGTTAGTGCATCTATTGATTATCAACAGTCCTATAAACAAATTAATAAAATAATGCAACAAGAAACTGCCAAGCAAAGCTGTAAAACTTGAAACATTTGTTCGCGCGTGTTGCCCAATATTTGCAGTATATCTGTTTAAATGCTTTCCGGTGTCTTTAGCTGTCCCATTATCTGAGGTTGCCGAGGCGTAGCGCGCGGGCGCAGGTGATCTAGGTTGGAAACTCGCAAAAACTTGTAAAAAAAAAAAAAAATTTTTTTATCGATCCAAACTGTTTAATGCACGTGTGGCCAAACAAATCTTCAGTTGCACCAACCAATTCTAACAGTTTGCGGCAACCAAATGAGAACAACAAAATAATTTGGTTTCAGCAACAAAATATTTCACTATGCCACTATACAAAAAAATTATTTGTTTGCAGCAAACAAATCTTGATTGATTCAACAAAACCTCTTTCGCAGCGTAAATAGGCTAAGAATTACTAAAGTAAATACTCGCAAAATGCATTGACATCTTAACCGCCGCATTGGTCGAAACAGAGTGGTTTTAACATACAATATTAGTATGGTTGCCAGACTAAAAAAAATCTTGCTTAACTCGGATCACTGAGCATTGAGGGGAGGCCTACTGCAGCACTACCTGTGGGAGATATTTGGCGATTGCTCAAGTAGTTCGCGAGGCATAAGGCATAATCTATCATATTTAGGGGATGCTATGTTACAAAATAGTGAACGAAAGAAACGGAACATTTTTGGATTTAATTTTTGCAACTGCCAGAACAACAAGCTCTAATGAAATAGATATAATAATTTGATAGATATGGCATACTGGCCCAAAATATTTATGAGCCAGTCATTTCGAAAATAAGTGTTATCAGTAAATTCTTATAAATGGAGTGACCTACTGTAGCATTATCTGTATCCCAAATTTGGTTGAAATCGGCAAAATAGTTCCTCAGATTTATAGGGCCTAGTATAAGCGTTACTTTTGTTAATAGTGTTAACAAAATTGGCTAATAAGTAAAAAAAAAATTCTAAGATTAGTTAATAAATTAATATAGTTTAGATAAAGTGTACTGTAAATTAGTTACCAATTTGGTTCCAAATCATCCGACTTATTATATCTACCTTTTTACAAATCGATTTAGGCATAATAAAATTGCTGAGTTCAGTTCAGTGGCGAACGGACGAATGCAATGCCGCGTTTAAAATGTCGGGATTAATTTCCTCAATGTCGTATGCAATATGCTGTGAAGTACAAGGAAAATAAATATACCCGTTCGTATGCCAGCTTTATTCTTATTCATCATTTATGTTAATGTGTTTTCTAACAGACGTCAGAATAATCATATTATAAATATTAGCTTAAAAGTAAAATTACTTTCAATAACGAGGCATAAATTTAGAATAGTGAGGTAACTTTAGATTTGTTAATGGATAAGTTAAGCGTCTTTCTCACATTTAGAAGTTCAATGGCATTTTAGATGCATAAAGGATGGAGTCATTTAATATAGGTCAACGGTGCCTAATTACAAAACTGGATTCCCTTTGATTGTAACTTTACTCTGAACTCTGTTTACATCTCCCACTGAAAAATAAACACCAGTGACTGATAACTAACACTAGCAGAAGGAACATTAGTAACTTGCTTGCAATTTTCAAATTTCTAGTGAGTCATTATACTAGTTAGTCAGAGATTCTTTCTGTCTGTGGCAATCAGAAATAACTTAATAAAGTGTCGTGGAATACTGTTTTACAGCACTTTAAGAAGAACTGAAACATTTCTGCTAGTTAATTAGTTTCTGAAGTTTATAAAATAGCGGTAGAGAAAGTAGGTGGAAATATTGAGGCATTAAAATGACTTTTAAAGCTGTAGTAGAGATAGATTTGCACACTTCTATTCAAATGAAAACGTCTTAGCGAAGATTTAGGCACCAACTAAATTCAGTGAAGTTATTTACTCCATACTATACAAGTAGTATATAATAAATTATCGATATGTGTGAAGTTACAGTTTGCAACCATTCTAAATTAAAACTGAATTGTATTTTATGTCAAAGCTCCAAATCCAACGTGAAAACGAACTTTCTTCTACCAAATGGAAAGAAATATAACAAAAATATTTAATCCCTTTTGACGTACTGCTGGGCACGTACGTGCAGAAAAAAATATTCATCTGACTTTTCATTTCCGAAACCGGGTAAATTGTGAAATATCAAATATGAAATATGACCTCCAAGCATTCCCGACGGATAGCGATTTATCTCTGCCAGGAGCTAAATGTGGGCGACACTTTCCCGATTTTCATGGAAATGAAGAAGGCACCGCAAAAAAAAGTACACAATGCAGTATTTGGGTCTTGCTGCGAGAAGTAGTTTAACTCGACATCACCAGCAAAAATAGCTATGACGTCAATATACACTTTTAAAATGTCGTTGGTGCAAGTTAATAAAATAAATCTATGAAATAAATGTTTTCTCGTGATGGAAAAAAAAAAAAAAACGTAACTTTTTGTAAGGCAGGTATTTCTCCAGCTAGACAATTTGATAAAAATTTCCTGTAAAGAATGCATGCATGAAATTCGCCATGTAACTATATAAAAATTATAGGAATTTATAAGTATTTCTTTTATTTTTGTAGAATATTTTGTGGTGATACGAAACTACTTGCAGAGTTAAAAAAAAACTGCTTCAACTCTTTACCAATAAGATAAAAATATTAGTTACCCTGATTACATTAAATGAATCAAAGATCACTGAAGTTCATAATTACGAAATAACTACTCATTTTGTAAACTGTTGTTTTTTTTGCAGCAGAATTGTTTTCATATAACCGTCAGAATTACACTAAGTCTAATTTATCAAAATATTTTGTATCCATAACGAAATTTTTCAGAAGTATTTGCTTTTAGCCTACATGGTGTATAGGTATATATTATTATTATTTTTTTTTTAGCTAGGTAGAGATTACCTCTGCCTTATCAGAAACTAATATTTTGGCTCAAAACTAACAAGTTTCGAAATATCAGCGTGAAATAAAATATATATATATATATTATATATATATATATATATATATATATATATATATATATATATATAATATATATATAGTTTTGGACGTAATTAATTAAACACGCAGTTGCAACTGAAAATACTTATACATCTTAAGAGTTGAAAATAAAGGGGCGTAATAAGCTTTCTTTGAGTTTCTGACTTTAAGGCCTAACACGCTGCTCGGAGAATTCGTCCGTTCTTGCACGGCGGAAATATGACGTCAGCTGGTAAGCCTAGACCCACGGCTAGTAACACTGCACAACCGCGAAAATGTTTTGAACCAACATAACACTTTAGCCAGCTTATCCTTTTATGATTTGATGATCCAGTTTTTGCCTCAGCTAAGTTCTTTGCAGACCAATCACAAATTTTCTGCAATCGTGTATCAGAATCCTTATTGGCCTAATGTAATAGGATAGTAGATTCGTTCATACATGTATGACCACCAATAACGAAAGAAAAGTGTCGGGACATGCATGCAGTACTTTGAATCCTAGTAAACTTTTCAGTCGGAAACCATCGTTTTTACTTATACCTGACGCATAGGGCTACCTTCCAGTTTTTTTTAAATAAACGTCCCGGGGAATAAAATTCAACGCAGCCATTGCAAGAAAGTTACAAATTACGCGGCTCTCAAATGGTGGCTTTTGTACATAAGACATGTTACGTAAATTTCCACTATCTTATCGATTGCACGGTTTCCTTTATGAATGCGTACTTCATGAATTGTGCTTCAGTTTGAACTTAAAGTGGCCGATTTTATTTGCCTATTTGTGTAAATATAATAATAATCTTATGTATAGATCCGTTAATAACGTTTGCTTTGCAATGATAAAAAAAAATACAAGGAAGAAAATTTTTTCTATATGTTTTTATCAGATTTATATATAATACACCCAAAATGAAAAAAATCTGCATGGCAGGATATTAACATACTGATTTCTAGAGACATGCAAAATTCGCGTTATTATTTGGGGACATGTTAAACTTCAAACACACGTACCCTTGCAATAAATTTGTCATTGGACCATACTTTATTTGACACAACCCGGGTAGCTCTGCGCCAGTAGATAAACACTTCACATTTGTGAAGTCCAATCACGTGCATTTCAGCCAGCTTAGGGCTTAATGCGACTTATAAACTTGTAGAAGTCAGGAGTTTTGTCTACCATCTGAGTTTTGTGACTCTGTCTCCAAGGGTTGCGAAATGGCAGCCAATTGTAATTTTAAAAGTGTTGAGGCTCAATGCAATACATCTGATTTCTTCGGAACTGTGCTGTCCCTAAACTGACATCGAACGAATGTCAACTATGCCTTTAAGTTAGTGAGTTCTGAGGAGAACTATGCTTATAATTTATAGGTAGAATGATCGCTATTCCGTGCTCTAGGTTGGGTTGGATGGTTTCCCAAAACTCTCCATACATTTTTTTTTTATTACAAATAATAAAAATTAAAATCTGACGAATTTGATTTCTTCAATAATAAACACCAAGGTAATAATAATGTACCATTGTCGAAGTGACTCAAAAGAGCTATTTTTTGTTGGGTACCGCCAAATTCTCTATACAGTTTCGCCGTGGATTTTGTAATTTTTTAATCGGGCTAAAATTACAGATTTCCTTGTCATGCCCTATGTATACAGAGCATATATGCTCACCAGCTCGCGGAAACAGTATGTAGGGCACGGACCAGTATTCACGGTTACCAGATTTCAAGGTCACAGCACCACAAAGCTTGAGCCTATGACATTCCATTTAAAATACAGAATGCTAGAATGTATTTATATATATTTTTTTTTTTTTTTAACACGCGGTGAATTTGTATGGAGAGTATTTCGGAACGCAACAACAATCGAAATTCGAGTTACTACGACCATAACAGTTTACTGTCACACTGATATTTTTATTTAAGAAGTCAAATTCGTTAGATTTAAATGATCACTTCTAAAATTAATGGTTAAGGTGTATGGAGAGTTCTGGGAAACCATCCAACCTAAGCCCGACTGTGAACACATTTTATACTGCCAGATTAAAAAGTTAAGTTTAAAATGGTTACATTTTTTGTAGATACAGCATACTAAGCTAAATTCTCTGTATGGTTACCATTTTGAAAAGAAGTGTCTGATCCACTTAAAACACATAAATTTATACAGCCCATCGTTGCACTATATATTCGTTAAATTTGGGAGGACTCGATTAATTGTTTCCCGATGTTTGATATAAAAACTTTATTTATTCATGTGGCGTTATCTTCCAAGACTGCAGGAAAAGTGGATTTGTATTGGTATATTTGATGCTTGAAATATATGCTTTCCGCATACCACGTTTGGTATGGTAAACATAACAAATAAGCAGAATATTTCTTTAACCACCATCTCGAAGAAAAACCCTGACTTATCGCTTTGAGTTGCGTATTTATCATAGCCTACCGTAGTATTACTTACGAGCTAAATTTTGCGATAATCACTCTAGTATTTTGCAAGGTATAATGTAAAATATTTATTTTCTCATACAGTGGTAGCTTCCGAAAAGGCAAAACAATAGCAATATACTTTGCTAAATTCATTTTACATGGTGAACTGGTACCACTGCAAAATTTGGTTTAAATTGGTTAAATGGTTCCATAGATATGACACAGCAACCAAAATATTTTAGTGGCCGCCATTATGAAGATAAATTTGGAACAGTATCCGAGAAAAACATGCGTAACTCTATAAAATAGTTATGTCTGTCGCCTGCCAGGTTGGCCACACACGAAATGCAAGAAGGCTTTCTAAATTAGGATTTTATAACTAAATTTTAGGGGAAAAGTGTGTAAACAATTTCGTCTTATATTTCCCTAAGGAATAACTTTGACCGAAGTTAGTGGGTGTTGTTCAGAATCACCAGGTATAACCTTGACTGCTGGTGAAAAAAAAATGTGACACTCTAAAGCTATCATTGCAACTAGAAACCAACTTCTTATTATACAGTCACCTAAGCTTGTGCTATGTTCTCGAACCGTTTGCTGTTCCAATACGACGCCGTTGCATGGTGTTGTGTCATCTGCAGTCGTCGTCCTCGTCGTCGGCGGGTTCCGTATGTGCTATCTCGGGATTCATCACCATTACCAGGCATTCGCGTTGCCATCGCGGTAAGCGCTCTCTCTGGAAGCTTCGTAGGCTCGGTGGCACGAGCAGAACGAAATGTGCAAACAGCCCGTTCTGCGAATCGCTATGGCTTGTGGGCGAGTGCTCCGTGCAGTTTGGTCGAAACGATAACTTGGCTAGACACGCCAAGACCTGTGAAGGTTCAGATTTTCATTTTTTTTTTTTTTCCGCACTTTTCATGACCGCGCCATTAGGTATTCTACGCCGGCAATTCATTTTTCGTAGCACATTTGAAATCAACCTTTGCAAAATGTTACCCGCATATATTTTAACCGGCACAATTCATTTCATGCATCCAGTGAAATTGGCAACGATGAAGGGAAAGTAGTTCCACATTTTAACTTGAATTAAAATAGTTTGGTGCATGTTTGCCATTACTAAAATTACATCTTTAGCTTTCTGTTTTTTTTTTAACACGGATAGTATAAGAATTGCAAAATTGGTAGAATACCAACTTTTTAAATAACTCGACAGTTTCACTTGACCGACGCATGAATAAAGTGATCAGGCCCATTGCATTGTTAAATTTACATATGGTGGAATAATACACGATGTGTACAAGTAGATCTAAGTAAGAATTTCAAAAGTACTCAGTTTACCGTGAACACCTTATACATAGTCTGTACGTGCGAGAAAAAAAAAAAAACTAGAAGAGCTAAAATCATGTTAGCTGTTAAATGAGAATACTTTAAAAATAAATACGAGCAACCTTTTAATTAATTTCAACATTACTTTGTAGCTTTCGCAGCTCTGAGGCTCGAAGTCGATGACAGGGTACAAAGGCGACGGGGAGGATATTGCGTAATTTATGTGCTTGGCAACGATGATTTCCCTAGCACGGACTTGAGGATTCGTTCTTTATATTATGTCAAACGTTCTACGGAGCTTCATCCGTATAGACGTTATTTAAAAATACAAGATTTATTCCAAGACTGCGTTTTTTTTTTTTTTTTTTTCGTTTGGCACGCAACAAATTTTTACGTCAGAATGACAGTTAACGTTTTCTACTTCTTTCATTAATCTGTATTTCTTAATGTAAAATTTAAAAAAAAAAAGGTGGTATGGCTGTGTTGGGGACACTGCCGTTTGTTTTGCGTGAATACGTCTACGTTATCGCGCTCAGAATCCTTGATGTTTTCTTTTTCCTTTCCGGCACCGCTTCACTCAATCATATAGGGTTTTATGGGTACTACTGGATTGCTTTTGAGATGTTCTTTCCAAACGTGTACGAGTTTCGTATTAAGATTTGGCGTTTTGACGAGTATAGGCCGACATTGTGTTAAGGTTTCTTGATTTTGTTTTTACATCAAACTCATACAATTTCACCATGATAACGCCACACAAATGTTCTTATAAACGCAATCTATTGATCTTGACGAGAGCTGTCGATTGAAACTCAGCGAGCGTCGTGGCTCCTCCTTGCCAAACGTTATACTACGCGGAAGTTATGAGACGTGGCGAAACGAACTCAAAATTGCGACACCCCCACCCCCCCCTCCAACCATCTCCATCGCTTGATGCTTCCAATCCTCACTCAACGTGACATATTCTTTGATCCTTTGGCAATCGAGTGGTGTATACGATAGATTCGGAGCTGCAATGCCAAACTGCATCCCCCGATTTTGTTATCATCTCATTTTCTGGTTGCCTCCCACTATGGTTGCAAATTTAAATACGTATTCACGTCAAAAAAAATGAAGGATTTTTCAAACGGGCATGATATTTACTGCGCAATGAACACATACAGTACAAATTTGTCTTTATTACAACGACAGAAATGAAAGGCACCCAATCTGAAAGTCTCGTAGAGGTGCTGCTGACAACAGAAAGGCTGCATGCCTGCTCAAATCCTATCGTGTGAAGGCTATGAGGAATTTTGCACTCGTCATCGGATCGCCCTTATTCGTGTGCGCTTCTAGGCCCTGGATATGCGACATGTTTCTAGCCACGTGGTGAGAGTAAATAAGTAATTCCAATGTGAGGATGTGGTGCCCTGATCTAAATATACCACCCACAATACAAAACATTTTTAACGACTCAATCATGCAATGATACATCGTCAGCCATCACACACAGCAAATGCAATCACAATGTGATATTTACAGGAGTTTCAAATTACCATGTCCTTTCTTAAGCCTTGGGTTATAATTTTATGTTGGTGTTAATATCTCCTCGAACAGCAGTAATTTATGAATTGAATGCTTACAGGATCATGCAGTACGAACCCTCGTGGTATGTTTTATTATCACCACCATATCAATTTGTTTCAAACAGATGAAACAATTTCTTGAATGTGGTATGTTATCATGAAATGCTTCAAACTGAGACAACTGCAAGAAAACCTACGCGTTTTAGTTGTCTCTGGTCTGCCCCATATTCAACCATTCACATAAATAACTTATGCAGTAAACATAAGTCCGTACAGTAAGTCCGTAAGTTACAGTAAGTCCGTAAACATCCGTAAACGGATGTTTACGGACTTTGCTGAAAGTGAAACAAGTTGGACTAAATTGAACATTTTACTTATAATCTGCCAATTTTGTCTACCTCTGTGCTGTTCGCTTGTGCTGTTGTTGCCCGGCACGGCAGCAAAAATTAAACTTTTCACCGCATTTACTCAAGAAGAACGTCGTAAATACGGCGTCTGGATCAACAAGTGACATTATGTGGGCCGTAGTTTTCATTCCTGCTGTCGGCTGAACCGAGCGCTGGGATCGCTCTCCCCTCGTCGCCTGTAGTGCTTACGTCATCTGCGCAGAAGGTCTGCGAGCCGTTCAAACGGCGGTTTGCATGACGCAGTGTCGTTTTTGGACATGTTGAGAAATAAGAACTTTCGTTCGCCTATCATTGCTGATACCCCTCTAGGGCATATTAACTTTTGATATCTCCCACTAACAAGTGTAACGATTGTAGTTCCTAATATGGTAATACTTAATTCTATTAGTTCCTGTATTTTCAGATTGAAATGATGATTTTTCATTGCGGTTTAGAATTTGTTCACTTCTCCAGGAATTAATTGAAATGTAACAGTATAAATGCTTTGTCTTTCTGCTTGCTCAAGGTCAAACGATTTCGGCCTCGAGGGAACATCATCACATTAGAGGTTATGTAATTTATCACTATACTTTCTATCACTCGATAAGCTCTTCAAGCAGTAGGTCATGGCGTCACTTTGACGTAAGGCTAGACGCCCTACATGGGCTCAAACTTTTAAGATCACTTTTCCTTGCAAATGGTATTTTTTATGACACTCTAAGAAGATATATTTTCATTTTTCTCCTCGAAAGTTAAGGCTTTCTAATTGCGAGCAGTTGCTTTGGTCAGTGAACGAGGAGGGGGGGAAATGCTAAACCTAAGTTCGCTAAGTATGCAATTCAATGGCAGGCAAGTAAAACTCAGCCTGGAGTATTAAAATTTTTAATATGTTTGATTTCTATTGCCATGTTACATAAAATTGTAATGAGTGGCGAAATGGAGAAAACTACGTAAGATCCTTGTGGAAATTTAATGAAAATTTTAAAGAGAGTTTTGGCCAAGCAAGACCCATTAACATGAAGGTTAGGTGGGCGAATTCCGAATTCAGAACAAACATTTTGCATTGGCCTTTGGTTGATCCTATATAGCCAGAGAATTGTTTGTCACGAAATTAAGAATACATATAGCCTATGTTTTTTCCATGTTGGAAATATTGTTAGTAATTACCCTAAAGGCGTTATGGTTGTAAAGTGTCCTATTTGTGATGTTTTTAATGAGTTAAAATGTGCTTGAAAGTTTATATAAAAAATTTCGTATATGTACCTGAGTTCCCGTAAGTGGATAGTATTTTTGAAGAACATGTATTATAATATATATTATTACTCTGACATCCTAGTATTCTTGAAGAATCTGTATTTTTAATGGAGAATATTTGAAAAAAACTGTAGTTTTTCAAAGGATATGAATTACAACAAAATATTTTTGATGTCTTAATGTCCTTTTCCCAGAATGAGTGTGCATTCTATTTTGTACATGTCAGTTGATGTTTCCCATATCAAAGAAAATAAAAAGTAACTGAATAAAAATTACTTTCTGCACACTTCGTGTTTTTGAAAACTCAGCAGATGATATTCCCGACCTACTTGGAAAATCCATTTCTTGTTGGCTTTTGTCAGTTGTTTACATTTCGCTCAGACCATGATAATTTTGGTTTATTTGGGATTCAGCCTTGCTGCCTCCTTGGGTTAAGGAAGCAGCAGGGGTCTGAAAACATCGTCTTTATAGTATAATTTTATTATTTAAATTACCAATGTTCAATTTAAAGTTATATCGGTTTTGTAACACTATTAGTAGTTATACAAATTCTGCTAAAAACGTTTCAATATTCATTCAGATAATAGTGTTTTAAAATTTTTATTTTTCAAATCTTGCAATGCGATGGAAAAAATATGCTAAAAGATAAATTAGTTGGATTATCTCGTCAGTTGTGGTCATCATATCCAGTTTAGTAACTCTTATTTCAATCGGTAAGAAGTTTCGTTGTTATGACAAATCAAACAAACGTTTTAATCACAACTCTATTTTGAAAACAAGAGTATGGAAAATTTGAATTCCTAAAATATTTGCTGCGGTAGCACACCTTTTGTAGTCTGCCAACTCTGATGAGCGTTAGTAAAATTGTTCTTGATGTGAAATGTTGAAAGATCATGGCGTCGTGCCAGCTTAAGCACAGAAAGCCATTCGACTCCCAAATCACAAACACATTCACAGCAGTGACCAATTCCCAATGTGCATAAACTACGTTAGGGATTGAGATACACTCTGTTATTGCAGGCACCTCCAGACAACACGACAACTGACCAGACACAAACTACGTTAGGGATTGAGATACACTCTGTTATTGCAGGCACCTCCAGACAACACAACAACTGACCAGACACAAACTACGTTAGGGATTGAGATACACTCTGTTATTGCAGGCACCTCCAGACAACACAACAACTGACAAGACACAAACTACGTTAGGGGTTGAGATACACTCTGTTATTACAGGCACCTCCAGACAACACAACAACTGACCAGACACAAACTACGTTAGGGATTGAGATACACTCTGTTATTGCAGGCACCTCCAGACAACACAACAACTGACCAGACACAAACCTCATGACCGGTGCAGTTGTCTATCTTTAACGCATTCCCAACATTGTCGCAGCGACCCTCGCAAGCAAGTTTATATATAATCCGGCCAAGGTGGTAGCCTCGCTTCTACTGTCTGTCAAGTAGAATGCACATGGGGTAGAGTGATCATGCCAGCTGCGCGAAACTAGTCTCCGTGTCCCAGCATTGAACTGCTATTCTACCAATAAGCCTATCATAGACGATTTGAGGCTAGAACACCGTTTAGTAAAAAGTGCCTTGAGATGTCTGTATGCTTCCTCTAACCAGTTTGTAATTCATTTTGATAAAGGCTGTTCAGGATAAATTAGCACTTTTGAAATGAACCTTAGAAAATAGTCACTGCCCCTGTCTGCAAAAATTTTCATTGGTCCACTGAGTGACATTCGCCCAGTAAAAATGGTAACAATGGATGGAAAGTAGTTCCATATCCAAACATCGAATAAAAAGTGCTAGGTAACCATTTGTGATAACTTAGATTATTTCTTTAATGCATCAAAGTGTAAAAATTGGATTATTTGTAAAATATTTACTCTCCTAATAATTTCGCAGTTTCACTTGACCGGCGCATGAATAGAGGGATGAGGCCTATGGCAATGCTAATTTTACATAAGGCGGAAAATACACAACGTGCAATTCAAATTGTTCAAAGTATAGTATTCATATAAAATTATTATTTTTTAAATTAAGATATAAACAAACATGTTTATCACTGCTAGTGATGTGACTTTGACAGGTTTATTGGTGTGGACTAGGTCAACGTTGGGTACACGCGCAGAATACGGAAAATAGGTATACCTCATCTTTGGTCTATATGGTCTGTCCAGGACGGTACCGGAGCTCTGTTTTTACTTAATGCGTCGACCTATCAATGAATGGAGGACTCTCAAGGTCTTATTCAGCAGGGGAAAATCAACCACTGCCAGCACGATTCCAATTCAGAGTCTCGGTCATCAAAGAAAACCTCTGGTGACGGCTTCAGATAGTCTCATGCTCTCTCTCTCTCTCTCTCTCTCTCTCTCTCTCTCTCTCTCTCTCTCTCTCTCTCTCAAAACAGCATACTAACAAAGTTTATTTTTTGAAATAATAGCTTAAACTTCTTGTGACTATCGCGTAGTATATTTTATTTTACATAACTGGGCGGTTTCTGAGCTTTAGCATATAACCCTTCAAATTTTAGAAATTACAATTTGCTATAAGTTGCGGAAAACTAAATTAGAATATCAACTTCGGAAAATTTCTACCTGAAAGTTGATAAGTTGGTAATAAATGCTTTCAAAAAACATACATGGGCCAAAACTCAAAAATGGAAAGTATTATTTCATGCTATGCGAGAGGAAGAAATACTTCGAAAGTCGGCCAAGGAGACGAAAGAGATTCTTGTCTGCTGGGAGGCGAAGGAAGAATCAAATTTTTTTATAAAATTCTGGGAAAACCTCTCCATGAACATGAATTATTCCTTTACTTAAATATTACTACCTCTATAGAAATCATTACATTTACGTCATGTGGTCGACTAGGACACTGTTCCAAATTGAATGATAGCACCATTGCATGGAAGTTTTAGAACTTTGTAATTACCTTTCTGAAACTATAAATTCACTTCTGCTTGTAATGAATATAACTTGCACGAATGATAAAAAAAACACTTTTAGACTCTTTGTCATGCAAGCAAGTATTTTAACGCAATAAAAGCCACGAATACAATATGATTTATATACTAAGTTATTTATAAGACTGTCACAGATCCATGTAACAAACTTAAATGAATAAATGTTTAATATAGGCTATATTTGTCTAATTTTAAATACTTGATTCGTTCATAAGATTTTTATATGAAAGTTGTTCTTTAAAATTAGTATTATTTTGGTGAAAATTATTACTATTATAAATAAAAAATACAATTAACAAATTAAAACAATTATATAATATATTATAAAAACACTTTAAGCATAGCTTACTTGGTTTTGTTGAATAATTCTTCATCTGTAGGCAGCTTCTATAAAATTGACCTAGCTTACAAAATGGTCCTTCTTTCGTAGCGTACTCCAGGAGATCTGCAAAGAATAAGAACGTGCCAGTTAGTTCTTAAAAAAAAAAAAAACCCCGTGGATTTGCAAAGAATTTAGACTTTGTGACAATTGCTATTTTGATAGCTACCGCTATTAAAAGTTAAAAAATGCAATATATTTAATTTTATTATATTATGTTTTCGTTTTATAAGTATATACAAATGAAAACGGAAGCATATATTAACATATCATTCATGTAACTTGAAAATAAATTGCAGTATATCGATAGTTATAGCGTTGAAGAAATTTATACAAAGAGTTTAACATTTAATGATGCGATATTGAAAACTGAAATAGAAGTCCACGATATACCTGAAATATATTTACGAAACGGTAAGTTGTTTTACATTTCGCTCTTTCGATCGATTTTTCTCCAATGACTAGTCGGGAATATATGAAGGCCTGTCTTTGAAAATGTTTTATCAGTTTTGTTTTTCTCAAAGAAGAAATTTTTCGGGTAATACGAAATATTTGAATTTGGCAAACGTACGCACAACCAAAATCTAATACAATTAAATCGACTTGTGTTGCAACGAGAGGAAATGGTATTTTTTTTAACAAGCAGTTAAAATTATTAACCAGCAACCAGCTATTTAATGAATAGAAAAGCACTATTGTTGATTCTGAAAAAAAAAACCAAGTTATAAATAATTATTTATAATACAAATTTTTTAGACCACACCTTTCTAATATCTAGGTAATCTGCTACTTGAGTAGTTAGTTATTCACATATTGTGAGCGCTCAAACACAGACACTTCCGATTGCACTAAATGGTCGAAGTTCGCTAATCTAAAAAACCTGCATATTTCATTTGAATATAAATGTAATGAAAAATAGGTAAACTAAAAAAATATTCCGTTAAGGATGATACAACTGTAGGTTCAGAAAGGGGGAAAAAAATAATTATTCTGTGAAAATCGTGACTGTAAAAAACCGCGCATTTTGAAACATCCAGAAAAGAAATACGCTTCGGTTTTCGAGTAAAAATAAACTTTCTCTAATACGTTATTTAAAATATTTAAATACGTAAACAAGCAAAATAATTTACTGTTTTACAATACATATATATATATATATATATATATATATATATATATATATATATATATATATATATATTCTTCTCTCATATACAACTTAAATTGTACTTTCCCGACAATTCTGGCTGTGTCTGTACTACATTTGAATTAACTTTGCATGTTATACAATCCGGTAGAGTTTCCTGTTGTAACCTACTCTACTTATAACTTAATGGGGTTGGCCATTAAGTAGCTTGTTATTTTATATTTGTATATACTGTTCAACCTTTAAACATTAACTTTAATTTTTTTCCTCGCAAAACTAATAATTTTGATCGTATAATTTCTGCAAAAAATAGGCCTACGTGTCAAAATTACAATTTCGCTCTTGCAGAAATGCACAAATAATGAAAAATAACTTGCGTAGAGGAACGAAATAATTCACATAGAAAGAGGATGCTAGGGGCTACTTCAAGAAGTCTAAAAAATTGTACACTGAAATGGTTTTTCAATTCGGAAAAAAAAAAATGGTCGAAAACAAGGAGATTATTGCGTATTATTATATTCGCGGCTGCCACATAATTTTTGTAAAATAATGTTCGCGAAACATACCTCAAAATAGACTTTGTTAATTTTTTCTAATATTTCCGTTTATATTATTTACACCTCACAAAATCCGTTAGATTTCGATTCTGACATGCCATTTTCCAAAAGAAATAAAAATAAAATTTGATCCAAAAGAAAAATATTTGAGGGAAGAGTAGCCGTAGACATCGTCTACAAGTTGAATAGTGCGTGCAAAAAATTGAAAATAAATTCTTTCATTGCAAACTTTTTAAGGCTCTTCTTCACATATTTGAAAAATTATTCTTCGTATTCGCGTCATAGCTTCGGATTAATAGTAATTACTAACAAGGCACGGTTATTTAAAATTTACATTTTACGAGTCGTTTAGTAATTTTGTGTTTGATTATAATCGTGTGCTATCTGATAGTTGTAAAAAGTCTAAAACGTATATGTGTTTTATCAATAAGTGCCTGCCTTTTTGAAAGCATGAAATAACACACAGTGCAAACCTGATATAAAAGTATTAAATAACTAAAGGCTGTTCACGATAAAGTGAGCATTTTTGAAATCAACCTTAGAAAAAAGTCAGTGCTCCTTCCTGCGTATATTTTAACGGGTGCATTAATTGGCATGCACCCAGTAAAGTTGATAACGATAGATGAGAAGTAGTTCCGTATCTCAATGTCGAATTAAAAGTGCTAGGTAACCATCCATGATGAATTAAATTATTTCTTTCGCTTTCTGTTTTTTTTTTTTAATTTAATTATAAAAATGTGCAAATTTTTAAGATATTTACTTTTCTAACAATTTCACAGTTTCACTTGACCGACGCATGAATAAAGTGATGAGGCTCAAGGCAATGTTAATCTTACATAAGGTGTAAGAATACACGACGTGCAGACAAGTAGATCTTAAGCAGAGATTTTAAAAGCGCTCTTTTTACCGTGAATATCCTACAGTAGATTGTAAATTTTTTTATGATAAAACATTTTCGATAATATTTCTGAAAGTGAAGTGATGACATGAAAACGAAGAGTTTGTGCAAACAAGGGTGTAGCGGAGTCTTAGGCAAGGTCTGGCTAACGACCTCTCAGCTCAGATACGTGCAACCCCCTGGAAGTGATCACGACAGCGCAGCTTCCCCTGGCGGGAGGTTGTGAGGACCACCCTGGAGTTTGATAGACGCCTTGGCTCGCCTCCAGAATCTACAGGATACGGTCCCTCTTCCCTCTCGATCGACCCCTCACGCGCGCGCCAGTTCTTCAAAGTGCGCCCGCAGGCAGTAGCGGCCTGGGGCCGGTGGTCTCGGAGATGGATCTCACGTCTAAACCCTCTCCAAGAAGCGCTCTTTCAATGCTGCTCGAGCACACAGTATACAGGATGTCCCGCGACTGAACCGATATACAGAGTGGTCCATGTGTTTTGTCACCTCCTGTAAATGTCTTATCCATTACGTACATACATAACCGATACAATCAAGTACATAATAAGGTATTCCGATAATCAAACAGATTTTCAGGGGCGACAAGACACGTGGACCACTCTGCACTTCGGCAGCGTGTTATACAGTTCATTGGCAACAAAAAATGTAATATGCACAAGTATGGTTTTGCAGCCCCATCTCAGAGTTACTGGAATGTAAACGCAATAAAAACAGAAATTGGAATTACTGAATATATTTAATGCAATTGACTAGATTCATGTTGTAAGTCACACACAAGCTGTTAAAAATGTGCCCAATCTGTGTCGAGGCGAATGGTTGTGCAACAGTTCCAAGCATGTTTACACGTGCAGAGTACGCAGACATGGCGTTTGTTTACGGATACTGAGAAGGAAATGGGTGTGGTGTAGCAGCTGAGTATCTGCGCAGGTTGTTTGGAAGAGGCGTGTCAGTCCCATGGCCGGTGCGCTCTCCAGACCTCTCCCCGTTAGACTTTATATTCTGCGACTGCCTGAAGAGTAGGGTTTACAGCGGACGGCGAACAGACACATGAGATCGGTTGCTACAGCCGATAACACACGCCGCTAATCAATTCAGAAATGAACTTGCAGTCATACAGTGGCGACACGTAATGGTAGGCTACAACATATCGCAGTCGAATACCGCATGCCGAATAATTGAAAATAGACAACTCTAGCTGTACAGGAAAAATACACGAATCGTTTTACAATCCCCTGAAGTTTTGTCATTTGGTAGGATGCCTATTAATTTTGTGCGTAACATAATTAAGACGGAAAACCAAGCATTCTAATAAAATAAATTATCACTTTCCATAATTAGGAACATAGTGCTCCTAACACTTGCCGAATAAGTCGAAACTTACTTCATAAGTCATCTGCTGCGTACGTGGCCATTTAATGGAATCTGAACTTTAAATTTTGAGGTTTCGGTATTTCAAGTAATACTGTGTGTGTACACTTGAGATCTATCTCATAAACAACTTTTCTGCCGGAAGATGTAAAATGTCTATCACTAGATAATGAAATACTGTCGCAACATAATGTTTACTTTTACTATACGTACAACATGTAATAGGATCTTGCACTCTGAGAAAGAAAATTAATATGTGAATGTGAATACTTCAAATTCACACGTAAACGTGTTTTAAAATTATGCAATGGCCGACTGTTTTGTGCTAGCACAGTTTTAACATTTCACATTCCCTTGCTGATATGGTAGATTAAAAACTTTTTAAAATGACACAATTATTTATTATTTACCTTATATAAGACATTTTGAGTTAAGATAATCTTGCATTCCAGGTACAGCTTATTTTTAGGGGGGTCTATGGGTGTGCGAGTAGCATACCAGCATCTCACCACGGAGATCCGAGATCGATTTACGACGAATTTGAATTGAAAACGTGGCTGATGTTGCCAAAGCCCTTCGCGATTTTCCAGGGTGCCGTGTAGAGGGGTGAAATTGATCAGCAGAGGTGAGATCGATCACATGAAGATGTTCTATAACTATTAGTGTTAGATCTGGTAATGACCTAAGTAAGCATTTACAGATCATCAAACCTCACCCCTGCTAATAATTTTCACACCCACTTTACGATGCTAGATTTCTTTCTCATATAAGCTGTTCACGGTACAATGAGCACTTTGGAAAGCCCTGCTTAAGATCTATTTGCCTGCACGTTATATGTTCTTCCGCCTTATGTAAAATTATCATGTCGATGAGCCTCATCGCTTTCTGCATGCGTCGGTCAAGTGAAATTGGGGAATTATTAGGAAAGTAAATATTTTATAAATCTGCTCGTTTTTACATTTCGAGGTATTAAAAAAAAACAGAAAGCGATATAAACAATTTAAGTTATCACAAATGGTTACCCAACACTTTTTATTCGACGTTAATATATGGAATTATTTTTCCCTCCATCATTACCAACTTTACTGGGCGCATGTCACTCAGTGCACCCGTTAAAATATATGCATGTAGAAGCAGTAACTATTTTCTCAGGTTAATTTCAAAAGTGCTCACTTTATCGTGAACAGCCTTTAATCATAGCTATACATATTTTGTATATGTAGACGGTAACTGTGCGATTAACACTTCAGCATCCCAACACAATGAATGCCAATTGGAAACATGACAGACTTTGCCAACACCTGGTGGGATTCTTCTCAGGGCTCTCCAAATTACCCCCATCTCCCCCCCCCGGCCTCTTCATTTCATCCCACCGCTCAGAGCCCTTGGGAAGGGCAGCTGGCTCCACTGAATATCAGCCGTCCTTCAGCTCACTCACTCATGTTGACCACCCCTTAAAGATAAGAATGTGCGGATGTGGCGGTGGCGGTCAAATGCGACGCATGGTATCAAACAGGCGTGTCCATACCGGCGACGAATAATCTATTTTTTTACTTTCATCATATTAACACATTCATACCCAATGCACACATGCGTAGGTAAATTTTGGTCTGTACTGCTCACTGCGAAGCTCAGTCACCAATGATATTACCTGTGGGTAAATGATTCGCAAACCGTGTTACTGGTACATAGGTCATAATTGGTTCATATAACTGTAGTCGAACATACAGCCTACAACTCATTGGCTACGCGACAACGAAACAAGTGTTGTGCCGACTTAAGTACAGCACGCATCATAAAATTCTTTGTTCGCAACGCCTGAAACCGTAAATTAAAGTGGGTCTGGAAGGGTTGAATGCATTCTCGGAGAAAACAATTTGTGTAAATGGTAAACTATCGCATTTCTACAGCTTTCCTCTGCAGTTTCCTTAGACGGCAAGAGAAAAGTACTGAGGTAAGGGCGTAGTTTAATATGTGGGCTTTCATCACTTGAAATAAAACCTCGCTGTCACGGATCTAATTTGCACAGTGCAGCGTTATACGACGGAAACACCGCGTGCTTTGCACGTAGGAGCGATGAGGCACTAGGCGTGCCTGTTAGTGTCGCCTGTATCGCACCCTCGCTTCTTGACCTTGGACGCGGGGGTCCATCCCACTTTTAAGGTGTTCAAGAGGCTAAAACTATTTTCTACCGTTTTAGCACACTGCATAGTTTTCGCTGTAATATGAAATAACAGCCTGAAGAAGGCAATGTCAGTGGTAGAAAATGACATGTCAAAAACGGGTACAGCGAGTTATAGGAATCTTAAATTCATATTTTTCTCGTAAAAATCTCAAAATATAACACATAACGTTAAACCACAGCTCAAATTAATTGTTGATGTTATCAGTATGCCACGGAAACATATTTCTTGAAAATTTCCTTGTGCTTCAATTTTAACTTTCGAGATAAAATTAAAAATCAAAATAGTTAGAAGCTAAGCAATGACCGCAGATGAACCAACTGCCAGGATTCCAAAGAAATTCTAACATGCCCTTGCTGCGACTTCAATAAAATTGAGCTTGAATTAAATTTCGAGTTAAAATAACTTTTTTTTTTCTTTAATTTCTACGAATGAAGATTTTAAATAAAACCTACAGTACTTACCTACAAAAAAGTGACGAATATCATTTTCCGAATGATCAACTGATATTGCGTTATTATCGATTCGCCACGCAATAAAATATCCACAGAATCTAGAGGGAATTTTTTTAGCTTTTGGACACCTTTAACATGTTGGCACGACTGGTGATGGGGAGGCATGGGCGTTGCAGATTCGTCTTCCACGCTCCAAAGATGCTGATCCTCTGAAATGGTCTATCAGTGCATGCAAATGCTGCTGAATGAAACTGTTAACATGGAAAGATGCATAAATCTACACTGCCTCATTTCCATCTTCCCGCCTCAACGCCTCTCCTTTCGCCGTGAACCAAACGCCAGAAGCCATTTTGATCAATAGTTACGCATTCAGCGCGCGGGAGATACGAGATTTAAATTATACATTTCCAAGCACACATAAAATATTATTATATCTGCTTCGCCTTTAAATGAGCTCTTTTGAATTGAGATATTGAAAAGTTCCCTTCCGGCTACATGTATTTTTAACATTTTCGCTCCCCGATGTTTTCTAGTAAAGTTGACAGCGTCATTGAAAATGTATTTCCAGGTCGTAACGTATAAAAATTGCGATGCTAAAAGATTGTTTTATCTACATGCCAGTCATAATTAACAAGAGTGACACATTAGTTAACCCCACAAATTAGTTACACATTAGTAATAGTAACACTTTAGTATGAGCTACACATTATGGAAGTATGAATAAAGTCAGGCCCCAGAAATGATAAATTTTACATAAGGCGGAACGATAAAAAGCGGGTATAAAATTATATCTCAAGCAGGACATTCAAAAGCGCTCAATTAAAACGAACGAACATACCATATAGTCTATTCACGGTTTCTTCACATTTTAAAATCAAACCTTTCAAAAATCACCCCATGTATAACGTGTTTACTTATTTCTTAAATATGCCATGTGTTACGAGCGTTTTATAACTCCGATAACATAAAAGTATCTTATATTTAGTTAAATGGAAATTTTACCTATATTGTATTAATAAATTTGAACATTTCATTTATAATAAATGTAAATAAAAACAGTGAGAAAAGTGCGTGTTGGTAGTGCTTAGTAAAAAAATTTTTCTCATGCAAAATATAATTTCACTTGAGTGCGCAAGAATTTGGTGAGTTGTCGTTCGGTGTAATTTTGTAGACTTAGTTAAGCTTAGTTTGCACGAGGCGGAGGAATATCCTGGAAGTAGAACTTTAGCAGGGCCTCAGAAAAGTGTGAAGTAACTGCTAATGGATTATACAGCATTATCCTGAACTCCGAATAAAAAATTTTGTGAGATGGTTGGATACGGGAAATTAGGCGGAAAAAAAAGCTGCACTACCTACGACCAAACGAGAGCCACGCCCTTGAAAATTGGGAATTAAAATCAGTTATTCGCAGAACGTTAAACTACGCGAGGCGAAGCAAACACTTGTGGATAATGTTGGCCTGATTAGACGTCTACCATCAGCGAACATTCGGCGGGCGAGGACCTCGCCCGCCTTTATGAAATTAGAGGGCGCCATGTTATTATAGGCTATTCACGGTAAAATGAGCACTTTTTAAAGCCCCGCTTAAGATCTACTTGTATGCACGTTGTGTACTTACGACTCACGTAAGTTTGACGTTTTCGAGGGCCTTGTCACTTTATTCACGCGTCGGTCAAGGGGAAACTGCGAAATTATCAGAAAAGTAAATATTTAACAAATCTGATAATTTTTACACTTCGATGCATTAAAAAAAAAAAAAAAACCACAGAAAGCGAAAGAAATAATTTAAGTTATCAGAAATGATTGCCTAACACATTCTATTCGACGTTAAGATCCTATCCATCGTTACCAACTTTACTGGGCGCATGCCACTCAGTGCGCCCGTTAAAACATACGTAAGTAGGGGCGGGGACTTTTTTTTCCTAAGGTTGATTTCGAAAATGCTCACTTTATCGAGAACAGCCTACTAACCAATACAATTGTGTTACACGTGGACAACCTTTCAAATGTTGCATGTTTTCCCGAGAACCTCTCGCCCGAGATTGTTACACCAAGCCAAAAACCTTCCGTGTTTCTTTAATATAAACATTACTAGTATGCCATAATTAGTTCCCCGAAACCACTCCAGGCGAATGCTGTGATATAGTCTATTCGCAGTTTCTTCACACTTTTCGAATCAAACCTTGTATCAAGTGTTTAGTTATATCCCTAAATATGCCATATGTCACAGACGTTTCATACGTTTGCTATCGCAAAACTTCTAATTTTTCGTTAATTCGAAGTTGTACCTGTATTTACGAATTATGAGCAAAAACGGCGAGACGAAATGTGGGTTGGTAGCGCTTAATTCGAAACAGTTGCTATGCAAAATACTAGTAGAACCGAGCGCGCACGAATTTGATACGATGTATTTTGGCGTAATTTTATAGACTTAGTTAAGCTTTGTTTGCACGAGGCGGAGGAATTTCCCGAAAGTAGAACTTTACCAGGGCTTCAGATAACTGTGGAGTAACGGTGGATGGATTATAGTCCCTTACTGCGGGCCATGGCTGATTACTTCCCCATTCCTGGTTCTGGGAGCGTATTGCTGTCTCTAATGTTGTCGACGAACCGTTAAGGCTATACCTATTTCACGATAACTTTTATCTGAAAGAAATTTATATAAGGACCACAGTAATGCAAATATATGTAGTCAAATGATTATGGTTTTTTTTTCTCTCCAAAATATAGCTCCGAAAAGTCGAAAATTTTGGAATACGGGAACATAAGTTTCTATGCTCCTAATTAGCTTTGCCAACTAAATCACGCGTCATGTGATCTATATCACACACACGACATATTAATCAAGTACAAATAATAATATAACAGTCAGTATTCGGGTACTAGTACACTGAATCTTTTTCAAATAGGTACTGGAGATTTTGTCAACACATTTTATTCGTCCAAGAGACAGTAATGTATATCAATATTATTTTCTCTCGGACGAATAAAATTGTGGTGGCAAAAAACATCAATACCTATTTAAAAATAGATCCAGGATGCCAGTACCCGAGTATCGGTTGTTAAATATCTTTGATGCCTAATTAATATTTGTGTTTATCATATAGATCACATAACATGTGATTAAATTTGGCAAAGTTAATTAAGAGCATAGAAACTTGGGATCCCATATTTTCGAATTTTCGGTGCTATATTTTGAAAACTATACTAACTTAGTTTGGCTACAAATATTTGCATTAATGCGGGTCTTATATATATATATATATATATATATATATATATATATATATATATATATATATATATATATATATATATACATATATCTATTTCAGATGTTTAAATAAAAAATTATCGTGAAATACCTACGGTATATCATAACATTAGATGAACACCCAAGGGTAACAAACGTTAGTTAGTTAATAACACGCCACTCCTAGATTTCCTAATGGCGGCCGATCTTATAACTCTTCAGAATGCTCACAGATGGCAGATACAAAATCACACAGAGACATTCTTCAGACGGAGCGCGAACGAGGAAACGCGCTTCAAGTCTTGCCTGGAGATGTTAATGAAGCATCTTACAGGAGGTGGGCGCGAACACCGGCGTCTTTGAGCGGACCCGGGCCAGCTGATGTAATCCTTTCACGGTTACTTCACACTTTTTCGAATCCCCGCTGAAGTTCTACTTCCGGGATATTCCTCCGCTTCGTGCTTAACCGAGTCTGGAAAATTACACCGACGGACAAACGCACCGCATTCGTGCGCACTCAGTTACGTTAGTATTTTGCATGAGAACTATTTCTTGCTAGGTGATGCCAACACGCTCGTTTTCTCGCTGTTTTAAAATCACATTAACTGTAAATGAAATATTGTAATTTTTAAATGAAATGTAAATAGTTCAGTCTAACCAAAAGCATTTAATTTATGTTAAGGTAAGTACAGAACGCTTGTGACGCGTGGAATTTTCAGGAAATAGCTAAACACGTCCTTACATGGGATAATTTTTTCAAAGGTTTGATTTAAAAAGTGCGAAAAAACCGCAAACAGACTAAGCATTTTTGATTGTCCTACATGTTGTAATACGCACTCGTTCAAACGAGGCGGGGGAAGTTGAAGAACTTGGCCTCATCGTTTCACAATTGGTGCAAAAGTTTATTAACAGCACCCAATAACGGCCTGTCTGCATAAACGGAATGTGCCTCTTTGTTTAAATTCCTCGTCTGCCTTCTCGGCAACAGTACATACAATACACCCGCCTTTCTTTCGTTCATTACATATAAAAACCTTGCACATAAGCCGAACACGCCACACACACTCTCACACACACACACGCTCGCATGCACGTCACACATCCGATCCGACTGTGACAACTTCATCATATATCTACGCTGCTAAATCAACTACTATTGTTAGATTCGCGGTTACTTCCAATTTTTCTGAAGCCCTGCTGAAGTTCTACTTCTAGGATATGCTTCCGCTTCATGCAAACGAAGCTTAACCAGGTCTAGAAAATTACACCAAAGGGGCAAAGCGCCGCATTAGTGCGCACTCAGTGTAATGATATTTTGCATAGGAGCTATATCTGACTAGGGATTACTGACACACCTGTTTTATCTCTGATTCTATCCATACTAATTATAAATGAAATATAGTGATTTATAGATAATATATAAGTAGAAGTTTAATTCATTTTAAAATAAGATAATTGTGTGTCAACATAAGTATAAAACTCCTGTGCGCATTACATATTTAATATACAACCAAACACGTCATACATGGAGTGATTTTTCAAACGCTTAAGTTAAAAAAAGGTGAAGAAACAGCGAATAGACTATACTGGACTGCTCGTGTGAAAGGCTTCAACACACGTGCCAAACACGTGGCCACGTGTAATGCCTGCGTCCGCACCGCCTGAATTTGTTGTCATAAATTTGTTGTTTAATCTTACGTACTTTCTGATGTCTTGCCAATAACTTATTTTAATCCCAAATTTTGAAGGGGCTGTATTTCCCCCTAATAATTACGTTACGTCGCAAGTCGTATTATGTTTTCGACATTTTTCTTTTCATTACAAAGTTGGTAAGGGGAGTTCAGGACAATCCTTTATAATTAAGCATACATTTTATTGACCATTATTCCCAGTGGTAAGTAAGGGTCGCATTTTAATGGGGAGGAATGGGGAGGTTAACATTATGCAGTTGCACAAATAAGCCTATTCACTTGGACTGAGAATGGAAACCACTTCGGGAAAGCCAGCGCCAGTGTATACAACTAGGGTCGAGTTCATGACCTCCTGGCTGAATGCGAGAAACTCTCAACACGTAGCTCTGTTGTCTAGTCGAGCTCTCGAACAAAGCTGCAGTGGAGAAGCGCAACTCAACACAATCCGGCTATTCACGTGGTTGCCATTCGAATGCTGGGATGGAAATGAAAAGGGGATTGAAAACTCGGAGCCCCCCCCCCCCCCCCCGTCCGTGCTGTCTGGAAACTGGAAATATTTTGTGCTTTGCTTCGTCTTCCTACGTTGCTAGAGAGCGCATTCTGGGACGCGTATCTCGCATTAGCTGCTCTGAATGGCAACCACCGCGACCTTTAAAATGTTTCTCAAAATAGGGCGTCGGTGTGCCTGAAACACCACACAAATGTCACCTCCTACGCTGCTGAGTTTGAGGCTGCTCACGATAAAGTGAGCACTTTTGAAATCAACCTTAGAAAAAAGTCACTGCCCCTTCCTGCATGTGTTTTAACAGGCGCCCTGAGTGACATGCGTCCGGTAAAGTTGGTAACGATGGAGGGGAAGTACTTCCATAGCTTAACGTCGAATAAAAACGTCTCGGTAACCATTTGTGATTATTTAAATTATTTCTTACGCTTTCTGTTCTTTTTAACGCCTCGGCGTGTAAAAATTAGCATATTTATGAAATGCTTATTTTTCTAATAACTTTGCTGTTTCACTTAACCGACACATGAATAAAGTGATGAGGCGCATGGCAATGTTAATTATACATAAGGCGTCAGAATACACAACGTGCATTTAAGTAGATCTCAAGCAGGGCTTTCAAAATGGCTTACTTTATCGTGAACAGCCTATACGTGCCCTACAAGGGGTATCGGCTGGGTTATTTAACATAGCTGTATATTCCGCCGTTAGACGGATGGGGATGAGGGATGGCAGGCCGAGGCCTGACTTCTTCACCGCGGTCAGCTGGCAGACTGGACGATAACTAGAAACCTGCAAAATTCGCGTTATCATTTGAAGACAGAATGGACTTTAAAAAACATATGAATCTTTATTGCTCTTGTCATTGGACTACAGCTGGGTGAACACGTCCTGGGCTGCCTCGAACCAATTGGAAGCAAGTAACGACAAGATAGCCCAATCACGTTCCACCTAGTCAAAACGGATTGTGGCTCCTCTCGCTTTTGCAGAAGCCAATAAACAAATAACAAATGCGCGAATGTATAAAGGGCGCTAAAATCTAGCGTGATGCCAAGTAATGACGCGAATTTTTGCATTTCTCTACCGATAACGAAAGCAGGGAATTTACCCCCACCCCCTCTAAGTTCCATTTTCGGCACTTGGTCGGCATTGCTTGGCAACGGTACGACGCTTCCACTACGTCATCGGGTTGTGAATTCACCAGCGACGAGCGACGAGAGGCCTGAAGTGTTTATGGCGTAATGCCTCTACAAGCTGCCATAATGCGTTCGTGCATGACTTCTGGCGTCGCAGGAACCGCGTTGTACACCCTATTTGTCAGTGTTTCCTAAAGGAAAAAAATCGAGAGGTGCGAGATCAGGGGAGCGAGCAGGCCAACTTACAACACCACCACGCCCTAACCACCGGTTTGGAAACATTAAATTCAACAATTGCCTCGCCACCAACGCAAAGTGCAGACAACCATCGTGATGAAACCACATATCACGATGTATGTAGAGCGGTATGACGTCCAAGTGTCGGTAAGTTCTCTCTGAGAAAGTGGTCGTACGTATAGTCGATGGCATAGTCTCAAACGATTCCACACAACACGTCACTTTCCACTGTCGCCGGTGTTCCACGTGCCATACCCAACTCGGATTCTCTGTTGCCCAGTAGTGCATATTTCGTAAATTTACGCATCCATGGTATGTGAAGGTCGCCTCATCGGCAACTAGTATGTTCTTCAGAGAATTGCTGTCATCCCTTACCTACATCAGAACAAACCTACAAAAATTAGCACACTGCTGGGGATCACCTTCGTGTAATGCCCGATGAAGAGCCACGTTATATGGATGGAATTTTCCATGGCGCAGTATCATTAACAAACTTGTTATACTTGCTCCTACTGAGACGCCCTTTCCCCGCCAGGGTACAAGCTACTCAAAAATACCTCACTCGTGCAGATACCACAAATAATCTTACACCTAACCACGGGGCAAAAGCGATCTCGGCTTCGAAACTTTTAAGCACTAATTTCACGACTAATTGCAAATAGAAACTTTATGGTTCTTAAGTAGAATATTTTAAGTAGCAGTCTCTTTCTTTTCCATCAAAAAGTTGTAAGATGTCAACACTACGATAATTGAGTCTATTGGCAGTTTCTTTTTTGGTTACCATTATTTATTAAAAAATGTTTGCTTTGATTTACACCCATTTTTCATCACTGGAACAAAGTTAGATAAATACCATACGCCAAAAAAAATCTGACCACAACGTCAAAGTTCCATTCCATTCCAGTTCATTTTTACGACGGTGCAAAGATTTTTCGCACAATACAATTATTCTCACGATACTGACAAAAGTTTAAAACAATTTAAATGTTTGACCATATTCAACTAGTAAATGGTAAGCATAACTAATACCGGGCCTCGACCTTTACTTTTCGAAGTTAACATTACTGAATGTTCTTACACAAGAATTAAATTATTGGCTCCGGTTTCTTGCTTCACAAATTGTATTTGAAGTCGTTCTATGAATGGGCCACACACTGGCTGTGACGATCTTTACACGAACGGTGAGAAATGCTGACACTAACTCTCGCGAAAGTTAACGGGAGTAGAACATCACGTCGCCTCATACCTGGTGAGATTTGGCCCAGGCAAAATGCGAAGTCTCGGCAGCAAACCTCCAGCTTGTGACCGCCGACGTAGGCGATGACTGGTGTCCATACGGACCTCCTAGCATGCAGCGGCCCTCGGGCGGCGGCAGCAGTGCTTTGACGACTCAGGTGACGTCAGTTTAAGAGATCGCATTCCCAGCGCAACACATAAAGAAAACGTCGTTTCTTCGGGCGCGCAAAATATTCTGAACTAACTTCGCTCGCCCGCCGAGGACGATTTACATAGTTTACTGGTACGCCGACAGCCAAGTCAAAACGGCCCACGGGCTTTAGCGCAAATTTCCAAGTGAACATAATTTCCACTCGGCAAACAAACTCTCACTATACTTTGCCCATGCATCCTGTTAATTTCACTATAACAAAGTTTGCGTAAATTCGCAACGGCCGTCCCATGACTACACTGGCAATCTCTCCACTCCATTGCAACCTGCGGAAAAGGTTACTTTCGTCAACACGTTTCATACTCGGGTCCACATTAATAAAAGGTTTTCAATCATCTCTACAATATTCTATCGGCTGGCCGCGCGCCCATTACGCCGTCTTGTAACATTCGTTCCCGGCATACTTGCGATTAATTCGCACAGGCGATGCGCTCACACACCCAAGGTCAGGACTAGGAGACCTTCTGTCCCCTCGGGCGGAACAGCTGCCACCCCTTCCCCTCCTCACACGCTTCCCCCCCCCCCCCTCGACAGTCAGTCTCGATGTCGCACCGTGCGAAGATCGCATTCTGACAGCGACTGCTACAACCAAACACGTACTATACAACCTACGTATCGATTATTAACATCCATTAATATATAAGAGTAGCACCAAATAAAATATTTTAAAACATTTCCAAAAAATAAACACGTAATAACAAGAGAAAGAATAGGAAGAGGCCTGTCTAAGATGTAGCAATATACCACACAATAAAATATGCACCTTCCAAATAGTATAAAATACTTAAACCATATTACCCTGGTTGCCAACCTTGGCTAGAAAAATTACTAAATACCCTAAAAAAATTTTCTGAAACGACCACACTCGTCTTAACTACCCCCTTGAAAAAAAAATTCCCCCACTGGGAATTTATACAGGAGTAAAGCACAAACATTTTACCATATCCATACTGACCAGATATCACCAGTACAAATCATTCTATTACCACCAATATAAACACTCTCTGATGATTGAGGCGATAACAAATAGCACAGCATAACAATATAGAACTCCTCCCATAAATAACAGATGAAAAGAAACATTAGAGTAGTAAGTGAGAAAATACATAATAATACTTAGGCAAAAATCGCAGGTACAATTTGAAAATAATCTCGTTGAGAAATATACCATCACTACAGCTGTTAAAAATCAATTAATCTTTTTATCATCAACAGTACTATACTATTTAATTTGCGATACATGTGCTTTTTAACGACGAAATTATTTTCTCGGTCACCTAATAATACAGTTACGGGCCCTAAAACTTTAAAACCTTAAAAGGACCATTGTATGGCATATCCAATTTCAAAGAAAAATGGGCAGCTCTATCACTTAAAACATAATGATGACACACAACCAAATCTCCAAGACCATATGGGTTGTCAAACTTGCCTTTATTGTATTTCTTTTCAACACTTTTGCGGGCCTTTTCCAGATTAATGCAAGTCTAACGCCAGCACTTTTCTAGCTCTTTGCCACTCACAATTTCTAAATACTCCAGGGGAATTTCCCATACATTCAAGATTGGTAGTGACAATTCTCGTCCAAAGAAAACGTTACTTGCGGAAAATCTGGTAGCACTGCGTGGGCCAGAGTTTAAGGCTAAATTTAATTCAGGTAAATTCTCATCGCAGCTACGCTGGTCTACACTATGGAAAATACTGAGGACTACTTTTACGTTCTTATTTATTATTTCTACAAAATTGGGACAGGGGTAGTATGGGTTCGTGTTGACATGCTTCACGCCCCACTGAAAACACATGTCGCCCATCATACGGGAGTTAAAATAACTGGCATTGTCTGATAATGCCATCTCTGGGCTCCTAAGCACTTTCCATATCTTTATCACCAATTCTTTGGCAATATTCCCGGCTTTCATGTCCCTTAAGGGCACCAATAACGTAAATTTGCTGAAACCGTGGACCAAAATTAACATGCAATTATTCCCCCCTCTTAACCAGGGAAGTGGGTCATAAATATCTATGAATACCTCTTCCCAACGTCGTGTTGGCAATTTAACAAAGTATGTTCCTACCTTGCTGTTGTGGGGTTGGTTCGCTAGTTGGCACTCGTGACAATTTTCAACAAATTCGTCAATCATTCGCCCCATGCCAAGCAAAAAAAAAAAAAAACTCTCTTTTAACTAGCGCCTTGGTTTTGTCTCTACCCATGAGCACCTCTGGTAGAGAAATTAAAATATTTTACCACTAACCTTCTTGCCTTTTGGGGAACAAAAACTTTCTTGTTCTTAAATCTGTCTACAAAATAAACCAGTTCTTTGTCAAAAAGATATTGCGCTGTTTTTCCCATGGCAATCAAATCCTTAATATCATCACATTCTTGGTCGCTCTTCTGCCATTCCCTAAAGTAGGTGAACATTTCTGTCATAGTCCGAATCATTATACAACAATCCTCACTACCATTTTCATTTCCTTCAATTTCAGCCACAAGCCATTCTTTCTTTCCCCCCTAACCCCCCTCCCCCCGGCTCTCCGTTCAACGTCCTCATACATACGCGATAAACAGTCGGTATTTAACTATCCTTTCCTTTGATGTGCACAATATTTTCCTACTCGTTTGGAGTGTGTGTAAAGCCAGGTCAAAGACTTATTGTCGGTTTGTAAATGAAACTCTTTGTACTCAATATAGGCGGAAAACATTTCCACGCCCCAAACACAAGCGAGGGCCTCCTTTTCAAAAGCACTGATATGTTTTTCACGTTCATTCAGAGCGCTACTAGCGGACGCAATGGGCTGCAAACCTTTCCCTACATCCCTGCAACAACACGTCCCCTGAAGCCACAGATGAAGCATCAACCTGCGATGTGAATTTTTTGGAAAAATCCGGCAGCACCAGTACGGGAGGATGTGAGATAGCATACTTCGGAGCACTAAAGACCTTGTTTTGGGCTTCGCCTCATATACGCGGTACATCTGTCTTCTTTGGGTTATTTAAAGGAGCACACATCTCCACGCAGTCGTTAAGAAAATCGTGAAAAATATCCCAACATTCCTAAAAATCGCATTACCCCTTTAAAATTTTTGGGTTGCGGGAAAATGATTATTGGGGCGATTTTTTTCGGGGTCCGTGATCAAATGTCTCTTTGAAAGAATAAAACCTAATAACTAAACCTCATCCTTATCCCACGTCACCTTTTCGGGGTTTACGGTAAAGCCCAGTTCCCTCAACTTGTCAAGTACTAACCGGACATGCATCAGATGTTCAGTTGGATCTTTGTAAAAGATACAGATATCATCCAGAAAAATAAACAAAAATTAAAAAATGATCTCCTCTGACGCTTTCTGCAGAATACGGGCAAGACATTGCCACCCAAAATTTACTCCACAAGTGACGCGGATCCACTCATAGTGCCCCCAGGGTGTAACAAATGATCTCCTCTGACGCTTTCTGCAGAATACGGGCAAGACATTGCCACCCAAAATTTACTCTACAAGTGACGCGGATCCACTCATAGTGCCCCCAGGGCGTAACAAATGATCTCCTCTGACGCTTTCTGCAGCATACGGGCAAGACATTGCCACCCAAAATTTACTCCACAAGTGACGCGGATCCACTCATAGTGCCCCCAGGGCGTAACAAATGATCTCCTCTGACGCTTTCTGCAGAATACGGGCAAGACATTGCCCCCCAAAATTTACTCCACAAGTGACGCGGATCCACTCATAGTGCCCCCAGGGCGTAACAAATGCAGTATATTCTTTGCTTTTATCGTTTAGCTCACACTGGTGAAAGCGGTGTTCAGGTCGATAATTGAAAAACATGTTAGCTTCCCCGAAAAAACTGTAAGACGTTATTGGCATTTGGCATAGGGAAAGGTTCGACGCACACCTTCTCATTTAATTTACGGTAATCCACCACTAGTTTATACTGCCCAGGTTTCTTCTTTTTGACTAAAAATGCCGGAAAGGCGTACGGCGATGTGGAGGGCCTAATTATGTTTTGCTCTTTTTAATCAGCTATGATATTTCCAAAGTCGTTCAATTTTCGAGGCAAACATTGATATGGCTTTAGCCTAATCGGGGTGTCATCCGCCACTTGGATATTATAAGGGGACCGTGTACAACACCCAACTCTTTTGGTGATGACATCACCATTCTCCTCCAACAACTGATCGAATTCCTGCTGTTGTTTATTATTTGATACATTCCCCTTGCTTGGAATATTATAAAAAGTATTCTTTCTGACCCCTTCCCTTTCCAAGCGGATTTGCTATCCATTAGGGTCGAATCCAAATTCCTCCAGATGTTGAAAATCAATTTTGGCCTTCGTTTCCGCCAAAAACCCTTAACCCAAAATGATATCATTGATTAATCCTGGCACTTTCTAAAATTCTTTTGCCCAACTGTATTTTTGGATTTATAAATGCAGAGCTAATTTGACTGAAACAATACATGATGACCCATTTGCAGCTACTAGTATGAAACCTTTCCGTATATGTGTTTTTCTTTTCAATTCTGAAAATTTTTTCACTAACTGATTAGCAAGTTTCTGGCTAATAAAATATTCACTGGCCACTGTGTCGGGGAGAGCTACATAGTTATTGTATTTTATTTCAATAGGAACACATAACTTCTGTTTATTCTGATTACGGCGACCAATTGTAGCAATAATATCTTTTGAGCCATTACCACCCCTATTTTCCCGTTTCATTCTTCTACAATTTTTTTTTGTTAATGGCCCGTCATTCCGTACCGGAAGCATTTAGGCGCCTCCCTACGTGTTTTACAAAAAGTTGCAATATGCCCCTCTTGATCGCACCTGTTCTATTTTCTTTTTAAATTCCCGGGTTGCATCATTTGTCCCTTATCGCTATTCTTATTTTGACCATTTCCATTTTTTTTTTTCTCTGTGCCTCCTGATCATTTAGGTGCGACACATAGGCTCTATTTTCAACATCCACGGTCCATTTCTTAAACTGGTCAAGAGTAAGCGGAAGATTTTGCCCCATGCTGTGGCCCCTTACATATGGCGACAAATTTTCAACTAACAACACGACTAGTTTTTCCTCTTCCAACCTAATGTTGAGAGACTGGTTGATAGAATTGCAGGATACTTTCGATTTTTTTCTTTGATAGACATAACTTTTCCCTAGGTCCTCTCTCGCCCTTTTGGGGCACAAATTTTCCCACGGGATTTCTTTAACAACTCGCCAATCTTCCCTGTTCTCATCTCCAACTGTAATCATTTCAGCGACGATACTAACACTTTTATTTATTACTGACTGAAGTAAGATCGTGTCATTTGGGAAAATTTTTCTCCGGTGAACTTTATCAGTTTGCAAACAAAAATTCAAAATGCTTGTAGCACCGCAATCACGAATATGCTTTACCGTGCCCAAGGAAGAAATTGCGGTTGTCCGCGCTACATTGCTACCTAGATGTTTTTCGGCTTGGTCTGCTTGACTCCCCCCCCCCCCCCCCCCTTATGCCACGTACTAGCCCTACAATTTTCTTTTGAAATTGATCTATAATTTATGTTTCCTCGGCCATGATGTTGGCGGCCTTTAAATTAGTTAAAAGAGTGGTTTTGTCAACCTTGACATCATAATTAGAAAAAATAATAAATTTACAATTATCTCCATGAAATTGTGCAAATTAAAGCTAGCAGAGTGGTGCAGATTTGAGACGTCCTTCCCCCGCCAGGGTGAAGGCTACTCAAAAATACCTCACTCGTGCAGGTACCACAAATAATCTACACCTAACCACCGGGCAAAAGCGAGCTCGGCTTCAAAACTTTTGAGCACTAATTTCATAACTAATTACAAATAGAAACATTATGGTTCTTAACTAGAATATTTAAAGCAGCAGAGTCTTTTTTTTTTCATCAAAAAGTTGTAAGATGTCAACACTACGATGATTGAGTCTATTGGCAGTTTCTTTTTTGGTTACCATTATTTATTTTCTTTGATTTGCACCCATTTTTCATCACTGGAACAAAGTTAGATAAATACCATACGCCAAAAAAAAAAATCTGACCACAACGCCAAAGTTCCATTCCATTCTAGTTCATTTTTACGACGATGCAAAGATTTTTCACACAACACAATTATTCTCACAATACTGACAAAAGTTTAAAACACTTAAAATGTTTGACCATATTCAACTAGTAAATGGTAACCACAACTAATACCGGGCCTCGACCTTTATTTTTTGAAGTTAACATTAGTGAATGTTCTTAACACAAGAATTAAATTACTGACTCCGGTTTCTTGCTACACGAAATGTATTGGAAGTCGTTCTATGAATGGTCCACGCACGGGCTGCGATGAATAACCTGAATGTAGAACTTCAGCAGGGCTTCAGAAACGTTGCAAGTAACTGTGAATGTACTACAGCGACTCTGCTCTTCGTGTACTCGCGTAGAAACAAGGAAGAAAATGTTTGCGGAAATGCCGAGGACATCTGTCGGAAAGTTCAGCCTCACTAGCGCAGCGCCAAAGGTGCAATATTCTCTCTTCTTGAAGATGCGTCGGCGCGATGAAAGGAGAAGGAGGAGACCCGCCGGAAACCAAGAATTCTTCGTAGACGGCGGAGTTCAACGATTGTGAACCTTGTGTCGGCGTTCGTCGCAACTCTACTGCAGATAGAATGAGTTCCTCAGAGCGCACGAACGACGAGAATTCATGACCGCGGACACGCTAGTGAGTTTTTTTCTTTTAGGTGTGTGAACGTGTGAGAAAGACATAGAGATTGTGTGAGAGAGATAGTGTGTGTGTGTGTGTGTCTGTAAAACCGTTCCTTTTTCATCTGTTTCATTTTTTGTAGTAATGTACAGTTTGCCATACGTATATGAATTGGCCTAAACAGGTAGGAAGAGATTTTTAGTTACGACAGGTGGCAAGTTGTGTAAATTGATAATTACTTTTTGTCTAAGTTGCATAAACTAAACTGATTTAGAATAGTCATTTTAACTATTTTAAATCAGAATGTGTTAATGACTTATTTGCAAATGATGTAATATCTTTAGCCCAGAAAATTATGGTCTTCGTCATTATAAGCTGCTCGCGGCGAAATGAGCACTTTTGAAAGCCCTGCTTAAGATCCACTTGTATGCACGTTGTGTATTCTTCCGCCTTATGTAAAATTAACATTGCCATGGGCCTCATCTCTTTATTCATGCGTCGGGAAAATGACACTGTGAAATTATTATGAAAGTAAATACTTTACATATCTGCTCATTTTTATACTTCAATGCATTAAAAAAAAAAACAGAAAGCGAAATAAATAAATTTAAGCTATCAAAAATGGTTGCCTAACACTTTGTTAAGATATGGAACTACTTCCCCTCCATCGTTAACCAACTTTACTGGGCGAATGTCATTCATTGCGCCCATTAAAATATATGCATGCAGGGTAAGTGACTTTTTTTTAAGGTTCATTTCTAATGTGCTCACTTTATCGTGAACAGCCTTTACCAAATTATCGCTGTCTTGATGTAAGTAAATCGCTAGCATTGGCTAAAACTTTTGATCGATATTCTCATGTATTTGTTTATTGTTCTAAAATGCTTGTGTTTCCTATTTCCTATTATACTTTAAATGAAAATTGTGAACAGTTTTAAAGTTCGCCAGAAGCAATCATGTACGTACCTAATTCAAATCGTCTAAGTAAGTGTAAAAATTAGTACTGCAGTACATAATATTTGGTACGTTGAGAGCTTTGTGAATACCGTAGTTCTCTGCTCTAGTATAGTACTAGTGTTCGTTAAACAATTCTTAACAAAATATAACCGTGGCTTTCATTACTTGTGCAAATTTTGAATACCACCGAAGATAATTAATGCACAAACAAACCAATAAATCCCATGCGATTTTTTTTTCTTCGTAATTTATATATTTTTCGTACTAAATCATTTTGGCCCAGGGTAAGGCGATAGTGGCTCTATAAAGACCTATAGCTATTTTTTTTTTCATTGTTAATAATATCTTGGATGTCGACAACGAATGCGGAAAACTTGATTTTCATCATTAATATTTTATAATGCAGTGTAAATTTTTGAAATATTTCAGAATTTTACTATCAACCATCTGGAAGGATGTTAGTGGTTAAGTAATTACATTTGAATATCATTATTTTCCCGTGTAACGCGAAATGAGATGTATTGAAAAATGTTTCAGTAATGGTTCTGTTGCCGGGAGAAGACATACATGCAGACAAATGGATAGAAAGGTTTTCTTTTAAAACTATTCTTCCGAAGTAAAGCAGGCTAAAATGAGAAGCACCTACACATGTCACGTATTTAATTACTTTTAAAAAGTTTTCTTAAAGAAACATAACTCTGTATTTGCTCTTGCACATCTAGCCGATGCGTTCCTTTCAGCAACCACTTTATTTACACCTGTACGTACCTATACCCTAATGGACTACTATGTTCTACTGTCAGCGACTCCGCGTAAACATTTGAGTTATTCTGTATCCTTCGCTAAAACTGGTTCTTAGTATTTATCGTCCTTCAGAGGCTTTCTACAAACTCAGTTTAAGACAACACGGCTATTTTCTTAATTAGCAGACCGCAGGTAAGGTTATAAATGCTCGCAATACAAAAAGTTATTTTTATTTGTAGGCACCCGCAGGTAAAGTAAACAATTATCAATGTAGTGTACAAACAAAACATACGTATCTAATGCTTGCATAATTGATGTAATATGTATTTGTGATATACAAACGGTGAAATATATGTTTGTAGCACAGGTGGATGATATATGTAATTTATATCTACTTAAACATATGTTAGAGGTTATATGCATGCATGTTTGGCAATGCTAGTAATGCACGAATGTGTATATAATTATGTGTGCCAACTGTGTCTCGTTTTACCACAATCAAATATTGACGTTATCATACACCTTGTGATTATTGTACAGGTGTTGACAAAGTGATGCTAAATTTGTTAAAATCATAAAAGCCACTTATAATTTACTAGTAGAAAAACCTGGCTTTTCTTGGCAATAAGAGGTAAATGAGTGATACACGACTCCATTTTAGGGATTCCGGTCCAAATGGGATCCCAAGATACGCGACCACGTTTTAGGGGATTACCCATTTGAGAGATTTTTGAGGGGTTGGACTCCATTGGGGACCGGAGCCCATTTTTCGCCTATACAGTGTTATAAGTTGGGCACTGAAGGATATCTCTGCCAAATTTGGTCCAGATCCGTCAAACAGTGTAGAATTGAGGTACACGAATCCATTTGAGGTGTTCTGTGTTTTTTAACCTACACAATATTTTTAATTAGATACTGAATGATATGTCTGTCAAATTTGGTTCAGATTCGTCAAACGGTGCAGAATTGAGAATCACGTTCAGGGTTTAGGTGTTTAGGAGTTTTGGCCCTGATCGGAGGTTTCAGCCTATACAGTATTTTAATTTGGGGACTGTAGGGCATCTCTGTTAAATTATGTTCAAATCTGTCAAATAGTTTACAATTGAGATAAACGATTGCGTTGTAGGGTATAAGCGGGTTTATGGTCCAATTGGGTTTCGGAGTCTATTTTGTATAACACAGTATATTAAGTTTGGCACTGAAGAGTATCCTTGCCAAATTTGGTCCAGATATACCAAATGGCGTACCAATGAGATACACGACCACGTTTTAAGTTTTTGGAGTTATGGGCCCAATCGGGGTTCGGAGATATTTTTGACCTAAAATGTGGATTAGGTTGGGTACTGAATGTCATCCGTACCAAATTTGGTTCATATCCGACGAACTGTGTAGAATCGTATAGAGAGCTAACATACTTGCATACTTACATACTAATATGCGACTCACACAATATTTGACTTATATGCACATGTACAATTTGTGTAAATCACAAAGAATCAGATTTAAGTTTATATATAGTTAAAGAATTAATATTTAGATAATACAGAACCACTGTAATAATAATAATAATACTAATAATAATAATTATTATTATTAATATTAGTTGCCACTGTTTCTTCAATTACTGCAGTCAGTGGACTGACAAAACTATTGTATAAATATACCATTTGAACATCGCCAAACATATGTACAGTACCTGTCAAAAGCTACTGGGCTTACTAAAAGTTTGAAAATCAGGGACTTTCATTTTACGGAACACACCTAATTGTTGGGAAAACCTTTTAGTGCCAACGAGGTCTGCCCAAAAACAAAATGTTAGCTGAATCGGCTTTAAGATTTTTTTGATCATATAGGAACTACATTTAGATATAATGTTTGCTTCAACAAACCTTCTTGTTTGTGAGTTAACATAGGAATGCATGCAGATAAGTGGACGGGAGGTAAAACAGCCAGTTAGTCAGGGCATGGAGCAGCGGTCTTCAAACTTTATTTTACTTTGAGCCACTAGGCGTAGACTGTCAACCTAACACGGCCCCTTTTGGCTGGCTTCTCTTCAAGTCAAATAGGGCCGCGGTGGTGTAGTTGTCAGACAACTCACCTAACACCTTGTTGGCGGACCGGGTTCGATTACCGGTGGGGTCACTTCCCTGATTTTCGCATGCGGGAATAGTGTCGGACGATGCTGCTGGCCGGCGGGTTTTCTCAGGGATCTCTCGTTTTCCCCCCCGCCCTTGCGTTCCGCTGCTGCTCCGTATTCATCTCACTTCAACCAAGACGTCCACGCCAAGAACCGTCAAAATCTCTCTACTCCACATCTCACCACTTCAATACAGATGATAAAACGTAGAGCCAATGTCTTAACTACTCATCAAAATGAATTGCTACAGTAAAAATATCGTATTATTTTCACAGGAATTAATATCAAACTATAGTTCAAACGAATGCACGGAGTGAGGTGGTGCAGTTTTATATAGGGATGGGCCAAACAGTTAAATACTGTTCACGATGAAGTGAGCAATTGTGAAAGCAACCTTAGATAAAAGTCACTTCCCTTGTCTGCACATATTTTAATGGGCGCACCGAGTGACATTCGCCCAGCAAAGTTGGTAACGATGGATGGGAAGTAGTCCCATATCTTAACGTCGAATTGAAAGGGTTAGGTAACCGTTTGCGATCATTTAAATTATGTCTTTCACTTTCTGTTTTTTAATAACTCGAAATGTAAAAACGAGCAGATTTATAAAATATTTACTTTACTAATAATTTCACAGTTTCATTCGACCGTCGGATGAATAAAGTGATGAGGCTCATTGCAATGTTAATTTTACATATGGCGGAAGAATACACTAAGTGCATACAAGTAGATCATTAGCAGGGCTGTCAAAAGTGCTCATTTTACCGTGAACAGTCTATATAGAGCAATATCCATCCATTCCTTTATCTATTTCCGCTTTTTTGAGCAATCTGCCCATCTCTTATGACCTCACTGTTGAGACGGTAAGACCTGCTTATCTCCAAACGAGTAAGAAAATAAATATAGGCTATTCGCGGTATAGTGATCACTTTAGAAATCCCCCTAATTTGGAATAACAGTCAATGAATATATTCTATTTTAGCTTTAGACTAGAATTACTTCCTAGTGATGAGCAATAAATAGCATTTTCCGCGACTCAACCGACATACTTCGGCAGCGTGTTATACAAATCACTGTTAACAAAAAATGTCACATACGCAAGGTGGCTATGCAGCCCCATTTCAAAGTTACAGGGACTTAAAAGCAATAAAAGCAATAATTTAAATTACTGATATCGCTAATGCAATCTACTACATTCGTGTTGTAAGTCCCACACAAGCTGTTTAAAATATGTTCAATCTGATAGTAAGCAGACACTGCTAGTGTGGCTGGTATGGCCAGTCTTTGTTAGTGTGTTGAGGCGAGTGGTCGTGCAACAATTCCAGGATTGTTTACATGTGCAGAGTACACGGAAATTGTGTTTGTTTAGATACTGTAAAGGAAATGGGCGTGGTGCAGCAGCTGAGTATCCGCGCAGGTGGATTGGAAGAGGTGTGCCAGTCCCATGGCCGGCGCGCTCTCCAGACCTCTCCCCGTTTGACTTTTTATTCTGCGACTGCCTGAAGAGTAGGGTTTACAGCGGACGGCGATAAGACATGCAAGACCAGTTGCTACCGCCGATCACTGACGCTAACAATCAACTCAGAAATGAAATTGCAGGCATGCAGTGGCAACATGCCTTGGTAGGCTACAACGAATCGCAGCCCTGTTTATAGTCAAATTATGCACATTCTGAACAGCTCGCGTGAGACATTTAAAATTAATGTATTCAGTTGGATTAAAGACATTCAGTAATTCCAATTTGTGTTTCTGTTGCATTTACGTCCCCTTAACTCTAAAAGGGGGCTGCATGGCCTACTCGTTTATATGACATTTTTTTGTTGCCAATTATCTGTATAACACGCTGCCGAAGTATGTCGGTTGAGTCGCAGAACATCCTGTACAAGCCTTGTTTATTAATTCAGTGACAGTACTTATTTCAAAATGTCGTTGAAGGATTAAATATGGCTGGAAGGAAAAAGTAACTAGGGCCTCAAAAGTGCTCACTTTACCGTGAACAGCCCATAGCAAACTGTATTTTGTGAATCACATAGGACGAAGCCAGAGGAGTGGCGGGTTTGAGAACCATCGCCAAAGAGTGTGAGTGAGTGAAGAGATTTGGACGCCTCTTAACATCGAGGTCTCGAGAGCGGATGAGCGGGAAGCGAGGTGCGAATGGAGCAGCGCCAGAATGAAAAGGCGCGGGGGGGGGGGGGGGGGGCGTCAGATTCCCGACAAAACCCACCGACCAGCGGCATCTTCCGGCGCGATCCCCACATGCGAAAATCCGGGAGCAAGCCCAGCGGGAATCGAACCCTGTTCGCCGATAGAGCGTCTCACTCTTAGATTGTTGTGTGCGGTGTAATGGACATTCACTGTCTCTTTCCAGTACACGGTTTCTGTCGTTAAGGCTGTCAGACTGCTGTTGCCTGATAAGTTATCGATTTGCAGCTCCAAAAAAAAAATGCCGTTTTCATTGCTTGTGCGCTATGCAATCACAATGATAGGGTTTCTCGCAGGTTTCAGTTTCAAAGGAGCCGCTTAGCTTTGCGTCGCAGGAATGGATTCTCTTAAGAGTCGTCAGGGAGATAAACTTCTTCTCAAGTTCTCTTAATCAGGCCATTTCCTTCAGCACACATTTGTTACTCAGCCTGCCAGTTACGTCGCGAAGCTGGAGTAATCTGGCATTAGTGCCCGCCATTCACAATGAACTGCAAATAAGAGTGGGGCGCTCTTTAGGTAGAGACCTGAAAAATTCGCGGCTTCACTGACATTCAGTCTCGTGCAAATATGCTGATATCGACTGCAAATTGACTGCCTGATGTCACCGTGAAAGGCGACGATTGGGCCAGCGTTCTCCAGGATGTCAAACACCGTGCGGACCAGAGGCTAAAGTTATATAAACACACGTGTTTCGAATTCTAGCTTGTCTCAGAATGAACCCGCGAATTCTTCAGGTCTCTATCTATAGGCAGAGACCCGAGAACTTCGCGGGCTCATTTCTAGACAAGATGGAATTGACACACTTGTACGTTCATGTTAATTTTGTAATAGGTCGACGTGTTGTTTGACACCTCCAAGAGATAAATGAGCCAATAACAAACATGCAATAAATTGTGCGCCCAACCACCGCCTTTTACTACTACAACAGTCAACCAATAAACAGTTGATATCTGTATACTGTGAAGTCTAGCCTACAGGTCATTGAACTGGGGAATTCTTCAGGTCTCTATCTATATGTAGGATGCTAGTAGTCTAACCACTACACCACCGCGGCCCCTCGCCGCCGTAGATGAAGGAAGGACTCACGCTGCAGTTGGCGGTCGACGTGTCGCTGGAGGGTGGCGAGGCTGAGCGCCTCGTCTGCCGCCGCCCCCCCGCCGCTGCTGCCACCTCTACAGGCGAACTGGTAGAAGTCGCGGCACGGGTCCCGCCCCAGCGCCGCCACCGTCGCGGCGCGCCTCGCCGCCTCCTGGCACGCCTCGTGCCTGCATGCAGCCGCCCCCGGCGCCTCGTCGTGCGCGCACCCCGCCTCCTCCTGTCAACACAACGCCCCCCCCCCCCCCCTCAAACACACAACACTTTTTTTTTTTCTCTAAACTACCTTATTCTAAGTGTTAAGTGTAAGTCCGAAGGTAGGGCCGGGTTCTAATTGCATCTCAGGGCTGAGCCCCTTACGCTTAAAGGAGAGGGAATTGAATACAAAAAGGGGGGGGGGGCATCGCGACCGAGAGGGAATTGGTAGGCATGACCATAGCTTTGGGGTCATGCCTACCTCCCTAAGTGTAGTGTAGTTAAAGCTACATTAAGAAGGGGTATGGCGAAACCCACACAGACCCATACCGACAGCAAAGGAGTTAAACTCGTGGGAGCTAAAGGAGATAGCAGGTGTGGAGTCTATACTGTTTAATACTGGAGTCAAGAATCTAGTAGAGAGGTGGCGGGGCTTTGGACCAGCATGTTAAAGGCACATGCGCCCTTGAGGTGGAACTGTCATCCATGTTCCTGCGCGCGCAGCCTGACTACCCGCACATCAACACCGACAGTAGTGACTTCAGGCAGGGTCCTTAAGTTTCCGGCCGAGGGCGATAAAAAATCCGGGCAGCTCAGTCATGGCACCTTCTCCATCTTCGCTCTTCCGCGCCGACATCAGGAGTTCCACATCGCGGGTGAAGGTTACAACACAAGTGGCCAATCCCTAGTAGGTGTACTACACTGCTCACAATAAGTTTATAACGTTCCCCGTTCGCCAACTAATCTAAAGGCTGTTCACGATAAAGTGAGCACTTTTGAAATCAACCTTAGAAAAAAAGCCACTGCCCCATGTCTTCATATTTTTTAACGGGCGCACTGAGTGACATGCGCCCAGTAAAGTTGGTAATGATGGAGTGGAAATAGTTCCATACCTTAACGTCAAGTAAATAGTGTTAGGTAACCATCTGTGCAAATTGAAATTATTTATTTTTCTCTCTGTTTTTTTTAATGCGCCTAAGTATAAGAATGAGAACATTTGTGACATATTTACTTTTCTAATAATTCCACACTTTCACTTGACCGACACATGAATAAAGTCATGAGGCCGATATCAATGTTAATTTTATATAGGGAGGAGGAATACACAGCGTGCGTACAGGTAGATCTTAAGCAGGGCTTTCAAAAGTGCTCATTTTATCGTGAACAGCCTATATACATACAGTAGTATAAAACAAAGTCTGGATTTTGATACGTTTTCCACCATCATTTAGATCATTTCTTCAGGAAGGTTTACATAAAATACGGTATATTAATACTTAATGTAGGAACAGTAGAGAAATGTTGACGTTTTCCAATCAAATCGGAAAAATTCGCTTTTCCAGCGCCTACATGGCTTACGCTGACTAAGCCATAAGATATTCACCAAATTAATGTACTGCAGAATTGTAGATCTCGAAAATATCTAAAAAATATCCGCAACAGCATATGTTTATATTTTAAGGACGACCCACAGTAACAATTTTTTCTTTTCAAAATTTTATTAAAAATGGGAAGTTCATTTACGAAGACTTTTGGAACAACACATTATTAATCCTATGTTAGCTACCTTAAGCATTTAGTGTATATACTTGCTGTAAACATAAACAACGCCACATCTGTAAATCACAACCCGAGCAGTCCGGGGCAGGTCGCTAGTATACAGTATTTGTGTTTCTAGTAGGAGTAGATCGTACCCGCTTGAACTGTGTTAGACAGTGTTTGAAGTACTCGTTTACCCATGAAACTATTAACCATTTGAGGAGTATGCACGTATATGTTCGTGGCTACGCTTAAATGAAAAATTCTTTGACCTTGAAGAATACAGCCACGAACCTGTTTCGCTGGAGTTCATCGGAATTTAGTCCGTAAGAATAAATCTGTTCTTTTTAACTATTTTCTAAAGTGAGCGCGATGTTGTGCAGAACCTGTTAAGTCTGTCACCAAAACATTTATAGGTACACGGTCTGGGTGCGACTTCATTGGCTGAAGGCCAGCCAATAATAAACTTCGCAGAGTACAGTACGCGTGTCTTATGTAGCCAGTACCAATAGGACGATGGTAAGTATAAATACAGAGACCAACCCAAATGATGTTGATGTAGTGGAGAATATAGGCAGCTCACTTCAGCCTTGTCTTCAATGCCAGTAAATCTTTACCACCCTCAATTAAACGTGCTTCCACTTTGCTGATCTGCGAACAGAACACACAGTTCGAACGAGGGCTTTTGAGTGCTTTCAAGATGTCGTGCTCATTACTAAAACCATTTCAGAGTACTCTAAAATGTTTTTTCTTCAAAAAGCACCGTATCTGAAAATATAAGCGTCAGATCTATTCAAAAATTACTCGGGGACCCTGCATTGACCCTCTCTGCAGACTTTACATAAATACAACAATATGTTCGCCGCTGAAGGTCCCCCAGGTACACGCAGTGCGACGAGAACACTGCACGCCAGTTCAGAGACCTGCGCGTAGCGGCGATGGCGCACTTGATGCACGTGCCAGAGTCGCCCTTGTGACTCCCGATCTTCTCTGTTTCGAACGCGAGAAAAAAAAAAGCTTCAGGTAGGCGGGGGCCTTAAGTTTCTCACTGTATACCGAAAGGCTAAATGATGGATGACTTATGTACTGTACAAACAGGCAAACCCTGTTCACGATAAAGTGAGCACCTTTAAAATCAACCATTGGAAAAAGTAACTGATCCTACAGGCTGTTCACGGTAAAGTGAGCACTTTTGAGGCCCTAGTTAATTTTTCCTTTCAACTATATTTTATCTTTTAACTTCCTTTTTAAATAAACATTGCCATTTAAGTAATAAAGGCAGTGTGTGTCTATATATATATATATATATATATATATATATATAGACACACACTGCCTTTATTACTTAAATTACTTTATTACGCTCGGTGCTCCTGTTAAAATATATGCAGGTATATGCTATTCACTATAAAGCGGGCACTTTTGAAAACTCTCTCACTTGGAATAATAGTTAATAAATATATCATGTTGTAGCGTTAGATGTTAACTTCGCGGAGTAAAATATTTGCGTAAGGAAAACTGAAGAATATTTTTTAATCGCTGTTTTTAAACCAGCAGTACTGAAAAAGGATTTATAAAATTTACGGAGATTCTTCGTTAATTGGCAGAATATTCTGTGATAGGTACATAAATTCGTCATTAAATAGTCAACGTGTCCATAATTTTTCCGTAAAATGACGTAAATTTGTTTTAAACAGTGTACCAAAGCCTGTTCCCTTTGCGCCAGCCTATCATTCATGGCGACCCTACTGAGGACAGAAATTCAGTACGGATTTTCAGTAGACATTATGAACGATTGGTGACAGTACTGCGCCAGTCTATTGCCTAGTTTGTATAGGCTATACGTAGAGACCTGAAAAATTCGCGATTTAAATCATCTGTAGGATAGACTCCAAAGTTGTATGTATCATCAAGGAAATATCAAATACTTATTGGTAGCTTGCTGTTACAATGGAAGATGATGATATGGCCTTTATTTTGTTGAATGTTTGTTATTGGCTCGAATTTCTCCAGGTGGTGTCCAATAACGCATGTACCTATTACAAACTTAAGATAAACCTACGGCTCTTTGAATTCTAGCTTGACTCGAAGTGAATGCACGAATTCTTCAGATCTCTAGGGACCATGGTGGCTGAGCGGTTAGCCTGCTCGCCTCCCACCAAGGCGATCCGGGTTCAATCCCCTGCCGGGTCTCTCCGGATTTTCGCCTGTGGGAATCGTGCAGGACGATGCTGTTGGTTCAGCGGGCTTTCTCGGGGATCTCCCGTTCTCCTCGTCTTTTTGTTCAGGCGCAGCTCCATACGCACCCTAATCACCCTCATCGGCTCTCAAGACCTCGACAGACATGCACTCCGTTGCAATCGAACGCGACTTCTCACAGTTGCATATCCACATGACGCACGCGTAAAAGGGACGCGATACGAAACATTGCGAGTTTTGACGAGCAAATACGCAAAGTTCAATATTGGGCGTTAGACAGTTCCGACGTCATTTAAAGTAGAGCGGGGAGATTTGGGCGGCTCTCAACACCGAGGTCTTCAGAGCCGACGATGGGTGAAGCGTGGTGAGAGAGGGGGGCAGTGCCAGAATGAAAGGGGGGGTGGGGGGGGGGGAGATCCCCGGGAAAACCAGACGACCAACGTCATCGTCCGGCACGATTCCCACGTGCGAAAATCCAGGAGCGATCTTGTCGGGAATCGAACCCTGTTCGCCTGGGTGTGAGGCGAGTATTTTGACGACCAGTCCACCGCGATCCGACGTTATTTGAAGGAAACTGCAGCACGACGGATGGGCCGTTTTGGACGGGTGCACGTCTCGTCTCCAAGCTTAAACATGACAGTAGACATACCGCCTCACCGAATTCCACAGCTCAAGTAACTTTCGACACCCTTATGTATACAGAAGGCAAGGAATCGTTGGAGGTTGTGTATTCGTTGTACGCTAGCAGTTGCGCCTGCGATTCCCGCACCACTTAGACCAAGTGCGGATATAGTCCTGTTAAATAGTTCCTGAATGATTTGTGAAAGTGAACCAGAAGATGATACGCGCGTGGTCTGGGTGTCAGAAGCAGATGAAGGCGGGACATCCTCTGTTGTTGGCTCGTGTTCTGATTGCTTTCTTTTCTTTCCCTCGCTGCAAGTTAAATAAACGCGAAACAACTCTTGGCTTCGAGGAATGTTATTATGAAATGCACATCACGGCAGACCATCGCAATAATTGCGTATGCGACGGCGTAGTGACTGTTTTTATTTAATTTTCGGGTGTGGTTTACAAAATTGAAGGAGGCCTCTGCAAGCTGAGTTGAGCTCTACTGCAGTTCTGACGGGCTTTCGGCTGTCTGTTTTCGAAACGGTTCCACTAGAACGGAGACATGACATGCAAGGAAGCAGGAAAAAACGCTCACGGACTGTTGTACTGTGTCGTGTAACTAGGTTATACGCAACGGCGATACTTTATGGGTGCTTGTTTTAATCAAGCGGACACTATAGAGTCGCCCATGAACATTTCATTGATCCCACACCTTAAAAAAAAAAAATAATACTCCAGGTGGCGCGCCCAAATTTTTACGTCCCGAAATGATGCAACTTAATATCCAGCATTAGTGATATACTAGCGTAAAACATATATTTCACTGAGCGAACTTCCAAAACATTCCGGTAATGTAATCAACACATTTACGAACTTCGCCCAAGCAGCTGTATCATATCACTGTCAAAGCCCTTCTCATTGTATGTTAAAATATCGTTTAATGCCTGCTTCTACATACAATTTTACTCACGGCTATTATATATATAACTTAACGTATTATTTCTTAAAATCTGCGCTTTTAAATAATTATGTTTTGATATTGTTTTAATTTTTTGGCAATAAATACTAAATTCAGAAGACTGAAAATATAGGGAGTAAAACAAAACGGTATCATATACATTAAATAAATAAAAAGTATCATCAACCTGTAAAGATAATTATAGAACAGCGAAAGTTGCTAAGTATAGTTAAACCCATGAAATGACTACTAAAGTTTCGTACTGATGATAGAGTATACGTGCGTTGTAGGAGGGCGTTGCTGACGCAAATACCATGGTGTATGCAGAACAGGCATCAGGACAGTGCAAGTGAGCTGACGGGAACGATACATAATGGACGTAATAATTCAGCGATATAGGCAGACCGAGGAGACGTTTGGCGCCCTGAAGGCCTGGGACCGCTGTGGCACAGAGCGAGTAGAGCGCCCGCTTCCCACCAACGCAAACTTGGTTCGATTCCTAGCGGGGTCACTCCCGATTTTCGCACGTGGGAATCGTGCCGGACAATGCCAATCGTCAGCGGGTTTTCTCGGGTATCTTCCGCCCTCCCACCATCATGCGCTACGGCTCTGTCCCATATTCCACCTCGCACCACCTTCATCGGCTCTCAAGACCTCGCTGTTAAAAGCCGCCCTGACGTCTCCATTTCACTCTTCACTCCTCCCAATAAAGCCTTTTCATTGATGCCTTTTAGTCTCCACAGACAAGTGTCGGGAGCAATGGATTCTGCGAGGTAACCCTAAATGTTCGGTTGGTTCCGGACGATTCCGAAAGACCTGTGAGTAGAGCCACGAGTATTTCGCGAATCCATTCGGAGACTAGGTAGACTCCAAACTACTTGTTCTATTCTCCTACTGTTGTGATTGGACGACAGTTCTCTAGACACGCCCCGTTTAACTGTGAGCCAGCGATAAGCTGGAAGCAGTAATGTGGGTGAGTGTTTAACAGTCCCATACAGGGGCCTCAGTTGATCATAGTATCCAATAAGCAAATGATAGTGTCTCGAGTGTATAGAGGACTATCCAGCCTAGCTTGATGTCAACTCAATCCGCGAAATACTCGGTGCTCTACCTATGAGACAGGATCGTTTTAATGTCAGACTGGTACGAACACAGCTTGCAGTTTCTTGGTCAACCGATCCGTGATCTACGAGGATGATTTCCAGATGTTTGGCACAGGCAAACCTGCAATGCCAACATTTCCGTTTTCTGCTGATAACAACTAAACACAGTAATTGCCTTCGTATTCAATGATATCAGCAGAAAGCAATGTACGCACGATCATACTCATGGAGTCATAATGTTCTTGGCAAAGAATAGATATTTTCTTTGGGAACCGATGACGATGGTGCTAGAGACTGGAGAATTGCAAACGAGCTCTTGAATCCCTACCTCTTCACAACAGCGCACGTTCGCTAATATTAGGTTTGTTCGCGTGGTATGATTTTCTACTATCTGAGAGCAAGTTATATTTTTCACTAGCCAAAAAGTAGCAAAAAACAGCAGTTACTCTCGGAAGGACGACACGAACGACTAACAGCATTAAATTAACACATTAGATATAAATAAACAACATTTTATTTTAGAAATGTTGATAATCATTATTGCCTCTGTGTAATTTACGTGTGTTAATAATTTTGACTACTTAAGATGATTTACTTTCGAGGATAAATATATCGTAGTTATTTTTATTTTCCTCTGCACTTGTTACAGGATACCCAAACATATCATCAATCTGCGTAAACGCAAATTAATATTTGCAATCGTCACTCTCAAGATACTTCGACGTTTGTAATTATATTTTGCGGCCATTTTTTATTCCACCTTGCTCGTTTTGATATTTCTGCTGTACCTTGGCCAGCAAAAGTAGAAATAGCTATAGCATTTGCTACCGCCAACCGAACAGCGTACAAAAAAGTGCTTCTGGTAACACGAACGACAACTAGCAGAAATAGCACTAAAATAGCAGAAATAGCAAACTACATGAACACACCTACTGACATGCGGTTCTTGGAAGCCATCGCATGTACTTACTGCTCCACGATAGCACTTAACTAGCAGAAATAGCAAACTACATGAACACACCTACTGATATGTGGTTCTTGGAAGCCATCGCACATACTTACTGCCCCACAATAGCACTAAACTAGCAGAAATAGCAAACTACGTGAACACACCTACTGACATGCGGTTCTTGGAAGCCATCGCACATACTTACAGCCCCACAAAAGCGACTGAGACTGTTGTCACATTCAGTGTGACACGTTTTGAGTTTCCAGGCAGTGGGCGCGGTGGGAGGGATGGAGAGTTGAACAAAGCAGTCATTTTCGCAACATGTTATTCCTACCATCTACAAAATAGAAAGAATAATTCTAAAACATTTCTCTTATTTCATGCACCATTTCCTCGATTCCGCTGGTACGTATGTCTATTGTCATGTGCGGTTTCGCTGTTCGTGTTAAACTATTATTACTGAGAACAGGTAGCTGGGGGAAAAAAAAAACTTCGGCACAGTGTGTCCCGCTTGAACACGTATTTCGTCTGAACTGTCTTCACGACCTTGAAGTTGCTGCGTCGGTAATAAACCGCGATGGTTTGGGGAGGGGGGTTAAAGGCACATATTTCCCACAGATTCACCTGAGTTTAACAATCAGTAATTGTCGCTCCTCGATGGCACTGACACTAAGGAACTTGAATACATAGTAAAACACTGAAGATATTGAGAGATCCCGTGTTCTACCTAGCCTGGAAGAGTGGCAAGTAGTCAGTTGATATCAAAACAACGCTCGCATATGCACGTATACAGGCTGCTCCCCATTACGTGGACACCCATAAAATTTCCGGAACAGTTGCAGATCACGAAATGCGGTTTTCTACCAATGAAATTACGTACGGGGGCAACTAATTTGCCGCGAAGTGACAATTAACACATGTATGGACATAAATAATTAAACCGCGTACGATTTTCGCCCTGGTAACATACATTTTTTTCAACGGCATCTGAAAGTACGCGCAAATAGGAATTTAGTAATTTAGCATATGCAATAGAAAGTAACATGGAAACGCCAAGAAAAGAATGTGCAAATACGATTAAGTTAGATGGGCATCACGTCCATAGCAGTCTTTTGCGGCACTCGTGTTGTGGAATTCCAATCACCTCGTGACAAGAGAAGTTGGGCGAATTCTTCGTCTCGTTTGCCGCGAAATTGGCGTCCGATTAGGACACCTTTCACCATGCATTTGGACGACTTGCTCGTAATTTCTGCCACACTCACTGTAAATTAGTAGAGCGTCCAACTTTTCCTCATTCGAGAACTTCGCTGCGTACGTACAGCCACACACTGAAATACCACTTACCATGACAGATTACGGGGTCTGGAGCTGCGCTACTATTATGAAGCGGTCCCGCCAGGATGTGTCACGGCGCGTGTTGCTTGTTATCAGCTGTGAGTACAGGTCCACTACCCCACGCTACCGGCCCGCCTAACCTAATCATTCTTGCGCATTATTTCTTGGATTTTTCTATGTTACTTTACATTGCATATGCTATATCAATGACTTCCTCTTTGCACGTATTTTCGGATGCCGTTGAAATCGATCTATGTTTCCTTGGGATAAATCACAAGGGGTTTAATTATTTCTGTCCATACGCGTGTTACGAATAGACACTTTGCGGCAAATTACTTGCCCCCGTATGTAATTTCATTCAGGGAAACCCGCATTTCATGATCTGCAACCGTTCCGGAAATTTTATGGGTGTTCACGTCAGGCGGGTCACTCTGTATAGTTTTCCGGGAGTGTTTACATTGTGTTTCAGTACTCATGTGACCTCCCTGTTCACCTGACTTGTACCTCGTTGACCGTCCACGGGACCATATGAAACGGCCTTTTGCTTATGTTGAATGGTTTGCAGTTTTGAGCATAGTCCGCAACAACTGTGAGCAACTGTGGTCTATGTAAGCATATGGCTTTTCGTTCCATTTCCAACTGTATAGAAGCATGTATCGAGGCGGTCTAAAAGAAGGTAACAAAAGTTTTATCCGCTCTCATAGGGCAAAAAATTGTCTTCATATGATGATATGACAGTCACTTTTTTTATTTGGTCGTACTATCATACACAGTTTGTTTGAATCCAGAAGTTGCTTCTTGGTGCGCAAATTTTTAGGGCAATGAGTGTAAATTAATGTGACAGACTGGCACGTTGGGTGCTCGAGACCTTTCGGGTCGGTTATATCTGAACCCAGCAAGCAGGGAGCGCTGTGACGTTCGTATGGCATCTTGAACACAGTATACCTCATCGTGGCCTTAAGAACTGTCTTGACGTCACGGAATACGTCGGAAGATTGAGAGAGGAGAGCTCCCCCCCCCCCCCATCCTTCCCGCAAACAGTGAAGAATGTTGTAGAACCTAAACGTGTTCTGGTTATGAAGGCAGGTATTAGGAAAGGGGTATGGGAAGGCGCGACAGACGCCTACTTAAGGTAATCACGCTGCCGATTTTTGGCAGACGGTTCCCGTGGAATGTGGAGGGAAGTATTCACTTTCCTTTGGGTCGTTAGATCCGCATGTTTGTGTTTGTTGTTGCCATAGGTTGTGTGGATATAGTACTAGCGTTACCTTATAGCGATGTTTTGTGTATTGGCATCACCTTCGGTGATTGAAATAATTTCTTGCACCGACTCTTAACTTTTGTAGCAATATTAGCTAGAAAATTCGTGGTTATATACAGAGTAATACTGGCATTGCAGACAGTTAAATGGGTTGCATTATAAGTGTTGATGATTTGAACAGTAAAGAACCTAAAAGCACTGCGGTAAATCGGAATTATCGTACCGTGTTTTTTTTTCTAACCGGCGTTGGGAATTGGGGTATAGACTTGAATGGTGGGTTTGAATAAACGGCCATCATGTGACCCTTTGGATTCGAGACCGAGAAACCATTTTTTTATCCTGCTGGAAATACAACTTGGTATAGTAATGCCAACGCACGCGTATTTTTTCATGTAGCATTCAGGGTGACATTATTTTTGTAATTTCAAATAGGTAAAGCAAATAAATTATATTTGTTACTCAAACGAACTGCTGTATTAGTGAACTGTTGTTAATTATTTATATTTCCTTCGGTACGATATTTTATCTTCAGATATCCTTACTTACATGGTTTTGTTTCAAAAGCAGCTGAATACCAAAGTTCACACTATTTTGTTTAATTCCTTTTGACTACGGCTTTGCCAACTTGCACGAGTATCATAGTGGGGATGACGTGGTCATAACTGGCCAGATGTAAATAGGCTGTTCACGGTAAAGTGAGCATTTTTTTAGGGCCCTCGCAATAGGCATCAACCACTAATAAATATGTTTTATTGTAGCCTTGGACGTCAAATTTTGAGACTAGTGGAATGTATACACCGTGTTTATTAGTCAAATGGGGATGTTTATATTAAGTTGCGGTGGAAAGATAAAAATCGGCTTAAAGGAAAGATTTAGCAGGGCCTTAAAAATTGCTCACTTTACCGTGAATAGCCTATAGTCATACGCTGCAGGCTCGTTGTGTCCGGCGGTGTTCAGCATAAGTACGCCCTTAAGGAAACAAATATCATTCACAGGCTGTTCACAGTAAACTGAGTACGCTTGAAAAGCCTTACTTAAGATATATCTGTTTGCACATTGTGTATTATTCATCCGAATGTAAACTGAGCGTTACGTTACCATAGGCCTGATCACTTTATTCATGCGTCGGTCAAGGAGAACTGTAAAATTATTAGAACCGTAACAATGGCGTTTGTTCCATAGATGCAAGGTAAGTAATACTTACCCTATACATATTGGAAAAATTTGACCTTTTATAGTTTTCGCCTTAACTTCGAACACATTTAATTCTGAGTTTCCAGTTTCCGATTCGAGAAACAGAGTTTTCGCAACTCCCGTACTGCACACGCATAGTGCTGCTATCTGGTATTTATTTCCACAAACGGGAGCGACTAGCGATAAATCGAACTCGCAAGCAACGACACGCCACACGCTCAACCACAATCCTTCGGTAGGGTAAGCAGTCATTCCGTTTGCGTCCTCCAGTCCTACATTTTTCCTTGGAAAGAGGATGAAAGTGTTCGGGAAAACGGGAGTTTTTTTTTTATAATTTGTAATATGCTCTCTGAATAATATTCAGTTTAATTATTATTACATTCATTTCGTTTCCGTTTTTTATAACTAATTTTAGGCATTATAAGACGGTAAATACATCTGGAGGGCAAGCAAAGTTGGAAGTTGCGTTTGTTATTAAAAATTGCATACTCTGTATAAAAAAAACTCTCACTACGCGCCACTGAACCGTAAATATTTCTGAAATGTTATTATTCTTGCACTTATATGGAATAAAAAAAAAACAGAAAGAAAATAAAATATTTTAATATTCACTAATGTTTATTTAACATTTTAATTTAACGCGAAGACATAGGACTACTTTTCCTTTCGTCGTAGTCAACTTTACTGGGCACCATGACAGTCAATGTGCCAGTCAAAATATACGCAGGTACGGCCAGTGACAGTTTTCAAAGGCTTATTTCAAAACTTCTAAATTGTCCCTGAACAGCCTGTAGGTTTTTAGTGACTAAATCACAAATAACTTCTAAAGTTTAACACGTGTCTGATACAAACCCTCGCGCGACGCCTTGGAAATAAGACTGGTAGGCTAATCCAAGTCTGAAAAGCTGGCATTGAGGCCGACACCTTTGTAGAGCTCGATATCGACGTATGCTAGAATCGTGCGCGTGTAGTCAAGAGCGGAGTAGTTGAGACATTCTTTTTGTGTCGTGGAGTCATGTATTTAATCTTCGCGCATTCCTCGCATCACCTTCAAAGATGTTTCCTCTCCTCTCAGAATCGTCCCACCTCACGAATTCAATAACATATTTCGAAATGAAATATCTCAGTTAAATGCACTTAAAATAATACGTGATATTCATTTTTTTCATTGCAGAATCACATAAGTCTACAAGCACATTGACTCACGAAAGAACTATAAGGAAAATCTATAACAGGAATACAAAATGATTTTAGGCTAAGATTAATAAAAAAAAATGCTTAAACAAATAAGCAATAGTGGTATTTCAATGGGATAAATTGAGTTTTGTAAAAGGCTACATCGAACATCAAATTTAACATTAAAAAAAAATGAATGCGTGTATGTAAGGCCAATGCTGTATCTAAACGGGACTTCTGGCTCTTTCAGTACGTCCTGTCGTTGGCCAGCTTCCCGCGTCCGGTGCCAACTTTAAGCAAGCCGATACAGTGTTGCCAACACACACATATAGAGAATCCCACTGGGCCACAAGCGAGAATCCACCACACTCCACAAAGGTTATGAAAATCTGCACATGATTCTTCGAATAACGCCAATAATCCCCATGATTTTATTTCAGCGTCAAATAATGATTTAACGTAATTGATAAATAGATGTTCTAACTGTTTACTTTACATAAATATGGATGTTACGTAATAATGTTTTTTTTTTTTGAAAAAAAGTAAACAGTAAACAGAAAGAGCAATAGCAATATAAAAGATAGCAAAATGATGCCATGCCACCAATGCTGGAAATATTTACCACTTCGTCATATATAAAAATTTTAATTACAAAATTCTATACTCCAGATACACAAACACATGTGTCTGTTTAGAAAGATGTCAGTCACGTATCGTAAAAAGAATAGGTAACGTAATGACTACTAGTTGGCACATTTTCCCCACTACACTGTTAAAAAAAAAAAAAAAAAAAAAAAAATCCTTCATTTTACGGAAAAGTGCTGGTAAAAATTTATCGCGAGGTGTCCGTAAACTCTCCGTGAAATTATGGACACATTTTCAAAAACCGACTTTCCGTAAAATTCACGGAACCTCTCCGTCAATTCCCTAGTTAGTTTTCTGTAGGCCTACTTCTAGTTTATATTATTTTTATTTTTATTGTGCTGGTGTTATACTGCGTATAAAAAAATTTTAAAAGGTTAAAATTTTTATACTTAAGCAAGATTTGAACCCGAGTCAAAAAGTTGCAAAATCACGCCCTTAACCACTAAGCCTACAATGCTCACGTGGTGAATCTGGTATAAATTTTGATATTAGTCAAATAAACAACTTTTTTAGTTTCTGTTTAAGTGTTGCTAAGTGTTACGTACGCCTGCTGCTACTTTTAATGTTTGAAAGGACAGGTCTTAGTGACATGGATAACCTTAACTGCCGCAGAAACGATAATTTTCTGGTTACAGTGCAGGCGAAGAAAGTTTCGTGTGGACTCGGCATTGTTCGTGCCCGAAACCCGAAGTTACAGGAAATACGCAGATTTTCCGTATTTTGTATTTACGCGCCTAATTTTTTTTTTTTTTTTTTTTTTTTTTTTTTTTTTCGCCATTACGGATTGCGTTTTCTTGTATTTACCGCGCATTTTCATGTAGAAATTTCCTTAAATACGCGGGAATTTTTTTTTTTTACAGCGTATGTAGCACTGAAGCCTGCCAAATCTGGACGAAAATCCATCGAGTTGGCAAGACCGAGCTATAAATCCTGTCGCAGGGCTCTCGTGCCCACGCGCTCCCTTCTTCGTGTTTTGGGCTAAAGTTGGCGCAGCGCGAGTTCTCGTATTTCCCGCATCCCCGCAGGAAATGAAGAGCCACTCGACCAAGTTCGTCAGCACTACGAACCCCCCCCCCCCCCCCCACACCCTCCCCCCTCCCCGCCCTGGTGTTGACAAGGGGCGTGGGGGTAGGGGTGGTGGACGAGAAACAACTTTAAATGAATCTCTCCCTCCCCCAGTCCGCAGAGCAAGTGAGGAGACGAGAGCGGACACTTCCATGCTGTAACGATCTTCTTATTTTGAAGGAATTTTCAGGGGTGGTGGGTGGGTGGGCGGCAGGTGCCTGGATTAGTACCAACAGCAGACACTCATTACGAAAAATAATCACCTAGTTTAATAAAACAAAAATAATTTTTAATGATTATTTTGTGTTAAACACGCTTAATTGAAGTAGTTAATAATCGCGTTGTGTTCAATGTTTAATAAAATAGTTTATTTACAAAAAATTTAATACAATTTCTTTTTTCAGGCTTGCCGGGTAGCATTTACAGTATGTTTACAGTTTGCATTATTCTTCAGAGGTTCTAGAACGACGTTTTAAAATTGCTAAATCAGAACCTACTTGACTAAAACCATTTATTTGCCGAATGCTGTTTTCGGCAATAATTAAATAAATACCTGTGCTGTTTGTGTTAGCGCTGTCTTTGAAATATTTACGTTACCTCCAATTGTGACGAACAGAATAGAATAAATCTTGCACAAACAGTGCAAAAAAAAAAAACGGATTAAATATTTCCAATCGTTTTAATAAGTAACTAAATCAGCACATGAAATATACGTAGGTTAAATCAGTATGTTTGAGATACAAAACACTCATAGTTTTGACTCAAAACCGATCTGTTCCATAAAATCATTAATTATAGTGGTAAAATGTCTATGTTGGTGTTTCCACAGGCACTTGCTTCAACCAACGCGATTGCAAGCCCTATCTAGTGTCTACCCCCCCCCCCCCCCCACAATCCCGTGCTCTAGTCCCACCAAGGCAAAGTTGCGCGCGGCGAGCCTTCAGAGCTGCAGCCAACAACACGCAGTCGGAGAGACGCTATCTGCTTCTGCCGCGGCATTCGTCTTTGTCCCCGGCATCTCCTTCGCGAAGAAGGCTGCCAGCGGCGCGCGGCTTTGCCTATTTCATTTCCGGCCCCGCTGACGTGTGGGCCGTTCACGGCAAGCTGAGCACTTTTCAAATCAACCTTTGGAAAAATGTCACTGCCCCCTTCCTGCATACGTTCTGACGAGCACAGTGACTGGCGCGCGCCCAGTCAAGTTGGTAACGATGGAGAGAAAGTAGTTCCGTGTATTAACGTTGAATTAAAAGCATTATATAACCACATATAAATATTAAAATAATTAATTTCGATTTTTAAGTTTTCTAATCGAGCATAAAATTAAAAAAATTAGTGAATTAGTAAAATGCGTACTTTTCTAATTATTACACAATTTCACGTGACTGACGTACGAAAAAAGTGATGAGGCCAGTGGCAATGTTATACATATGGCGGAATAATACACGATGTGCATACAGTTAGATCTTAAGCAGGGCTTTCGAAAGTGCTCATTTTACCGTGAAAAGCCTATACCAAACATGCTTAATTCAACGTTATGATATGGGAATATTTTCTCTTCAACATTACCAACTTTACTTTACTGGACGCATTGCAGTCAATGTGCCCGTCATAAATTATGCATGTATAGGCTGTTCACAGTTAAGTGAGAACTTTTGATGCCCCAGTTACTTTTTCCTTTCAGCCATTTTTCAATACTTTAACCACCTTTTAAAAGTAATAAACAAAGTGTGTATATTCCACAGCACTCTGAAGTTAACGTCTAAGACTAAAATTAAAAAAAATATATATTTGACTAATATGACAAATGAGAGGACTTTCGAGCGTGCTCACTTTGCCGTGAACAGTCTATAAGGGCGGTGACATTTTGAAAGGTTGAATTAAAGAATGCTCAATAAACTGTGAACATCCTATACATTCACTGTCTCCGGCAGTGCTGACGCTTTAGATTTAACATGCGAAAACGTACAAAATTACGAGTACTTTTTAATGAAACTAAACTTCTTCAGTGCGGGAGATTGTAAGACAATATTGAACTTTTTTTCAGACTCCCTTTTTTTAAATTCATGAACGGAGAGACTGTGCTCGGTACGCACAAATTACGAGAGAAACTTGGCAACGTTGTAACCACAAATGGTCACAGAATTAACTACATTCACCTTTGATTTATTGTATTATTTATAAGTATGTACAATTTCTTTTTTGAAATAAAACTTTATATGTTTATTTTATTAAATAAAACAATTTTTCTTACGCTTATATGAATATAGGTTTGAATGGGCACCTATTTAAATTATACCAAGACGGAAATGTAAAACACCCGCTTTTAAAAATTACTGCAGGTATCCATTTTGTAATTTTTACCTGGATTTTGAAAAGACGAGGCAGTTTTGTAGTTCATCTGAATACTACAGCATTTTAAAAAGTATTTGTTTTTCAAAACAGATAAGTACCCTCTCATAATCATACACGAAAAAACGAATATTTCTTGCTACAAAAATGATTGGAACCTAAAATGTTAGAGGAAAAAATCACGATTAACGAATTTTTACAATGATTTCTAAACACATGTAAGAGTATCTGCAGATGGTGCATTTACCTGGTGCTGTTGAAGGAATTTTTCCAGACCAAACAAACGTGTGAGAATGCAACATTTCAAGAATGCAAGCTGTGCGAATAAACTCAGCGAGTGTATACAGAATTAATGAAAATGTAATATATTTTATTCTTAGTCTGTGCAATTGAGCTGGAACGGAAATAATACGATCAGTTTACTCAAATTGTTCCCTTCAGAATCCCGTAAGATAAATGAAGCGTAAATAAATTAGAATTATTTTTTAACCAATAGAAAAATGTAGGACTAGAATCAGCCAGGTTATCAGTTAACAATTCATGATACATGACAGTGCTACGGGCTGTCTACCTCCCAGCAACCATTACTCTGATTTCCAACTTCATTTCTGAGGTAACGGTGGGTATTAGCGAATACCAATAAGGCAATTTTTGACGCGAATACGTCTTTAAATTTGCAACCACAGTGGGAGGCAATCCAGAAAATCCGATGATAACAAAATCGGGGGATACATTTTGGCATTGCAGCTCCGAATCTATAGCCTACATTCAAAATTCAATTACACCACTCGATTGCCGAAGGATCAAAGAATATGTTACGTTGAATGAGGACTGCAAAGAATCGCGCTCAGCTGAAGGGGGAGGAATTTGGGGGGGGGGGGGAAGGGGGCGCAATTTTGAGTTCGTTTCGTCGCGTTTAATACCTTCTGCGTAGTATAACTTTTGACGAGGAGAAGCTACAACGCTCGTTTGAGTTTCTATCGACAGCTCTCGTCAAGACCAGGGATTGCGTGTATAAAAACATTTGTGTGGCGTGGTTATGATGAAATTGTATGCGTTTAAAGTGAAAAAATTTACGAAACAACACAATTTCGGCCTATGCTCTTCAAAAAGCCAAGTCGAAATACAAAAATCGTATACGGCAGGAAAAGCATCTCGAAAGCAATCCAGTGACACCCATGAAACACCATACGGTCGAGTGAAGCGGTGCCGGGAACGTAAAATAAACATAAACGTAGACTTATTCACGCAGAAAAAACGGCAGTGTCCCCAACACAGCCACACCCAATTTGTTGTATTGATCTGTGCATTATGATTTCTAACATGTGACGTCAAATTGCTTCAAGCTGATGGTTACAAAGTTTTAGGCAATTGTAGGGCGCCACGCCCAAGGATGCACTCTTGCTAAGAATCTCCTGTAGTTCCAATCCCTCGGAACCGTTTGCCTGCATTCTACTTTCCGTTGCTTGAAAGCTGTTCACGACAAAGTGAGCACTTTTTACATCAACCTTAGGAAAAAGTCACTGCTCCTATCTGCATGTATTTTAACGGGAACACTGAGGGACATGCGCCCAGTAAAGTTGGTAACGATGGCGGGAAAGTAGTTCCAGGCCTTGACGTCGGATAAAAAGTGACAACTTTAATTATTTATTTCACTTTCCGTTTTTTTTTTAAATATTTATCTTAGTGTAAGAATTAGCAGTATTGTAAAATATTTACGTTTATGATAATTTCATAGTTCAACATGACCGACACGCAGAGTGACGATGCACATGACAGTGTTAAATTTACATAAGGCGAAAGAATACACAACGTGCACACAAGTAGATCTTAAGCAGGGCTTTCAAAAGTGCTCGGTTTAACGTGAACACTGTACGATCGCGAGTTATTTCCAATTTATTATTATAGCATAACAAATTTAAACTCTTATTTTTTCGGGGGCGTCTACCGCCCTCCGAAATCACCGCAGTCCCTAAGTCGTATTTATGTTTCCCCTATTCAGGTGTCCTAATGTTTTCACTCACGTCGGGTTAGCATGCATTAACGACTTGGCCTTGTGAAACCCACGGCATGCCTCTGTTTCAGCTGACTCGTACGGACGTTTGTGCGAAGGCGCGTGAGTTCACGGGGACTACGCGCGACATTGGAGGGACGGGGGGAATTCGGAGAGCGACCAAGTGGAGAGCAGAAACTAAGGCCGTGTCCGAAATAACGAATTCGTTATTTTGTAATTTGTCATTTCGTGATTTTCAATTCTGACGATGTCGAAAGTCACTTGTTTAGCACTCGCGGGAACGCGTTTTTACATTAACAGTGAAAAATATTTTTATCTAAATCTAATGATTAAAAAATACATAATATTTCTACAAACATCGCTCTAATACTGCGAATATAGTAAATTATGCAATAAACACTTTACGAAATTTTTGTTGCGAAGTAAATAAACAAGCACAGGACTTACTTGCTTTTTAGAAAATGCCTAGTGTATTTCATGAACATTTATTTGTTATAATAAAAAAAAATTATATTTACGCTTTCGCACATGTATTTTGAAGGTAAAAACCATCATGGCGCTGATTTTGTCATGATTTATTTTTGCTAACTTCTGTTGGATACAAACTAACAAATTAACAAACAAGTCACCAATTTTACATTCTAAATCAGGTCACGTGATCATGTTGTCAACAAAATCTGCCATTTCGGACACGGCCTGAGAATGCTCAGCTGGTCTGTAAGAAAGTGGGAATTGATGTATGACTGGCGGACATTTTGAATTATATACATGCATGGCAGTATACATTTTGATCGTTTATGTGTAACCAGTAGGTAAGTGAACATTAAGTGACTGTATAGTTGCTATTAAGAAGACCGAGGTATAAACCTTAATTACACTTAAGATTGGCATAAAAATTGCGTTCACAGTCATGAATAATAATTATTTATATTAGAGACAGGAAGGTGTATTTTGTAAATAATAATAAATTAAAATTAGCTGTGTTATTTTTGTTGTTAACATCTCTATCCCTTACTATAGGCTGTTCACGGTAAAAATGATCACATTTGAAAGAAGTGCCTAATATCTACTTCTATACACGTAACTTATTGTTTCGCCTTATGTAGAACCATGGGCCTCATCACTTTATACATGCGTCAGTCAAGAAAAACTGTGAAATTTTTAGGAAAGTAAATATTATCCAAATCTGCTCATTTTCACACTTCGATACATAAAAAAAAATAGGAAGCGAAATAAATAATTTAAGTTGTCACAAATGGTTACCTAACACTTTTAATTCGACAAGATATGGAACTATTTTCCATCCATCGTTACCAACTTTACTGGGCGAATGTCACACAGTGCGCCCATTAAAATATATGCATGCAGGGGCAGTGACTTTTTTCAAAGGTACATTTCAAAAGTGCCCACTTTATCGTGAAAAAGCTATAACGTAGATGCGCTCTAGGAAATTTGTTACAATATTTTATAAATGAATGGCTGCAGCTGCGTATTTTGTTCTTGCTGCCTCAGTCATTTTTATGAGGACGTTCAATGAACAGGCAGGGTGGATCAGCGCTCTCGCATTTTCCTCCACTGCGAAGTTCTTCAAGCCATCGTTACTTTTGCCTCCCACGTGGCAAGCGGGATTCGATATGACGTAGAAGTCAGGGGGAGGCAGATGAGATGTCGCCTGCGGTCGTCGCATTATATAGAACAGCTGGTCTGGAATATGAAAGTGCGGGACCTGGAAAGGAAGGCAGGCTGTCAACAGCAAAGAGAAGCCTACACCTTTTAAAAGAGGAAAGCTTTCATATTTGCAGAGATGAGTTGGGCGGTAAGGTGTATTTTTAACGGCGATCTGAGTTGCCGGTATGTCATTTCTAGTAGTATTCAATGCATGATATTTTAACGTTGTTTTTAAGTATTCTTTATCATAATCCAGTGACTTCAACCGGTAAATTTTTATATAGGCATTTCGTGGTAAACTGAGCATTTTTGAAAGCCCTGCTTAAGATCTACCTGTATGCACGTTGTGTATCCCTCCGCCTTATCTAAAATTAACATTACCATGGGCCTCGCCGCTTTATTCATGCGTCGGTCAAGTGAAACCGTGGAATTATTAGATAAGTAAATACGTTACAAATCGGCTCATTCTCATGCTTAGACACATAAAAAAAAACATAGAGGAAAAGAAGAAATTTCAGTTTGCACAAATTATTATCTAACACTTTTTATTCGACTTTAAGATATGGAACTACTTTCCATCTGTCATAACTAACTTCACTGGGTGCATGTCATTCAGTGCACCCATTAAAAAATATATGCAGACAGGGGCAATGACTTTTTTCTAAGGTTGCTTTCAAAAGTGCTCACTTTATCGTGAACAGCCTTTACAGTTAATATAAAGACAATTTTCGCTCGTATGCCCAGAATGTTAGGCTGAGCTAGAGAACTGCGTCGTTTTGAAATGGCAAATCAGTTGTATTCTTGAATTTGAAATGTGACCTTTTCATTTAGGCATTTCCTGGGGTAGAAGTAATTAACATATATATTTGCGTATACCAAAAAAATTACTGGACATTCGAATAAATTATTTATACAAGCACCTAGTAATTTACGGCATCTGATAGTCCAAGAAACATGAGCTCAATATTTCTGATTGATAAGAGGCAGTATAAAATTTTGAAATGTCACGTTTGTATGTTATCTTAAATTATTTAATTCGATATTTATTGTACAGAAATTATATACAATTCACTTAGTATACAACGATAAACATTCAGCTTTTTACACGTATCTTTTTTTTTACAATACTTGAAATTGCTTTGGGATTGAAGGATCTAACTTTTGGTCTCGCTGAACGTTTAAACATTTCAATTAGGGCCAAATGAATTTACAAAAACTATAGTGAACGTGAGTAATAACAAAGAAAACCTTTTTTTTAAAGACGCTATGCATATTTGTGAAAAATATTGCAATGGCACATTTAGTTTTACGTTTAGAGTAACCAATTTTTTTTTAAATTTTTACGTGGACAATGGTTGTTAAATTAAACTTTTTAGTGCGAAATCACGCTTAAGAATTGGCGAAATTCAAGTCAATGTTAAATATTTACTTTCCTAACGGTAAAGCATCTTAAGCAGGAAAGTGTCCTACGCTTGTAAAATTTCTTAAACTGAAATTTCTTAAGCGTGCTTTTCTGTAAATTATGCAGACTCGTAGGTACGTATTTCGCGGGAATTCTCGATTATGCCATCGTGAAATCAATGCTATAGTCTATTCACGGTTTCTTCACACTTTTTGAATCAAACCTTTTAAATATCACCCTATTTATAATGTGTGTTTAGTCATTTCATAAATATGTCACTTATTACAAGCATTTTATACCTCTGTTAATATGAATTTATTTTTGTTTAATTGAAGTGTTTCCTATATTTTATTTATCAATTGTAATATTTCATTTATTATAAATACGAATAAAAACACCGAGAAAACACGCGTGTTGGTAGCGGCTAGTAAGAAATAGTTCTCATACAAAATATAATTACAGCTGAGCGCGCCAGAATTCGGTGCGTTGGCATTTGGCGTAATTTTATAGACTCAGTTAAGCTTAGTTGGCATGAGGCGGAGGAATATCCTGGAAGTAGAACTTTAGCAGGACTTTGGAAAAAAAATGTGAAGTAACCTTTAATGGATTATACTGAGCGACAGAATGTGAGGGTACGTAGTGAGGAGCAAAGCCGGCATATTTGACTAGAGTTAAAGAAAAAAAAAAAACCAACAACAACAACAACAACAACAACACTGTAGGAAAACCTCGATTGCGGTCGGTCGGAATAGAAGACAGGAATTCTCGAGATGCTGGTCTGTTGTGCTGCCAGGGTATAGAAATCTCTCGGATTTATAAAAGGAAGTTTAGTAGTAAAGGAGAATGATTTATAGCAAATTATTATTATATTCGCGGACTGGAAAAAATTTTCTAACACCCTAGTTGTAAAAATTATCGAGCTGAAATAGTCTCATTTTTTTTTTCGGGAGAACGTAAGTTCTATTGATCACCACGTATTGCAGAAGCATATAATTATTTTGATAAACTCGGAAAAGTTTTGATTTTAAAACGTACAAAAATAAAGTTTGTCTTCGTGAGAATTGTGAATTCTTGTCAGTAAAAATCCCGATTTTAATGCTCTTATTTATTACACGAAGCAGTGTGTTTTTTGAAATAATCCCCTGGAAATATAACTGCACATATTTTTGCCAAAATAAACAATTAGTTACAGAAAATTACTATGCTGGAATTTATTCTAATCAAATTGCGATAATTATAAAGAATAAAATAATTACCAACCTTGTTATACATTCAGCAATTCAGTAAATTTCGTAAACGTTCATTTGAAACAAGGATATTAGAGCTAATAATTAATCAGAATAAAATGTTTGAAATAAAATTTATGCGTTTTTTCTTTTACTTTATATGTTTTTAAGATCAATTTAATTGGAGAAATTAAATTTATGAAGACCGTTCATCAAAACCAGAAATTGTGTTATATTTTACAAAAGTTATTAAACAAATACCAATGACAATTAACATTAGGGGGAGGGGTGTAAGTGTCTCTCTAATAATCTCTTGAGCTGACATATTTTAACCCACGTCCCAAATAATGATTTCTTTTTCTAACAAGGAGAGAATATGGAAAGAACAAGGGAAATAGCACGGTTGACAAAATTCCTGGCTGCCCTACTAAAATTTTAATTTTAGGGCTTTTTGAATCCGGCCTGCAGCAGAAGCCTTTAGCAAGGATGGAATCCCGCCATTAATCTTGCATAGAACATAAGCCCAAGCAAGCTAAAATATTTAACACACTAGAGTATTTTTCAAGAAAGGCTTAAGAGACTCTTTACGAGTTTCTCAGGGTATACGCAGTTATCATCCGTGTATTTCAAGGCAGCAACGCGAAAGGAATTTATAATACCTGCCTCGAGGTAGGTTACGGAACGTGGCCACATTTCCGTAGAGATGCGCTGCGGAAGACGTATAAATAGTCTAGCATCTAGACGAAGCTGGAATACGTTCGCATAGGAAATATTTCGCGCTTGGTATGCTCGTAGTCTACCCTGATAGACTCGCTGGCTTATGCCATTCAAGTCCAGCGGCACCATCAGAACGCACGCGCTGGCCAATCTGAAGAATCAGCTACATACATGTAGCTCTGCGCGCTATGCCACCCGATCAAGCTCTCTTCGTGTTTCTGAGATCGCTACGCACTTCTTCACTTCTTCGTTACTTGTTTATTCTGATTGGATACTGACAAACTCGAACTAGTCCTTGATATAAATCCCACCAAGGGAGTCAGATTCGACTCCCTGGGCCCTATTTTATAAAACGTTACATGTGTGACATATACGGCAGTTATGTCAAATCTGACAAAAATTTTTCAATATGTCATGACAATGTTATGTTACATAAATAATACAAGTTCCTCTTATTTGACGAGCAAAAATATGTGAGTTGTCAGCCTTAAAATATCAGTTTCATAAACACGACAATTATATGTCAACCGTAAGTTTCATTTATTACACGCTAGATAGATCTCAAGTGCGCTTACGATAATTGAGCGCAGCCTTATATGCGATTCATGGAAAGTCTAGTCCTACCACAAATATTTAAACGGTAAATAATAATTCCACCCACATAACATTATTCAATCTAGGAGCAGAATGTCGAGTAATATGGATAAGATTACTATATTATACCTGATCCGAGAGGAAAAGGTTGGGCTATTTGGCAAGCGATGTTTTAATTCACACATTGTTAAAACACTATTGCACTGCCATGTTATATAAACATTACAAATTACTGATTACATAGGAAAGCTTGCGTGTCACTTCTGCAGTGACAATTCTACAAATTTGCAGATATGTCACCGAGTGATTATACTTATCTGTTTCATAAAACAGTCTGTAGTGTAATATTTGACCCATTTGTAAGCTCGAAACTTTTGTGAAACAACTGTTTGTTAAATTGTCATACAATTCTGCAACTTCGTCATTACAAACATGTAAACTTATCAGTTTTACAAACATTTGTCGATTGTAAACTTGTCTGACAATTTCGTGTCACCTGTCACCTGTCGAATTGCAACTGTTACGAAATAAGCTGGTCTTTAGTAAAATGTGTTACATCAACTGATATAGCTCTAATATCATCTGCTGTGTACATTTCAGAACCTTTTAACATACTGCGCTGCAATATAGGTTTTTGTGAACCGCCCAAGTTAATTTCCTTTTTCTTTCAAGCAGAAAGTGGCCAGCGTCCAAAACTTCAAAAGAAAAAAATTTAAAAATTAACGAAGAGGGAGTTTCAACTTATATTAGGCTCCCTCATGCGTTTGCAGTTGACACAGTCACTGCGAAACCAACGGCTGTATTGTTTCGCAGCACAATGTACGCTGGTTGCCATTAGCGTTGTGAGCCATACAGCCAGAAAGTGCCCTTGTACCGGTTCCCGTTCCATTTGACTAATTGCTGCCGAGGAATATGTGCCCTTTACATTCTCAGCACAGTCCCGGCTTCGACTTCCATCGCGTGCCCTATTGTTAGAGCCACGAGTATTTCGCGTATTGAGTTGACAGCGAGTTAGGCTGGACAGCCCTCTATACACTCGAGACATATCGTTTGCTTATTGGTTGCTGTGATCAAGCGAGGCCACTGTATACAGGACTGTTAAACACTTACTTACACTACTGCTTCCTGCTTATTACTGGCTTACATTTAAACGGGGCGTGTCTAGAGAACTGTCGTCCAATCACAACAATAGGATAGAAGAACAAGTGTTTGGAGTCTGCATCGCCTCCAAATGAATTCCCGAAATACTCGTGGCTCTGCCTATTGTCGACTTGAGCGCGATTCTCTTTCACTTTGGAGTTCAGTTACTTCAGTACAATCTGTTAATGATTAATTGAGCACTTTTGAAACCAACCTTTAGAACATATTACTGCCCCTACCTTTATATATATTTTAAAGGGCCCATTGTATTGCAAGCCCCAGTAAAGTTGGTAATGACGGAAAGAAAATAGTCCCATGTACAGTATATACGTTGAAATATAATTGTTAGCTAAAACTTTGTAACTACTGAAGTTATTATTTAAATCTCTCTTTTATGCATATAAGTGTAAATATCAGCATATTCTTAAAACATTTTTTTTTTCTTCAAATAAGTTTACTGCTTTAATTGACCAACATAGTGATCAGGCTCGTAGCAGTGTTAATTCCACAATATGGCGGAATAATAGGCGGTGTGCGTGCAAGTAGATCCTAAGCAGGGCTTTCAAGAGTACTCAGTTTACCGTGAACAGCCTATATCGCTAGCCGTGCATAGCGGAGATCACGATACTTTGATATAGTCTGTTCGCGGTTTCTTCGTACTTTTTGAACCAAACCTTTAAAAAATCACATAGTTACTTCTTAAATATGCCACGTATCACAAGCATCTTATACCTCTTTTAACAAAAAAAAAAGTATATTATTTTCCGTTAAATTAAAGTTATACCTATATTTTATCTATAAATTATAATATTTAATTTATAATACATATGGATACAAACAGCGGAAAACTTGTGTTTGTAATGCCTAGTAAAGAATAGTTCTCATGCAAAATATAATTACAAATGAGTGCGCACGAATTCGGTGCGTTATCCTTTGGCATATTTTTTTATAGAATTAGTTGGGCTCTGTTCAAATGAGGCGGACCGAAATCCTGGGAATAGAACTTTAACGGGGCCTCGTAAGAGTTGGCAGTAACCGTGAATGGAGTATAGCTGAATAGACAGGCGGTACGAAAAGGCGCTTAAAAACCAGCGGGGCCTTAAAATAGTTTATGAAACACGACTCTACGAAGTAAAAAAACATTTAACTAAAAGTGTACAGGAGACTGATTGATTCCTGGTTCAGTGTGATATAATATCTTTTTTATTACACAACCCTCTCTTCAATCTAATAATAATTTCCACATATTCGCGGAGAGCATAATATTAACGGGAGCAAACTAACCATACACATATACACAGAGAAAAAAAAATTATCTTCGTTATCGTACAGTAAGATACTATAGCCGTTCACTATTACTGCCAAATTATCTGATGCCCTGCTTAAGTTCTACTTCCAGGATATTCCTTGGCCTCATATAGAAACAGCTTATAGTATTACACCATCGGGACAACGCGCCACGTTCATGCACGATCTATGCACTAGTATTTTGCATGAAACAGTTTCTTACTAGGAATTACCAATACCCCTATATTCTAGCTTTATTTATTCATATTAGGTATTAATTAAAATGTTATAATTGGTAGATAAAATATAAGTAAAATTTCGATTCAACCAAAAATAAGATAACGTATTTATAAAACGCTTATGATACATGGTATATTTAAGAATCAGCCAACAATGTCATACATGGAGTGTTTTTTCGAAGGTTTAGTTCAAAAAGTACGAAGAAACCGCGAATACAGTGTATACTAAAATCCTACACAGTAAAAGAATACCTTTAAATATAAAATAATATTTCAGGTAGGCCCTATACACTTGAAGGATTTGGGAAGACGAACTCCTTTAGTAACGGGTCTCTCATCCGCGTAAGAGATATTGGCAGCAATATTGAGGATTCAGCAGCACAAAGCTAGATGTAGTCGGACCATAAAGCTGCGAGCAATTAAACATCGAATTATCCCGTTAATTAGGGCAAGTGGCGGCAGTTAAACGCCAGTTATAGATATTACTCTATATGGATCGATATGTCAGTCCTAAGAAGTGAAATACCCACAGAGGAAATGTATTTACTAAAATATTATTTTAATATTGCCGCGAAAAAAAAAATAGTTACTGTGCTTGCTTTTGGAATAGTGCTTTGGTGGGCGTTGGTAGCCCAGTGGTCAAGGCTACCTAACTTCAGGTAGTGTCAGGTAAAGGCTGTTCACGATAAAGTGAGCAATTAACGGCGAATAAAAAATGTTAGGTAACTATATGTGATAACTTAAATTAATACGTTCGCTATCTGTTTTTTTTTAAATGCATCGAAGTGTAAAAATGAGCGGATTTGTGAAATATTTCTTTTTTAATAATTTCACGGTTTCATTTGACCGACGCATGAATAAAGTGATGAGGCCCATGGCAATGTTAAGTTTACATAAGGCGGAAAAATACACAACGGTCGTACAAGTAGATTTTAAGGAGGGAATTTAAAAGTGCTCATTTTACCGTGAACAGCCTATATCAAGATGAACGGAGTAAGTGAGTAAACTTTCCTCTATAGTTTATTCGCGGTTTCTTTACACTTTTTTAAAAATCAAACCTCTGAAAAATCACCTCATGTATGACGTGTTTGGTTGTTTTCTAAATATGTAATGTATCGCAAGCCTTTTACACGTCTGTTGTTAAATTGAACATTTAATTAGATGTTGTCCATAAATTATAATATTTAATTTGTAATATTAGTATGCATACAAGCAGAGAGAAAGCATTAAGGTTCCCGCCTACCTGTCGCTTTAACTGCGCCGCAGGTTGTTTGAAGCGTTAGTTTTTCCACGAAACTATTAGGCGTGCGTCCCATGTGCTGGTCTACGGAAAGAACACACACGAAATCTGCCGAGTCCTTTAAAGACGACAAGCGTATTAGAAACACAGTTTTTAGAATACTCAATAATGGCTTTCTCACACCGCTGTGTCCCAAAATATACTAGTCAGATCCATTCAAAACTACTCGAGGGCCCTGCACCGAACCTCCTACAGAATTTCCATCAATAAAATAATAGGGTCACCGCTGAAAATTCCATATGTACACGCAGTGTGGCGAGAACACTGCACGCCAGCTCAGATCCTTGCTCTTAGCGTCGATTTTTTTTTTTTTTTGGCCATTCCTACTATTGTTTACTGGCCGTCTGTTCTATATGAGGGCCATGTATTGTGTTAACTTTATTCCTCTGAAGGCATGTTTTGAGGGTGTGAGGTCGGGAACCTCACTAGGGGTGTGAGAGGGGAGGACTTGGATCTTGTTTTGGGGTTCTTGTTGGGAATTGCTGGGCTGCAACTCGTTGGAAAACGGGAAGGATTGGTTGGGTTGTTGGATTGTTGAGGTTAAGATTAGCGACGATGGTGCACGTGATACCATCGCCGCTAATCTTAATCTCAACGATCCAACACGTGGAAGCGTCGCCCTTATATCGCCCTCACTTCACGCTCCCAAAAAAAAAAAAAAAAAAATGGCTGTGTTGGAGGAAACGGCCTTTTTTTTTTTTGCGTCAATACGTCAACGTTAACGCGCTCGGACGCCTTGGTGTTTATTTTACGTTCCCGGCACAGCTTCACTCGATAATATGGGCTTTTATGTGTATCGCTGGATTGCTTTCGAGATACTCCTTCCAACCGTTGACGATTTCTGTATTTCGACTTGGATTTTTTGACGAGTATAGGCCGAAATTGTGTTAAGTTTTCTTAATTTCTACATTAAACTCATGAAATTTCACCATAACCACGCCACACAGAAGTTTTTATACACGCAACCGATTTATCTTGACGACAGCTGTCGATTGAAACTTAAACGAGCGTCGTAGCTTCTCCTAGTCGAAAGTTATACTACGCCGAAGTTATGAGACGCGGTGAAACGGAACTTAAGATTGCGAACCCCCTCCCCTCGCCAGCTCCTCCCCTCGCAGCGCGCTATTCTTCGCAGTCCTCACTCAATGCAGCATATTCTTTGATCCTTTGGCAATCGAGTGGTGTAATTTAAATTTGAATGTAGACGATAGATTCGGAGCTGCAATGCCAAATCTCCCAATTTGTTATCATCGGATTTTCTGGATTGCCTCCCACTATGGTAGCAAATTTAAAGAAGTGTTCACGTCAAAAGCTCCTGAACGTAGGCGAGAGCTTTGCTACAAGTCTCGTAACGAGAACGAAGGGACGGAAGGCTATGTGTTTAGAAGCAACGATCAATGTTCCCGCAGAGAGAAAGGCGATAGGGAACGGCAACAGTATTGGAATATTGAGTAGGTGACTACTCGCCTCCGGACGCAATCGGCATTCTCAAACGTCTAAAACGACCCACTGTTTACATCACGCCTCCCGCCTACCTGCCGTGGCCTCCTTGGCGTCCGACAAGTCTTGTCTGTTCACGCCTCGTGTTGAATGCTGGGAGATTGCTGGCTCCAGTGCCACGCCATCCATATTGTGTTTCAAATGACTGCTGAATATTTTTTAATAAATACATTGTTATCTTTACTTCTGTAGTTAATTTTGTGGTTTTGTATGTTGACCACCTTTTCAAACATTCTCAAGGAATATATGCTTTATTTAAAAAAAACATGGCAGCGCGACAAAACTATTAATTGAGCACTTTTGAAGTCAAACTTTGAAAAATGTCCACCTGCATATATTTTAACGGAAACACTGACTGGCATAATAAAGTTGGTGACGATGGAGATATATTACTTATTTCAGTTTCTTAGCGTTGAATTACAACTTTTTTATCACAATGTGCATCAGGCTGAAGAACACGTAATGTAATTTAGATAACGTCCGCATTTACTGCTAACAAATTGTAAGTATATGCCTATATATTTACATTTATATGCACATTTATTAATTCCATTTTCCATAACCTACCCCACACTACTATCCCTCACAACCATAATTCGTGGATTCATGTTATGCCATCCAATAACCTAGGTTGAGGCCTTCGAAGGAAAATGATGCCCATTTATTGAAGTCTGTTTTCTTGTACACCTATCACAAATTCCTTTTATCTTCATAGCGATTCACAACAGTTTATTATTTTCAAATGAATGTTGAATTTTCCGATACATTGCTGTTTGTCGGTAATAATAATAGTACAATATTACATTTTCAATTAACATGATATTTTACCACTATTTTTGATGATGCCAAACTCCCTCATAATGAGGTCTGTCACCGTCTTACACTGCATTCCAATCATTTGCGAAATGTTTAACCAAGCTTGTTCCTTGTTATAAGATTTAATTGTAAGGACAAATTACGTTTGTGTGTTGCACGTTTTTATCCTAACCGATGAATGTTACGGCATTTTTACCACAACCACCCCCAAAAATATCAACATTACGCTATTAATTTAGCTGAATGTCTTTATTACCTAACCTATTTACACTGTAGGTACCTGCTTAGCATTTGTTATTCTATTTACCATGTTATACACCTATTATTTTAGTGTTTAGCATGCAGGAATGAATTGTGCCAGAAACACTTGGCGTGCGTGGCATTGTCGCTCTTAAGACTTCTCTGCCTCAATCACACAACAGCTATACATGGCCGTGCCACAAACACATGGTGGTCATAGAAAGCACGTGGCATTTCCGAGTTTCGTTTGTCTTCGCCACGCGACCATTGGCCAGTATCTGTAGCCTCGTCTACGGAGTGCATGGAAATTGCAACTTTTCAGGCGCGTTCGACGAGCTCACGCCTGTGGCTTTCTGTGACTCTCTGGCAATACGTCCAGGCGGCCCACAGGCGTGAGCACCAGACAATGCTCACGCCTGTGGCTTTCTGTGACTGTCTGGGAATACGTCCAGGCGGCCCACAGGCGTGAGCACCAGACAATGCTCACGCCTGTGGCTTTCTGTGACTCTCTGGCAATACGTCCAGGCGGCCCACAGGCGTGAGCACCAGACAATGCTCACGCCTGTGGCTTTCTGTGACTCTCTGGCAATACGTCCAGGCGGCCCACAGGCGTGAGCACCAGACAATGCTCACGCCTTCCGCCTGCTCACGGAGCAAACCTGAGAATAGCGCCCCTGGTAGAGAAATGTATATTATGAGGTCTAAAAAGCCTATCGAAAACCGGGGGGGGGGGGGGGGGGGGGGAGTGGGGGGACCCTTTCGGAATAAACAAACAACCAGCTAGATTTACGAGTTTCTCTTAAAGTGACTGATCTCTTTCAGATAAGACTTTTAATATTTTTTTCCAGAATAAATTCATGTATTACTGTTATGCAATGCATTAAAGTTATGTATTTTTTATCCGCATATTGTGTCAATAGTTAAATATTCCTATCTTATTTATAGTTATATATATAATACTATTGTATATATACATATGCATATTTCTATATTATATATTCCTATCTTATACAGGATTGTGTTTTCTTCTGGGGTGAATGAGACTTGGGTTTTTTCTGAGTGCTCCCAAACCACGAAGGCCTCATTATTTATTTTCTGCGAATTAAAAAAATTACGAATCTTTAATTTTTAAGCTGCAGATTTTAATCGAATTAGTAATAAAGGTTAAAATCCTATGATGTCATTCATGGATAAGGTTAACACTTTTCATTATAAAAACTTTTTCTGAAATTTCCACACTATTACAAATTACAAATTATCGGGTTGGTCGAGCGGCCTAAATTGCTGGATTTAAGCTCTGGTTCCGTGCAAGAGGAGTGTAGGTTCAAATTCCAAACTTGACAAATAATTTTCAGACATATGTTGAGATAGTCGAGGTGGATAGCATAAACTGATTGTTCTGTGGGGCTAACTGTATATATAAGCAAGCTTCCTGTAAGAATGATTTCACTTCTTGGGCAGTTGTGATGGATGGCAGATTGTCACAAGTAGAAACATATATTGATAGTGTAAGCTGTTATAATATAAATAAGGGAAATGTTGGAGGGGACATGTCGACATCGTCAATGCTAAGGCGAAAGCCCTCGACAGCTGGGAGTCGAAGTTACACAAGAGTATCGATTCTCTGCAAATATTGTGTCAAGGCATTCACGAATAGCTGTAATGCTAGACGACATGAAGTTAATAACTGTATGTGTTTTAATTCGAAGGGATTTCGCTTGCTAACGAAGCTGAATTTTAGCATGGGTATAGGCTATTCACGGTAAAGTGAGCACTTTTGACGGCCTGGTTACTTTTTCCTTTAAGCCATTTTTAATCCTTTAAACATATTTTTCAATAAATATTGCCATGTAAGTAATAAACACAGTGTGTATATTCCACCGCACTCGGAAGTTAACGTCTAAGGCTAAAGTAAAGCATACTTATTTACTATTATTCCAAATGAGAGGGCTTTCAAAAGTGCTCACTTTAACGTGGATGTTGTCATAGATGCAAGTTCAATCACTGGATTTGTGCACGTGTTACTATTTTACTACGGTAAATGATAATACATACATATAATCACAGTACACATGGTAAAACACGAATCTGCTGCATGCCCTACATAGCTTGTGCAGGAACGCCATCCCAGTTCTCCACCAGTTCTTCCTCCCTCGTTCCGCACATTGTCAAATCCTGCGCGGCACTGACCAGGTAGCAGGGAATGCAAGCCGTTAGGTTGTCTGGTCCCTCTCTTTGTTGACGTGCCCTCACAACCCTCCAATGATCACTACTAGATAAAGTTTTGAGCGCACAAACTCAGAGATACACAACTCTGCAGAAAAGTTTTCATTCTGAACAGTATGTTCAGCACCTCATACAAGATGTATCCATGTAAAAATTGTGGTGTGGTGTATGCGAATCGGAATACCTTGACTGACCATAACATGATTTGTTATGTAAAATTAGACTATATATTAAACGTTTTTATTGAATGAAGAGTAAGTTTGAGGTTAAGTAACTATTAATTATGTATTTTTGCCAAATGTGTGTTTGAAATCAAGTTAAAGTGTATGGAAGACTATTGTTTATATTCATTCTCTCCTTATATTAAAATGTTTGGGAAAAACATTTATGTCTAACCTAAGTTAAATGTGTAATGAATATTATACTCATTTTACTGTCAAATATATATATTTTCTAATTGTTGTATGCGATGTCTTGATATATGCAAATGTTTGTGGGCTATGAAGATATAAGAACATTATATATATAATTATCGACCTGGACTTGTTAGAAAATTTATAATGTAATTAGAAAAGAAATACGGGAATTTTGATGAAATTATTTTTCCAGTACTGAGTAATCTGTGTGTAATGTGGGAGATGTTTCGAACACAAGTAAAAAATAAAGAGGCAGACAACAAATTCATGGATTGCTTATGATTGGTAGAAAAATTGCAAAGACTAGCTCCACCCAAGACTCCCTCCACCCAAGGCTCACTCCACTGCTCCACTACTCCAGCTGCTCCACAGCTTCACCACTCTGCCAGCTCCACCTGTCCCACCTCCTCTGCTGTTTCACCTGCTCCACCTGCTCAAAAGGATTGGGATTGATTGAGGTGGATTGGTGTGGACTGGTGTGGATTGATATGGATTGGTGTTGGTTGGTGATGCTTGTTGTGTTGATTGATGCGGATTGGTGTGGATTGGCGTGGATTGGTGTATGGGAAGAGCACGAATGATTATCGTCCTAGCTGCCTTCATACATTATAAGTCCCCAGGGCCTGGCAGTATTGAAATTTAAATTAATGCCAATTAACCTATAATAATGCAGATCCATGCCATTATTATAACATACTCGTGCATGTGGTCACTATTAGTATGATGGGCCTGGTTTAGTTATTTAAACATACAACATCAAGGTCACCTACATATATAATTCTGGTAGTGGTCTGTAACATAATGTGTTTGCTGATTTCTATGAATTTTTTTCTTGATATTTTGTTTTCAAGGTCATAGAGTCTAGACCGAGGTTATCTGCATCTTATATGGTGGTAGTAGCCTGTAACGTAATAAGCTTGTCAACGTTTATGTTTAGTGAATAGAATGGTGTTTGACATACATTTTTGTAATTTGCACAATGTGTTTTTAAATTTAGATAGACTAATATATTTGCACCCGAGAAAGTTGTGTTGTTGATTTAAAGTAATTTTAGTTTGAAATTTTTAATAATATATTGTTTGTGAACGAATAAAATCATCGGATTTCTTAAAGGCTGAATTTGATTATCCTAGATTAAGAAAGAAATGGATAGTTTACAAATATTCTGTTATTTCAAAAATAACAAGTGACTGTAATTCATGTTAAGAAAATATTAATATTTATTTAGCACTTTTTACCTTTATTTTTAATACAAAATAATATGTTGTAAGTTTTCAGTTACTTCCAGTTTTAAGGATGAAATACTTTGGACATTTGTGACTTTATATTGGTCAATACTTCGCTAATTTCGTGAGCAGAATGTTTATGTTACACGAGAAACTTGTCAACAGAAAAATTTGTCATGCCCTTCTGATGTCGCAAAAGACTATAACGTTGAAAATATTACTTTCATATCCTTGATGTTGGTATCATAAAAATGTTGTTTCATTGTAAAGATTTACTAAGTTTCGGGTTTAAGCCCGGCAAAGGATATAAGAATTTTGTTTACACCGATAGTAAATATTTCAGTTCCAGTACCTCATAAAACATTTTGGTACTATGTACAAGAGACGTGTAGTTGTGCTGCGTCCTACATTTCTATCAGTTGTTCTATTACTGTGGCAGTCGATGCACACGTGTTGCCTCACGACTCGCGTTTTTCTTCCCGAAGGAAGTTTGAGGAGTGAAGAGAGAGAGAGAGAGAGGGAGAGAGAGAGAGAGACACACTCGTTCTCCTGTGGCAAGTGGAGATGGTGGAAGAGGAGTTACGAAGAGGAAGAGGTGGGATAGAGCTAGGAGAATAATTTACGGCTGAACGCAGCATCTTGCCTGCCTCGAGAACGTAACAGCTGGGACAGAGTGTCGAATGATGACCACTGCAAGAGGGGGGAAAGTGCTGCCGTGGTGCGCAGAATGCGACACCGCGACCGGACCGCGACGTGCTGCAACATGCACGAGCTACAGCAGGAACGTGTTCTACTTCCTGCACCGACACTAAAGGCTGTTCCCGATAAAGTTGAGCACTTCTGAAATCAACAAAAAAGTCACTGCCCCTGCCGCCATAAACTTTGACGGGCGCAGTGAGCTACACGCGCCCGGTAAAGTTGGTAACGATGGATGGAAAGTAGTTCCATATCTTAACGTCATACTAAAAGTGTAAGGTAACTATTTGTAATAATTAAGGATAGGAAAAATTCGCGAGTTCAATGACCTGTAGGCTAGACTCCACAGTCGTGTGTATACCCGAGCCTCGGATGTTTGTTCATTGGCTGCTGCCCCATAGAGTAGCCAGTGTTACTTCACACCTGGCAGTATGGCACTCGCTGTTTGTTTTCCCACAACTCTGCTATTGGCTCGGAGTCGTCCAGGGCGTGTCTAATAAATTGCGATCCAATTGCAAAGTCGACTTCAGTGTACACGTGTTTGACGTCTACACTGTCCTGAAATGAACTCGCAAAATGTTCCTATCCCTAGTAATAATTAAAATTATTTCTTTCGCTTTCAGTATTTCTGATGCATTGAAGTATAAAAATGAGTAGATTTGCAATATATTAAGTTTTCTAATAATTTCAAAATATCACTAGACTCACGCATGAACAAAATGCTGAGGCCCAGGATAGTGTTTATTATACACAAGATGGAAGAATACACGCGGTGCACACAAGCAGACCTTAAGCAGGTCTTTCAAAAGTGCTAAGTTTACCGTGAACAGCCTATAAACACGAGGACTGCACTTCTTGCGAGAACCATTGCAACATTCGACCGTTGCATTTCATTATGTACAGTCCATTCGCGTTTTCTTCGCCTTTTTAATTAAACTTTTGAAAAATTTCCCCATGTGTGATGATTTAGTTATTTCCTAAACATTCCATGTATCACAAGCGTGTTATACGCCTGTTAACATTAAAGTTTTTTATTTTTCGTTAAATTGAAGTTTTGCCTATATTTTATTTATAAATTATAATATTTCAGTTATAATAAATATGAAAAAAATAAAACAGTGAGAAAACGCGTGTGTTAGTAATTCCTAGTGATAAATGGTTCCCATGCAAAATATTATTACAACTAAGTGCACACGAATTCAGTGCCTTGTCCGTTGGAGATTTAGTTAAGCTTTGGTTGCACGAGGCGGATGAATATCCTGGAAGTAGAACTTTAGCAGGGCTTCAGAAAAGTGTGAAGTAACCGTGAACGTTATATAAATATATATATAATATTAATATATATATATATATATATAATTAACGTTCCACGTGATGTCGGGAGGCTAATAGGGGGACCTCAAATTCTGGTCTGCTCGCCTCTCACCAAGGCGAACCGGGTTCGATCCCCGCCGGCCGGGTCACCTGATTTTCACATGTGGGGAATCGTGCCGGACTATGCCGCTGGTCGGCGGGTTTTCTCGGGGTTTTCCCGTTTCCCCCGCCCTTTCATTCCGGCGCTGCTCCATGCTCACCCTCATCACCCTCACCGGCTCTCAAGACCCAAATCCCTTCACTCACTTCACAATACTGGCTATACACAAGACGTGACACGGTACGATGAGACACATCATCATGAGATACGACGCACACGAGGGTACAGAGAGTTAGGTCGTAGCGAAAGCCGTAAACATAACGATTCGCATAAAATATACATTAATATAGTGGGACAAGAGACAAAAGAACCTGCGCAGATGCCAGTGTCAGCGGGCGGTCGAAGGACGAGCACTCGAGGCAGTGGAGGCGATAATCACTCGCAGCTAGCAGCACTGCGGGACCGCTCTGGCACTGTTGTTTGGGCGGCCCGAGTTACACGGTATGACTTACTGTCATGTCGGGATCTAAGTCGCGTGTTAACCCATTCAGACCCAGTGTACATAATTGTGTGCATTACGCATGTGTAAGTAATTTTCTATCTCTTCTGCACACGGCGAAGCTCAATGACCAATGGTCTCACCTGTGCGTAAACGATTCGCAAACCGTCTTACTGGTGTAGATTAAAATTTGTTCATATAATTGTGGCCAAACATAAAGCCTACGGATCATTAGCTGTGACAACGAAACATGAGTTTTGTCGACTTGAGTACAGCACGCATCATAAAGTTTTTTGTTTGCAAACACCTGAAACCGTAATTTAAAGTGGTTCTGAAAGGGTTAATCTCGTACACCATCGCCGAGACAAGCACGCGAGATCGTATATAATGTTGTAAAGCATCTCGGTGGGGGAAAAAAAAAAAAAAAAACGTACAAACTGACGTACAGCATCGTCGAAGCAACACGTACTGTAATTGAGGTTTCGGAGTCAACAGTTGAACGAAGTTTGGCGTAGGGCGAGGTAAACAGTAAAAAAGGTTTGACGTTTTCGATACCTAAAGGGAAGAAAATAGAGCACAAGAAAGTTGTCCAAATAGACGATTTTACATGCGATGCTGTGCGGAGAAAAATACACGAATTATTCCCAGTGCGAAAAACTGTACCAACATTGAAAAAGTTGAATAAGGCTCTGCTTGAAGCCGGCGTTTTAAATTGTGGCAGGGAATACTAGCGAAATTAGTCGAAGCAGCTTGAGTTCCGCTGGGGGAAAAAAAACTTAGTCAAAATGAATAATTTTAATTGAAAAGCCTGACATAATAGCTTGGAGGAGGCGCCATCTAGAGGACACGCGCGAATATCGCCAGGCTGGTAGGTTCATAGCTTATGTTGATGAAACGTATGCCCTGCTAACAACAGCGTAAGTTCTTGCTGGCTATCACATACAGAAATAGGCGTCGCAGAATCAGTTGGGAAAGGTCCGCGATTAACTATTGTGCATGCTGGTGGAGAGGAAGGGTTTGTTCCGAGTGGTTTGCTTATTTTGAAATCTAAACAAAAGTCGGGAGACCAACATGACGATATGAACTAAGACAATTTCCCTATGTGGGCGAAAAATAAATTACTACCAAATTTACCTTGCAACTCTGTCGTTGTATTAGACAATACAAGATACCATAATTTACAACTGAATAAAATACTAAAAGCCGATATCATTATCCTTAAAACAAAACATTCAAGACTGGCTGACAAATAATAATGTCGGATTCACTCCGCAAATGACAAAAGCGAATCTGTTGCTTTTGGTCAATAGTACACAAAACACACACAAAAAAAAATTAATTGATGAATTAATAAATGCATATGGTCATGAAGTCATTCGTCTGCCCCCATATCACGCGGATGTGAAACCGATTGAGCTAGTATGGGCGGATATTAAAAGGAATGTTCGCGAGGAAATTTCTTCAACACTCGATGATAAAAAGAGATTGCGCAAGCATTTGTTCAATAGTTTCTCTGTGGACAAATGGAAAGAGAGCGGCAAACATATGCAGAAGATTGAAGAGGAGCATGTGAAGAGTGATGGCTTACTAGACATTGAAATGGATAGGATAATAATAAAGACAGGAGACGGAGATTCGACTGACGAAGATTCTGCATTTGACACAGACTCTGAATCGGAATAAGTGCATTATTGTGTTTGTTATTTACATTCATATTTGTTAGTTTGGTTTCGTAATTGTTTGCCATGCTGCGTTAATAATATAATATGTACTATTGTTCCGAATTTTTTACAGTATATGTCCATATGTGCTCATTATTTATTTGACAAACATGGTTATGAGCGGCTATTAGCTGTTTTCTCGTGGTAAATAATAGCATTAGGACTTGCTGATTTTAACCCTGAGTACTCTCTATGTCTTTTTACTTTTATTTGCTACTCCATAGATTGGGTTCGATCCATCGCCGGTCAGTCACATAGCCTTGCATGTGCCTATCATATTTTTATGCTCGTATCAAAGAGGTGTATATTCCGTTTTGTGCCGTAAACAACGAATCAAGACGTTAAACGTTTCGTCCAGTCTTCAGGCACTACCTACTATAAAGATTAAAAAACAAATGTTAGATATGCTGGCTCCGATTGATGCAGTTAAACCATATCGAAATACAGGTACCCGGATTAGGGCATCTCATGCAGGAAAGGATCATTACAGCAGACAGTAATGGCCTGGCATGCACGTGGGCTGGTCGACTCCTTTACAGTCAGGCCGTTGGGGCCCAATGTCTATGGGTTTTAGTGAAAAACCCGAAGATATGGCAACGCACGAGAGGTGATGGGAGTCACAGCTTCTGTGTGGGCCGGTCTTGCGGCCAGGATTTGGCGCGCATGGATGCTGGCGAGTGAACCACTGGAAAATAACACCTTGGAGTTTAGTCTGCTGCAGAAAAACAACGCGAATTTTGCACGTCTCTACTGGTGGTTTGTCAGTGTTCGCCAGCAATAAGAAAACAGTCGTCAGTAAACAGCAAATGTTTCTCTTCGTCAGTAAATTGATAGTTTCGGAGCGTCTGGCAGTAATATTCCTTTGCGCAGGAAAATATAAACAAGTATGGCGGACACACTAACCTTACTAATTTTCATTCAACATTTGGAATAAAACAGTAAAAATGTTACTCACCTTCTAATGCTTTTTAGGTATTGCGACGGCACCACAATATTACAGGCGATTGCCTCAGCACCTGTACCTTCCGTGAGTATAATTTCCTCGAACATAACTTGAACTTCCCGCCAAACCTACACTCAGAGAAATTATTAGGAAATTTACCATACTAGTGTATACACTTAGGGAGAAGGTTGGAATGGTAATTTTTTCCCCCCTGTAAATTCATTGTAGCCATCCTACATATGCTTAGGAAACGGTCAAATGTGTAGGGAAGTTCCCAACTTTGTATAGTAGCGATCCTAAACATCCTAATATCTGCAGCTTGGTGCGTGGTAAAGTTTAGGAAGTTTACCAGGAAATTTTTTTGCAGTGTAGGGTTTACCTGACAGCGCTGGCGTTTTAAACGCCAGTAAAGTCTGCGATATCAGTAACGGCCGTAGCCTCACACAGGATACCGGTAACCTCTCAGATGCGACCATCGGAGGCCATCGGTGCTTTCGGCAGTATCGGAGCAATAGCTGACGTAACTGAAATTACTGACCAGTGAAATCCGTGTCAGTGGTTCTCCCGGCCCCAGGCCACGGGGTGAAAGGGCTCGTGCTGGCAGTGTCGGAAAAATCGCACCCAGGGCTGAAGCTATGCAGCGAGGTCGAAAGTTAAGGTTAGAGAAAGAGAAGAAAGACTACCTGCATAAGACCAGCAGCCAGTAGCAAATGCAAGAAGTGGATTTACAGCCCTGGGAAGTAGTAGAGAGGGGACATTATTTAGCCTCTAATTGTGAACAGTAGCCAGTAGAAGACACAAGTTAAGAGCATAACCCCTGTAAGGAAAATAGTCCAAGAGGAGTAAGTGAGGGTTATTATTATTATTATTATTAGTGCACCGGATGGCTTAACTCTGTACTGCACGCACGCGGTACACATACCAACTAGCCATATATCTGTGGCTGCATAGCTGCAAGGCGTTATATAACTTAACATAAAAAAAAAAGGCTTTATAAAACTCAACGTTTGAAAACAAAATAGGAATTTTAAAGAGCGTTACACCAAGGCAAACTTTTTGTTCATATTCAATTTAACTAAGGAAAAAGTTTATTTTGCGTTGGCAGAAGTATAAAACGCTTGTGATACACGCCATACTTAGGAAACAGCAAACACTTCATACACGGGGTGACTTTTTTTTAAAAGGTTTCGTTAATAAAGTGTTAATATACCGCGGATATCATAGATTAATAGTTCAAGACAGAAAAGAGTCGCGAGTAGTTTGTATTGTAAGCGTGTGCATTGTGTGAATGCGTAAGGAAGTAACAGTATATTGAGCTTGCGTGTGTATGTATACATGTGTTTATATACGCGTGTGTTAGTTTGTAGAGAGAGAGAGAGAGAGAGAGAGAAGAGAGAGAGAGAGAGAGAGAGAGAGAGAGACACACACACACACACGTGTATGTGCGTGCCGTTTAGTCCATATCGCTGGCTTCGATCGATGCAATGTTTTTTCTCAGTTACTGATTTTTTTTTGTGAAAACACTGCAAGAGAAGTTTATTGAAAAGTAAAATACGTACTCCTAAATACGTCGCAATTTCAACTCTGCCGAAATTGGACAAAATCAATTTTATGACAGAATTAAGAATTCGCAGTCCAGTCGGCTGTGGTCTCCTACTTGTTGAGTCTAGTGTTGCTATAAGAATTACCTTTTTCGAACATAACCAAGCTATAGAAACAAAGAATCCAATATGGCGTGGGGAAGGTTCCCCTTAAACGTCGGAGCCTAAAAATTAAATGACGTCACTGGGAACCGAGACTCTGGTTCTGAGTTCGCCACGACGAGGCAAAAAGCCAGGAGATATATGTATGTATTCTTCCTTCCTAGTTCCCATTTTGACGGAAACTGGTTATATTTCCTTTCCCGACGTACAGAGCTGCTGGCTGGCAATCGTCCACACGCTTGCCAACCCCAAACCCTGCAACGAGCGCACACATTTCAGTTGGCATCTTGCCGGAGCTTCGCTTGCACGCGCATACTCCGCTCCGAATTCCACGAAAATTATCGGAAGTAAACTCCACAAATAATACTGCATACGTGCTACGTGCTTTCCAGTGTAATGCACATTTGAAAATATTCAAATATAGAAGTTTTTTTTTCATTAATGCGAGTTTGTTTCACTGTATTGTCCGTATTAACTTGAATTGATAAGAATCTGCTATGAAAAAAAAAGGATATCTTGGTTGTTGGTACCTATGTAATATAAATTATGTTCAAATTTACCCTGCCAATTTTTGTTTTGGTGAAAGCAAAATGAATTCATAGTTTGTTCGCAAATCCATTTTGTCTTTAGAAAAGGTATAAAATACCTTTCACCACATGCAAGAATTAATATTTCCGTGACACTACGTTGTCAGTGTTACGATAAAATTTTTTGAAACTCAGATGCGGTATTATTTCGATCATTATAGTTGTAATATGTTAATATCTTCTCATTAATGTTTTTAGAATAACTTTTCACAAAATTAAGATATCACTTTAAAGTTCTTGCATTTTTCCCCCTCTGTGCGCAACCAACATAATTGTAAATAATCGAGTTAATTTTTATATTAAAATAGATGCAGCTGTCGATAGGTACGGTGCCTTTTTATTCAAAAGTTTATTCCAGAAGTCTTACTTTAAACGTAGCCCTTATATATCGACAAAGGAACAGCGTTAGTTAATGTTTGTAGGAAAATTATTTCTTTGTAATCTCTAATAAACATTTTGGTAACAAAGTACTAATTTTAAGTTCATAACGCAAAAATAAATTACTGAAGTTGCGTACCAGAATTAATTGTAAGAAGAATAATGAAGAGCGGTATATAAATAGTGTTGACAGCTGAACACATTAGTTTTCTAGTAGTTCAGGTTTGTAGCAAAATACAGATGCCATTTTTAAAGGAATACTGTTATTGTTTTTGCAATCAAATACTGTAGGAGCACATTTATCTCCAGCAGTTCTAGATATTCCCGGAGCCACCCGTAAGAACTTCTTTGAGGCAACATATGAGAACTTTCTTCCAGTTGCTCAACTGTTATCCAAACATCGACGTGAGTCATATATTCATATTTCACACGAGTTTCTTAGACAACTTCGTAAACACGCATCACTCGCAAACCTGGATATACGGTGCCAACTAACGAGACAGTGCTATTTGCAGCGGACACTCGTTCAGAAAAGGGCCGCAGGAATGCCCTTGTACCTGAACATTAATTATTACATGCGAATCAACTATAGACTCGAGTACACCTCTAAATTCGAATCAGTGAAAACGGCTACACTTAGAATCAGTGGAAATTCACGGATTGTTTCAGTGAAAAAAATTTCACTGACTGAATTCGTGGCGTGAAATTATTTCACTGATTGAATAAGTGACGGCCGACTACACTGGCGAAATTAAGTATTGTTTTTATTGAATGTAGCCAAATAATTATGTGAAATAAACATATTTACTAGAGTTTACTATTTATATCGCGTAATCTACCGTAATTTAAAACAGTAAAATAATTTTCGAAGTCGGCCAGGATTGAACTAACCAACATTTTGACTTCACGCCGTTGCCTTGCTATCTGTGCTACCACGCCAAGTTGAAGTGATGAGAGGAAAATATATGTTGTAGCTTTGCCGCGAAATCGTGAATATTTTAATTGTATGCTCGTATTTTTCGTTTTTGCTTTCGTTGGTACTGTTAGGATTGTTTAAACGAATATTATATATGAGTGCCCTCTCTTTCATTACATTATATATGAGTGCACTCTCTTCATCAAATTATATATGAGCGCCCTATCTTCACCACATTATATGCAGTTGAAACCTTAAAACAGAGCGCTGTGGCGATTGCATGAAAACGAAATGAAGGACGTAAAAACGGAATGAAAGGCTGTGTGTTCCTATTACCTCATAAAATGGCGTTTTGAAAGACGAAACACATTTCAGAAAGTATTTAGTATAGGTTTTATTAGTTTATTCGTTGTTATTTCACTTGATACACGTTGTTTAACGGTCATTTTTAAACGTTGTTTGATGACCAGTTTTAAACATTACTGTACGGCCATTTTTACACGCTGTTTAACTGATCCATAAAAAAAAAAAAAAAAAAAACTCTTCATAAATCAGTGGAAAATGTCACTGAATCAATAAATGAAGGATATCTGGCATTTTTTCGTAGATTTATCAGTTAAATACACTGAAGTGACTGTTGAATAAGTCAGACACGTTTGACTGATTGAAACAGTGGAAGTCTCACTGATTCAGATTTAGTGTGTTTGTGAACATGTAGAGCAACTAAAAATTTAATCTGGAAATACAGCTCAACAGTATCCATTAATAAAGGGAAACATTGTCAATGCAGAGACCACTATCATTATCACCAATAAAAGCAAATTCCTTAAATCAGCACTCAGGAGCAACCACTTACTCTTACGTCGAACACCAAAACATTTCTTTAAAAAGTGGCCAATATAACTAAGATAAATTTCTGTACCCGCACATGTTGCAAGCTTAGAAAATAGTAAATTTTGTTTTCAAAAACAGGGTTTTAGCAGATGCAATTCTTCCACCATACTTGGCAGTAGTCGGTAGAGCATTCGATGAGGTATGACGTAAAATAAACTGGAGAAGGCAATATGAACTTCAGCACATTGAGTTCAGTTTCAATTCAGTTACTGGTTCCAAAAATGAAGATTTTCTGCATATAGTCAAGATTAGTTTACACGAGGCGGAGGAATATTCTGGAAGTAGAACTTTGGCAGGGCCTCCGAAAAGATGGAAAAAAACCGTGAACTGACTATCTATCAGTGTATATGTACGTACATAGAGTAATAAAGTGCGAGTGGTAAACTTGTTTGTTCCCCGTACATCCATAGCGTCCCTACATTTGTTAAGAAAATAGTCAAATACGTAGGGAAGTTCCCATCTTTGTATAGTAACGACGCTAAGCATTCCTATATTGGCATCCTCATATGTGTTATTGTTTCCATACAATGCATAGGTTAACAACTTCCATTATGGTATAGGAAGTTGACCAGATATTATTTTACAATGTAGATTTTCTCTTACGGGCAGGAAAATGCCGGATGGTTGGCTAGTCGGCTGGCATCTCCTCCCAGTTGTCATTTTGCAGGGTTGGTAGAAGTGGACTGGAAGTGAGAGAAGACTCGCGACCCACTGACATTTTGTTCCGTGGCTAAAAGATGCCTTGGTGACGGTTGCATAAGCGTGCAGCTCGATAACATTTCCGAAGAGAAATGACCTTTAAATGAAGGCAGGGAAACTAATCTACAAGGTTGAATTTGAGAACACCGGGAGAAAAAAACAAGTTATGAGAGAGGAGCGATTGGCTGGCGTGAGCAGTAGAAATAAAATGATAGTAAGTTTCAATTTAAATCGATCATTGTTTTTACTTTATACTGTTTTAAAACTAAGCTACGTAGAAGCGAAAACAATTTCCAACCGAGTATTCAATAAATTGGGTTTAGCTGTGCTGGGGACATGGTCGTTTGTTTCGCGTGAATACGTCTACGTTGACGCGCTCGGACGCCTTGATGTTTATTTTTCATTCCCGGCGCTGCTTAACTCAATCATATGGGGTTTTATGGGTATCACTGGATTGATTTTTAGATGCTCTTTCCAACCGTATACGATTAGTGTATTTCGACCTGGCGCTTTGACGAGTATAGGCCAACATTGTGTTACGTTTTCATAGTTTTTTTTTTACATTAAACGCATACAATTTCACCATGACCACGCCACACAATTTTTTTCATACACGCAATCGATTGATCTTGACAAGAGCTGTTGATTTAAATTCAAACGAGTGTCATAGCTTCTGTTAGTCAAAAGTTATACTACACGGAAGCTATGAGACGCGGTGAAACGAACTCAAAATGGCGGCGCCCTCCCCCCACCCTAATTCGATACTACGCAGTCCTCACTCAACGTAACATATTCTTTGGTCCTTTGGCATTCCAGTGGTGTAATTCTATTTTGAATGTAAACAATATATTCGGAGCTACAATGCCAAACTGTTTCCTCCGATTTTGATATCATCGGATTTTCTGGATAGCCTCACACATTGGTTGCAAATTTAAAGACGTATTCACGTCAAAAATGAATATCTTCTGTCTCAAAACTACGTCGAAATTGCTCCATCCTCTTGTTACCCCCTATTTTTCAAACCTCAAAATCAAACCTTTCAAAAAAAATGTTTAAAAATTTGTTATAGTAAAAATTAAAATTCGAGGTTTCCGCATTCGAAACATGGTAACTATCGGAAGAAAGAATTGCTGTCACCACATGAACAATAAAATTGAATAAAATACGAGCCCTAGAGAAATGAACCCATACAAAGTCAGTAGCCCTGGTGTATATTAATGATTCTCTTTACCTCTTCCCATCTACTTACTAACAACGCTGTTATTATCTATAGGAAATAGAATTGCCATCTACTGAGTTGTCTGATTGTTCGATCTTTCCCCGTTTTCTGTTCTTACATACATACTCAAGAACGACCATTAAGACAGTTTATCACGCAAGCCGCACTCTATCAGGCAGTTTGAAATTTTTAAAATTCTTGAAATACTTTTTTAATGCACTTTTTACATTGGCAAAAAATGTTGTTACTAAATATCATATAATTAAATTTTTCTATAATTATAATTATTCGGCTATTATATATTATATTTTTAGTTTTATAACAATATTTAAAAATAAAGAAAGTACATTAAATATCTCAATAATTGATAAAACACTTATTTTAGGACGAGGTTTGGTTTTAGTCAATACAATTGAAAAAATTTCAGTAAATTTTTTCGGTTTTATAGGGATTTACCTTATTTATGGTTACCAGAATTGGGGAAACTGGTCATCGTTCTCAAATCTCAGAAAATGACGACGAAGTTTTCCAAGAATCTTAGTGATAAAATGAACGTTCCGGGAAAGAAGAGATTTTTGGTCTAGATCCCTCATTTATACACAATATCATGTGCATGGTTGTCCATATCTGTGTCAGATTTCAGTAGTAACTCCGAAAATATCCGTAATACTGTTCCTTTAATTGGACAATTCTACTTTAGTTTTCGAAGTATAATTATATATTAGCAAGTCACATTTCGAATTATAAGCCAGTTAAATTTCCTCAGGACGTAATTTCTTATTACACTATAGCTAGGGATAGGAAAATTTTGTGAGTTCAATGACCTGTAGGATGGACTCCACAGTCCTGTGTACACTAGAGCTTCAGGTGTTTGTTCATTGGCTGCTGCTAAAGTGTTACCTCTCACCTGGCAATATGGGATTCGCTACTTGTCCCTTTGCAAGTTTGCTATTGGCTGAGAGGCGTCTAGGGCGTATCTAATGAACTGTAACCCAATTGCAAAGGTGACTTCACTGTACGTGTATTTGACGTATATCTTTTCCCGAAATGAATTCGTGAAAAATTCCCATCCCTACCTATAGCAGATTCGGGGGCCGCGGTGGTATAGCGGTCAGACTACTCGCCTCCCACCAAGGAGAACCGGGTTAGATTCCCGGCGGGTCGGCCTCGGATTTTCGCACGTTGGAATCGTGCCAGACGGTGACGCTGGTCGGCGGGTTTTCTCGGGATCTCCCGTTTCCTCCGCTCTTGCATTCCGGTGCTGCTCAATTATCACCTCGCTTCACCCTCATCGGTTCTCAAGACCTCGATGTTAAGAGCCACCCAAACACCTCTACCTCTAAGGCAGATTTGATTACAGAATACGAGTTTAATCGAAAAAACGACCATTGGCTGATCGAGAAGTATCGTGCCGTTGCTTCGGGGATTAGAAGGGAATGAAAAATACGTCATCGCTATACGTAAACAAAATAGCGTGACGGTTTCTTTGATGTAAGCGGGTTCGGTCACTCACTGGCCTCGTGAAGCTGTGTAAACGGACCTGGCATCTAATTGGCTGTTGTATTATATGGGCTATTGCTAGAGACCTGTGAAATTCATGTTAATTTTTCTGAAGCAGACTAAACTCCAATGTGTTATGCCTGCTACTGACGTCCCTCATTGGATGAGAGTATTTGCGGCACGACGTGAAAGACTCTTTTAACCAATAGTAACAGTTCAACGTCAGAGTGACCAATCGCCTGTAACACAGTTACACAGGCACATGACCTCGTATAGAAGCCATCAGACAATGAAATCATGGGTTGTGCTCAGAAACTTATAGGGCAATGGCGTCTAGGTTATCCCAAAGTAATAACGCGAATTATGCACGTCTCTAGCTATTGGCATTGCCTATTGTTCGGGCCGCCGCACAGTGTGTAATTTCAAGCATCCAGCTGGTCAAAAATCGTATTTTCCACCCCTCTCTTAAAAGAGTAACTCTTGAACAGACTGTTTGTACAAACCCCCGAGATAATATTTCGAGTAATGGCACGCTTTCTGCGGTCTATGTTACCCTCCAGGAAGCCCGGATCTTGTATCCCGGATCATATAAGATAAGCCGAGAGGCAGGAGCGCAGTTGACGTTTTGGACATGCGCAGTGCGGACGGCTGTGTTTATTCTTCTGTACCAAAACACGCGGAAATTTTTAATTTAGTCATGTTTTGTAGTATTAGGTACTGATCTAGTTGAAAACTACAGTTTCATTGCTTCGCTGGAGTGTTTAAAGGTGAAGTGCACAGTGTTAGTTTGGTACCGTATTATACGAATTCTTGTCGATATTTAATAGGTATTGCCATCGTCTTCCGCGGGGGACGCTTTGTGGAGACATTCTCTATGCCTTTCTTCGTAAGATAAAGCAACTTACAGCTACAACCAGGCTCAGACATAAACGCTGTTAATTATTTATTGGCACCACGTGCTCTGTTACTCGGAGAGTGGTATTCGAGCTCTGGAGCACGACTGACGTGAGTACGCGGAGTTATGATATTTTTCAACTCATAATATGTAATTTGGGTATTCAGGATTTCCCTGATCACATTTCCAAGTCAGCGAAAAAATCAATTAGCATTTTGAGTGCAAAGATATATCCTCAGTGGACAAAATATGGTAGGAATAAAAATAAATTCTTGAAATACTGCGCAAAATGGCTGGACCAAGTTGTCAGTTTTGAACAAAGTGTTCACAAAGTACTACATTCTACTAGTCAACATGGCCAAAGTGTGACTTCCGATTCTGGAACTCGAGATGTGGCTGCTGGTACAAGCACCCGAGGACGTCCGCGTAAGCTATTTGAATAGTCGAGCACGATATCTAAGAGGAGGAAAACCAAATCACTTCTCGAAGAAACATCACAAGAAGAAATAGTTTCCGCTACACAAACTTTTTTTCGAACTTCCGGGGAAAAAATGCTACTGGTATTGTAGGAGAACCTTAATATGCCTCTCCTCAATGAGCAACCAAACTCAAGAAAGTGCGAAGTATGTTCTTAAAAAAAAAAAAAAACAGACAATGTCACCTGATGAGGCTCTCTTCTTGATGATTGAATTACAGCTGACTTTTAACCAATACAAGAAAATAAGGGAGAATGCAACAGCAGATAGAAGTACTTTGTCTCCCACCTACTACTAAGATAGAAAAGTTAAAGAAGAGTGTTATTCTAGTACGATCTTAATTACAGATTACTCTGCAGAAGTTAAATTACAGGCAATTATAGATAATACAGTCAGCAGGATCTGTAGAGTGCAAGCGGATGATATGATTCGTGTGGCAGGTCAAGAATATAAATATAAATTTCTAACAAAGTGATGCTGTGATGGTAGTTCTGACCAAAGTCACCATAAACAAAAATTTTCTCAGGCGACTCAACAAGTGAAGAGTCTTTGTTCACTATCTCACTTGTGCCACTTCAACTCTTAGTTTACTCTGCAACTGAAGAAAACAGTATCATTATTTGGCAAAATCCCAGACCTTCATCAGTTCGTTACTGCATACCTATAAAAATTAAATTTCAGAAGGAAACTGCAGATTTAATTAGAGAAGAAGTAGAAAACATTCGCGCAGAGGAGAAGAATTTGTCGCTGACTACAGTTACTTTAAAGGGTGACATAACAGCAACTGCTGAGCTCCATTTAACTATGGAGGATGGAAAAGTATGCAGTGCCTTTACTTCATATATTTCATCTCAGAGGTGATATATTTGCGGTGCATACCCCAAGCAGATGAATAGTCACGCTGAAACAGTCGATTCAGAAGTAGACCAAACCACACTTCAGTTCGGACAATCGCTCTTACATGCATAGATTCGATGTTTCGAATGCTTGCTTATATATCCTATAGGCTAGGTGTAAATAAGTGGCAAATAAGGGACATAAAGGATAAACAACTGGTTGCAAATAGAAAGAATAACATCTAGGAACGGCTCAGAAAGGAGACGGGACTACTCGTTGATATGCCGAAGCAAAGCAGTGGGAACACAAATGATGGAAACACAGCTAGAATATTTTTCATATATGCTATCATTTCAGCAGTTATAATGGGAATAGATTTAGAGCTGATCAACCATTTACATGCAATTTTAGAAGCTCTTTCGTGTGGGTGTGCCATCAATACAGAGGCATTTGGCATGTATGTAAAGGAAGCCAGGGAATTGTTCTTAATGAAGTATAAATGGTATTATATGCATGCGACATTACATAAGATTTTAGTTCATGGAGAGACTGTGATAGGATATTGCATACTACCTATTGGCCAGCGGTCCGAGGAAGCCCAGGAAGCGAGAAAAAAAGAAACCAGGCGTTTTAGAGAAAACCGACCTTTTCCACAGACTATTGATCTCTTCGGACCCTTACATTACAAGCTTAAGGAAATCAAGGAAGAGAACATCTTTGCCCATCTCCAGAGATGTCGTGCAGTTACTGGCTGAGCCTTCTGTACCCAGTTATTCACACGAAGATATCGACAGCAAGGGTGCCGATTCTCATGAGACAACATCTAATGTCTGATACAGTAAGTTGCATAAAGATGTTACCTTTCTATTTTTATTAATATCTGAATAACATGCTCTATTCGTACATAGAATTTAATTCTGTAGCCATATATATATAATTATATAAATACTAGCTTTGTGTATGTAGCTTCACCCGCGTGTGCTATACAATGCAGCTACAGTTTTATTTTATTGAATAACTTCTTGAACACCAAATTAATGGTTCTGCCTTCAGGTATTAGAATTACAAAGTTGCTAGGTGAGCTTGCTCTGGAGTAGTTCTCCTGAAGTCTACCCCTGCCCCTTTCAGCAACTGTTTAGGAGGATGGTGTACACTCTTACCAATGCACTGTCCTTCTTTAATCTGTCCAACCTTGAGAAGAACTCGAAAACATATGTTTCCCCCTTTTACCCTATTAGGGGTTCAATTTCGAAGAAATCCTCCTATATTTTTAGGTATTTATGTAAGCAACCTTTCAAAGTTAAGTGCATAACAATACTTCATTGGGTTAATGAGCTATATAGGAGAAAATCAAATTACATTTGACCCCTTTTAACGTGCCTAGGGGTTGAATTTAAACTGGGTTATATTTTATCCCTTTCCACTCCTAAGGGTTGAATTTTTAAACATCCTTTAATCAGTTTTAGATATTTACAGGTAACCTTTTGATGCTAAAAGCATTAAGATATCTCATCGGGTGAATGAGCTGTTGATAATTCGAAAACACATTTTACCTGATTTTACCAATTTAGGCTTTGAAATTCATAAGGTCCGAAACGTCATTCTTAAATATTTATTCAGACAACTGTTTCAAGCTAATAGCATAATGATACCTCATTAGCCTAATAAACTACCAAGAACTCTAAGACAAGTTTGATCCCTTTTCATAGATTTTAGTGGTAGATTTCGAAAAGTCATAAAAAACAGATCTTCGATATTTATGCAGACAACATTTTTGAGCTAAGAGAATAACTATACCTCTCTGGGCTAATGCGCTAATGCGCACGACTCGAATACACATTTTACCCCTTTTTACCCTCTTATGGTTTGAATTTCGAAACATTGTAAAACGAGTTATTAAACATTATGTATGCAATATTTTGAGGTTAACTGCATAATGCAACTCTTCGGGTTCATGAATTGTCGAGGATGATTCGAAAACGCAATTTACCACTTTTCGCCCTCTTAGGGGTCGCATTTAAATAAAAAATTGTTCTTAGTGGGTATCTACACCCTAAGGAAATGTCATGCCTATCTTTTAATGCTATTGTGTTTAGTGGTTTGGACTTTTTGTTGATGAGCCAGTCTGTCAGTGAGTCGGGCACTAATATTATATGACATTGAGGTTACAAACCCTATCTCTTGCATAATTATTTGCTGTATTTACCTGAATGGTACAACGTGTTATCGCAATTTACCATATAAGCTGCACACCAAATATTACTAACATTGACCCATCAGTTTTCGAGATATGATTTTTGGCCAGCTGGTTACGCGAAATTACACACTGTGCGCCGTTTAGCATGTTAAACTTCAGGAGCTGACTGGTGGAAGAATCTCCGCCGTATAACTGGCCGGTGAATCCGTTTTGCTTGTACGAGGCTGGAGTTCGCAATATACACCACTATTTACCCCCTGTATTCTCGAATACTATGTGTCCTCGCAATGAATTAATAAATATCGCATATCACTAGAAACCTGAAGAATTCGCGAGTTTACTGACCTGTAGGCTAGATCACACAGTCTTGTGATCAATCATGTAAAAGCTGTTCACTATAAAGTGGGCACTTTTGAAATCAACCTTACAAAAATATCACTGCTCGTACCTGTATATATTTTAACGGGCTCACTGACTGACATGCGCCCAGTAAAGTTGGTAACGACGGAGGAAAAGTAGTTCCATATATTAAAGTCGAATAAACAGTGTTGGGTAACCTTATGAGATAACTAAAAAATTTTAATTTCGCTTTCTTTTTTTTTTTTTTTAACTCACCGAAGCGTAAAAATTAACAGATATGTAAGCTATTTACATTTCTGATAATTTGAAAATTTCACTTGACCAACGCCTGGATAACGTAATGAGGCCCATGACGGAGTTAATTCCACATAAGGCGGAAGAATATACAATGTGGATAAAGGTAGATCATTAGCAGGGTTTTCAAAAGTGCTCATTTTACCGTGAACAGCCTATAGATATCAACTATCCATTGGTTGCTCGCTATCATTGTGGGAGAAGATGATTTGGCCCTACATTTTGTTGCGTGTTTATTACTGACTCGGAATTCAATATTAGGTGTCAAATACCGCATGGACCAATTACAAATTGAAAATGAACGCACGAGTTTTTTAATTCCAGCATGTCCTGAAATGAATCTGCGAATTTTTCAGGTCATTGCATATCACCTACATAGATCAATTTTCGGGACTGATACACTCCCAGTATATTTGTGATTCCATCAAACTAGATGTTTACAAGTGCTCTTCGGATAACTGTGGAAAACTACTACGGGAATCCAGCCTTACGCGAAAACTGCGTCAATACAAGCAAAAGATGTTTTTCACAGATAACTAGCAGGTAAAAACACACACACACACACACACACACACACACACTCGCGCGCAAACTGGGTATAACTGTCCAGCATCGATTAAGTGCTTAAGAAACTTAACTGTGCAAACCGACGTCATTTATAGAAAGAAATACCTTGATTCAGTGTTAGAAACGATAGATGTTTGCAAGCCGTATTACCAATGATTTATGCCTGTTAACTGAAATTAAATAGTCCAACAAATCTGAAACGTTTACGGCCAACAATAAAAAAAAAATATGCGGCTGGTTTTATGGATAGCGAAGAGAGGGGTTTGCGGTGGCGTAAAGGCTGTATATACTTTCAGTATTTTTCTTAATACTTAGGACAATGAAAGATAATTTCACTGCTTAAGTCAAGATCATGTTCAAGCCTAAACTCTTGTCAGGTTCAATTTCTTGAAACCCTCTTCCAAGTTCTGCTTTTTAACGTACTTCAGCGAGTTCAGCCCTCGCCATCTTGAATTTTTTTTGTGGTATATACAGAGCACAAATAATAGCCTTCCAAGTATTATCAAGTTAGTAGAGCTTCACTGCCTTTCATCGGGACACATGACGAGCTCTCTGTGGGCAAGTGGACAAAATACATGGCGAAATCTGTACGGGACTAGCAATGAAATGAAAGGTTTACGCACACACACACACGCACGCGCGCGCCACACACACATATATATCGCATATAGCTGCTGCAATGATTTTGCTACATGATTCCGTCAACTGCTGGAAATTTTAACACTAACGTCAATAGCAGTAGACTAACTTAAACGAACAAATTTCATTTGTCAAACATAAATGTCAAAGAAATGTTCAATATTTTTAGTTTCCTTGCCTGAATATTTAAAAGATTTGCTATTATTTTCTCCGTTAGTAAAACACTTTTTTTTTTTTTTTTACAAATTTTTTGGTTGCCTTTAAAAAAAAATTTGTAACTATAGCTATCTTTAACGCAAGAATTTATGAAAACACATATCAATTGTGTTATACAGCGGGAAGATCAAGATTTTTGTCACAAAATTTTCTGCCATGGATTATAAGTTCATTAATAATGAACGGAAGATTTTTGTAACGGAAGTCCATTTCTAATGACCTCTAACACTGCATCATGAGGATGGTGACACGAAACTGAAGTTCGAACAATGCTTCACCGTCTAACACCAGATTTTCCTTACTTTGACTTCCACTAAGGCGATCCGGGTTCAATCGCAGGCCGGGTCACTCCTGATTTTCGCTTGTGGGAATCATGCCGGGCGATGTCGTTGGTCTGCGGGTTTTCTCGGGGATCTCCCGTTTCTCCCCGCCCTTTCATTCCGGCGCTGTTCCATACTCACCTCAGTCACCCTCATTGGCTCTCAAGACCTCGTTTTTAAGAACCGCCAAAATCTCTCCACTATCCACTCACCTTACTTTGATCCTCGCCTTTCATTTCCGGGATACGTGTTTTATAGAAGGACATGGCTGCAAAGTTATGTTATTTTGTAGAAGAATAATATTTTATCTTCGCAAACGAAAAGAAATAAGCCCCCGAAGTTCGTGGGGCATCCCCCTACATATTTTTAAGAGTCAAATTTAATTTAAAACCCCTCCAAAAACTTCGAAATTCATTCAATCTTCCACGTACTGTAGCAGTTATTGCTGTTTTAAATTGTGTCACATTAAAACACGTGACTTGCACGTAATTCAAAGTAAAATACCGTGCAAATTAGTTCGATACGGATAGGATACAAAAATACTGGATATTTTATCTCTGTTGGGCAACGTTTACATATTTCATTTTTAGACTTGAGCATACGACTCCTCACTGGCCACTGTAGGTATAATAAATCAATTGGAACGGAGAAACATACACTACAGCCCTTGCAAAAACGAAAGTTAGCATTTGGACGCTTTCCACGTTTTGGAAGTCACAGAAGGCTATATGTTCAGTAACAAAACACGGGCAAAATTCCCTTTCTCCCGTGGCTACAGATGATGGAAAATAGCGAAAAAATTTTTGAGCCAACATATCTTCTATAACACTCTTATTCTTTCATGATTGTATGAACAAGGTTTTGACGCGGCTAAGTTGTTACATACTAGTTACGAACGTTCTGCCTGATAGTATCAGAATCCTCATTGGCCTAGTGAAATGGGATAGTATCTTCATACATGTATAGCAGCCAATAAGGAAAGAAAACTGTCGGACATGTGTACAATACGTTGAATTCTAGCAAACAGTCCACTTTTCCCGCGATAAACCACCATCTCTACCCATGTCACGTTTTCTTAGATCACTGCACTGCTTTCCCTAGCCTTAGAAAAAATTATATTTTACTGAAATGTAAAAAAAAATGTTTTCATGCATTATGAAATATTTTAACTTTAGTAGACACAACACAATGCGTAATGGGCATATCATGATTATATCATTATTTTTATTTATATATTAGATTTGTTGTATTAAATATTAAATATTATATTTATTATATTTATCTAATGAAACACCATTATTTTTACATACTTTATTGTAGTGGACCCACTGCTATGGAATAAAACCAAAATAATTCTTCGTTTTATATGTTATCCCCAATGTAATAATCCTTAAACGTACATAATCATGATTATACTGTTGAGAAAGTTCGGAGGATATATTCTACATAACATAAGCTATTTGTTTTTTTGTTACGTGATTGTCAATTTTTTCATCCCATTATGGCTGAAAACAGCAGTCAATACACTGTTTCTATTTCTCCCCCTTGACGGGTTTAAATAATAATTATTGTACGAATTATGAAACAAATGCTCAAAATAAAACTTTTGCCTCTTGCATTAAACTTATAGAATTATCAAAGAGTAAATGTAGGATTCTCTTATAAACGATTTCAAGAAATGTAGTGTATTAATAAATCGAATCTCTAGGTATACTTACACCTTCAAATACCTCAAAATGTGCTAACGATCATAAGTGTTATTTTCAGATACGTAACAGTACTTCAATGCGAAGGATACTGGGCATTGATCACAACGAGGTATCGAGATCCTATCGATCAGTAGAGTAAAATGATTTATCCACCTCCGTCACACACGGGCAATGCGATTATCTTCTCCGGGAGGAGTATGCCGGACTCTGCGTGTAGAGCAAGGGTTCCGAACCTTTTCACCATTGAGTACTACTCGACATTATTGTTATTAGGCGTGCCACCTAAACACCGATTGGTGGAGACCTGCAAAGATGTGCTTTATTTTTCTGCAGCAGATTAATCCCCAAGGTGTTATGCGTGCTACTGACGTCACTCAATGGCTGAGAGTATTTGTGGCACCACGTGAAAGACTCTTTTAACCAATAGTAACAGTTCAACGTCAGAGTGACCAATCGCCTGTAACACAGTCACACAGGCACATGACCTCGTATAGAAGCCATCGGCCAACGAAATCACGGGTCGTGCTTAGAAACTTATAGGGCAATGAAGTCTAGGTTGTCCCAAAATAATAACGCGAATTATGCAGGTCCCTATGCATGGGTGTGTTGAGTTTTGAGGCGTTCAGAGTGAAGAAGATTGCATTGTCGGTCAAAGACTGCACTGCGTAACGGTCCACAAATAAGGCAACATAAATCTCTGGGTACATCGTCACAGCTCAGAGTATTGAGGAATAAGTTATGTGTGTATTCGTAAAGTATGAGGTTTGTAGGAAAAATTAAACACGGTAGCGCACCACCTGAATTACCTTCGCATGCCACCGATTGGGAACCCCTGGTACAGAGTATTTATTATCTGCCACATACACCCAACTTCGAAATCAAGCCTCGCATTTTCTTGATAATGTAATATCTTTGGGGGTAAATGCGAAGTTTGAATCATTTGCGGTATGTCATCGGTATTGCTTAAGGTGGAAATTAATCAACTGCTGTGTCAAATATCATTGAAGCTTAGTGTCGGGAAATGCTTATTTCGACGATTCTTCGTTGCCCGCCCAAATTGATCCTCTCTTATCCTACCTACTACGGGGAAATTTCACCATTTTTAATCAGCAAATTACCTACACCCAAAAATTAACCTGGATGTGCGTACGTAAACGTTTATTCGGGGCGATAACTTTTTATTATTTGCACAATTTCTCCAACAACTGAGGATCTGGTTGTAATAGCGGGCTAATACTTGAAAAAGTAAATTATTTCTTAACGGCAGAACTCTTGTGCTAACCCAGAGCACTTGTTTTTAAGCCACTATTGGTACATAAAATATGAAGGTTTCTTCTGAAAATATAAGGGATCCACATATAACTTAGATCTTTTTAAATGAGTTTGCTGAATGAATATATTTGGATTGAGAATTGTAAGACGGATTCTTAGCAAATCTGAAATTTGCAGACAAGCAATAGCCAAGGAAAATTTTGTTATTTCAGTTGGCAGCCCTATCACCTATGATATTATAAAACAATGTTTTTTACCATGCAAACGTAATGTTTTCACTGAGTTTATAGGTTGTATTGTGTACAGCTGGTTACAATACTATTAATGTTTAAATGCACAAAATGTCTCCGGAAGATGATATTAAAATTTATTGCAAGAGAGTGGGAGTGAATATGACTCTAACAGTAGAAATTACACAAGTAAATATAATAATGAATGTAACGTTAATGGCGAAGGTGATGTCTGTTCTGCTGACAGCACATGCAAGCAAATTACTTTAAAGACTGAAAGAAAGAAACGATGTCGTGTAAGCCTTGGAAAAGTTATGTTGGCGAAATGAAGGTAAACAATGGAGAAGAGTATAATGGAGATGGAAACAAAGTGGGCATTAAAAATATTTGGATCTCTTTCGGTTATGTTTCACAGTGTATGCTGTCTTTGGGGTTAAAAACTCTTGGATAAATGCGTACAGGTTTTGGCAAACAGGGGACTTTGCTGTGCGGAATACCAACAATAGTCGTAGGCCTAATTAAGGTAGCCGAAGAAACAATACCATGGCATGCCATGCTAGCGGATAAGAAACTGATAAAGTTGTGTGCAAGAAGGAGTTTCTATCCGTTCAGAACATTTCTAATGGAAGGCTCAGTCGAGCTCCTGACAAGAAAAAAATAACTTCAAGTACAGGTACTGATGGAGATCTAAAAGTCACTCGACCAAACAAGATGTCTGACAATATGACCGTGTTGAAGAACACACTAAACAATGCTTCCAAACAACCAAGCCATCACTCACGCTAACAAAATCCTGAACGTCAATATTTCGCTACAGGTCTGAATAAAAAGTAGGAAGCAGACAGGCAACCTCTGACAGAATATTGTTACAGCTGCGTTTTCAATCGCTTCTTCAATTTATATAAAAAAAATAGTCTGTTGTAAACACCATATGAAGATAAGTGACTCAGAAGGATGCAGCGATTTCTCATTACGTGAGTAAATTATATTCACGTAATGAGAGATCGCTGCATCCTGCAAGAGCTGATAAATGTATTAATATAACACGCACATACACTGCATGCAAAAATAAAGATTATACGTCAGAAATTCAATGTTTGGATTGCAGCAAAGCCTTTCTTGCACCATTGCCACGGAAATGTGTAGTATTCTGCGAGTGGCAACTGCGGATATTTAACTTGGTGATACGCGAAGGCCACACACTAAAGATGACGTAGACAGATTGCAAACATTACCGTTAATTTGTTTATCGTAAGCTGTTCCTGGAACCAGTGAAGTTTAGCTTTGCCGAAATACATGCTTCTATACCTTGCCCGAATAAAAATGTAGACTCTTTAAGCAAAATTGTAACTGGAATGATAACCGTGACAGCTTATTTAGTCTTCTGGATATTATCTTGAGTGCCTAATTAAGACATCGAGCCACCTAGTCATAAATTATTACCTTGAAAAATATAAAGGAACAAGTCGTTATAATAAGCAAGGTGTTTTTTTATCGATTTCGCCACGACAACGGTATACTCGGACAAGATGGCGAACAGAGATGTAATCATTGTTAGGCCATTCATAGCACGGTAAAATTTACTACACATGCAAAGATGTTATTCATGCTAGGCTATCTACGCTACTATAGACTATGCACGATTAACTGAGTACTTTCGAAATCGACCTCTGCGAAGTTTCATTGCCTTTACCTGAGTGTATTTTCACTCGCACCGACTGGCATGCGCTCAGTAGAACTGGTACCGATGGAGGGTAAAATTCTCCCGTCTCTTAACGTTGAGTTAAAACGGCCAGGTAAACATTTGGAAAACTTCAATTATTTTTTTTTTTTGGCGAAAAGATTTCAGGACTACTTGTACTCTAAAGTACTAAGAGTTCAGATCCACTTTCGTGATTGGATGATTTTAACTGTCACGCTTTGCAGGTGTCTGCCCGCGAATCATGGACACCCAGTGTCGGAGCTACCTAATTCTGATTGGCCCAGTCAGGTAAGAAACTGTTTCCCCTATAAAGACACGTGACCAATAACCAAAGGAAAACTTGCACGTATGAGATAGGACACTCGAGCCTGGCCTTCGAATAAATCTTTTCGGGAGGGGGGGGGGGGGAACAGGAGACCCTACATCTAAGTGTAGGAATCAGAATCAGCATATATTTTTCAAAAATTTACTTTTCTAATGATTTCAAAGCATTAATTGACAGACGCATCTATAGTGACCAATCCCATTGTAAAATTGACTATTACACCTGGCTGAAGAGTACGCAATGTGCAAACAAGTAGATCTAAAACGGGGCTGTCAAAAGTCTTAGTTTACCGAGAACAGCCTGCGAATGGTGATGCGCTGTCCTAGAGACGATCGTTGACATCGAAGGGTAGCTAAAATACCGTTGTCTTATAACTTCGGGCCACTTACCCGCTTCAACAACCTTCTGTCTATATTGGCGTGCTTTGATTTTGGCCCGCTGCTTTATTTCGAGGATGACGTCTTACCACACACACAGCGTGCACGCTGCCGTAACATTGGGCGCATTCTCCTTTGCAACACTCGCGATATCTGCTGTTTTTCGTCTGCGAGGTTCCAGCCATGTGCACTTAAACAACATGCTCCTGTGGAAGTTTGAGGGATGGAGTATATTGGTAATTGACTATCAGCAGAATGCTCACATACAACCCGTAAGACTGCGGCTAATAGAATTGAGTACGCATTGTAATTAGAAGATGAGATGCAGTTACAGAATACCATCAATTTATAATTTCAGCATGAACATTTAAGGGATTATGAGGACCACTCTTCGAAAAACATTATGAGTTTGTTTGTACGACAACTACGAAAAGTGCAGGGCATGCGATGGATCAGGACCACAGATGCATGAATTATTTTAATCATTTTCTGATAACATGGGCAGTTATAGTGCACAACCTTCATTGGATAATATTGTTTAAAATAGTGCTACCAACATGAAGTGCTTAGTCGTGTGTGGGTTAGGTTACATGTCTGTAATCGAAACATTTCATTTCGGAGAGTAACTTACTTTATGAATATAATATTTTTAATATTTTATACGGCAGTATTTTATAACAGTTCATGACTTCTATACAAAGTTAAGAAAGTATTTTTATAATTTAATAGGTTAGTTACAATGACCGCATTGTTTAAAACACTTATTTATGGCTTATTGGCATAAACAATCGGTCAGTAGAATGAAGGACCAAACAACTCTGTCATTTGACTAAAATTAGTTTCTGTACCTTAACATTTGGAGTTTATTTACGCCTTAGTCTAGTATGTTATAATAAGTTCACTGGTCTTGATACCACCTTAGCATAATCTTTCTAAATCTGCGAGAACCCTCACTGTATAAAAAACTTTCTCAAATTTAGCTATCTTTAAGAGTGCTGGGTTATGAACTTTGAGCGCTCGTGAAGGTGAAATGAAGTGAGGCTGGAACAGAGGAAGAATGCAAGGGCCGAGAAATGTTACTTGTCATTGGCAACGTCCCCCACGTTTCTACACATGCAAAAAACCCTGATAACCCTGCCGGGTATCGAGCCACGTTCGCGTTGATGGGAGGCGAATAGTCAACTGTTACAAAACAGCGATCCCTTTTAGCTAGTTCTGCGGAAATTAATATACGGGACGTGCCGAATGCGTTATTTACTTCTGCCACCAAGACGTGCACTTAATCACCAATGCCGTGCCGCGGGCCAAAGTGATCCTGCAAACTACTTGGCGAGCGAGAAGGGGGCCGTAGCGAATCAATAGATGGCGCCTGTAGATAATGTCCAGAATAGTCGCTTCGACAGGGCGTGCCTCCAAACTTCGGCTCCGTATATAGCACGTGGACTACATTTCGATCAAGCTGAGATGGGGTGTACCGAAACTTTAATCACTCGTGTAGTATTTCCTCATCCGCCTACCGTAGGACAGATGATAATCATGTTATGAAGATGATGGCTTATTCTTACAGACCTAAAAAATTCGCGAGTTCAATGACCTGCAGGCAAGACTCTACAGTGTTATGTACGTACAAAATATGCCGACGTTATCTACACATTGGTAGAGTCATGCAAAATTCGCGTTATTATTCTGCACTAAACTTCACAGCACTGTCTGTACTGGAGCCGGTGTCGTTTCTCCATGGGCTGTTGCACAGGTGTGAAGCCAAGCTCTACTGACTGGACTGCGTTATTATCCTGCACCAAGCTAAACTTCACAGTACTATATGTACTGGAGCCGGTGTTGTTTCGCCAGTGGCTGTTGCACAGGTGTGAAGTCACGCTCTACTGACTGGACTGCGTTATTATCCTGCACCAGACTAAACTTCACAGCACTGTCTGTACTGGAGCCGGTGTCGTTTCTCCATGGGCTGTTGCACAGGTGTGAAGCCAAGCTCTACTGACTGGACTGCGTTATTATCCTGCACCAAGCTAAACTTCACAGTACTATATGTACTGGAGCCGGTGTTGTTTCGCCAGTGGCTGTTGCACAGGTGTGAAGTCACGCTCTACTGACTGGACTGCGTTATTATCCTGCACCAGACTAAACTTCACAGTACTGTCTGTACTGGAGCCGGTGTTGTCTCTCCAGCGGCTGTTGCACGGGTGTGAAGCCACGCTCTACTGACTGGACTGCGTTATTATCCTGCACCAGACTAAACTTCACAGTACTGTCTGTACTGGAGCCGGTGTTGTCTCTCCAGCGGCTGTTGCACAGATGTGAAGCCACGCTCTACTGACTGGACTACGTTATTATTCTGCACCAGGCTAAACTTCACAGTACTGTCTGTACTGGAGCCGGTGTGGTTTCTCCAGTGGCTGTTGCACAGGTGTGAAGCCACGCTCTACTGACTGGACTGCGTTATTATTCTGCACCAGGCTAAACTTCACAGTACTGTCTGTACTGGAGCCGGTGTCGTTTCTCCAGTGGTTGTTGCAATGGTGTGAAGTCACGCTCTACTGACTGGACTACGTTATTAATCTGCACCAGACTAAACTTCACAGTACTGTCTGTACTGGAGCCGGTGTTGTTTCTCCAGTGGCTGTTGCACAGGTGTGAAGCCACGCTCTATTGTCTGGACTGCGTTATTATTCTGCACCAGGCTAAACTTCACAGTACTGTCTGTACTGGAGCCGGTGTCGTTTCTCCAGTGGCTGTTGCACAGGTGTCAAGCCGCGCTCTACTGACTGGACTGCGAATGATTGGGACACACAGTTGTGAAATGTGGAAACTGGAGTTTCTGAATAAAATCGTTATGGGATGCAGTTCTGAATATAAATAAATTGTGTGCTTAGTATTCCAAAGTTTATTTTATCTAATTAAATGTACAAAATTACCGAATATATTTAAAACATAAAGTAGTTGTTGTAACTTTTAAAACAGAACAACCCGTATTGAAATACCTTACTCTAAAATGCAGAGATATACCCTGGTGGAAAATTAAAAATGAACACCCGGACGCAATGGTCTCATATGAATGGAGGCTGTATTGAATAGGACAGAGGAGTGAACTTATAGACTGAGGAGACAGCGTGTCTTAAACAAAAATATCAGTAGGCCTGCAGTCGTGCGTAGAGACAATTATAAAAGTGTCGGATGCCATCTTTGGGAATAGTATGCGACGCTAATTCCGCCTGTTGTTGCAATTGGTGGACGTTTGTTGCCGATATTGCAGACCGTATCAAACGCTGTCCCATCATGTCCCACACATGTTCAGTGGGAGACAGGTCGGGTGATCGTGCAGGCCAAGGGAGTCGACGAACACCTTTGAGAGCGCGTTGGGTAACACGAGACGTGTGTGCAAGGGCATTGTCCTGTTGGAAGAAGACATCTCCTTGGCGTTGTAGGAACGACAACAAAATGGGCTGGATAATGTTCTGGATGTAGCGTTCACTGTCCAGTCTTCTCTCAACAAACATCAAAGGCGTACGGTCATTGTAGGCTATACCCCCCCCCCCACAGACCATGATGCCAGGGATTGGTCCTGTATGTCGCTGCCGTATATACTCTGGTTGTTGCCGTTCTCCTGGTCGACGCCGCACTCGCGAACGTCCGTCACTGGCGCCAAGGCAGAATCTGCTCTCATAACTAAACACAACTCCGCGCCATTCATACCTCCAATTGCGTCGTTCGCGACACCATACGAGGCGGGCTGCACGGCGATGAGGTGTGAGAAGAAGCCTGGCGAGCGGCACCCTTGATCGTAGCTCAGTGTCCAACAGCCGGTTGATGATGGCTCCAGCTGACACCCTGGGTGCAACAGTGGCCCTAATCTGTGCGGCGGTCCAGACGGTAATCCGTATGCCGCTACCGTCCGGAACCAGGTTGACTGCACCATCGTTGGACCACCGGCACCACCAATGTTGCACAGACACGTAACGTCCTAAGCGTTGAGCAGTTCTTCGGAAGGTCCATCCAGCCTCACTCAGGCCCACTATACGACCTCGTTCAAAGTCCGTTAGCTGCACGAAATGTGGTCGTCTGTGCCGTCGTGGCATGTCTACAAAGCTTACTACACACTGATCGATGCTTGAAACCACAGACTAGTCTTTCACCTTGTCAACTACAGTTGTATTGGGCTCAGCAGTGTTACGCCTAGTACGCAGTTCCTCCTCTGTCCACATCACAGCACTGTTAATCATTGCATGTGCTGCCTTCTATCAGTGCCCCAAGCGCATATGGTGTTTCTACGTTACCGTGTTAGCATTGTTAATTTTTCAATCCTCGTAGATTTTGTATCAATTTACTTTTTTTTTCTGAAAGCTAATATTGCTATAGTTCGAATATGTTCAACTATAGTATTTCGGGCATTTATGTAATGATTGGCAGCATAATATGTTAATTTAAAACTGACTTCTCTTCAGCTTGTCTCTAAAATGTAAAAAGTAAATGAAAAATGGAAACTGCAAATAATAAATATGCATTCGCCATTTCACACAAGAAGGCTTGTGTTTTGTTTGTCTCTTGTCTTCTTGTTGCACCTGTTTTATGCCAATGAATTCACTCTTTACCCTGCTCCAGCCACGCGTTTCGCGTTGTTGCTTATTCTGACCCCATCCATCTCAATTTGAAAGTTTGCCTGCTTCTAAGGCAAACGGCAGTTCGGCATGAAGGCACTAACATGCATGAATACCTCAATTGGCCCTACATTTCGCCAACACAGGCTGCCGCCCAGCGGGTGGCTTTGCCATTTTGTGCTCATCAGCTGGCAATTTCTCTTTATTACATTATTTCTGATCTCTGTTCACTAAAAAAAACTACCACAAGTAAAATCTACACGATGCAGAAACAGGCAACCATAGCCTTACTGTAAATATTTCGCATAAAATTAGTGATATAGAGAAAGATGTAAAATTTTAATATTAGAATCTCTTACTTCCAGAATGGAGAACTTAATCTTTTTATGTCGTATACGTTTTCTCTAGAACTAGAAACAATATTTAAAATTAAATTTTCGTGGAGAAATATATTAATCTGTGTACTAAAATCTCTCATAAACAACTCCGGTATTCGTCCGATTATGAATGTCACGTATCGTAAACAATTAGGCCATTGACATCTCAGTAACTTTTCTACCGATCGCCATAAAATCTGCTGAAAAATTATTTCTGGTGTTGGGACTTTGAAACAAAAGAATATTGCCATCTAACCTTTTCAGAACCTCAACGAATTTTAATTTTTTATATTTAAGTATTGAGGAAAACAAACTAATTTGTTATATCACTAAATTCTCTCTGACGTAGGGAAACAATATAACGAGAACTTGTGCCAATCCCTGAAGAAGAGTGTAATATAGGAGAAGGGCAAGCCATAACAGGATTAAATGGCATTTATTTTCTTTGAAGTGCTATTTCATGAAGAAGTTGATGCTATTGATATGTGTGGATCTGTTTCGTGTTATATGTGCGTTTTGCTTACGCAGTTTTTGGTGATGTTTAGGTTAATAATGAGATCCAATGTTGATACGTCATTTCAATTGTTATTAACTATGCATATATAAACATTAGTGATGTAAAATTCAAGTATTTACTGAGGTTTTCAAAATAACCACCATGTAAAATACGAACCTATAGGTTGTTCACGGTAAAATGAGCACTTTCGAAAGCCCTGCTTAAGATCTACTTGTGTGCATGTCGTGTACTGTTGCGCCTTATTTGAGTTTAACCTTGCCATGCGCCTCATCACTTTATTCGGGTATTGGTCAAGCGAAACTGTGGAATTATTAAAACAGTAAACACTTTACAAAACGGCTCTCATGTTTACACTTCGACGAAGTAATAAAAAAGAAAGCAAAAGAAATACTCTGAGTGATTAAAAACGGTTAACTTAACATTTTTTATTCGACGTTAACATATGGAACTACTTTCTTTCCATCGGCACCAACTTAACAGGGCATATGCTCCTCAATGCGCTCGTTGAAATATATGCGGGCATGGGCAGTGACTTTTTCGTAAGGTTGATTTCAAGTGCTTACTTTATTGTGAACAGCCTTTAGTAGCTATCATCTTACCTATCGTATTGTGTAGAAATAGTCACATGTAGCTCTGCCATATATATATATACACACACACACACACACACACACACTCCTCAGGCCACGTGGTGAATGTTTATAGTTACAAACACCATCTTGCCTCACAACATGGGAACTTAATTACTAATTACTGGTATACATCTTAAAAATTACCAGTAATCTTCAATACAATACACTTGTGGTACACGGCATTTTTCTGAAGCGTCCAGACACGTCATACTTGGGGTGGTTTTCAAAAGTTCGATTTAAAAAAAGCGTGAAGAATCCACGAATGGACTATGATGTGGTGCGCAAAGAGGTCCTTCGTCGGTAAGGGGAATTGGTAGCTGCTTGGTCTTCTTCATGCGGGAGAAGTCGCGGACTCAAAGCAAGTTTAAATATAAATATAAACATCCTTTAGCTACTGCAGATCAACGCAATGTAATCAACAGACATCTGACTAGTTATTACTAAAAATTGTTTCCATGAAACCCCATTGACAAGCAGTGATGTGTCCACAGCTAAGATATAGGTAACTGTATGCTGAGAGTAGGGCTTGTCGTTCTACCATTAGGACTTTAACTCGTTCTACCATTAGGACGTTAACTCGTTCTACCATTAGGACGTTAACTGGTTCTACCATTAAGACTTAACTCGTTTTACCAATAGCTAGCTCCTAGAGTCCCATTCACGGTTTCTTCGGAAGTTTTGACAAATCACCCTAGGAGTAACATGTCTCATTCTTTCATTAATAACTTGTGTACAACAAATATTTAACACTGCGATTTACTATGAAGTATCGTATTTTCGATTAAATGAAACTTTAAATTAGTATCTTACGCAACTTGTAACATATATTTCGTGTTGAATACGAATTAAAAACTGTGATAGCAGCCATGTGTTTGCAATGGCTAGAAATAGTTAACAGTTAAAATATAGCTTTGACCAAATTCTTTGGTATGCTATTTCTAAATTATTCGTTGCATATTGATATGTTAAAATTTTTAGGTAGTACTGAAGGAAGTATTTTGTTGTTGCAGTTAAAAATATCAGCGGAAATTACGGTGCGTAAGCCGTAGTGAAATGGTGTTTTCCTCATGCTAGGAAGAAACTTGAATAGGCAGAGCGGAGCTTGTCGCGCTGTGTGTGTGTGTGTGTGTGTGTGTGTGCGTGTGTGTGTGTGTGTGTATATATATATATATATATATATATATATATATATATATATATATATATATATATATATACACAGCGCGACAAGCTCCGCTCTGCCTCCGCCTCTGCCGATATATATATATATATATATATATATATATATATATATATAATATATATTAAAATATATAATATATATATATATATATCGTGAAAGTTTTGGAGCGCTAGCACTAGTAGGGAAATTATTCATTTTAAATTTTAGCATGTTCCATACTTATTACATCTAAAATAATGATTTTTAGGTTTGCAATTTAAAATCACGACTAGAGTTTAAATTTCGAATACGTAATATAATATGTTTATATGTGATGGGATGTTTACAATTCCGAAATTGGCAGAAGGGGCGAGATATGACATGTTGCATGTTGCTCTTTGCTAAACGAGATGTTGATTTTTCAAACTTCGAAACTAATTAAGATTACCACGTCAAGATTGTACATGCTATGTTTTTTTTAAACCTACCTAGGTAAGATACGACATTGTCATAAACCTGTGCTTCTATGGCAGGGATAAATATACTGTAACGTGTGTCGTGTCAGCTGTGGGTGACTTGGTACTGTCATGTCCGCGTCGTAGTCATTGCGCTGGGCCAGTGTACGTTGAATTGCCAGCATTGGATGTTTGAGAGTTACACGTTTTAAACGTGAACTATTTTATCACTAATTATTTGAAAGTAATGTCCGTTAATTTATCACAACCCTGTAACTTTGCCTCAGGTGTTTGTGAAACACAATTGTGTAATGTGCTTAGTTTCTGTTATTTGAATGTATGCCACAATTCCAAAAATAACTAAACCCAGCTAAAGAATTTGCAATAAATAATTTAATAAACTTTAATAAAAAGAAAGTGCCTATGTAAAGAAATATCAGCAGAACAAAATTCGCGGTAGGCCTATTCGTGTGCAGGTCCACTACTATCTTTTTGGTTTGTCGCTGCTGCGTATAAAAAAAAAAAAGCAACACGTGTTGCTTAAACTGGTTGCTCCTTCTTTTCAGTTTGTATTTCAACTGAGACCGTCCTTTAAACGAAATAATCCAACTCACATCAATAACAAGAGGCTGGGTAAATACTACACTTATTTCCCTCATAGTTGAACCAGGGTTAAACCCATTCGCGGCAAAATATTAACGTGTGTTATGTGTAGTATGGTATATTTAGTATAACCAAATATGTTAACAATATGCAAAATAATAACCATAAGAACTATTGTCAACATAGATATTATTAAGGTCATAAAGCTGACCTAAATATGGTTATAGGTAAGGTTGTGAACATTTCGCAAGTTCGTTTCAGGACAAGCTGACGTCAAACACATTGGAGTCGACTTTGAAATTGGCTCGCAGTTTATTAGACACGCCCTGGACGACTCTGAGACAATAGCAGACTTGCAGGGAAACAAGTAGCGAATCCCATACTGCCAGGTGCGGAGTAACACAGGATACTCTCTGGGATAGCAACCAATAGACAAACAGTTGAGACTCGAGCATACACAGTAATGTGGAGTCTAGTCTGCATGTCATTGAACTCGCCAAATTTTCCTATCCGTAGTTATAGGCCTAAATTGTAAACATTAGTATGTTTTTTTTTTTTAAATTTTGTCAGAATTATTTAAACAGCTGAAAACAGTAAACAAAGCATTTGAGAGTTAAATTTTATTTTGTAGCGGAAGAATATGTAATTTGTAGAGACGTGCGAAATTCGTGTTATTTCTCTGCAGCAGACTAAACTCCAAGTGTTATGCGTGCTACTGACGCCCCTCGATGGCTGAGAGTATTTGTGGCACGACGTAAAAGACTCTTTTAACCAATAGCAACAGTTCAACATCGGTGTGACCAATCGCCTGTAACACAGTTACACAGGCACATGACCTCCTATAGAAGCCGTTAGTCAACGAACTATCAGGTCGTACTCAGAAAGTTATAGGGACGTCTAGCTTATCACAAAATAAAAATGCGAATTTTACACGGCTCTAGTAATTGGTAACCGAAAGTTGAACTTTCGCAGGGCTTCATAAAAGTTTGAAGTAACCGTGAATGGAGTACAGAAGTGAACCAGTTTATTAAACCCTTTGAAGACGGCACAAATTTACTGGCTATGAAAACAAGGTTGACGTGAGCTGCCTATATTAACCACTACAACAATATCAATTCTATTGTTCGCTGTATTTCCCCTTACCATCTTCCTACTGGTCTTGGCTACACCGTACACGCTTACTGCTCTCTGCAATGTTTATTATTATTAGCTCGCCGTCGGCCAATGAAGTCGCGCCTTGTTTGGATGCCAATGAAAGTGTCACGATAGATCTAAAAAGTTTTACAATCCATCGTGTTCATTGGAGAAATGAAAAAAAAAAAACGGTTTATTTCTTACTAATTGAAATGTTGGCAACTTGTAATTTATTTCTTGGATTTCGGCAAAGTCCAGCGAAACAGGGAAAGTATAAAAGTGTGCGTTTTTGTCTTCAGAAGAAAAGAAATTCCCATATAAACATGGCCCCCTGTATGCACGTGCGTACTCCTCGAAGGGTTAAGTGTCTTCGTTTGTTGCTACGTATGTCTATTCCAGTAACATTAGGGAGTGTCAGTTAGAGGAAATGCGTGGTATACTCAATAAGTTAGAGCACGTTATGGTGCGTGACTGCCTGCGCTCGAGGCGAATTTATTGCCTATGGTAGTATATTATTTTCACTAGCAGGTAAAAAGATAAGTGGAATTTTTTCCATGAGTAGATATGTAAAAAACTGTAGTACGAAATTAAAAGTGAATTCATATAACGTAAGATACTACGATAAATTGGGCATTCATTTACTTTGTATGTACTATAATTAGAAACCTTCGTAATTCGCGTTATTATTTCGGGACAAGCTAGGCGTCATTGCCCTATAAGTTTCTGAGCACGACCCGTGATTTCGTTGGCTGATGGCTTCTATACGAGGTCATGTGCCTGTGTAACTGTGTTACAGGCGATTGGTCACTCTGACGTTGAACTGTTACTATTGGTTAAAAGAGTCTTTCACGACGTGCCACAAATACTATCAGCCATTGATGTACGTCAGCAGCACGCATAACACCTTGGAGTTATAGTCTGCTGTAGAAAAGTAACGCGACTTTTGCAGGTCTCTAACTATAATATGCCCCAGTTTCAGCATTCAGACGAAATCCTTTCCACAGTGGCCAAATAAAACATCACGCGTATGGCTACGATTTTGAGAACTTCTTTAAGAGTCTCCTGGAATGATGCATGCGCAAGAATGGTCTGGATGAACGGAGATCCTCCAAACTGAATTCAGGACGCATTGAGACTCGTGCCAAAATTATCCGTGAGAGCTGTCGGGCGAGTTTCTAAATAAGTCTGATGGTATTTAATCATGTGATTTGTATAAATATTATTAATTCTCAAGATAATGTTTTATTTAGTAATTTTATTTGGGCAAAAGGATAATAATGTGATTCCTTCTAAAAATGAATGTAAAATATTAAAGTCTAGTAAAGGAGTGACTGCGAAACGTGAAGTAACGGTGACTACTCCTTTAAGTACATAAATGTTGAAAAAAGTATAAACGTAGTTTTTACCATATGCTTTTGCGTCGGATGTGCCATCTTGGCCTTCGCGTTCCCTAGGCACAAAGGATGATGTTGATGTTCAACATGTATTCACCACTGTCGCCCTCGACCCGTTCAGACCCAGTGAACACAATTGTGTACATTACGCACGTGCGAATAATTTTTGGTCTGTTCTACACACTGCGAAGCTCAATGATCAATGATCTTTCATGTGGGTGAATGATTCGCAAACCGTCTTACTGGTCTAAGTGATTATTGGTACATATTGCTGTAGCTGAACATATAGCCTCTCACTGGCTGTGACAATGAAACGAGTGTCGTGTCGACTTCAGTACAGGAGGCATCATAAAATATTTTGTTTGCAACACCTGAAACGGTATATTAAAGTGGGTCTGAAAGGATTAATTTCTAATAACCAGGCGTCAACTTTTGTCGCCTGGCATTAGTCAGGAGGGATGGGTTTTTTTTTGGTGATTTACAAAAATCTCGGACCAACGAAAAGTTTGTTGCTTATAATTGATTCGTCAGGAAGAAAGGCAAACTATTACTGCGGGAATTTCCCCAGGGTTTTTATTTTTTTTATTTTTAGCGCGAGTTGAATGTTGAGGAGGTGCTAAGAAAGAGAAACATCGCCTGCTATGGTAACGTCACCTACTAGTTAACCATATTAAAGCCAGTCCGTGTTCTTGTGTGGCTTCTGTGGTAGTAGGCCAGGCAAGCCTGTCTGTAACGACAAACCCTTTTACAGCTTACAACCCCTCTCTTCGTAAACACACACACTGTGTAATGATAACATACTGAATATAAGACATATATATATACACACATACATATGTAGACCTGAAAAATTCGCGGATTCATTTTGGGACATTTTAATACTTCAAACACTTGTGCGTTTGTATGGATTCTGCTGTTGGCCCACGACCTATTAGACACCTTGTACAGAACTCTGAGCCAATAACAGATAGGCAGGGAAACGCAATCGGCAATCGGCAATCGCGATCGCGGCTTCTCGCCGTGGAAGGAAGCGTCCAATAAGCAGTTGTTAGCTGCGTGCGTATACAAACGACTATGGAGTCTAGCCTACGCGCCATTGAACTCGCGAAATTTTCCTGTCTCTCTGTATATAGTGTATTCGCGGTTACTTCGGACTTGACTGAAGCCATTATTAAGTTCCAAAGTTCCTCCTCCGTCTCGTACAAAGTATAACAGGGTCTCAAAAAATTACACAAAAGAAACAGGCATTACCAATACAGCAATTTTTTCCTCTGTCTTTATTCCTTTTACTTACCAATGAAATAATATAATTTATATATAAATATAAGAAGAAATTTAGTTTAATATAAAATATTTATACTTTAATCTAAACAGAAGTATAAAACGCTCGCGATACATAAAATATTTAGGAAACTACCAAACACATCATAAACGGGTCGATTTTTCAAAGATATAATTCCAAAGTGCGATAAAACTACGAATAGTAGGTACGTATAATATATTTAGAGTTTTTCACACTTTTTGAATCAAACCTTTCGAAAAAATCAACCTATATATGACGTGTTTAGTTATTTCCTAAATACGCCATGTATCACAGCCGTTTTATACCCCTGGTAACATAAAACTGTAATTTGAAGTTTTAACTATATTTTATGTATTTATAAATTATAATTACGGGCTCCTGTTTTTCGCGAAAAAATTTCAGAGCAAGTTGTCTTCTAAATGATTTACTTCTGAACCACTTTCGAGATTGGATCATTTGAATTATTGCGCCTCTTATCCGTCTGCCCGTGAATTGATAATAAATATGAATAAAAAATGGGGTGTGGCTTTGTTGGGGACACGGCCGTTTGTTTTGCTTGAATACGTCTACGTTGACGCGCTCGGACGCCTTGAAGTTTTTTTTAAATTTTTTTATTTACGTTTCCGGCACCGCTTCACTCGATCACACGGGGTTTTATGGGTATCACTGGATTGCTTTTGAGATGCTCTTTCCAACTGTATACGATTTCTGTATTTCGACTTGGCTTTTTGACGAGTATAGTCTGACATTGTGTTAAGTTTTGTTAATTTTTTTTTTTTTTTACATTAAACGCATAGAATTTCACCATAACCACGCCACATAAATGTTTCCATACACGCAATCAACTGATCTTGACGAGAGATGTCGATTGAAACTTAAACAAGCGTCATAGCTTCTTCTAGTGAAAAAGTTATACCATGCGGAATTTATGAGACGCGGCGAAACGAACTCGAAATTGCGGCGTACAGAAAATCGTAGGAAAAAAAGGGCGGGTTCTACTAGTCAATGTAAATACGGAATCATCGATGCAGTAACGAAATATGCTGTTTACACGGTCCTAGTACCATTACAGAATTCTTAGAAATACAGGAGTGAAACAGGTACTTATACCGCGAACTCCAACTGCATAAGGGGCCGCAGTGGTGTCGTGGTTAGACTATTCGCCCCTCCCCCCCAACTACCCCTCGGTGAAACGGGCACGATTTCCGATGGGGTCACTACCGGATTTTCGCACGCGAGAATCGTGACGGACGACGCGACTGTTCGGCCGGTTATCTCGGGGTTCTCCCCCCCCGGCCCCCGGCTTCACACTGCCGTTGCTCCATACTCGCCTCGTTTCACCCTCGTCGGCTCTCAAGACGTCGATGTTCAGAGCCGAACCAATTTCTCTTCACTCGCTCAAAACTGCGCGTAACAGGGCGTGAGCACGTAAGGTCGTGAGACAGTACACTAAAGGAAACGATTATATTTCGTTTCTTATGCAGGCCTATTGGACAACCGCTAATCAGAGCAGAGCATAATATTTTCGACGAATTAATTTATACATATTTATTATAAATAAAATACTCTAACGCATAAATAAAATACAGATAAAATTTCAGTTTACTTAAAACTAATGTACTTTTATGGTTTTTTATGTTAACACAAATATCTATAAAACGCTTTGATACTTAACATAGTTAGGAACCAACGTAACACGTAGCACAAGGGCGATTTTTCAAAAGTTTTATTCTAAAAATTTTAAGAAACTGCGAATGGACTAAAGAGAGAATTTTTAAATACCGTCCACAATTTTACAATCGCAAAAGCAGAGATCTTTTAGATGCAAAAATGACAATTAATTTTAATCACTAGCAATTTTGAACACAATATAAAAATCTGTTACTAAAATATGTGTTCGGCAACATGTGTAAAAACAACCAAAATGTTAAAACATTTACCAACACTGGGGCCATGGTGGCTGAGCAGTTAGCCTGCTCGCCCCCCCCCCTCCCACCAGAGCGTTTTTGGGTTCAGTCACCGGCCGGTCCACTCCTGATTTCTGCATGTGGGAATCGTGCCGGACGATGCCATTGGTTGTCGGGTTTTCTCGAGGATATCCCGATTTTTCCCTCACATTCATTCCGGCTCTGCTCCATACTCACCTCAATCACCCTCATCGGCTCTGAAGACCTCGATGCTAAGAGCCGCCCAAATCTCTCCACTAAACTCCATTTACCAACATTGTTAACTGACGTCATACTCGTCTCAAAGTTTCATTGGCTAAAAATACGTAACTATTCAATTGTGAATCAATTTCGCACTAGTTCTGGTCGTATCACTGTTCTACAGTTATGTCATATGCTCTCTGTACCTATATATTTTTATTGTGAACCAACCGTAAGCCCAAATGTGGAATTTAAAGGCTGTTCACGGTACAGCGAGCACTTTTGAAATCAACATTAGGAAAAATTCTCTGCCTCTGCCTGCATATATTTTAACGGACACATTGAAGAGCATGCGCCTAGTTAAGTTGGTAATTATGGATGGAAAGTAGTTCCATATATCTAAGTTGAATAAAAAATTTTGGGTGTCTATTTGCAATAACTCAAATTATTTATTTTGATGTCTGTTCTGTTAATGCACCTAATTGTAAAAACGACCAGATTTGTAAAATCTTTGTAATTATAATAATTTCTCAGTTCCGCTTGACCGACGCATGAATAAAGTGACGAGGCCCATTGCAATGTTAATTTTACATAAGGCGGAAAATACACAACGCGCATACAAGCAGACCTTCAGCAGGCATTTCGAAAGTGCTCATTTCACAGTGAACAGTCTTTAGTAGCGCATGAAGAGACGCGCCATGCGGGTTTTAATAAAGAGGACGGTAATGGTAGTTTCTCGCTCAATAAACCAGCCGCGAAGATGTGTGGAAATACGGCCGCAGTAATGAGCGGCACGTCATTAACGTAATTTTACTTCGCCACGATGTTGTGGCGTTTAATAATACAACACAAGATCTGCATGTCCGGGTGTGTAGCTCGTTATTAGGTTTAATGAGATCTCGACCAGCTGAAATCCTTCAGCGCAATTTTAAGCCGCACTTTTCATATGTTGTTGTCGAATCTAGAAGTGTATTTCGAACTAAACCAGTAAAGGTTATTTGAGTTATTGCTAGAGACACGGGGAATTCGCGAGTGCAATGACCTGTAGGCTAGACTTCACAATCTTATATACTCTCAAACAGATTTCAACTGTTTATTGATTGATTGTTGCGGTAGTAAAATGCGGTGGTTGGGCGCACAATTTATTGCATGTTTGCCATTGGCTCATTTATCTCCAGGAGGTGTCAAACAACACGTCGACCAATTACAAAAGTAACATGAATGTACAAGAGTGTGGATTCCAACTTGTCTAGAAATGAATCTGTGAAATTCTCGGGTCTCTAGTTATTGGATCACTTTACGAATTTTCAGTTTTATTACTTTTTCCATATGTTACACTGGTTACGGAATGTAAAGTTTGTTTCAGAGTCTGCAAACAAAGCACAATGAATGTAACACTTCGACGATTATGCTCGAGCTACACTCGAGCATAGCTAATTTGAAAATTTGTTTGTTATTCAGAACAAAACTCGTATGGATGTAGAGTCTTTGTTCGACTAGTTTTAACACGACGTCGTAAGAACACGACAGAACAGAAACCTTCATATTGCTAACGAAAGAATTTATTTTTTTATATAGCCACTCAAAAGGGACATGTTTGATTGTAAATCATTTTTTACGATTAAGAACATATGATAGGGTCAATATCAGCTCGGTTCCCCATTGATTAATGACCGGCCAATAATGAACGCTGTAAAGTACAGGTTGGTGCCCGGTGTGGTATGGACCAATAGGACGATGGCGAGTTCTAACACAGACACCAACAGAACCCGTGTTCTTGTAGATGTGGATACAGGTGACTCACTTCTAATTTGTCTCAAGTGCCAGTAAATGAGTGCAGACCTCAATGAGTTAACATTTTGAGTGCGGTACAGATTTATTGGCAATCAAGACAAGCTTGAAGTGAGTCTCCTATATTCATGACTTCATCACTGTTCTCTATATTCCCATTTACAACCATCTTATTGGTCCGTACACTAAACAATTTTCATTACTGGCTGGCTCTCTGTCAATATGATGCCGAGTTTAAAGTGTTCAATCAACTCTTCTTTACCATGTAAAATAATGTACGATCCATCCTGTTCTTTCAACAATGTACACATCGAGTGTTGCTGACGTAATATTGCCAAGCATAGAACCTTATGTAAAGTGCAGGCGAAGAAATATTTCCTCGTCCGCGACTATGAAGAATTCCGATGTGGAAATATCACCGCAAACTCCATACAACCTAGTTAAATTCATACGACGTAATGTTTACGTCGACAACACTCAAAGTATTAAAGTCCAAACACATTTCCCTCAATAAGGTAAATAATTACAGACGCAAATATATTTATATTATTATTTATATGATCATATTCTATATATTTATATAATTAATAAATATTTATTCGATAAACATGCCTCGAAATGTTACAAATCAAAATTCCGTAAGGATATCACTATCGAGTTATTTACTATGGCTAGAGGCATGCAAAATTCGTGTTATTATTCTGCACCAGGCTAAACTTCACAGTACTGTCTGTACTGGAGCCGGTGTTGTTTCTCCAGTGGCTGTTGCACAGGTGTGAAGCCACGCTCTACTGACTGGACTGCGTTATTATCCTGCACCAGGCTAAACTTCACAGTACTGTCTGTACTGGAGCCGGTGTTGTTTCTCCAGTGGCTGTTGCACAGGTGTGAAGCCACGCTCTACTGACTGGACTGCGTTATTATTCTGCACCAGGCTAAACTTCGCAGTACTGTCTGTACTGGAGCCGGTGTTGATTCTCCAGTGGCTGTTGCACAGGTGTGAAGCCACGCTCTACTGACTGGACTGCGTTATTATCCTGCACCAGGCTAAACTTCACAGTACTGTCTGTACTGGAGCCGGTGTCGATTCTCCAGTGGCTGTTGCACAGGTGTGAAGCCACGCTCTACTGACTGGACTGAGTTATTATTCTCCACCAGGCTAAACTTCACAGTACTATCTGTACTGGAGCCGGTGTCGTTTCTCCAGTGGCTGTTGCACAGGTGTGAAGCCACGCTCTACTGACTGGACTGCGTTATTATTCTGCACCAGACTAAACTTCGCAGTACTGTCTGTACTGGAGCCGGTGTTGTTTCTCCAGTGGCTGTTGCACAGGTGTGAAGCCACGCTCTACTGACTGGACTGCGTTATTATCCTGAACCAGGCTAAACTTCACAGTACTGTCTGTACTGGAGCCGGTGTCGATTCTCCAGTGGCTGTTGCACAGGTGTGAAGTCACGCTCTACGGACTGGACTGCGCATGATTGGGGCACACAGTTGTGAAATGTTCATTCACTAGCGTAGAGTTACCCTGGGCGTGTCAGATTAAGTATGGTCCAATGACAAACGTATTGCAAACGTACACATTTTTGAAGTTTAACTTGTCCCCAAATAATAACGCGAATTTCGTGGGTCTCCGAGTTTTGGTAAGGTGGGTGAGTTGGCCCACAATCTCGCCAACGTAATACGTATAAGTTGGCAGCATTTGCAGTTTATTGGTAAATTCAACTACAACTAGCATCCCGATAGACAGAGGACCCCAGACTTCCACAGGCCATCGGCCGCACGACCCTCACTCAATAACTCAAGCTCACTGAGATATGTTGCCGGGCAATTACAACAGTTACCACATTAACCTGGCCAGTCAGGTGAGGCATGGAATCCAAACCAGCAACCCTGGAGCCTCGAACACGTCACGTGGCTTTCCGAACTTGTGGGCCAATTTTACAACATGTCATGTGATTCCATGTGGAGGGGTCGTTAAGGAGTGACGGTGCATTGGAGGTGCGGTGAGGTTGTGGGTAAGGACAGGGTGGTGATTATTTACCCGGTAGGCACCACGCATCATCCAGGTGCTAGTGATGCTGTGATTTCTGGCAGAGCAGAGTCTGTAGATCTCCAGGTCGCGGGTCGTTCACCCGGGACCCAATCATCCAGGTCGAAGTGACTCTCCCCTCATTAATAATGATCCCAACTGTTTTATACTGATTATGCTGCATAACCTCTGAAGGCGGGTTACAACGCCGTAACCGCATAAGCACTGATATGCAGTGCACTGAACGACGATATATTAGAAACACTAAGAAATTTAAATGTGTAAAGTAATGGTTAATTTTTATTTATCCGTGATTTTGAAAATTGTTATGCCTCTTATAGCAGAATACCCTAATTTTACCTGATACTGGTAAATACCGACATTTTCTCCCGCGAGTATGTAAAATACCTGACGTTCGGGTAACTATCCCCACTTTGGCAACACTGGTAGCGTGGCTGCTATGTTAGCATTGCCGTGCCATTATGTTGCCGCTCAGCTACTGACCAGTCCGTGACGAGCTAGAATCGCTAGGGTGCGAGGTTTGCGCAGTGTCCTTGGGCACACAACGCGGATGCATAACTTCGCAGAGTGATACATTTACACTCAGAAGTTTGCGCTTTCAGAGTTTTATAAACACTAGGCAGGGAAGGGGCATGTATTCATACAAACACTAATGATTTTATAGGCTTACCTTTTCTTTGAAAAGTAGGCAAATGATACTACATTTGTATGGGTGGTTCTGTTTAGCTCTGGAATAATCTTTTAATATTTTTTATAAAACGTATATCCAAGATAATTTATGATCATGAAATTTATCTTCGCAACAAAATGCAATTATAATATAATTTTAGTGGAGATAGCGACTACACCAAACATGGTCAAGCAATGCGTGTTTCAATAGGTGAGAAATTAAGACTGTGCCCGATGTGAGACAATATTATTTGACTGCCAACGCCAACTGCCAACCCGCAAAATTCGCGTTATTACTTGGGGACAAGATAAACTTTAAACACGTGTACGTTTGCAATACGTTTGTCATTGGACCATACTTAATCTGACACGCCCAGGGTAACTCTACGCCAGTGAATGAACATTTCACAACTGTGTGCCCCAATCATGCGCAGTCCAGTCAGTAGAGCGTGGCTTCACACCTGTGCAACAGCCACTGGAGAAACGACACCGGCTCCAGTACAGACAGTACTGTGATAGCCTGATGCAGGATAATAAAGCGAATTTTGCATGTCTACATATACTGAATTTAATATGGCATAGGGTACAGTACCCGAAATATCACAAAGGATAAAATAAATAAAACACTCATTGTGATTTAAGACGTTTACCTATTTGTTGGTTTTACACAAACAGTTACTCTGTTATGTTTAAATGAAACGGTCCTGGCACTCTGGTCTGCCAGTGACCGATGCAGAAACAAAGGACCTCAGCTATGAATAAATAAAGTTGAAACTATGCATTGCGCGTTACGTCCTGGTTGAATGCCAGTGTGGCAGAACGGTCGACCCCTCGGCACTGGTGATGAAAAGGTTGCTGTTAATTAATTACTATTGACAATTAACATGGTTACAGCAAAATTTGAGAATACTGAGGGTGTCCACGCAGAGAAATACTCCGGTGCTGCTGGCCAGCCTGAGTGCTGAAGTCTGACTACTTTCATGGCGTTGGCTTCCGCTTATGGCGGCCGAAACCGATGCTATAAATTATGTGAAAATACATATTGATGCTTTGAATGATAATGAATATGCTACAAATTACTGATTGAGGATTACATACATATTGGTGACATCCCCATGGTTAATTAAGGTTTTTATATGCTTGAGAATGAGACATCACTGGGGATGCCACTGCATTTGAAGAATTATATCATAAATGGCTCGGCCTTGATAGGCAGTCTCCAGGAAAAATAACACAATTATACCCTTCAAAACATTATATCTAATTAGCACTTAAAAAAAGTATGCGAATAACAGTTTACCACATTGTATTTTATTTCCTGTGACGTCACTGTGCAAACTTTTTATTTCATCAACGGGCGAGTTCAAGTGGTCTCAACCTGAGGGGTTAGATGAGCCCATTCCTGAAAAAAAGGGCGTGGGTAGCCACACTCAATAGAGCTCATTTGAAAGGAATTACTTTTGCTTTGATAATTGACATGTAATTAACACTGTGATTTGGCTGGGAATATTATTCCCCACTGATTGACAACACTCGGGGCCATGTAGCACTTTTACTTCGGCCAGCAGGCCAATCGTTGTCATGTAGAAAAGAGGGACCTCGGGTATCACGGCACGAGATGTGCCGACGTTCCCCCAAATTGCTGATGCACCTGACAGTTGTGGCTTTCAGGGGGACACTGTTCTGGTCTGTCTGTTATTTTTCTCCAGGAGTTACCTTTTGAAGTCAATAAAGCAATTCGACCTGCACCAATGTACTTACGGCAAAGCTTTCACTTCGGCCCGCTGTCGGCTAAGAAGGCGAAAGTGACTCCGGGAGTGCAAGTGGCCACGAGGGCGCAAGTGGACGCATGGTTCACGTCAACTTTATGTCATATTATGAATATATTGAACATGGTGTACCACTGAGTTAATTATCAAGTCCCCCTGCTTTTGTTAATTTTTATTATTGATCTTCTAGTATAAATAAAGGCTGATGCAGAATTGTTCTATTTGCAGATGCAAAATCTAATGATAAAATGAATGAAAGCTCACAAGGAGTTCTTTTAAATCTTTAGAAATGGGATTCTATTAATTAAACTTGTTCTTGGTAAGGAAAATACCAATTATGTAGATCTCCATATGTGTCATAAAACAAACTCTGAGTTAAAAATAGGATACAATGAGGTAAACCTTACAGCTGTACACGCAACAGAATTTCTTGGTTTGCAGTTTGATGATAATCTGAACTGGATAAAACATTTTAAATATGTGGCTGACAAACTCAGCACTGCTTGCTTTTCACTTAGGTACCTTTCTCCTCTGTTGGCCAGGGCTTCACTTAAACAAATATGCATCTCATAGTTTAATTCTGTTCTTTCTTATGAAATCAGATTTGGGGGAAACACAGCTAACAATGGTAAAGCATTCTTGCTTCAAGAAAAGGCAATTAGACTGTAGACAATCTTAAAAAATGAGACAATTCTCATTCTTACAGTAAAATATATCTTATCAATTCTTAGTCTTGCTTCTGATAATTTATACAGTTTTAAATTAAACATTTATGCTCATAATGATAAAACTAGATACACTAGAAACCTACATTTTCCTACAGCCTCTCTGTCCCTCTAACAGTAATGTGTAAACTTCTTTGCAATAAAGATATTTAACTCCCTTCCGCCTCAGAATATAGCTCTTCGTTTCGGTAACACTAAATCATTTATACATAAAATAAAATATTATTTACATTCCCATAATTCTTATTATATGTGTATTTTGAATCTAGTCATGGAGCAGCTGACTGTTATATGCTGTTCACGGTAAAGTGACCACTTTAGACTCCCTTGTTACTTTTTCCTTTCAGTCATTTTTTATCCAGTAACCACCTTCTAAAATAAATTTTTCCATGTAAGTAATAAACACAGTGTTTATATTCCACCGCACTCGAAAGTTAACGTTCAAGGCTAAAATAAAATATATTTATTGACTACTATTTGTAAATGTATTTTTTTATTTATATGCAAAAATATACCTACTTGGTTGATTTTAAAAATGTTGTTTACCTAACTTAAAATTGACTTGTTGTATAGTATTTGTTGAAAATTCTCAGTTTAATTAGAATCATACAATCGTAAATACTGCTTTCAACTATACATTTATTATTTCATAATGTTCAACGTAACAACTTGAATAAGTGACAAAAAATAACACCCGAACTCTATGGCTGCCGATAGATGGCAGAGCGGTTTGAAATAAAATAACCTGTTTTTGTTAATGTCTTCCTTTAAACTTTCCTATAAATTAGCAATGATGTATGCACTGTTTACACAAAATTTACGTAAGTAGCATTTAATATTTTTTATTGTGAATTGAAAATATCGAAACAAGTTATTGTTTGTTGTAATGCTGAGTTACTATTTTCTAGTTAGTATATATTATATAATTTGTCTAAGTTGTTGGAATATTTCAATCTCAAAGATAATAATACATCAAAACAATATTTTACGCATCTTGTCAAAACTAAAAATGGCGTAGGGTAAAATTCGGTCTATACTTCCAGCTCTGAGCTCTGACAAAACTTGAATATCGTGAGGGCGCTTCACGCTGCTGTGACTCCAAGTGCTTAGCTTCCCTTCCGCTCCCCCCCTCTTACAAGCACTATACAGATAGGGCAGACCGAATTTCCCCTGTCCACGCCTCGCTCCTGGGCAAGATAAATCGGCTGGTGAAGTAAACTCAGACCTCAGAAAAACTTTTGCATCTTCTCCGAAATTCTTCATTCCTGACCTTCCTACTCCGCCTCAGCGCCGAGCACATAGAATCGAGGGTGATGCAAACTGCGATGTAGGGATTTCGAAAAATCTTCTCCAACTCCTGTTCTTCCATTTCGGACTTTTCACTGTAGATGTCGCTACAGTCGATTTTTCAACATCTGTTCAATGTCACCAGTTTCAAAAATGTTCTGACTGCCAACTTATCAATACCACTAACTTCATCACTCCAGATCAAGAATACCATTGCATTTTCAGATTTGCCCTTACAAACTTCAACTCATTTCATGGCCGCCCCAACGCATATCAATAGTGAATATCTGATCACTTCGTTTAAGTATTTTTTGTTTATCACATCAACGTGAAATTTGGCACACGCACTCATCATACTGTCTTCTTTCATGCGAACACAAGTGATCACCAAATTTTAAATTTTAAGTGCTCAGATCGGAGTTTTCAGTGATCAGCTAAAGGAAGAAGTGATCGCAGTTGGTCGTAATAGTGACCACTGCATTGCTTGGACCCGATTCCCCCATAGTACAGCTGTTCACCTACACAAGTCAATCACATAATCATAACGACAGACACAGAAGACTTAAGTAAACAATCTGAAGTCCTACATTCTTCGGATTCTTCATTCAGACCACCACCGAAAACACCTCCTCTTCATGGCAGTAGTAGAAATTGGCCAACTCCTGAACTAAGACAACCAAAAGTCAAATCCAAGAAGAACAAAAAATAAAAATCTCTTGATGATTCTGACAATATTCCTTCCTCAGACGATTCAGATCGGTCGCCTTTACATCCTTCTGCACAAAAACACTACCAATCCATAAAAGCAGCAGTCACAACATCATCCTCCTATCTCTCACCACAACCACTACTACTACCACAACATGTTCTCAACCCATTTCTGCTGCAGGGTCATCTCTCTCCATTTAGCCATTTCAGCACAACCAAGTCCAAGAAAACGTACTTAATAATGATTCGGCTATTAATACAGACCCCGCCCTACACACAATTGAAAACACAATCATTTCACCACATGGGATCCCCTCTCCTGCTCTCTCTGGAATCAAAGGCATATTTTCTTTATCAAACCCACCAATGCCTAACACATTTGATGTACCTTCTTCTCAAGAATGCCAAGACTTTTTGAAAGCAATAGATATCGGTCCACCAGCCTCCAACATCCCTGTCAGCCCAGCACTGCTAAGGCAACTGTTACTGGCTCAACATATACAAACTTTCCAGTAGAGGCTATCATCACCAATTATCTACATGGAGACCCTCTCAAATTCAACTTCATGCAATCTTCTGACTCTCAACAATCATCCTCTACAACTTCAGCAACCACCACATCAACAACTACTTTCACAACCGCTGCCTACAACACATCCACTTCAGTAAAAATTTATGTAAATGCCTCTTCCAACATTCCACTTATTCCATTACTACCACCTTCATCCACTGCTGACAAAATAGAAATTTCTGAAGGCCATCTGGGTAAGCGCTCTGCCACATCTGACTTAATCACTAATTACTGGAGGGATGACAAAGAGAATGGACTACAGTCCCATCCTGCAAAGCAAAACCGACCTCTCAGAATACACAGATGCCAGCTCCAAAACAGCAGAGACAGTCCACACTGAAATGCCAAAACAGGCGCAACCTTGACAATCAACCAGATAAGAATTGCTACGCCACCAGCACTGACGATGACTCCACTCGCCACATTCGTACTTCTCAATCAAAAATATCTGTCACATCTGCATCCACAACTGTAACATCAACTTCCACATCTCGACAAAAGTCATTCAATCATGCTCCCCCTGATCCACCTCTAACCAGTACCAAGAAACCACCTCTCATTGTCTGCAAAACTGGTCTTTCTCCCAATGCCATAAAACTCATGTCAACATACAGATCCGAATTCGAAATGGACCTAAAGTCAACACATTACAAACATTCCTCCACATTTCAGATGGGATGCAAGAACGGCCATTAAAAATGCTTTCATTCTCCGATCACAAAACATTCCCTTTCATTCATGGACCTGCCCAGAAGACCGCAATGCCTGCATCGTCATTAGTAACCTCCATATTGACACCCCGATTTCAGACATCTCAGAATCACTCACAGATCATAACATCCATCATTCCAAAGTACTTCTTATGCTGAGCAAAGGAAAGTTCCCCGAACCGTTCCCGCTATTCCTGGTCGTGCTTCAAGGAACATCACAGTTGCGAAAAGCCTTAAAATTAACGAATCTCAATGTTGTGGCCATAAAAGTCGAGCTATTCCATGGAGCAGGCAAGGTTGTCCATTGATTCAGATGCCAGGGCTTTAGTCATACCACACAAAACTGTAACGGGAACATCAGATACGTTCGTTGTGGAGGTCCTCATATGCCCACCATATGTGACAGGCCAAAGGATGCCAAACCAATGTGCTGCTTATGAAAAATAGCACATCCGGCTAATTACTCAGGCTACCTTAAACGACTTCAATAGTTTGAAACTAAAACCCACAAACTCCAGGAAAAACCCACATCAGACATATCTCAAAATAAATCATCTTGCTCTCTTCCTCGATCATTTATCTCTCCAGGTAAATCCTTCACTGCTGCTCTTTCTGGTACCCCAAATCAGTCCACTCCACTTCTTCTTCAACTCTTGATGGCAATGATCAATCACTCATCTCTTCACTGAAGGACATCCTTAACTGGTTCTGGAAAATATATATTTGAAAACACTGCAGAAACTTAAAAGTCATCTTCAAGAATTCCAAACTGCCAAAACTCTAGCAGACCAATGCAAAATCCTTATTCTTGATGTTTCAACAATTTTCGGCATCTGCGACAATTTCACTCAATCTGACACATCTAACCCCCATCCACTCTAGTCATGGCATCCATTTTCATCTGGAACGCCAGGTCTGTTATTCATCACTCTCCAGAACTACAACAACTCCTAGACAAATGTCATCCACTAATTTTTGGCATCACAGAGACATGGCTAACTCGTAAATAAAAATTTCACGTCCCTGGATACACTTGCCATCTTTCAGACAGGTAAAGGGCTACCTGTGGCGGAGTCTCTCTCCTCGTTAAAAACGGCACCCCACATTATCGAAGATCCATTCCTTTCCTAGCCGGCATCGAGGCCATAGGAGTCCACTTCACCGGCTTTCATCCTGCTTTCACTTTATCATATGATACATACCTCCTCGTTGTCCTTTTCACACTCTCTCACGTCAACATCTGTCACTCCTAGACCACAATGTAATCATTGCTGGAGACTTTAACAGCAAACACATTAGCCGGGGCTGCCACACCACCACTTTCCAAGGCAGAGGTCTCTTCAACTTTATCCGTTCTGCCAATCCCATGATGTATGCTCCACACTCCCCATCATTCTTCTCCCCATGAGAGAATTTTCTTCCATCCACTCTGGATCTCTTCATCGCCTACCAAAATATTCAACTCTCTCATCTTCGTACCATCACACATCTGGACTCTGATCATCTTCCAGCTTTTGCTGAAATTGCCTCCACTATACACCATTTTGCACTTACTACTCTGCATTTCAACTTTCATAAAGGAGACTGGTACAACTTAAAAAATACATTGGCCAGTCACATAGATCTTACAAAAGCTCCTCATACTCCAGATGTATTAGACATTGCAGTTTTGAATCTTACAAAAGCCATTCTCACCTCTGCCGATAAACACATTCCAAAGCTTCATCCACCGAAAGCTGGTAACCCATTCCTTCATTTACTCCGATCACTTATTCGCCAGAGAGACAGAGTCAGGGAACGATGGAAACACACTCGTTCATCTGACGATCTCGACAACTACCATTCACTATGCCGCCAAGTAAAATGGGCTATCTCATCTTGGATGGTGCAACAACAGGCCATCAAATTACAAACCCTTCGGGTAACCAATGGCACAGCTGGCAATTCATCAGAAAATTCTGTTCCACCTCCAGAACCATGCCTTCCATAGTTCATGCTGGCTCGACTATCGATTCTCCCGACAATAAAGTTAAACTTCATGTTACACACTTCTCATCTACAATTCGCTCAAATCTTCCTTCTCCTGGATACCCTGGCAATTAACTTGCCAATCTCACATTCACTCCAGACCCTAATCCACCTATCGAGGGATGCCTACTCGCCACTCCTCGAGAAGTTGACTCCGCAATTCAAAAGGTCCGCTATTCAGTTGCCTCAGGAGCCGATACTATCACAGCATGCCTCTTATGGTCTCTGACTTGCAAGGGAACAATTTACTTCACCCTCATCATCAATGTCATCTTTCTTACGCCATAGTAGTTCCTGTTTATAAATGTGACTCATCGCCAGAATAAGTCCTATCCTATTGTCCCATTGCACTACTCTCAGTACTCTCCAAAGTTGCTGAGAGAATCATTGTGTCTCGCCTCACTCACAGCCTTGAAGAACTCAACATACTCCCTACACCCAGTTTGGTTTTTGCAAGCGCCATTCAGCTCTCCATGCTGCGGGCATTGCCATCGACACAATCACACAAGGCTTCTGTACACACAAACATTCCATCTTCATACTGCTCGATCTGGCAAAGGCCTTCGATTCTGTACATCATGCTGCCCTTCTCACCAAACTTCGACAATTTCACATATCAGAACGCATCATCTCTGTAATTCATAGCTTCCTCGCAAATCGCTCTTTTTCTGTACACATCGACAACACTCTATCATCACCTCTACATATTCATGCAGGAGTTCCTCAAGGGGCCCTACTAAGCCCCACTCTCTTCTCCATATTCGTAGGCAACATTACACAAATTCCTTCCATACGAATCTACAGTATGCAGATGACACTGCCCTCCTCCCTCACAGGCGAAGAAGCCCAAATTCTTGCAGCCAGATCATAAAATGCAGTTCTCATAATCAGCTCAAACTTCTGCCCTGGGGAGTATCACCTAACCCTGAGAAATCAACAGCTGTATTTTTCAGCAAACTGCGCAGAAAACCTCCACCATCATTGATCATGCTGGGCCACAAAAATTCATGGAATTCCTCTGTTTGATTCCTTGGTCTTCATCTCGACTCCACATTAACATGGGACACTCACATCACTCTATCCATCGCCAAAGCTAAATCCGCATTTTATGCCCTTTGACTAGTAATATCACACACTTCTCCTATCTCACAATCCGTCTGGATCCAACTCTGGCAAGCTCTCGTTCTTCCAATTGTTCTCTATGGTGTTCCTGTTTGGGTATACAGTCATCCTTCTTCATTCTGTCCTGTCGTTGCAACTTTCAACGAAGGTCTTTGTCTCATCCTTGGATCACCCAGATACTCTCCAGCCAATCCACTTTACAAACTGGCCAACGTCGACCATCCCATGGACATCATCAGCAGTCTCGCCAACAGATTCTTCAGACGAGCTTGGCGCCATCACAACTCGTCCGTAGCAGCCATAGCAGACTACGACCCAGTAGATCCTCATCCTCATCGTCGTCTCCTGGACTTCACCAACACCATCATTCCCTAACCCTCGTACTCGCAGCTGCTGACTCCTCCACATCTATCCTGAGTGCAGTGTGGGAGTGGTGTCTTGCGGCACATTTCGTGTGCAGGTAAAGGCAATTTCGCTCTAATGTTTTTTCCAAATTCAGTGATTTTCCTTTTCTTAGAGTCTGTGATCACTACTTCATCCTTAATTTAAGTTCACCAATCCTCTGCTCCTTGTACATAGTTCATCTTAGATTTAGGCCCTTCACTGTACATATCATCCTATTTCAATAATTGTGTTCCAATATCTGTACATATTCATTGTGTTTCTGTTGTCTGTATTGTATATAACTGATGTTTCCTTTTTCACTTCTATTTTAAGTCCAATCACCCATATTCATTGTATGTAGAGTACTTGAATATTTCATCCCTTGTTGTACACAATCACTCACCTTAATATTAAGCTAGATTTAAGTTTATGTACATAGTCAAAGTTCCTTTCCCTGTGTAATGTACATATCTGGTTTTGTAAATATGTTTGTAAATATGAATGTAAATACTTCTGTAATTATGTTTCTGTAGACAGTTCATGTTAATATTAAATAGTATTTAATATGTACATAAAATGTAAATATTATAAATTGTAAGTTTCCTTTTGCGGTTCACCTAACACTTAGCTGTTCACAGGTGTTTCTTGTTTTTTCCTGCAAATCTAATCTTTAATCATAGAATTTTTTCTATATATTAGTTGATAAGTTTTAAAATATTTTTATTGTAAGCTCAAAAGAGAAATTTTGTTGGAGTGAGCTAGTGTTTTCATGTCATGAAAAATGTACGAATGTACATACATACAAGATCTTTTGGATATCTGATTTGAAATAAATTGACAAAAAAAAAAAAAAAAAACCAAAAGTGATATAAACTAATGATGGATTACTTTCTGCTTTGTCGTTTCGATTGTCTGTTCAATGTATACAAAAGACATGAGCTAAGTATTTCTCAGGAACATCCCGTATCTGTTCCTCTTCGTTTTACCAGTCAATGCATGTTGTTGATACTGGAAATGTTTTTATACCTGTTATTGAGAGTACCTGTTTTGGGTAAGCAGTGTTGCTGGGCCACATTGTTCCACTATTCAACGTTGTTCTTGAATACCTAGTATTAGTTATGTACTGGGCTGATATTTTCCGCTACCTTTATGTAGCGCATACCCTCCTGGTAGTTGGGTTCTTTCAATTTCCTTCTGAAAATATTATTTTATAGTCGGCAGTATTGAAAAAAATTATATGTATGTGTATACATATATATATATGAAAACACTACTCCAGTGTTCATTAATTAATTAGCAAGGTGTGTGGGATTGCTTGCAGAGCAAGTCGTCCGGCATTATGATTGTCCTACCAGGGAAAACATGACACACGAGGATGTTAGGTATGAGGAGGTGTACCTCCTTGCGTCTCATGTTCTCCTGGTAGGACAGTGACAAAGTTTCCCTGTCGCGCGTTTGGGTGGGGGGATAAAAATGAGGTTAAAACTAGTCTGTGTCTATATATATATATATATATATATATATATATATATATATATATATATATATATATATATATATATATATATATATACACACACACACACACACACACATATATATAATTTGGTAGTCAGTATTGGATTCTAATATCAGACGGTAGGAACAGGTACGAAATGATATCGCACGGTAGTCAAGTTACAACGTGTTCTACTTATGATTGTTCCTGCTTCGTGATACAAGTATCAGAAACCATAGACTAAGTATGAGGTAAACCGCTTATTTGTCGCCTGCGCATGTACCAAACATTGACCTACCTCATTCCTACACAACTGTCAAAGTCACATGGTCAACAGTGATGAAAGTGTTTGTTTACAACTTAATTTTTTAATGACAAGCACTCGCATATAAATAAAATACTTTTATCAATTTTTATTTAATCAAACTGCATTACAAATTGGTTAGAGGAAGTATACATTCCTCTCAAAGCATTTGTTTACAAATCAGTTTTCTAACCTAAAATCCAAACCACGCCATTTTGACTAGACGTGTTGGCAGAAAAACAGTTCAGTGTTGGGACACGGAGATTGGTTGTGCGCAGCCAGCGAGATCTGTCTACCTCATCTTTAGTCTATGGTCTACCTCATCTTTAGTCTATGCTAGAACAGGCTATAGCTTCTTACACAATAGAAAACTTTAGCGTTTGACTTTACGTTTCCTTTCCTCTGACGAAACAACCAATACACAATACATTATAAATTCAAGGTTCAGTCAATTGAACATCGGTTCTACGAGCTTCGTAAAAATGCGTAGCTTGTTATGTAAATAATTATATTATTCAGGAATGCATTTTACATGCCTTTTTTTTTAAATAGACTTAAAATTTATATTTAAAGTTTATTTCAAAACAAAAAACTCGCTTGTTTACCTTATTAAAATACATAAATTCGTATATTTCCACTACACATTATATTTGTTTGCCATTTACTTATAATAAGACGAGCTTTGTTTAATATACTGCGATTGAAATCGCTCTACAATGAAATAAAGCACTTTCCACATAACCTCTGTTAGATTCTCGTCAAAATGGCCGCTTGACTGTGACTTTACCTTTGACAGTTACATTGTGTCAAGCTCCATAAGAAACCACATGTCGGAAAGGAAAAGTAAAGTCAAAACGTACAGTGAAATGTTAACCTGTTACCGATAAACAGGCGGGCGAGGCGGGGGGAAAGGTTCGGGCTACCTGGTAGGCGCAGCGGGCGGGGCGGTCGCCCGCTCCCGGCACGCTGCTGATGAGGAAGATGACCGGCGAGGCGACGAGCAGGGAAGTCACGACGAGGGTGGCCACAGTCAGCGAGGCCTTGTGCACGCTGTTGCTGCGCCGCAGCCAGTAGCACGGGATGCAGCACAGCCAGTTGCCGAGCTCGGCCAGCTGCCGCTCCTGCCGCCACCAACAACAACAAAAACGCACTGCTTCGCTCGCCCAGACTCGCAAGTGCTGCTCCACAATAAGGTGAGCACTTTTGAAATCAACCTTAGGAAGAAAAAAAAAAAAACTCACTGTCCCTGTGCGTGAGCGACATCCGCACGGTAAGGTTGGTAACGACGGATGGAAAGTAGTTCCATATATTGACGTCGAATAAAGTGTTAGGCGATAACTTATAATTGTTTCTTTCGCATTCTGATTTTTTAATTCATCGAAGTGTAAACGTGAACACATATGTAAAGTATTTACTTTCTTAATCATTTCATTTTGACCGACGCATGAATAAAGTGATGAAGCCCATGTCAGTGTTCATTTTAAGTAAGGTGGCGGAGTAAACAACATGTACACAATTAGGTCTTAAAGCAGGGCTTTCAGAAGTACTCATTTTACCGTGAGCATCCTATACCTATATGTAGTTAATTCCATAGAATAAATATGAGGTAGACCGCTAATTCTACTTCTGCGCATGTACCCAACATTGACCTACCCCCGAGGAACACATCTGTCAGAGTCACAGGGTCAACAATGATGAATGGGTTAGTTTATATCTTAATTTTTAAATGACAAGTACTAATATAATTATAAAATAATTTTAGGGGTTTGAAATTAATCGAACTGCATTACAAATGTGCCAGAGGAAGTATAAAAACGCCTCAAAGCACTAAGTCTTGTTTACTAAACAGAGTTCTAACCTCAAATCCAATTCATGCCATTTTTTTTTTTTTTTTTTTTGCAAAATGTATTGGCAGGAAAGCAGTTCAGTGTTGGGACAATGCGATTGGTTGTGCGCAGCCAACGAGATCGGTCGACCTCGTCCTTAGTCTATGGTACGTTAATTACTGTCATCTTTTCTGAAGCCCTGCTAAAGTTCTACTTCCAGGATATTTATCCGACTCGTGAAAACTAAGCTTAGAAAATAACACCAGAGGGCCAACGCGCTTTATTCGTGCGCGCTCAGTATAACTGTTGGCTATTCACGGTAAAATGAGCACTTTTGAAAGCCCTGCTTAAGATCTACTTGTAAAAACGTTGTATATTCCTCCGCATTGTGTAAAATTAACATTGCTATGGGCCTCATCACTTTATTCATGCGTCGGCTACATGAAACTCTGGAATTATTAAGAAAGTAAATACTTTTCAAATCTGCTCATTTTTATACTTATATACATTAAAAAAACTGAAAGGGAACGAATTAGTTTTAAATGAACACAAATGGTTACCTAACACTTTTATTTGACGTTAAGATATGGAACTACGTCCCATCCATCGTTACCAACTTAACTGGGCGAATGTCACTCAATGTGCCCGTTAAAATATATTCATGCCGGGGCAGTGACAGTTTTTCTAAGGTTCATATCTAAAGTGCTCACTTTATCGTGAACAGCCTTTAGCCATTACCAATAACTATTTCCTCTCTGTCTTTGTTCACTTTAGTTTAATTATTACGATCTTGAGATTAAATACTAGTAAAAGTTAAATTTAACCAAATAAGATAGTTTAATGTTCACCGAAGTATAATATACTTGTGCTCAGCGACGCGTGGTGAACTGTTGCAAGGTAAACTGTGTTTCGCTCTGGCCATACCTAATCGTTTGCTAGTTTACACGTCGGCCACTTAAACGCAGTAGTGCTGTTGACGTCACAGCACGTGTGTAATGGGCGCCTCACCGCCCTCTCGTGAGTGGCCGCAATACATTCAGTTACACCCGACCCCATTCTGGTTACTGCTTTCCGCTGCGTGCGTCGAGTGCGTACAACACTGCGCAAACACCGGCTTACCTTGCAACACATCACCACATGCCACTGGTTGTGATACATGACATACTTAGGAAGAAACCAAACACGTCATACATGTTCTTTTTTAAAAATGTTTTATTTAAAAGGAGTGAAAAAAAAAGGGCTAAAATACTACGCTTAACTGTCTGCCTCCAAACGTCGTTCGCGATCAAGTGAAATTCTGTCTTCTTCCTCCTACCCATATTGTACCATTCTGCCACTATCTGAGACATCTGGGCGGTGATTTAGAGGATTAATCACAACTGCTAAATTTGTACACCGCAGAGGCTTGGAACTAGCGCAGTGGTGTCCATAATACTTCTTACAGGAAAATCTTCTAATGGTCAATCAATAGAGAATGATTCATCAAATGCTTATATTGGAAGTAATCATTCGATTTTTAATTCAGAGTGTTTCCATCTGTTACCGAAAAAGCCAGTTCCCGGGCACTATCGGTGACATATCATAGAAATTTATATTTGACATTTCTTAAATTTTGCTCGCTAGAAGCCACTGCCGTCGCTGAAATATTTCGAGAAAAACAATTATTACAAGCGCACTACACGGCTTGCGGGAGAATAATGAAAGCGGTATACAAATAAGAAGCAATATAATGAAAGCTAGTGTAGTACTGGAGGAGTGAGAAATAAATATATACTGCAGAGTTGCTGTCCTTGATCGTAACATCTCCAGGGGGCGTATGCTGGAGTTCTCATTCGTATACCAACTGTCCGCCCCGCTGAGTGAACTGCAGTTTGGCATGCCTGAACAACTTGGTCTTCATACACGAGATTCGCATACGAACTTTGTCCGTGTGGTTGAAAGCGAGCGATCTCCAGTAATTAAACATTTCAATTCATATGGGGCTGCATATTCACTCATTCCTGTTAAAAGAATGTATTTATCTGTTTAAAAAAAATGTCTTTATGGAACCGGGAATAATACATATACAATTACATTGTATTTTTTGATACAATTTCATGTCGCGAAAATAACACGTAATTCGTATACAGCAGTAATAGTTGTGTTGCAGTAACTAGATAGCGCTAAATTTAATACATTTTATTCATTAATAAAGATTGTTAGTTGTTGTCGTATGTAAGTGTAAATGATGTAACTGTATACCCATCAATTTATAAAACATAGAAAGGTTTACAGACCCATCAATTTATAAAACATAGAAAGGTTTACATAATGTCTACAATTAAAAAACCAAGCATTTTCTGTAACATTAAACATAATACCGAAGTATAATTGGAAATTTTTCAAAATGATATTAAAAAAATCGTACTTAATTCTGTATTTTGGTTGATTTATTTAAATAGCACTAAAATAACTATACTGTTAATTATTTCCTAGTTTCCTCACAAATCCATTAAAAAAATCTCGTAACTTAGTGCTTGGTGGTGCTTCCTTTAAAGGCATGTCCGTGCCTTGCATTAGGCCCTACAATCTGCAAGAAAGACATGTTTACAATTACGTTTCCTAAATATCGTTAGTTACGTTTTAGGCTTCGGCGTAGTATTGAACTACTATTCAATTTGATATTTCGTTCATTAGAAACACAGTCATTATCTGTAATGTAGTTGGAAGTATTATTTACTCAACAATTTTAATATCTGAAACCCCAAACTCTGGCACTGCCATGTTGGATACAAACAAGTTACCGCCTATTTCAGAACAACATAAGCCGCTTTGCTGATTGGCTAGTCACCGCGAAAATTAAGTCAGACCGAAGAAACAGCTGACAGACCGGAAATAATTCGAGTGGTAAATTCGTCTACGAACGATAGGCAAAGGAGCATACCATTTCTACTACACGTATTTTCGTATACGAAAATGATCACTCGAAAAATTCCTCGTATACGAACGCTCGAGTGGTTTTTCAAGCATAGGCCGCCAGGAGTGTGCCAAGATATTCTTAGTCTGCCGCCGAGCGCTTGTAGAAATGTTCTGTTTGTTATGATGCGTGGTTTTTATAACTGACGGGTAGAGACCTGCAAAATTCGCGTTATTTCTCTGCAGCAGACTAAACTCCAAGGTGTTATGCGTGCTACTGACGTCCCTCAGTGGCTGAGAGTATTTGTGGCACGACGTGAAAGACTCTTTTAACCAATAGCAACAGTTCAACGTCAGAGTGACCAATCGCCTGTAACACAGTTACACAGGCACGTGACCTCGTATGGAAGCCATCAGCCAACGAAATAACGGGTCGTGCTCAGAAACTTATAGGGCAATGACGTCTAGCTTCTTCCAAAATAATAACGCGAATTATGCAGGTCTCTACAGATGGGGGTGATATGGAAACAGAGAAAAGACGGAATGCACTGATGGGAGAAACAAGAATACCCCGAGAAAACCTACTGTCTATTCTCTGTGTAGAGGAGGCGAGTGTTCTGACCACGATTATATCATCATTCCACCATTTGTAGGAATTAACGCTCTCGTTATCGTAATAACTATACCGTATGCATTCCAAGATGGCAACTTGAATTACTCCACCTGGAAGGCAGAAAGCATTAACCAGAATGGCGCCGGGTGAAACTGAATGTATTGCGGCCATTCACGAGAGAGCAGCGAGGCGTCCATTACACACGTGTTGTGACGTTAATTGCACTACTACGTTTAAGGGCCTGACGTGTAAACTAGCTAACGACTAGGTATAGAACAGAGCTAAACACCGGTTACCTTACAACAGTTCACCACACGCCGCTGCGTGTTGGAAAGGCCCAGACCTGTATAGGTATTCACGATATACTGAGCACTTATGAAGGCACTGCTTAAAATCTACTTGTATGTACGTTGTGTATTCTTCAGCCATATGCAAAATTAACATTGCCAAAGGCCTCATCACTTTATTCATGCGTCTGTCAATTGAAACTGTGAAATAAATAGAAAAGTAATTAATTTTCAAATCTGCGTATTTTTACACTTCGTTGCAAAAAAAAAAAAAACAGAAAGCGAAAGAAATAATTTAGGTTGTCACAGATGGTTTGCCTAACACTTTTTATTTGAAGTTAAAATATGGAAATACTTTCCCTCCATCGTTAACAACTTTATTGGGCGCATGTCCCTCAGTGCTGCCCTTAAATATATATGCAGGTAGAAGCGATGAATTTTTTTTCAAAGTTTGATTTCAAAAGTGCTCATTTTATCGTGAACATCTTTTATCATTTGTGCTCTGACATCTCGTGAAGAAGTGTGTGATGGTCATGGCATTGCATTGCAGCCCCCCTAACCCCCCCCCCCCCCCTCTCCTTCGTGTCCTTCACGTACATTCACGACGACGGGATGTTCTGGCACGATAAGGGCCTGTCTACAATTGCGTTATCCCACTCTGTATCTTATGAGAAGGATGAACTGATTGGTGCACGTGACCCTCTGACGTCACGGTGCTTTCCCAAGCTGCCGTGTCCCACGTCAACATGTGTCCCAAGTTGAAGCATTCGAAAAAACTGAACTTTTGTCCGAAGTAGTGTCCTAAGCTGATAGAAAAGAAAAAATACTTCAAATACTTTCGCGCGCATTCGTGAAATCTTTACGTTATTAATGTAAACAATGGATGTCCAAGGTGGGCCTTCTCAAAACAAATATGATAAAATGGTAATAAATAATCATGGATGTATTCTTTCAGTCTGAACAATTTGATTTGAAGGCTAAAACTTTTGAAAGGTAAGATTGAACAATAAAATTTGGATGTCAATTGGCGAACTTATTTAAAATAAAACCGTTAAGGTGTTCATTATATAAAAAAACATCCAAATCAACAGTTTCGTAAACATTAAATAATCAACAGTACAGCAAATTTTAACACTATGTAGAATATGCTCTAGTGTAGCTCAAGCAAAGCTAATTTGAAAATGTCTTTGTTGTTCAGAACAAAACTCGCATGGATGTGCAGTCTTTGTTCGGCTAGCGTTTAACATGACCTCACAAGAACACCACAGCACGGTAACAATAATATTGCTAACAATAGAATTCCTTTTTTTTATAGTCACTCAAAGGGACATTATTGATCGTAAATCCTTTTATACGATAAAGGACATTTGTTTGGGTCAATATCAGTTTGGCTCTCCATTGGTTGATGACCGACCAATAATGAACGTTGTAAAGCACAGGGTGGGGTTCGGTGTGGCATGGACCAATAGGACAATGGCGAGTTCTAACACAGACAGCAACAGAACCCATGTTCTTGCAGTAGTGACTCACTTCCAATTTGTCTTAGGTGCCAGTAAATGTGTGCAGACCACAATGACTTAACATCACTACGTAATAACAAATGATATGCTGAGTTTAATGCGATCTAGTGTCAGATTCCGAAAGCTCATTTCGGACAAATCATTTGCAGATCATATTCGGACCGCGTCAATGTGACGTCACTTGACGTCGAGTTTCTCGGTGAACTCCACGTCCAAAAGAACGGCCGAATGTAGACAGGCCCCAATGCACTACGTCGTCTGCCAAAGTTGGCCATAATTTTTTCAAGTAACATTGTGGATAGTTTCCACCATTGCTGTGGCTACCTCTTTGGCCTGATATTAACCCCACTGAGCATTTAGGAGATGTGGTAGGGAGATGAATTTGCGACCTTTATCCTGCACCGACAAATAGCACGAATCTGAATGTAGCTATCCAGACGGCTTGGGTCAACATCTCTCCACAGTTGTTTAGTCCACTTGTTAAATCTATGCCATGACGAGTTGCTACACTTCCACGGGCTAGAGAAGGGCCTACACAATACTATAGGCTATTCTCAGTAATGTGAGCACTTTTGAAAGCCGTCTCATTTGGAATACTAGTAAATAAATGTGTTATATTTTAGCCCTAGCCATTAACTTCCGAGTGCGGTGGGATATAAACACTTTGTTTATCACTTAAATGACAATATTTATTTAAAAACTTGGTTACATGATAAAAGTGGCTGAAAGGAAACAGAACTAGAGCCGCAAAAGTGCTCACTTTACCGTGAACAGTGTATACTAGACACCTATCCCATGACTTTTGGCATGTCAATGTATATTTCAGTAAGCACTCAAGCTTTGCTCGTATATTTAAAATGCTTGCTTGCGTCATAACTTTATATAAATTAAAGAGCATGCGTAATAGCACCACTTACAGTGTGATACAGATAACTGTTTGAATAGTGTTAATAATAAAATTAAATTATCTAATTCTAGCAGAGTTATTTTATGTTCGACAACAGTGGTTTGTATCTCAGGTGTCAGAACTGAGCTCTTGATGAACTTAACCAGGAGACAGAGTAAGTGGTTGGAAACAGTCACACGTATAAAAACGCGTATAGTACATTCACTGATTCTTCCGATGTTTTGAAACAAACCTTCACCCTAGGAGTAATGTTAACATGTTTATTAAATAACTTGTATAACGCAAGTATACAACACTGATTTACTTTAAAAGTATTACATTTTGGATAAATGAAACGTTACCTTAGTATATTCTATAACTTGTAACTTTTATTTATTATTCAATACGAATTAATGACAGTGAGAGCAGCGATGTGTTGGCAACGTCACAGTTAAAATATTTTTAAACCAAGTTTTGTGGTATGTTATTTGTAAATTAAACGTTGCCTATTGACATAGGTAAATCTTCAGGTAGCCCTGATGAAAACATATTTTATTTTAAGTTAACAACACAAAGCGCAAACACGTTACGTACGCCCTAGTGACAGTGTTTTCTTTTCGACCGGGCAATACTCTGTTGGGGCGGATTACGTCGCCCTCTCTCTCTCTCTCTCTCTCTCTCTCTCTCTCTCTCGCTCGTGAGAAGTTTCGTAACGCTAGTAGAAGCAGAAATTATACATGTTTTCCATTTTAGCATATTTCATACTTATTATAAAAAATAATGATTCTTGAATTTGTAATTTACAACTGAAAATATATTTCATGTTTCAATACTTTATATAATATATTCAAATATGATGGCGGGAGGTTTACAAATCCGAAGTTAGCAGAATTGGAGAGTAGCGATGTGACATTATGACATGGGTATTTATGTTGCCAAACGAAACGTTTATTAGTCTTGTTGCGAGAAATATTTCAAATTACAACATCAAATTTGTACACGTATTTTTTTTAAACCTGCCTAGGCAAGTTACGATGTTGTGATAAATCTGTGTTTCCATGACAGTAACAAATATACTGTAACGTGTGTCGGTCGTTAACTACTGCGTGTTAAAAGGTGTGGCTGCGTAGTGGTTGAAGAGCGAGGAAAGAAACGATTAGAGCCTAGAGACCAGCGGGAGGAAAATCTGCGACTGCGAGCATCAGAACAGTGAAGGGTGCGATTGACAGACTGGACTATTGGACTGGGTGCATGAAAGACATTAAACTACAGACAGACTGAACGTGTGTTAATGATGCGCATGAGTTAATTGAATATAGCCAAACAGAGACATCAAGTATGTTAATAAGTGTTGAAATATGCATTAAACGTTGCGCTCATTGAGAAATAAAGAGTAAGATTAGATATAAATAACCTAATGCTGTAAATAACAGCTGTGTGAATAAATTAGCAATCAGAGTCAGTTTGCTTATCTTTGTAAAGACCTCCATCCCTCACGAACTCAGATACGCCGCTCAGGCGTCTTGTAACAATATTTCACTACCCTAAAGTTAGAAGGAGAATCGCTCTAATGGAGTAATGCAACCAACTATAGACCGTACAGAACACATTAGAAAGAAATCACTCACTACCAAATTGGTAAAAAGTAAGAATTATATTTCATATGAAAAGAACTTACATATTTTGTAACACTGTAAACACTTTTTTGCTAGAACGTACTGACCTAAAAGTTGAAATATCAACTTTCTCTATATTTTAAAACCTTTCAGTCAAATATCAATTAATAATATTAGGCATCGTAATGAGCAACTGTAAAATTATCAGTATAACCCCAGAGTAGATAAATGTACAGACTCGAAAAGGCGTGGCGGTCTCTTACACGTTGGGCTACCCATTCTCTGATTGGTAGGCGCGAGGCTTGGGAACGGGTCTTGTGTCGAATCGGCTGATACGTGTTGCGGAAGGTTCCCTACTGGCTCGGGATGACGACTGGCGAGTGAGTTACCGAGCGCTGATTGGCGAACGGTGGCTCGTAACGCCATCTTACTGGCTCGTGGGTGGCTGGATTTCGAGGAGTAAGGTGAGTGAAGAGATTTGGACTGCTCTTAACATCGAGGTCTTAAGAGCCGATGAGGGTGAGGCGAGATGAGTATGGAGCATCGCCGGAATGAAGGAACAGGGGAAGCGGGAGATTCCCGAGAAGGACCCGCCGACCAGCGGCATCGTCCGGCACGATTGCCACATGCGAGAATCCGGAGTGACCTGGGCGGGGATTGAGCCCGGATCGCCTTGGTGGGTGGCGGGCAGGCTAGCCGCTCAGCCACCGTGGCCCCTTCGCGAAGTAAAGGCTGTTCACGATAAAGTGAGCACTTTTGTAATCAACAAGAGGAAAAAGTCACTGCCCCTACCTGCATATTTTTCAACGGGCGTCCTGAGTAACATGCACCCATTATCAATGGTAACGATGAATGGGAAGTAGTTCCGTATCTTAACGTCGAATGAAAGTGTTAGTTAATCATCTATGATAACTTAAATTATTATTTCTTTCGCTTTCTGTTTATTTTTTAATGTCTCGAAGTGTAAAAACGAGCACATTTGATCGATATTTGCTTTTTAAATAATTTCACAGTTTCACTTGACCGACGCACGAATGAAGTGACAAGGCCCCTTGACATGTTACCTTGCGTAAAACGATAGAATACACAACTTGCATACAAGTGGATTCCAAGCAGGGCTTTCAATAATGCTCATACTTTATTGTGAACAGTCTTTGAGTGGCTATTACCACATTACCAGACGTGCTAATTAGAGCAGTCTGATTGACAACCCCTTCGTGACCCGAAAACGTCTTCCAACAGATTATGTCACGTCATCAATGCCATTCAAATCCTTTGCAGTCGGATACTTGGCATTATATGGCTTTCGAAAAAAAAAAAAAAAACTAAATTCCAACAGACCACTGGCAGCCTTAGCAGTAATACCTTGTAGACCAAATCAAAACAAAAATGATAGTAATATATAACTATTTTCAGCTTTATCTTATTTATCGACACCATAATTCACAGGCAAAATACAACGGTATATCTTCCTAGGATAATACCCAGACACGATTCTACCTTCGAAGCATTTTGCGAACTGACGCCAAACATACAATGTGTTGAACAAATTGTCTGTGGCGTCTATGTGGCATTTGTTGTGTAATCGTGTTACAGGCTATTGGATACTCTGGAGTTTAACTGTTACGACTGGTTAAGTGAGTCTTTAACACGTCGTGCCACAAATACTCTCAGCCATTGAGGGACGTCAGCAGCACTCATAGCACCTTGGAGTTTACTCTGATGCAGAAAAAATAACGCGAATATTGCAGGTCTAGCTATCAGGTACAAACTAAACTAGTGCTGGCGAGTCAAAATGGACCGTGCGCCAAGTGAAACCTGCTGAAGAAGTGTGTGGCGCGTGCATTTTTCCGGCGGGCAGCGCGGTGGGGTGGTCTTGCTGTGATGAGCAAAGCTGCAGACGCGGTCAGCGAATGGCCGACAGTCAATACAAGTGCGCCGATGAGGAAGGTTGGATTGGGGGGTTTACTAACCGCGTCCAATCAAGCAGCGATAGTCGTGACGCCGCTAATTATTGGTGTTTGCGATTCGCTGCTGAGCGTAGGGAAGGTTAAAATTTGACGTCACGTGTTGGGCAGACCTAGTTTTACGAACTGCTTGTTCGAATATTGTTTATCCATTCAGATAGAGTATGCGTAATTGTGTACATTACGCACGTACAAATAATTTTCGGTCTGTTCTACACACTGCGAAGCTCAATGATCAATGATCTTTCATGTGGGTGAATGATTCGCAAACCGTCTTACTGGTCTAAGTCATTATTGGTACATATTACTGTAGCTGAAAATATAACCTACAGATCATTGGCTGTAACAATGAAACAAATGTTGTGTCGACTTAAGTACAGCACGCATCATAACATATTTTTTTTTGCAACGCCTGAAACAATACATTAACGTGGGTCTGAAAGGGTTAAAGTGAACATTTTTAAATTAACCTCTGGAAAATGTCACTGACCATACCTTCGTATGTTTTAACGAGCACACCTGACTGGCATGCGCCAAGTAAAGTTGGCAACGACTGGCGGAAAGTAATTCTACTTCTTAGCATTGGATCAGAATTATTAGGCCCGTAGAAAACTTTAGCATTTCACTTTACATTTTCTTTCCTTGGACGAAACATCCAATACACAATACAGTCGTAACGCCAAAGTTCCGACAGTTGAAAATCCGTTATGCGAGCTTCGTAAAAATATATACACATTGTTATGTAAATCACTATCATATTATCCATGAATGAATGTTACGTACCTGTTTCCAAATTAGGTATAACATTTATAATAATAGTTTATTTCAAAATATCAAGACAGAAACTCACTTGTTTATTTTATTCTAAAATATAAATGCTTATATTTCCTCTTCACGATACATTGGTTTGCCATTTATTTAATTAAGACGAACTTTGTTTAATATACCGATATTAACATCGCCTTACAGTAAAATAACGCACTTTCCACATAAACTCTGTTAGATTCTCGGCAAAATGGCTGCTTGACTTTGATTTTAAATTTCAACTTTTCAAAATCGTTAAGCCACTAGCGCTTGACTTTACCTTAGACAGTTCCAGTGTGTCAAGCTCCATAAGAAACAACATGTCGGAAAGGAAACGTAAAGTCATATCGTAAATCAAATGTTAAAGTTTTCAATTGTGTGGGTGCCTTTAGGTAAACATTTGTGGATACTAAAATGATTTCTTCTAAGTTACCTCTTTCGAGCATATAAGCATAAGAATGAGCAAATTTGTAAAATGTTTACTACGCTAGTAGTTTCACAGTTTCACTTGTCCGACGCATGAACAAAATGATCAGGTACATAACAATGTTGATTGTACATATGGTGGAATAATGACGCTTTAATTTGCCATACGAATTAAATATTAGTATTTATTGTTCGTCTAAATATCGTCGATATTAATTATTATACTTACTTTAACAAACCTGTGTTGATACCACAGTTCAATTCTCTTTTCAGTAACTATTTACTCTTCTATTAGTGAGTTTTATTTCGGGTTTGGTGGCACAACTGGTTAACACGAGTGGTTATGTTGTACGTTGGTGCGCGTGTGCTTCATGTAAAAATTCGAAAATACGACCGTTATAATATGGCAACAGAAATGTAAGACGCTGAGTGCCTTTACTGTTAAAACTTTTGGTAAAATATACTATGTGATAAATAATAAACGACCTATTTACATGTCTCTGGTGCCGAAACACAGCACGTTAGAAGTGAAAAATTATGAGACTAAATCACTTATATGTTTTAGGTAAGGTTATACGATTAGCTATAAATAGGGTGGAAAAAGGGCACGCCTATAGTTTATTGACTGTAATTTAACATTAAGGCGTGGATACTAAATAGCAAATGCAGAAAACTTGGGTCTGTTTACGGGATCGACGTTTACTGCATAATTCTTACGTCACGATATCCTACTGCAAACCTTCCATAAAGGCCGGACTAGAATTGCTCTGCACAGAACACATGACAGGCATAGAAAGTTTAATACAAGGATTAGCGCTCTGCTTGCCAAGATTGCGCACAGCACACGCATAGTAAAATGGCACAGGCAAGGCTCAAAGAAAGTCCTGCTATGTTGCATTTATAATTCCTGTGCCTGTGCGCTGTGCGTAGCCACTCATATCGTGCATATAGTCTATTCGCGATTCCTTCACTCTTTCTTAACCATACCTCTGAAAAATCACCCAATGTATGACGTATTTAGTTATTTCCTTAACTAGGGGATAGCCCGTGACCATGTTTTCAGTGTCGTCACGTGCATATAACAGTTACGATGTTACAATTTTATTTATCATACAGACTGAGAAAAAAAAATGATGTGAAACTAACTCAATATTGGAGATAGTTCCATCCACTAAGCCACTGCGACCCCACTTGGAATCGCTCTATCCACTGAGGCACTGTGGTCCCACTTGCGATCGCTCTAGCCACTGGGCCACTAAGGCCCCGCTTGATATAGTTCTATTAAATGATGTTAAATTAACTCAACATTGAAGCGAGACATTAAAAGTAAACAAAAGTGATATTCAATTAAAGGCTGTTCACGGTAAAATGAGCACTTTTAAAAATCCTGCTTAGGGTCTACTTGTATACACATTGTGTCTTCTTCCGCCTTATGTAAAATCAACATTGCCACCGGCCTCAGTGCTTTATTCATGCGTCGGCCAAGTGAAACTGTAAAATTATTAGTAAAGTTGATATTTAAAAATTCTGCTAATTTTTACCCTTCTATGCGTTAAAAAAGCAGAAAGGGAAAGAAATAATTTAACTTATCACAAATGGTTACCTATCACTTTGTATTCGACATTAAGATATGGAACCACTTTTCATTCTTCGCTACCAACTTTACCGGGCGCATGTCACTCAGTGCGCCCTTTAAAATATATGCTGGCCAGGGATAGTGACTTTTTTCTAAGGTTGATTTAAAAAATGATCACTTTATCGTGAACAGCCTTTACCTTCATATCTCTATGCAATAATCTCTATGAATTAATACAAAACTTTTACAGGAAAAAGTAATTAAAAATGAGTTTTTAGGGTCTAAAGTCATGATTGCGTAATCTGATCTTGCTGAAATTCGAACTTGACCTGTATTACACCCTGAGGATTCGCTCTGCAAAACTTTAGCAACTTTTGGTGAGTTTCAAGGGACTTGTATAAAGGCGGACCGACAGAGGCCGTCTCCTTATATAGTAGGATTATGCCATGTATCACAAGCGTTTAATACCTCTGTTAACATAGAAATTTGTCGATAAATTGAAGTTTTACCTGTATTTCATTTATAAATTATAATATTACATTTATAATAAATAGGCATAAAACCAGTGAGAACAAATCTGTATTGGTAGCGCTTTGTAATAAATAGCTCTTATGCAAAATGTTATTGCAATTGAGTGCACATGAATGCAGTGCGTTTTACGTTGGTTTAGTTTTAAATATTTAGTTCAGCTTAGTTTGCACGAGGCGGAGGAATATCCTGAAAGAAGATCTTCAGCAGGACTTCAGAAAAGTGCGAAGCAACCGCGAGTGGATTATACCCTCGAGTTGTGAAGATATGTTTAGTGTTCGGGAAAATTGGCGACACACGTACGGATGCTAGATTTGATACGCGTAATAATGTAGGCGATTGTGGAGTGACCAACTAATTTAATCGACGTTTTGTCCATTTTCATACACACCAAAGCACGTTACGAAAAACAATAACCACGCCATTAAAGCAATTATTATTTTCCGATGCTGCCAACACACACAAGCAAATTGTATCTGAGATAATGTTCTGAAGAATTTGGGGATTACCCTCCAAAACTTTCTTGCGTGTGTGACGTGAGTTATAGCTTTAACTGGAATCCCTAGTAAATATAGCCACAAGTATTTCGCGAATTCTATCGCAGGCGAAGTAGACTCCAAACATTCGTTCTTTTCTCATGCGGTTATGATCCGACGGCAGTTGTTTGGACACACTTCGTTTGACTGTGAACCAGTAATAAGCAGGAGCAAGTGTTCACAGGCTGTTCACGATAAAGTGAGCACTTTTGAAGGCCCTCCTAACAGGCATTAACCGCTAGTAAATATATCTTATCGCAGCCTCGGGCATTAAATTTTGATGGTGGTGAAATGTATACACTGTGTTTATTAGTCACATTGCAGTGTTTATAGTAAAAAGCAGCAGGGAGATGGAAATTGAACGAAAGGAAAAATTTATAAGGGCCTTAAAAAGTGCTCACTTTACCGTGGAACGGCCTATAACAGTCCTGTACAGAGGAATCACATGATCAAAGCTACCAAAAAGCAAACGATAACACATTAAGGTCTGCGCGAATTTACTGACACTTAAGACACATTAGAAGTGAGTCACCTATATCCACTACTGCAAGAACACCGTTTCTGTTGGTGTCTGTGTTGGAACTCACCATCGTCATATCGGTCCATACCACACCGGATCCCAGCCTGTACTTTACAGCGTTCATTATTGGCCGGTCATCAACCAATGGATGGCAGAGCTGATATTCACCCAATCAAATTTACTTTATCATATAAAAGGTTTTACAATCAATCGTGTCGTTAGCAATATAATTGTTACTGCGCTGTCGCGTTCTTGCGAGGCCGTATTAAACACTGGCCGAGCGAAGACTGCGCATCGATGTGAGTTTCGTTCTGAACAATAAAGAAATTTTCATATTAGCTTCGCTTGAGCTATACTTGAGTATAGTCTTACAAAGCGATAATGTCTCGAGCGTATAAAGGGCTGTCCAACCTAGCGTGCTACCAACTCAGTCCGCGAGATACTCGGGACTCTTCTAGTAAGATATTATATCTCTATATCACGACGGGCTATGGAGGAAGACTCGCGATGGGCCCTCCTAAGACTCTGATGTGCATATCGAGAAGTTGAATTTCTCAAAAATTATGGCTGTAATAGAGGGGTGATATTACAAGCAATGTAAGTTAATGGATTAAACTACATAGGCCTCTTCGTAACTGCTACCTTTTTCCTACCAAAACTGTGCAGGAAAATCCTAAAAATCCAATTTTGAAATGATTTTACTTTTTTTTCCCCTCCTTGAACATATTTAATAGGATAAAAGTAAAAAGAGAAAGTGGTAGATATAAATATATATTTTTTTTTACTTTTCTCCGAAAACATTTATTTATGGGTAGAGACCAGCAATATTGGCGTTATAGTTTGGGGAGACGTTAAACTTCAAACACGTGTACTTTTTCTACACATTTTTCATTGGACCATAATTTATGTGACACGCCCTGGGTAACTCTGCGCCAATAAATGAACACTTCGCAATCGTGTGCGCCAATCAGGAGCAGTTCCGCCGGAAAGTGGAGTGGATCGAGGTTTACGCAACAGCCAATGGAGAAAAGACATCGGCTCTAGTGCATACAGTGCTGTAAAGTTCAGTCTCGTGTTAAATAACAACTCAAATTTTGAATGTCGCTATTTATAGGCTGTTCACAGTTATTGAAGTGCCTTTAAAATCAACCTTCAAATATCTTCACTACCCCAAACGGCAAACCACTTCAACGGGCAAGTCGACCGGCATGGGCCCCGTAAAGTTGGCAGCGCCGGAGGGTAAAGCAGTTCCGTGTTGTGTTCATTTGCAAGTGTTGGCTATACATTCTTGACCACAGAAATAATATATATTTTTTTATTATTTATCTTAATGCATACCATTGTGGGCGTTGGCATAATACGTGTCAAATATTTATTTTCTAATATTTTTTCACAGTTTCACTTGACCGACGCACGAACAGGTGGCCAGGGCCACGAGAAGTTAATTTTGTACGTAGTGGAAGGATAGGCAGTGTACATGCGTAAAAAAACAAAAGCAGCTCACTTTACCCTGAACAGCCTTTACTGAGATACGAGTATACGCGCAAACCCCGATTTTACAGGCGATAATTTCCTAGGCAATCTCCGTAAGTTGGTGGTTTCCTTGGTACTTCGTGTTTATTCATATCTGTTTATAACGCACTGTACCAATTTAACATTATAATTCAAAACCTATAACATACCAAACCACAATATATAATCTCCGAAACCAGAACGGGGAACATGTTGTGGACTTGAATATCACTTATTAAATTCCCAGCATCCGGACAGCCCTCGTTTTCAAGTTTTTCTTATGAAACAGTAAGCTACGGTGAAACAAAAATATATATACGATTAATGGGATAGATACACCCCTTTAAGAATGCTGGCCAGGAAAAAATTCATTGTTTTGTACTAGTAAGAAATACCTCTCAACCTGTAGATATTACAAGGAAGTACATAATCTTCCCTCGCATTAAAGAAAATCTAGATAGCATACTTTTTGTATTATAGTTTGTCAAATTCACATTATAGTTTTTTTTTTTTGGAATGTACGAATAAATTAAACGAGATCATGTGCAGGGAATTTAACAAGGGTGATTGAAATATCAGGTTTTAATTGATTTTTAGGTATACCTGGCTAAATCTATATTGCAAAAAAAAAAAAAATCATGCACTGCTAGAAATAAAAAAAAAAATTGCGAAAAATTCTCTTCATTTGAGCATTTTTATTTTTATTTCAAAAACATTTTACAGCGTACTTTTCAAATATTTCATAAAGTAACACTCTATTTTAACGCGAACTATCCCATTTCGGCAAGTCAGTTAGTTTTTTATTATTTGTACATCGTAAATACACTAAAATTGCGATTCTGATTTGCATTTATGCTAAAAATATGAGGTGAATTTTTTTAAGCGAATAAATAATATTATACGCTGTTCATGGTAAAATGAGCACTTTTGAAAGCCTTGCCTGAGCTCTGCTTGTATGCACGTTGTGTAGTTTTCCACCTTATGTAAAATTAACATTGCCATGGCCCACATCACTCTATTCATGGGTCGGTCAAGTGAAACGGTGGAATTATTATAAAAGTAAATATTTTTACATTTATTTCCATTTGACCAGTTCGATGCATAAAAAAAAGACACATAGTGAAAGAAGTAATTTATGTTACCACAAATGGTTACCTAACACTTTTTATTCGACGTTGAGATACGGAACTACTCCCCATTCAACGTTACCAAATTTACTGGGCGCGTGTCACTCAGTGCTCCAGTTAAAATATATGCAGGCAGGGGCAGTGACTTTTTTTCTAAGGTTGATTTCAAAAGTGCTCACTTTCTCGTGAACAGCATTTAGTGAGTAACGTCTATAAAAGTTGAACACAGTATTGTTTACAAATATAAAATAATGAGTTTTTTTTTTTTTTAATTGGTGACCAGCAAGTGCTTGGAAGGTTTCATGCTGTGATGGTGCGGGATTGAGGTTATGTGCGGCGGCGCGCGGCTGCAGTGTTTACCTGTGCGGGCGGATGGTGGCGTTCCACCGCCGAGGCGCCGGCCTCAGCTGATGGTCCGGCTCGCGCCTGCTCCATGCTCCCGCCGAGCCTCCACTAGCGCCCTGCTGTCTCCCCGCGCTGCTTGCCCACATCCCCCTTCCCCTCCCCTCTTTCCAACCCCTTAGCATCGATCCGCGTCACGTGACAGCCTTCTCGCCCCTGCGCAGTGTTGCCAGATCATCCGAGTAAGTTCCCCACAACGCTTGGCATGAATTTCCCGTTTCACGCTCGAAATTCCCGTGATCACACATTTGAAAAAAAGAAATTAGAGGCGTGCACCTTACTGTTAGATTTTATATAGGCTGTTCACGGTTAAGTGAGTATTTATTGAGACCCTGGTTATTTTTTTCCTTTCAGCGATTTTTATAAATCATTTAGTAACCATTTAAATTAATTATATTGCCATATAAGTAATAAACAGTGTGTGTATATTCCATCACACTCGGAAGTTAACGTCTAAGACAAAAAAAATAAAATATATTTATTTACTGTTATTCCAAATGAGAGCGCTTTCAAAAGTGCTCACTTTACCGTGAATAGCCTATATACTGATTTACTCTACTTTCTTCCCAAAACACAATAGAAAGTGCGAGTGGTAAACAAATGAAGTTTAATGATAAGGATATGAGAAAAGTTCGAGATAAAAGAGTATGTATTGAAAATATCGTTCCTATTATTATCCCCTAGAAATTCATTTTTTTTTTTTATTGAAAATGAAAATTTATACGCGAATTTAAATAAGTGCTAAAAGTTTAAAATTCCCGTTTTTTTTTTTTGTTTCTTCCGTTTTTCCCCCGCCAGCTACTGAAATTTCCCGTGAAACGAGAAATTTCCCCTTACCTGGCAACACTGTGGCTGCGCGCCCCGCAGTGAGTGCACGCAGTCATCTCCCAACAATCAAGATAAAAGTTTAGCCGAGTGTCTGGAACTTCCTTCCTCGTGCAGAGCCCGGCAGGCGTCTGCACACGCAAGTCCCCTCATGTTCACCAGTGGCGTGTGGTGTTGTGTTGCAAGGTAAGCTGGTGCTTGGTCAGTGCTGCACATACTCCCGCACACGCAGAAGGAACCAGTCACCAGAGCGCGGTAGGGATAAACTGAATGTACTGCGGCCACTCACGAGAGAGCGGCGAGGCACCCATTACACGTGCCCATTACACAGCTTGCTTTGCAATAGTTCACCACACGCCTATGATGTTCACTAGTGTGTAGCCCGTCGCGGATCGGTCTGTAGCTGAGCGACAACGGCACGACCAGGCAGTATGCGCCTCATCGCACGAGCATCCAGTCTTCAGTCTTCGATGAAAGCAGTTGGAATGTTCCACCTGATGTTTGTGGGACAGTTGATAGCACGACCAGTGCTGTGCATGCATCTCTTTCCATATTGCGATGTTCAACCTTCTTCGCTCCTTCGAGGCATACCCAGACTTCAGTCGGGCACTACAGGCGAATGGAGCGTAACTCTGAGAAGCGATTAGGCCCAGTCACTACCTATGACAATAGACAAGCTAGACGTCATTGCCCTATAAGTTTGTGAGCACGGTTGGTGATTTCGTGTGTTAGTGGCTTCTATACGAGGTCATGTGCCTGTGTAACTGTGTTACAGGCGATTGGTCACCCTGACGTTGCACTGTTACTATTGATTAACAGAGTCTTTCACGTTATGTCACAAATACTCTCAGCCATTGAGGGACGTCAGTAGCACTCATAACACCTTCTACTGCGGAAAAATAACGAGAATTTTGCAGGTCTCTAGTCATCAGTTGTAGGTAATCAAAGGCGGGTGATTTTGAAATATCTTGCGCAAAGGGTGATCTTCTTACCATACACTCGAAGATACAACCAGCGATCTCAATGAAAACATAACTCTTTCAAAAATAAATTGTCTGAGTTTCGTCATATAGATAGCCTATTCGGAGCAGTACTTCACTGAACCAGCCCCGTTTTAATGTGTCTTACTATAAGAATATATCTGCCCCAATATATAACATATCTATGTTGTAACCTGAAGTTACCGCAGTTACTTCATAAAGTTGAATAAGCTCCCAAAATACTGTGACTTCTATAGATCTTTCTTTTCTGAAAGACACATGAAACTTTCCACGACTAGCTCCCAATTATTACCTGACTGTTTAAATCCTACTCTTATTGCTTAAGTTTTGGGGGCAGCAGCAATTTTTCGTTGAACATCTACTTCAGCCCATTACCTATAGCTGGTTGGCATCTTCTCAGGCAGCAGGAACACTGCTCGAAGTGCGAAGCGTTTTATCGCCGAATCACCAAGTTTAGCCTCTCTGGCATTCTGACCGCTGCTGTCTCACACCTTACCCAGCTCTGCCAGCGATGTATATCATACTTTACATCCCTGCGAATCCTGCTCCTAGAGCTGTGTGGAAAGTGAAACGAGGACTAACAAAGATAACATAGAACTCTCTACAGCATAACACCGTATTTAGTCCATCAAATTTGTAGTTTCAGGGCCGTTCAGATTTGGCGCAACGCACAAAATCATGCGGAATTGTGAGCGCCTTTAGAGATAGGCGACTGCAACCCGCGAAGTGCTACTGCTAAACTGGTACAGGCGCAACCAGGCGATACCTCTTACGTATATCTCTCCCAAGAGGAAGCTGCCTGTAGCGTAATTTCTTTTTTCCTTTCGCAATGCCCTGTCAAAATTGCTGCGCGTGAAAACAAAGGACTTCAGATGAGAGTAGATGTAAAGCTCCACCATCATGTGAAAAGGAGAAAAATTAAATAGAAAAATGACAAAGACTCGCCACATTTTTATATTTAGGAAATTCACGCATAGCGACACCTTTCCATAGTACTTAAGTAAATGAATTGCACTAGAAAAATCACTTATAGATATTAAAAAAAAGCCAGAATACACACAGACTATAAACAAGTAACCATACTAACGTATTACCTACTTATCACCAAGGCGAACCGGGTTCGATCTCCGGCGGGGTCACCCTGGTTTTCTTGTCATGTGGGAATCATGCCAAACGGTACCCCTGCTGGCGAGTTTTCTCGGGGATGTTCAATTTCCCATCTCCCTTTCATTCCGGCGCTACCCCATGCTCATCTCGCTTCACCCTCATCGGCTCTCATGACCGCCCAATTCTCTTCACTTGCTCACACACATATTATTCTGCTGTATGTTGTCCCAAAAGAAAATTAAGGCCTACAAGTTATTAATGTCAGTTGCATCCAGTCAGCGATTTCTTCTTAATTTCGCGGGCAACCGGACTTTTACAAGGCTAAAGGGCTGAAGTGGCCGGCATTTCGCAGTCGCCAAGGCTACGCTGGTTCCGAGCAGGAAAGCTTCTGGTATTGTGGTGTCGTCGCATTCTGGGTCGCCGAGTTATTCAATATAATTTCCAGCTTCGGCAGCTAGCCGGGCAAACTGGAGCGTTTGGAATCTGCAGCAGCGCGCTGCTACTGGCTGGCTTGGCGGCATGCGGGAGATGGCCACACGCGGGCAGCGATAACCTCCCCAGTATTCGCGTTCCGTTGAAATCCTGCATTCCTAATGGGAATCTGTGGTGGGCGCAGTGCAGTCACCCTGTTGCGAGGCAAATAGTCGCGTGTAGCTCGATCGTATATGAGCTACCTGTCGATAGGACGCCTTCGTCTGCAGTTGCAGGAGAGGGGTGATTAAGGCAGGATTTACAATAGCCCGTCGCATCCGTTCGTCATCCGTTCGTCATCCGTTCGTCCGTTACCCAGCCGAGCGATTTACAGCCGCTCTTCGTACGTCCGTCGTCAGTTCATTGCTGTAATTTATAGCGAGGTGTTTTGTAGAACACACGCAAGGACTACACGTTGGGATAGCCAATCGGTAATATTGAGACGGACAACGAGTATAGTTTATTTACCATTTACTATATGTAAGAGGTAGAAAGTACGGCAAACCCCACATGAGGGTATCAATTTGTAATATTATAGAGAACTATGCAGATTTCCTTTTGAACTAGCCACCACTTATGGGATACCAATCTGAAAAGTGCACAAAGAAAGGGTTGCTATACTTACGTTAGCAGTTTATTATATAGTGTGTAGTGGATGTGTGTACATAAACAGTAATAACGTCTCGTTTCCCCTGTAATATTTCAGTCTAAATAATTTATTTGAGTGGTGCCACCTTAACATAAAATTGACATTTTATTGCGCTCAACCAGGTGAAAATTTCTCTTCTCAGTATGTACCTCAGCCCGGTACTGAGATTAAGTAGTGAGCTAGCACCCACCAAAACTTACACACCCCCGAAGAGCAGGAATAACAGCTAGCGTGCACGATTTTTGCACGTTTATATAACAAGACACTTTGATAAGAAAAATACTTTCAATACTAAAATTTATGATTAACCTTGAAATGACATAGGGAAAAACACTGGAAAAATGTAGTTGACCAATAACAGGATTAGTTTCTTATAGTCCAGTTTTAATTCAAGAAAAAAATGTCATTAATTAAGTTGCTGTTTCAAACTTATAAGCTGACTGGACTATAGCTAAAAGAAAAATTCCTGTGGCAATTGGGAAAAGCAAATAAATAATTAACACTCCTGAATTAAGCGCAAGTGATCGTACCTAGCGTAATAAGGTCCCTTATCACGGTAAAATTAAGGTGACGTCTTAAATGTTGAAATCACTCGCAGAAGTTCAAAAATATAATAAAATAAAAATAAAATATATTTCTCTTGTAAGACAAATTATTTAGTGTGCCTAGCTCCGGCGAGAAGAAACTCTGACTCTGGTTATCCGTAGGCAAAAAGATCGTTAGCTGGTGTCAAAACGTTAAACTTAAAAAAATGGTGTCTGCTATAAGGAATAAATGTTCTAGAAAGAATGGCTGATGCTACGTGTGACACAAATTAAATATAAGTCTCCCGAAACTTATCTATTTCTGCGCAGACAACTTGTTGCTCGTCGCTCTCAGCTGATGGGCGGATTGTACAAACGTGGTAGGCTGGGAAATGAAACTTGAATACTTTTCAAGTGTAGGGACATAGCGGAGATGTTCCGTCTCTCGTACGCTGCACGTCCAGCTAAACTCCTAAAATCTATACTAAACAACGGGGCACGTCGGCTCTCAACACTTGCAGAAAATAAAACCCTTAAATTATAACGATGAGTAGCTAATTACACCCTACTAACTAAATAACAACCTACTCGTCACTTACTGCAGGTACGAGCCCTAGCCTACATGTCTGTATACTCTGGAAGTCAGCTGACGAGAGAGAGAGAGCGAGAGAGAGAGAGAGAGCTTAACCCTCTAGGCTGGAAGTAATTAAAACACTTAAATTATAACGAGGAGTAGCTAATTACACCCTAATAACTAAATAACAACCTACTCGTCACTTACTGCAGGTACGAGCCCTAGCCTACATGCCTGTATACTCTGGAAGTCAGCTGACGAGAGAGAGAGAGAGAGAGAGAGAGAGAGAGAGAGAGAGAGCTTAACCCTCTAGGCTGGAAGTAATTAAAAAACTTAAATTATAACGAGGAGTAGCTAATTGCACCCTACTAACTAAATAACAACCTACTCGTCACTTACTGCAGGTACGAGCCCTAGCCTACATGCCTGTATACTCTGGAAGTCAGCTGACGAGAGAGAGAGAGAGAGAGAGAGAGAGCTTAACCCTCTAGGCTGGAAGTAATTAAAACGAAAAAAGGCCTAAATGTTCCAGCCAATGGGAAGCCATAATTCGAACGTGGAGCCAATGGGGAGTCAGCAAATACATAACGCCCCCCTTTACGATCGAATTAATACTTCCTAACTACCAAATGACAAAAAATCATAGAGTAGAACGGTCTCAGAACTGAATACAACGAAAAATAAGAAAATATGGAAAACTCACAAATCCGAGACCCAAAAATTAGGAAAAATTATCGACATAATGTGAGGTAGCTAAGATCCTATCCTTAAACAATGCATTAATTACCACGTACAGCTAGAAGAAAATTTCTAACCCAAATACAAAAAGTAATATATATATATAATTATTACAATCCAAATAATATGATAAACAACATAGATGGCGAACAGAAAATATACACTAGTAGTGTAACATAAATAAAATATGGTATCTAAACCTGAAAATAGGCATAAATTATGTACATATTCTTCATATGAGCGACGTCCATTCTACGAGTGTTACATTGCTGTAAACTAAAACAAACAAAAATGTTTAAAAACAGAAAAAAAAAAATTCTCCGTAAAAAGTGAATAAATGACGGGAAAAAAAAAAAAAAAAAAAAAAAAAAAAAAAAAAAAAAAAAAGCATTTAAAATGTGGTTTTATGCAAACAAGAAACTTGTGTTTGCTAACATAATTATCAATAAATATTCAGGAAAAATGTAACGTAATTTCATTTTACAGCAACGTAAACAAACGTATTAAAGAAAAGACAAACAAAACAAAACACTGCACACACTACACAGCCTTCAAAATAACTCGGGATGAACGGGTAACCAACCGTGGAAGTTTAGAAGGCTGTAATTTCATTCGTCCGTCCGTCAAAAGTTAAAGCTTGCCTAGGATTTGAAGGATGTTGGTCACGTGATTGACGGACGGACGGATGCGACGGTTTGTTGTAAATCCTGCCTAAGACGGCATGAAGCTTAAATAAACTCATAGTTGGCCAACTGGATTCTACAGGTTTTTGGAAGAGCCGCTATGGAAAAAACAAAAACACATCAGTGCTATGTAACTCCTTTTCCCAACATTGTGGGCAAGTACACTACTCGAAATCAAAAGAAGTTTTACGCCGCATGTAATTACTTAGTTTTACATGAAGAAGATTCGCTTGGACAATCGGCGCCTTACAAAAAGACTGTTGTCAAGTCTAGCGTGGCATTAAAATATATATATATATATATATACACACAGTATAAATTAAATCATACTTCCTCTTGTGCTATGATCAACCGAGTAACTCAGAATTCCCAATGGCAAAAAAACTTTTTTTAAGTAGTGTATTTTGCAATAATAGTGCACTGATTTCGCATATCTTGTACCACGACCACATATGACATCTTCAGGCGTCAGAAATAGCACGGTAGGAATAAATCGCTCGGGGTAAAATATTTGCTCTCATAGTTAGTAAAAATAATTCTCAAGGATTGCCTTTATGTACTTTTTATCTTTCGGCTTCCATGAAATTGTAAAACACGAGTTGACTGTAGAGCGCGAATGCATGTCCCGTATCCCCTTAAGGACTCCTCAATGTAAAAAAACAATATAAAGTTCACTTTCGATTTCGTTTCGCAATTTGTGTAATAGGTCCTTGGTCAGTTTTAAAGATTTAATTATGAACTCTGCGTGTGTTATTACAACGTAATTTTAATTTTGTCTGAAACAGCAAAACAAGTAGAAATTTTCCATGTCGTTTAACCTATTTTGTTAATTTCTCTTAACAAGGCACTTTCAGTCTTATAAATTACAATAATAAAAATAAAACTTTTGCACGCCCTCAAACACACGAAGCTCTAGTCGTAACGATATTGGTTGCCTTCACTTGCTGCTATCAAGCACTGAAATCTTCCAAGCTTCATGCGATTGTCAACAGTAAGTGAACAACTATCTGTAACCAAGAATTATTTATAACTGTCAGTTATTTGGTAGCTATAGGCTGTTCACGGTAAAGTGAGCACTTTTGAGGCCCTGGTTACTTTTTCCTTTCAGCCATTATATATCCTGTAAACACCCTTTAAATAAATATTACCATGAAAGTAATAAACACAGTGTGTATATTCCACGGCACTCGCAAGTTAACGTCCAAGGTTAAAATGAACTATTTTTACTAACTATTATTCTAAACGAGAGGGCTTGCAAAAGTACTCACTTTACCGTGAATAGCCTATACCTACACTAAACAATAATATTCAATATTCATAAAAGTTAGACAAAGGTCCCTAAAGTACGAATTTTACTATTCGAAATAGTTTTACTGTATATTTACAAAATTTTACATATATATTTTTTAATATTGTAAGAATGTAAAAATTGAACAAATTTCAATTTTAAATTAACTACTTTTTTAAATTGCTATATCATGCTTTCTGGCCTTTGCTGAGAGTTCATTTTCGAAATGCAGCTTATTTGAAATTTTCGGGTGCTGTGTCATATCTCGGGAAGCATTGGAATGATTTAAATCAAAACTGATACTGTCAGAATTTAATTCAGAAAATTTTGCTGACATTATTTTTCCGCTTAGGAAGAAAGCTCCAACCACTTGAATAAATAATATCGCCATAATTACTGAAAATGTTACTGCCAAAATATCACAAGAGTAGTGCAACTTATATTGGAATTACATATAAAATCATCATATTAAAAATAACGCGACTTTTATCAAATATTTATACCTTTGGAAACCGATCTTGGCATACTGTCGTTATTTGTTGTATTAAATATAATATCTCACACCCTATTTTGTCCTCATTTTTATCCCAAAAACTAATCCATTACTACAAATCAATTACCACAAAACTGGTCAAGCACGTAGTGCTTTAGTATGCCACTTAAATGATTTTAGAACCTTAGACACTTATTTTGAAAATGCCAAGTTCAGAGTGTTATGCGTCAATATGCCATGTCTACAGAAAAATTGGAAATATATCATCCTAATTTGGCTTAATTCGTATGTGAATATTAAGTCTAAGAGTTCGCTGCTTTATCAGTCATTTTATGAGACAATGCCAACAGAAACATACAATTTTCGTGTAATATTTTAGCTGTCGCCTAAAAGAATTTCAATATATTTGGCATATAAAAAGCACTAGTATTGACAGCATAAATTATACACTAATTTTTATGAAGTCTGCTCATTATACTTTTATTACATACTATGTCTCTGTAATAATCAAACCGATTGATGCCCACATTGGTATGCCCGCAATTGTGCAGTTAGTACAATGGTTCGTCAACTCTTGAGTCCGCCATGTTGAAACTATATAACACATGGACATTTAAACTTAAATATCATATTTTAGTCATATCTGGTCAATTAAGACTACGTTTCGCATCCAAATAGTTCTACGGAAAGCGAGCTGAATTTTCGTATAGTAATATGTTATTTTGAAAATGGCAGTCTAATTTTATTGTTTTTCTATGCATTATCTCTAGTGCCATTAAGTTTTCTTCATTCAAACTTGTTGCAGAAGTACTTAATGTTTTCATTGTATTAATCGAGTTATAACCTTGAATAAACATACAATTCGGAAGTTATTGGTAAACGTTTTCATTGAATTCACTGAGTAATAACTCTTAATAAACTTACCGTTCGGAAGCTATCGATTGGTACCAACGATTTTTCCTGTCCGCCCACATCATATCTCCGGAACTTTCAAACGATTTCAATGAAATCTGGTTGCACGTTTCGTCTGATGAAAAAAAAAAAAAAAAAAAAAAAAACACAGTATCCCATTATCTAAATCTTTGAGTAACACATTAAAATTACTTTCATTATTGGGTAGTCGAAATTTTGTTAATTAGTTATATCGGCGATGCACATACTCTTCTATTCGTGATCAATATAATACACTTTAAATAGCATTTATCGTCCTCTCGGTGAGCATCAAATAATCCGCAAGAGTTAGCGAGGTAAGAAGCTTAGTTACAAATGCTAAAATTCATAAATAAACCAAAATATCTTGCCTGGAAGCTTATAGCACAAAGGGAAACTTTCTAGTAATAACGCTTGCTACTTTTATCCGCTTCTATTTTTAAAAACCTTTCACCAGTAATTGGGTTCCCAACCCTTCGAGTAAGTCAACTTCAATTCGTGTTAAATTTCCTCTCAGGCTCCAATTCAATTTTCTCTTCTTTTATTACGTGCCTCGGTTTTCTTTAGCTAGGTCTTCTACAAACTTCACTTTTTTTTATAAGTTTTGATAGGCAAATAAAGGATCCTATATAATTTAAAGACGTTATTGTGTATAATGTTTTACGGCATGATTCAGAAAGTTTTGAAGCAAGCTCATGTTTTACTGCATCCTAACATTGCAATTTATAGACAGCCTTCCATATCATAGTATTAAATATATAACTCCATATACATAAATTATTTCACCCATTTGCTTATATGCAAACAAAGTGTAATTCCCAATTATCGAGGTCTTGCTTCAATAAGGCGGACAAAATCTTGTAAGTCAAAAAGATGTAAATTATCGGTCCTGGCTTCTGTGTTAAACAGCGGTCTAAATCAGCAATTTTTATTGATATTTCTTCCTAGGAGACGTTATTAATTAAACAACGCTTGTGTTTTTTCTTACCTGCATGACCCGCGTAAATCGCTGTTCTACAGAATTTATATATATATAAAAAAAAAAAAAAAAATCGTGACAGACGAAAATGTTTGCCTCATATAAAAACTTCAGAATTAAGTCGGTAATATGTTTTTTTTTTAGAAATAGTGATTTATATGACGAAAATAATTTGTGTATTTAAGATATTATATGAAGACTTAGGTCAGCTACCACATGTAACCACGCATTAGTTTCCCGGATTTTTCACTGAACATTTTCGGCGGGCTATGTGTAGGTGGCATTTAGATCGGTCCACGCATCCTTGCAGGGTGTCTCATTGGATCCTTGCCCTTTCGGACCTTCATGAATGATTCGTACGAAGATGTTCTTGTGCACATGTGCCGTGCAATGCGGACAATGCACGCCGATGCCAAAGCTCGCGTCGGTACTACAGTCGAGCAGCACTCGGATGCAAAGTACCTGCAATGCAGGATTCCATGAGATGGCCTTTTGTTAGCGCGCCTAGTTTACTGGAACTTAGCCCCTTAGAGGTTATTTTCTACTCGGGTTAGGAACAAAACGAGATTTCTTATGGAACAGTCTGGCAGAGGGAACATTTCCACCGGTAGGTGTGCAGTGTTCTAAAAGGTACAGGCTATTCACGGTCAAATGAGTACTTCTGAAAGCCCTCCTTAAGATCTGCTTGTATACACGTTGTGTATTCCTCCGCCTTATGTAAAATTAACATTACTATGGGTCTCATCACTTTATTAATGCGTCGGTCAAATGAAACTGTGAAAACTACTAAGAAAGTACATACTTTACAAATCTGCTCAGTTTTACACTTCGGTGCATTAAAAACAGAAAGTGAAATAATTAATTTTAAGTTTCCACAAATGGTTACGTAACACTTTTTAGGTGATGTTAAGAAATGGAACTACTTTCCATCCATCGTTACCAACTTTACTGGGCGAAGGTCACTCAGTGCGCCCGTTAAAATATATGCATGCAGGGACGGTGACTTTTTTCTAAGGTTCATTTCTAAAGTGCTTACTTTATCGCGAACAGCCTTTAAATGTTAATTAGAATTTCAAGGTACGTGAATTATAAAAGAGAAAGGTTTCACTGAGTTACGAATTTATTCTGTAGTAGCTTTCCTGTGCTACTTCGTACGCATGACATTTAGGATTTGAAATCGCGCTTGGGAAGGAAAGGACAAAAAAGAAAGGAGAAATGACGGAAATTTTTTTTAACAATTCTTTTTTTATGCAGTAACCCTAAGGAAAGCTTAGTCCAGTACCTATGTACACTCCTGATCATGATATTGTCGGAACCGTTTTAGATATCTAAATGAAACAAAGACTAAGTTGGTCCTGGGGTTATTATATACATACCGTGTATATTTGACGTCAATACGTGAAGTGGTTTTTTAGCTAAATCCGGTCGGACAGGCAGACAGATAGACAGACACGAAAAAAAAAAAAAAATTAACATTAGATATGGTTACATGAAAAAATATTGAAAGTGGAAAATTCGAAAATCACAGACAGACACTTCTATTTTATTTAGTTGTATTGATTTTATTTATGGTTATTGCAATTATCCAGTTTTTTAACGTAGAAAATAGAAAAAGTCTGGTACCTCTCCGACACTAGCGTTTCCCTAGTGTTGAAAATGTTTACTTTGCCTGAATTTTAACATTGATCTTCCCGACCTGTAGTAAAAATTAACCCTAGCCCCCTAGATCATAAATTTTTTGTACCGTTTTAACGCTTAGACATATGTATGCGACAGGGTAAACAATCGAGAAATGCGATTACATGTTCAAAACGCATGTCACACTCAGCGTACGAACGGAGCAAGTTTCCCAGTCCCAAAAGTTCTGCCTTCGTGAGTGCGTGGAAACGGGAGAAAAGAGGGGGTGGGGGATGCCAAAACTTTATAATCACTTTCTGTAATCATGGCCTTGTTCATTAAAATCGTGTGCATTGTTTGATAATACCATATAATTAGTTGCTTAATTCAAAAAAAGTTGTTAAGCTGTGACGATGTTTGCCAACACATATAGGACGAGGTCCTTGTCTTAACTGCTTCCTGAATATAGGTGTTTTAAGTTGGAAAACAGCTGAGAGCCCCCCCCCCCCCCAGTGATGTCAAAAAAAGGGAGTTGGGCTGGTTCCAGTGAAAAGGTTTGAAAATTATTCGTTGACTTGGTTTTTATATCAAAATATAACCATTTACATAGTTTTCCTCAAAAATTTTACAATCAATAAACGCTACATAAAAATATAGTTTTCCCACTGATTAAATTTATTATAAAAGGTATAAAAATTAATTATGTTTAAAACTTCCCCCAAAATTTACATTTTCACAAGATTCCTTCTCTTCCCAGCTATATGGAGGTTACATATAATTATTTTGCTTGAAACCATACTTAACTAAAATAGCAGAAAGCCCCCCCCCCCCTTTTAAAATGTTGACGGAACAGCAGTTCCTGCCCAAGTGAAAACCCTGTGCTGTCTCCCCGAATCTGGGTGAGACACCTGTATTAATATTTTATTTGAAATCGTCTAGAACATTACAAAATGTTCTTCCCTTCGTCAATATCCAGAAGTCCTGGAAGGGCACCCTGGTGGTGCGTGACTGGCTGGCAGGCGTCACGTGGTCAAGGTGACGTACGAGGGAGGGAGCTAGGTAGTCATAGATTTCGTGGGCGGTAGAAGCCCCCCGGCGCCCATACTTGCAGGCCAGCAGGCGCGCCCAGCGGACGTGAGGCGTGGGGCTCGTCAAACACACACACACACACCCTCCGTCGCAGCAAATGCAAGCCGTCCCAAACGGCCAACATTTTCTCAACTTCATATGGCACCGTCCGTTTGACTTTAGTTCAGTGTGCAAGGATAGCTGTCGCAACACCTTGTAAGCAGACACATCCACTAGCTCCAGTTTCAGTATCAGCCATACTCGGCTATATTGGCATGCACCGGAGAAAAAGGTGGCTATACACCTCTCAGGCGTCAGTATACACATTTAAAATTAAATGGTGCAGTTTTATGAGCTGGCACGAGTCGGATCAGAAAAGACACGTCTTATTAATTTTAAAAGTCTGATTAACTTTTCATCGTTTAACATAATTACAGCACAATGTTTCAAAATGTAAGGTCAAGAAAGTGTCAATCTCCACGTAAGTAAAGAAGAGGGGATATTACCAGTCACATTCCGGCAGTATTATAGAGCTTACTTTAAATACCACTTTCAGATCCTTTCTTAGACTCAAGTGTTATTTGATATTCTTTTTTAATTAAACTTGAAAATCTTTTATCAAGGCCGCAAATATTCTACAGTAATGACTTTATAACTAAATTCTAAATATATATTCGACATATTCCCCAAGGGGAATAGCTATAAATAATTCACACACTGCGTCTTAACTCATTCTGTATTTAAAACAGACGTCAGTGTGAAGATATATTGTATATTTTATTTATGGGCGCATTAATACTACCAGGGACGAAACAACTGAAATTTTCAAGGGGGGAAATCGCAATTCCACTGTCATCCTGTTCTTCCTTAAGCACAGGCACACCAATATGAAACTCGTTCTCATTTAGAATTGTTTCCATTCAATATTAAGGGTTTTCATGTACGGTCGGCTTTCAGGAACAGTTTTTTTTAAGGATATTACATACATGCAAATATTAAACTAATTAACAAATAAATCGCACGTAAAGTGTAGGAAAATTATATTCTGTATAAAAATCAGTCTACTTGTTTGATGAAATGCTTCTTTGTTCGTCAATCATTAACACAGTTACCGTACCTGTTTATGATCTAAGATGTTCATCTTGAAGAATAAATGCCAACCAGTTGATGACACCTTTCTTTAAATGGTACACACTGTTTAGATAATGTTTAATTTAGTAATGGGGTGATTTATTTATAAAATTAATAGCATACCACCAAGTAAACTGCGAATAATCAAATGTACTGAAAAAATTTGACAAATCATTTTTTATTTAATGTTTGAGTAAAAATGTATCAGATTAGACTCGAACGAAAATTGGATAGTTGTATTTATTCTCATTACAACTATTTGGTAAAACAAACAATAGCCTATTGACGTGTGCTCGTTTAGTTTCACTCAACTGTACCAAACAGTTACACGTGATAATATATTTCTTATGTTCACAATCTACTTCAACAACCGTTTGCTGGTACCAATGTGTTAAGAATGAACAATAATTCAGGTGACCTTGACACATTGTAGTTCACAAATAATTTTTCAAGTTTCCTAAGCATAAAAAAGGACCGTTTAGTAGTAGTTGATGAGACACGAATAACGAGGATCAAGCGAATACATTATTAATTATATGCGACAAACGACGTATTTCATGTTGCATTCCTTAAATTTCTGATGCTACTGCCGCAGCAGTACTGAGACTTGGATATAGGTGGGGTCACCTGTTTTACGCGAAAAGATTTACGCAAAGGCTAGACTTCAATATTCTCTGCGCACATCTGCTGTCTTCATTTGGCTTTCCGCTCCTTGTCTTTGTGTGACGACAGTCTGGCACATGAATGAGCCAATCAGAATTAAATTTCTCCAGTACTGACGGTCCGTGATTCGTGGTTAGACATATAAGACGCCTAACAATTCAAACGATCCAATCACGAAAGTGGTTCCGAAGTAAGGTGTTTTGGAACACAGCTTGTCCTGAAATCTTTTCACTAAAAACAGGTGGCCCTAGGTACAGGTCATGTAAATTTACTCCTAGAAACTTATTGATAAGGTCGAAATTATGTTCACTCAGAACTGTATATATTTCTTCACTTTCATTTGTAGGGTAGTGAAGGAGTGTTTTTTCAAGTCTACGGTACTTCTGGAACGCTGGTTGTTTAAAGATGTTCTCAGCTTTTCCTATTACACAATCCACAACTTTATAAAGTCTGTTCACAATAAAGTAAGCACTTAAGAAATGAACCTCAGAAAAAAAGTCACTGCTCCTGCATACATATATATTTTAATGGCCGGACTGAGCTACATTCGTCCAATAAAGTTGGTAACGATGGATGGAAAAATATTCGTCGAATAAAAAGTGGTAAGTAACCATTTGTGATAACTTAAAATATTTCCTCTTTTTTTTTTTTTTTTTAATTCATCGAAGTATAAAAATAAACAGATTTGTAAAGTATTTATGTATTAATAATTCCACAGTTTCATCGACGCACGAATAAAGTGATAAGGCCCATTGCAATAATAATTTTACATAAGTTGTACGAATACACGACGTGTAACAACCCCGACAGAAGAGTCCCTGGTTCTCCAGGTTGGGGTTGTGCGAAGGGCTACCAACCCTTCCACGGAAAAACATGTACTGTTCATAAATCTCAGAAGAAGAAAACTCGGATGGATTTTACGATGATGACAAAGGCAAGGACGAAGGATAAACGATTTGAATGAAAGATAATTTGAAATTGGGAACGTGGAATGTATAAAGAATAAAAATAAAGAAGAAGATCTTGACAGAGAGCTATCTAGAAAGGGAATGAATATTGCTGCAATTACAGAGACCAAAAAGAAAATGCAAGGAAGAAAATAAATTTATAAGAATACAATGATTTATAGTGGAGTAGCACGAGAAGACAGAGCTGCAGCAGGAGGGCAATATTAGTGGATAGAAAATGGAAAAATAAAACTTGTAAGTTACACCATTATAAATGAAAGATTTTGATTCTTATATTGGCAGCAGAGAGAGGAAACCTAACTTTGATAGCCGTATATACCCCAGAATAAAACAAACGAGAAAAATCTGAACAATTTTTTGAAAACCTCCAAATAGAGACAGATAAAATATGTAAAAGTGATTTCCTTATCGTAGCCGACAACCTTAATGCTCGGGTAGGAAATAAGAATGCTTGCTAAATGGAGGAAAAGGTTGAACAAAAATGTACAAAATGATCTAGACTTTTATAATATTTATCTGTTACAAGATGACGGAATAAGATACCTATACCAAAGCCGATTACAACAGTACTTACTTGAAAATCCAACAAGTAATGACGTCAACAAAGAATGGAAAATTATAACATCAGCAATATTGAAAGCAACCGGTGAATCCATCGGGGAAAAAAATAAATTCAGGAGAAGAACAGGACTCAAAATATAGAATGAAGAAGTTTCAGAAGCAGTTAAACAAAAGCAAAAATCATATTTAAAAATGATACAAGATTGAAACCCCAGAAAATGAGAATGAGTATTAAATAAAAAGAAATATTGTTAAGTCAATAACAAAGAAGCTGAAACAAGAATCACGGAAAAGATTAATAAGTTCATAGAAGACGATGTCTATGGTAGACAAGTGATGGCTTATAAGCTTATGAAACACATTAACAAAGATGCAAGGGAAACCGCTAACACAAATATAATTGAAGAAGAATTGTGGATAAAGCACTATAAAGAATTATGGTATAATGTAAATCACAGAGAGAAAGAAAATAATGAAGGTACAGATAATACTGATATTAAATAAATGGATCCTATGGATATAGATGAACTTGATGTAGCATTGAAGTAATCTAAACATAGAAAAATTCCATTGCTAGATAAAATTAATTTAGAACTGATTAAATGTGGGGGAATGATTCTAAAATTCAGGTACTTACATTTAGTAAATATATGTTGGAAAAGGAGAATCATACCAGAAGAATGGCGTAAGGCAATAGTTATTTCACTTTTCAAGAGAGAAGATTGAGTTCATGTAATAAATATCGAGGAATTAGTTTGTCAAATACTGGATATAAAATATATGCGAAAATAATAAACAACAGGCTAAAGGTAATAACACATGCTATTTTATTAGGAGAACAATGTGGATTTAGAAAAGGATGATCCTGTATAGATAAAATATTTTATGAAAAAGCCTTCTATAAAGTAAATAGGGAGCAATTATGGAATATAATGCAAAAGAATGGAAATCCCAAAACATTTGATTCGAGTTATTCAATATATGTATAAAAGGACAAAACTTGCATTAGATTTGGGATATAAATTAACAGAAGAAATATCAATTAACCAAGGAGTTCGTCAAGGTTATAGTCTCTCTCCAACACACACACACACACACACACACACACACACACACACACACAAAACACACAATATATAATATATATATATATACACGGAGTGGCTATCGATGTATATAATATACACAATTATCACTCGTGTATAATATACATAATTATATATATAATACACACACATACATATATTGGAGTGATAATTTTAATTCACATGTATTAAGCATATCGATAATGTAAATATTTCTAGTTTTAATCTAGAGTTAAAACTATTCCTGAAATGCAAGATGAAGCACTTCATTTAGGATGCTAATTAAAGATATATTACAAAACCTGAAAAATGTTACTTAATATGAGTGTTGGTTCATAGGAATGTTTTGATGACATGTTTTCGGTGTAGTATTTCGAAATGCTTTCATGATAACATCTACTCGTATGGTTTGCTAGTAAGGTATATGTTTGCTTAATTTCTGCATGTACTTAAATATTTGATGTAAAATATAGTATATCTATGTGTGTGTGTGTGTGTGTGTGTGATCCTTTGCTTGTAATAAAATGTTTCTAAGAGGGGTTAAAATGTTTGCTTTTTAGGGACAGTTTTTGTGTTACGAAGTCAAAATATTTGCTAGGAGGGGAAAATGTTTGATTATAGGAAAGGATAATTGGAATATTTAAAGGAAACTATAAAATTCCATCTATCTCCTCTCGTTAATAGTTTAACAAATATGCATGTTGCATGCAACCCAGATATTAAAATATTCACTTGCAGTTTGGGATGGACAATCTTTGACATTTGGGATTCTGTTATATATCTTGTGACTCTCAAGAAATTTCCTTTGTTATAAGAGGGAATCATCTCTTTCACTCACTCATCTCCGTTTTGTTTAGTCGAGTGTTAACTCGAGTGAAAAATTAACTTAAATTTATATGATGGCATCACAAATAGTGCATGATTTTGGCAGGTGGCGAGTGATTTGAGCGTTGTTTCCGTAAACATGATAGGGAATTCTGGAGTGAAAAATTGGGTTGATATTTTCTTAATTATGATTCATATTTAACTAATTCACATGGACAGGGGTGGTGTAATGGATGTTTGCGATATTTTTTCTCCGTATAATAGAAACGTCATGAAATGTCTATAAGGATGCTGTTAATAGTTGCTTATCTCATTCTGTTTGTGGGTGTTTACATGAAATCTGGAGAAAACTTATTTATGCCTAACATGTATTATGCATTTAACCCTGTAACTAAGACTCATCCCTTGCAATTTAATATTACCCTGAAGGGGTTGCGATTCCCTACCAGGGACGCTTTAACCAACTACTGTACCGAAGCACCCCCAACATTAGAATGCTTAGAACAAACAGTTGAAAAATATTTAGAAACTTGCTTTTCACATATGTCTCCCCGTACATTTCTTTCTTCACGTAAAGATCATGCATTTAAGTAGTTAGTTTATTCTGTTTGTGTGTGTATGCATTTAATGACTGTTATTAGCTAATTTTAGGTAATTTTCAGTGGAAAACATTTAGTCCTTAAACAAAACAATACAATTTAGGATACTCCATCTTAGCCTGTTATGATAGAAATTAATATGTATTCTTCGAGAGAAACTTTACAGTAAGAATGAATCCAGAACAGAAATTTTGTTTATTGAGAGAAGGTGTATGTGAGGAATTTATGTTCTGATGAACGATATTGTTTCAGTAAGGCAATTCGTCATCTACACCGATGCTTGAAATGTCAGTGATTGTTTACAAATGTTAATGCACAAGGAAAACATGACATTTATTTCAATGTTTCCTTAAGAACGCCTCGTGATTCGAATTGGTTGCCTTCACATACTTTGAAAGAGAAACTACGAACTAGTCATCAGTTTATATAAAATTCGCGATGATAATTTACTTTTGAAAATTAGAAAGCCATTAAAACGGTCATGTGGCTGTACGAAGTGTTAAAAACAAGTATTTTTTGTGAAAAATGTTACTTTCTGATTACTACTTAAAAAATGTTTGTTGCCATGTGGTGAAGGTGTTGTGATGGAAAACTAGTTGGATTTTATTATTTTGAAAGCTGGTTTTTTTAAATTCTTTACTTAAGGTTGTTTCTGATTGTTATTTGTTTACATCCTTTTTCCCTCACAACTTTAAAGAGGCGCTATAAACACTCGACTATTAACAGAAAGATCTGCATTCAGAATGATAGTAAAGACTTTACTATTAAAATGCGTGGATAGTTGATTGCATACAGAAATTAATTAATTGTGTCGAACATTATCAAATTTTGAGATATTTGGGGAACGAATGAAATTTATATTAATATGGATGGCATACATACCGAAGGATTAATGTAATGATAAATAGAAGGGCTGGGACTGATATAAGGATTGGGATGGATAGAAGGATTGGGATTGATCGAAGGAATGGGATTGATCGAAGGACTGGGTTTGAGCGAAGGATTGACATGGATTGCTGTGGATTGCAGAGGAGGAATGTGGAAGAGGGTTGTTAAGGATTAGTACTGATCGAAGGAATGACATGAATTAATGTGGATTACGGAGGAGGACTGATAAGGATTGGGATTGATCGAAGGATTGGGTTCGATGCAAGGATTGGGATTGATCGAAGGGTTAGGATTGATCCAAGGATTGGGATTGAGCCAAGGAATTAGATTAATAGAACAATGGAATGTGTTGCCGTGGATTGTGGAGGAGGATTGGAGAGGATGATTGGTGATGATTTGACGATTGTTGAGGATTGCAGAGGATTGGCGAGGATTGGCGAGGATGATTGCTGAAGATTGCATAGGAGGATTGGTGAGAAGGATTGCTGAGGATTTCATAGGAGGATTGATGAGGACTGTTGAATAGGATGATTGGTGAGGATTTCTGAGAAGGAGGGTTGGTGTGTGAATTGGTGTGTGGATTGCTGTGTAGAATGATTGTGGTACTAATTGTGGTGCATGTGGTGCTGATTATGGTACACGTGGTGCTGATTATGATGTGTGTGGTGCTTATCATAGTTCTGATTGTGGTGGATTGGTGTGTGTATTGATGGAAAGATTGCGAAATAGATCGAAATATCGATAAAACATTCTTTAACTAATTTTTTAAATTTTAAACATTAATTTAGGATGCTTTGGTATTTAATGAAAATGTTTAGAATTTATTTTTGGGCACAAGGTTATCCAAAGTCATGGGTACAATGCCAAGGTCACATATATGAGGTCAAGACGAAGGTCACACAGATCTGACATGTTGGTCGGAGTCTTCAGTGCCACCTAGGTGTTGAAGATGTAAACAAATGACAAACGAAAAAAAAAACAATATGGTGGGTGGAGTGCATTCCGACAGAATGAGAAAGGGTGAGGGGGTGGGAGAGGGTAATGTCAATACAATGTGATTGATTGGAGGGAGGTCAGTCATCAGCTGGACGTGGTACTGTGGGGGACCTCTGGAAATGTAAGTTTTTAAATAAATATTTATTTATTTATTTTAAGTATTATATGCATTTTTAAAATAATTTTTGTGTATTATTGAATTATTACTTTTTAATTTTCAGAGTATTTTGTGATTTTTTGACTTCAAGGTCATACAAGTATAAAGGGTCAAGTTCAAGGTCGCTTGGATTCAATATGGTGGTTGGGTGATGTCATAACATGGCAGCTGAAAGACCAGAATGACAGAGCATGATGCCAGCTTTGGCTCCAGCCCCATTATGTCCAAACATTCGAAATTTGATTTTTTTAAATTGTTTAATTTTTGGTGGAGGGTCAAGGTCAAGCGTCAAGCGTCAAGGGTCTTGAGTCTTGAGTCAAGTGTCTTGAGTATTAATGCAATAATTTTTAAAAGTGTTATAATAATTATAAAAAAAAACTTAATAATATTTAAAATGTGCTTTGATAACTTTTTTTTTTAATTTTCATAACAATTTTCGAAAAAAGTTTCAATAATTTTTAAAATTTGCTGATAATTTCTGGAATTTTTTGGGTTCAAGATCATCCAAGGTCATATACATGGGGTTAAGGACCCTGAAATCTAACATGACCACCAGTAGACCAGATTGACAGAGCATGGACAGCTCCGACTCCTGTGTCGAGTGTAATTGTGCTAAAGCATTTAACATTTTGATTTTTTAATTGATATTCTTTGATATTTTGTATATTTCTTTTGATTTTTTGGATTTTTAAAGAATTTGCAATTTTTTTGGAGGTCATTCAAGGTCATGGCCATAGGGTTAAGGTCGATGTCATGGGTCAAGGTCAAGGTTACTTAGATCCATGATGGTGGTCGGGTGACGTCACACTATGGCGACCGGCCAGTTCTGGCTCCGATGCCAGGAGCAATTTCTTCTTATTTAAAGTACGTAATGCAAGACTCCCCCAAATCTATATATTAGTATACACTCGAAGGAGTTGAATATGTAGTAAATTAGGTTACTTAATACATAATGTAGATAGTAACAGCAAACCAAAATTGGCTGAGATCGGTGCGGTGATTCCAGTCACATGTCGTGTAACGTAAAGTGTATTAGGCTGCCATATTGAAAAAGAATGCCTTAAACTGTTACATTTTTAAGTCATTCGAGCTGCCGCAGTACATTTTGTACACGTAAATTTGTTTCGATTCGCTTCGATAGTTATTGAAAGATTATTTAGTAGCTTTTAATTCTAGGTGGCACTGTCCTGCGAAATTGTAAACAAAATTGTAACGAATAAGTGAATTCATTATTTGCATTAGGCGTTACCAGCAATGCAGAGCCAACGATGTATTTCTCAAATCTATAACGTCTTAGCCAAGACTGAAACAGGGTGAATTGTTAGACTATGGGAGTTAAGGTCGTAGTTTCGTCGAATTGTCGGTCACCTGGATCGTTGCAGTCAAACTGTGTGCCAGTGTTGGGTGCACAAATAATTGTCTCTCTTTCCACCATCCAGGGACATCAATAACATCACTAGTAAACCCTGGAGCCGCGGTGGTGTAGCAGCTAGCAGGCCGGCAGGGTCGTTTCCAGAGTTTTACATATGGGAATAGTGCCCGGACGATGCCGATGGTTGGCATTTTTTCTCGGGGATATACAGTTTACCCCACCCTTGTATTCCATCCTATTTCACTCCTCTCATCAGCTCTTAAGACATTGTTTTTAAAAGCACCCCCAAATCGCCCCGCTCCAATACTTAACCCTGTTTCCACTTACACTATTTCAAGGCAACTTGTACATGGTGTGGGTAATCGACGTCCCTCATGCCATCTTCTGTTGATGCCCTGACACAGGTGATTTTGGTTGCAGTTGTTTCGTTATCAGGTAGCACGGATGGCAAAGGAATTAAGATGTGACGTCTTTGATGTCAAATTCGGGTTTTGTCAGGTAAAGGCTGAAAACAGTACTAGAGTATTGATAAGCGCTGGACACCACACAATTCCGGACTTCAGCGTTGAGCCACACATCACAAGAACTGGTGATGACATGATGAGGCGAGAAATATCATATGATCCTTGATATTAAATGGTAGTGATCAAAGAGACATTGATGGCACCGCAGTATGCTCGGAAGATTATATTGTCTCATGTGCTTTCTATCGTGATGCTGCAACAAAGGGTGATTTTCAAATGAGAAAATGTCTGCCCACATAAATCGACGTGTCCCCAGGACTATATTCATGCTATCGACACCCTTCATTAACCAGCTCGTTCTCCAGGCTTTTCGCCCATAGAAGATGCATGGAGCTAACTGGGACGACATCTTCAGCCGTCAGTAAGTCTACAGCATATCAAGCTGCAGTTGCAACTACTATAAGATGTTCTTCCACGGCATAGTATTATACAGGTCACTGTGACTTCATACAAGACCGTATCTCCGCGTGTACTTATGACAAAGGCGATGCAAGAACGCAACAAAGATACTATTTTGCCAAAACAAAATCCTATTTTTTCTTAACGTTCAAATCATTTATTTCCATCATCGTTTCCCTTGAATAAGTAATGGAATTTTATAACATTAATATATGTTGGCCACTGTTATTGCTTTCGAAAATAATATACACTCTACGTTTATTACGATTTTTGTAATATTTTCTTATATCTTTTTTCGTTATTTATTATTCAAAGCTTATGCCAAGAGAACTGTCAAATTAGCGTTATTTTTCTGCAGCAGACTAAACCTCAAAATTTTACGCATGCTATTGACGTCCCTCAATGGCTGAGAGTATTTATGGCACGACGTGAAAGACTTTTAAACCAATAGTAACAGCTTATCGTCAGAGTGACCAATTGCCTGTAACACAGTTACACAGGCACATTACCTCGTACAGAAGCCATTAGCAAACGAAATCTTGGGTCGTGGTCAGAAACGTATAGGCAAATGATGTATACCTTGTCCCAAAATAATAACGCGAACTATGCAGGTCTCTACTTATGCCAAACAACAATATAAACATAATGTTATGGGTAACGATGCAATATCTGAGCGGTTCAGCGAGTCACTCAATCCAATGCGAAAGGGGGAAATCGAGTGCACGATCAGAGTATATAAGCGCCGTAGAAGCAAGGCCAGGGGTCGCCACTGCTGTCCGCCAACCACGAGCTCCGGCTGCAGAGACTTTGTCGTCCAGGGGAGACGACTGGAGCCGGCTTCCATTGGCCTTCCCAGCGGCACGGGCCTGACCGTACCGTGTTTGAGTGCTATTGACAGAGTTGGGTCAAAGCGATTACATTTGGATAATTATTGATATTCAAATAAGTATAGCTTCCCCCATATATGTTTTATAGAGCATAACGTTGTCCCTCAGACGAGTGAAATTCTTTATTGTAATCCGTTGGATACAACAAAAAGCTAATTTTGTATACTTGGTTATTAGCTTCTTACTAACCCTAAGTAGCTAATAAACTAAAGTATAATAATTATTAATACTCTCACCGTCAAAAACAGTTGCACTCACATGAAAGCAACTTAAGGAGTGAATCTTGGAGGGTAACTTTAAATATGGTGATACATGCAGATGGCCAACATTTAATGCTTGCTCGCACAAGTGAATTCAGAAAGAGTGGGCCTTATCGCTGTACCTGCCGGACAATATAATCTTGCCCCGGTGTGCACGTTTTCATATCAGACTCGTGCTGTTGTGTCATAGCCCTCTACATTGCACAATTCTCTGCTAGTTTTTCTCATCCATACTAATTAAGTTTGATTTCCTAACCTTCTTTCTTCCGCAGGATTTCTATTTAATACATGAAATGACTTTGAATTATTTTCTGTCGACTGGGTTTTTACGGTGTCCATGCCGGTTTTTCCCAGTCTATTCTTAGTTATAGTCATAACTACAGGTACACTCAGGGAGGCAGTCATGGTCCCAATGACGGCCATGGCTGCCCAACCCCTCTCTGTCGCGATGCAAGTCTCCTGTGCATGAATTCCCTTTCTTGTGGGCGTAAGGGGCTCAGCCCTGAGATGCAATTAACTCCCGTTATACCTTCTGGATTACACTTAATAATTAGCGATAGGGTAGGTTAGAAAATAATGGCAGGACCCCTTCAAAGTTAGACAGCAATTCGAACATTTGGGCGCTTTCGAGAGGGGTCGCAGGACTACAGGAAGGTAGATGGCAATTTCTACGTATTGCACATTATATCGATCAAACGGATATTACCGTAGCAAGTTGTTGACGTCGATAGAGAGAAAGGAGCGCACACGTGTCCTTAAGGATTGGGAATCCGCCGCGAGCCGTGCCGAGGGAGAATCGACCAATTGTTCGACACGAGCGCAGTGCTCTAACAGCCACAATTGTGGAAATTCAGCGAGCAGTGACGCCCACCTTGTAACTTCGTGTTAGTAGCAGCGCCCTCGGCAGGCAGTTGCATGACGCAAGACCACATGCACGCAGACTGTTACGGTGGCTGTGCTCAACACCACATCAACATCGCGACAGACTGCAATGGTGTCATGAACTACTGTCGTGGAGCCACGCAGAATTGCCGTGGGTGATATTCAGTAATGGGTCCGGCGTTTTTCTTGGCGGCAACGACCAACGTATCAGTGCGCGGAGGCAACATGGGCAGCACCAAGGTGAATGGTTAGTTGTCACATGTAACATGTCTAGATGGACTGGTGTCATGGCCTGGGGTGCGATTCCGTACGATACCCTATCACAGTTCGTCTTCATCTGAGGCACGCTGACAGTCCAACGGTGCTTTCACGAGGTCCTGTCACCAGTGGCCTTGCTGGTTGTGAACACCCACGAGTGGTCTTTTCCAAAATGACAACACTCGTCCTCGCACTGCTGTTGACTCAAGAGTGAACCCAGAAGCCATGGGTACTCTGTTACGGCCAAATCTATTCCCAACTGAATAAGTGTAGGGTGCTATTGACCGCTCTCCGGCGTCTTCAGCCCCGCCTCGAAATCGGCAGTAGCCGTGAGCGAATATTCAAGATGGATCGGATGGAATATCGCAGGACACTCCATGCCGCGACGTCTGGTGCACTCTAAATCTGAATCTGTGAGAATTTCACTCTTTCAATCTGTCAACAGTACCAGACAGATTCAACTGCCACTTCAGTGAATTTAACTGATGATTCAATGAAAGATATTCCCGATTTCCTTCACCTGTAGATTCAGTGACATTTTCCACTGATGCATCAGTAATTTTCTCCACTGTTTTTCAGGGGTTTGCCATCTGACTGGTGGATAAGTTAAACAGCGTGTAAAATGGCCGTTAAACACCGCGTATCAAATAATATAACAATGAATCAACTAAAAAACCAATAAAACATACTTCATAAAATGAGTTTCGTTCTTTCAAAACACGATTTTACGAGGTAATATGGACATTCAGCCTTCAATTCCGTTTGTACGTCTTTCGTTTCGTTTTCATGCAGTCATCTCAGCGCTCAAGGCTTAAACTGCATATACTGTGGGGAAGAGAGTGCGCTCATAATTCTATTCGTTAAAAAAAAAAAAAAAACCTAACGGTACCAATTAAAATTAAGGGCATGCAATTTCAATGTTCCGATTTCGTCCAGCTTGCCTCGGTAACGCTGATGATAAGGTAGCGGCTTAGAAACGAAGTGGAAAGGGTATGTGAGTTCAATCTCTGCCACCTCTAAAAATTGTTTTATTTTTTAAAATTTCAGTTAACTATCCTAAATATGTTTATTCCGTGTAATTATTTGGCTGAATTCAATAAAATCAATATTTAATTTGCCACTGTAGTCGGCCGCCACTTTTTCAATCAGTGAAATTATTTCACGTCACTAATTCAATCAGTGAAATTTCTCTCACTGGAACAATCAGCGGTTTTCCACTAATCCGAATTTAGATTTGCGGAATGTGTCCGCAGACATGGCGACCAGACCTCATATTGAGAGACGTATGTGTATCGCAGTAAATGTTACTCATGTCAGTCTCTATTTGTAATCATCGGTTTTTCCTGGTGACATTTTGCATTCCTTCTGAATATCATTTCAATGCGACACTTCCTTGTGGGTAAAATTATTATTATTTTTGACTATTAAGGTACAACATGTGTGTTTGAACAGCATCGACAAACTCTCTAGCAGGTTATTCCTCACGAAAATATTAGACGAAAATGTACTTACACTTTTACTCTAAAGTAATTTCTACGGGACCTGTGTGCTCCTACAAAATACAAACACCTAATTTTAAATGTCTTCTTTTGTTTTTGGGTCGTCTATTTGTCAGGCAGCACACATTCTGTTTTGAGGGTCATGCATGGATTTCTCGAAAAAAAAAGTTCACCTAGGGTGTTACCACAACAAAACCTTTTTATTGATTTTCACGTGCTGATTCATAAAATGTCTAAAGAAATCGCGTACATCTTAGGGTTACATACACAATTTATCAAAAAATAATATGCGAATACCCCTTTTCTCCATGAAGGGGGATGATATTGCCAACAGTGTTTTTAAAGGAGTGATATATCCTTTCTACATAGCACTACTAACCGATTTGTTGCTCAATAGCGAATGTTTTAAAACATTTTGAACAAATTTAATTTTAAAATCCGATTTTTGCGGGCGCATAAATCATTAAATAATAACTTCAAGGAACAATTATATATGTATTTTCGTCTTATTTTTTCTCAAGGAATAACTTTCTGGAGTTTGTCGGAATTGTTCAAAAACAACCCGTATAAGAGAACCGAACTATAAAAATAAGAGAATTAAAAAAAAAATAGGGTAATATTTTCGATCTAATGGCATAGATTTTCTCAGTTATATTTGCCTAATTTACACCTTCCCTAAGAAATTAAAAAAAAAAAAAAAAAAAAAAATTAGAAACTGTTTTAAAAAAAAGAAGAATGAAACGTAGCAAAAAAAAAAAAAAAAAAAAAAAAAAAACCCTTAAACTTATGTGATGTGCCCAAGATTTGCGGGTCCCTCAGAAACGTCTCGATTACAGTGTAAGTTTTTTTTTCTGTTGAAATCATCCAAAGCTTGTGCTGAATAACATTTCTAGTACTGGAAATGTAAGTTGGTACTTTTGTTTATTGCTACCAAGTATGCGGGATAGTAAATTTTGTATTTAATAATACGAGAATTTGTGCAAATAAATTACAACTTAAAAAAAAACTTTCTGAAAATCTATCTAAAGAAATTTGTTTGCTAGAGATACAAGGGATCAAAGGAGTTATGACTCCATAATGTGAATTTTTATGACTATGTGATTAGTATTATGTAATGCTCAAGGAAGCAAATATCAGTTTTATCTCACAGTAGATAGTTTTGAACCACAGTCAGTGGAAAAATCTAATGAAAATGTCTTAAGACTTTTAATGCTGTTGTAAAAAAGTTTGGTAGTTTATTCAGAATATTTTAATTATATATCATTTCATATTAAACCAATAAAAAATTAACAAATACAATAAAGAAAATGTGAAAAATTTGCTATAAATTATGTTACCCATTATAGTTATTTAAATAATCGAAACACATAATTTACGTGGAAAAGTCTTGTTAGCATATTTCAATTTGCCTTACGAAATATAGGTAAAGGAAGTCACGTAATACTGTCCACGATGGGTGGTCTGGTTACTAGAGTCAAACGACGTAGCATTCCGAGGTCGTTTCGCCGTCAACACACACTCAAAGTGACTCAGTATGTTCAGTCTCGTGAGCTCTCTTCTCTCCCTGCCCTTGGCTAGATTTAAACTCTGAGCGATGCGCGGAAGGTTATGGAGGCATGCATTAGAAAAATTTTCATTCGACGTCAGTATTCCAATATCTTCAGTGGTATCGCAGCTGCATGATAATGTGTACGTGAATTAAAATTCCACATTTCGTCTTACAACCTGTGCTACCATGCATGTTTTAGAAAATTAATGACCTGCTTTAATGTTGCAAAATAAATATAAATTAGTAATGTAACTTTCATTTTAATTATTCGTTTTTTAACCCAATGTAATAAATGCGTAAATCATACGTTACATTATTTCTCTCATAAATATTTTGAATTAATTATTGCACAATTCAGTGCTTTATTGCACGAGTATATATATATATTTTTAATTCGAATCAGCTTAAACCTCTACCAAATTATGATATCATTGTGATACGCTGCACATGCAGAACTGATTTGTGGCAGCTATCTCTGTCGAGACTTGATAATACTTTTCTGAGATTAGCATTGCCCAATAAACAGCATCGTTCAAGACATCGTAAACGACCAAAGATTCCAAACCGTTTGACGTTAGCTACTCACCCTGATAATTGAGCACCATGATGCTGGACTCGGACGCTGTTGCAGAAATACTGCAAACGCGAAGAAGAACCGAAAGAAAATCTTAACTTACAAGCCTTCATGTTAGCTTACAAGTTTGCGTATTTGAGAGCGGTTGAACACAAGTCAGGTAAATAGTGTCTATGATAAATGGAATACTGCTTTGATCTTCCGGAATATGTATCAATCTCTTACACAAAATATAAAATTATAATAATTCAGCAAGCATGCGTTCTAACTGAAATACCGACTGACAATAAAAAGGGCAATTAATTAATGGAAAACTATATATATTTAAATTTAATCTCTGTTATACTACAATTATTCTTACGGTTTTACAATAGTACTTCACACTTGATCTCATTAATTTTACATCTGACATAAGTTTGGTACAGTTATAACAAAACATTAGTAAGATAAACATGCGTCTAATGAATATTTGTCTAAACATTAGATTACATTTATGTACAGATATGTATATATTGTAAATATACTTACTGGTTTTCGATTAAGTGTTCTTTTATGTGCGTCTGATTTCGGGACCACATTCAAGCAGGGAATAACAACACTGTGTTCTATGCACACAAATACTCTATAGTGTATTTAATTCATTTATACATGTGTCTTGTTTCTACAGTAAGTTTGATCAAGTATATTAACATTACCAATAAACAATATTTACAATATTGTGTTCATATTATTTGGTTATGATGCAAAAAATTGTGTAATTTATTGTCACCATATCCGAAGCATATTGTGATAAATTTTCCTTAAGCTAATCAACGTGGGAAATTTATTAAACGTTTTGTAACGTTGCCATATCTGTTAAATAAGCGAGCGGTGAAATATACAGAGTGACTGAAAATAGGTAACATAAAAGTCATAAATTAAAATCGTTAATTTTGAGAACTGAATAATTTTGTTATTAAAAGTATCCAGAAACAAACAACAAACTTTTCATCTATAATTATTATGGCACAAATAATATGTAATATTCCACTAAACATATATTGTTGTATTTTTATATTACATTGCTTTAAAATAAATGTGACGGTTCACATTTATTTAAGCAAAAGGTTAAAATTTAAATTATTTGCCTAAAACTAAAAGTCTCACTTTATTAATAAAAATGAAAAACATAACACATTATTTCGTGTGGAATAAAGTAAATTGCATGGCTAATAATATGTAGGACGTATGCCCAATTTTTACTACCATATTGAGTCAAAATATTTTTTTGTCGTAGATCTATATGAGACAAGAAATTATATATTGGGAAATATCACAATTAACATAAATAATAAATAATAAATAAATAATAAATATATATATTATATATATATATATAATAAAGGCTATTTCCATTATAAACATCCATTTTAGAAATAAACGTTTCTTTAATTCATTAACTTATAGTTTAGTCAAGTTTAGTGAAACTGAGATAGTAAATGGGTAGAAAAAATAGTGTGCTCAATTGAACTGTTCAAAATTTTTATTCGAATTGTTTATCCTCATCGACACTTATTAAAAATAATTACTTTGCGTTCATTTTTTTGATGCGCACAATTAAGAACAGCGTAAATACTTTCGTAATTAATTACTTTGGAACAATAGTCTTAGCTAAAATTAATTAAGTGAATTTCCATATAATACTAGTTAGATTACTTAATGGATGATTCGCCCTTAGCTAGTTAGCACACTTTACGTGAATTCAAATAGTTGGTGGTGTCATTAATAAAAAAAATACACGTAATTTCATATTTCCTTTAGTCATTTTAATTTCACTGAAGATAATAAACAAATATTTAAACTAATATCTGGCAATGTTATTCGAGATAATCAACTAATAACAAAACAAAATATTCAAAAACATTTTCATTTATTTAATGGTGACATTATGAACAATTGTAAGGAAATACGTAATTGTTATAGTGATAGTGAATTATAAACAAATGGGATGCGATAGGAAATTAATAAAACCTCTAAAATATGTCATTCAACAAGATCTGTCAGATCATTTTACCTTAAAAATATAAAAATCATATTTTACGTATTCAACAATGCACATATATGGAATAACTTCTGAATAATATTGCTCTAATATAAATAAAAATATTTACTTTGCATAAGTCGTAAAACAGTGCCTTCCATGCGCATGAACATTTTTTTTTCATTCCACTGTCACCTAAAACGGCATTGAAAATATTTTACAACTCTCTCGAGAATATAAGCGTATTTCAACTGCATCTTTTAGCAGCATGTAAATAGTCCGAATTGACAGAAAACACAGCATAAAGATGATTAGTAAAGCTGATTTCACGTGAAATTCACATTTTTTTATCGAATGCTAATTTATCAATAAATATCATTTGCAAATCCAGAAATACCCAGTTCAGTCACGTGGGTGAGTCCACTTCCTGAAGATACAAAACTAAAACTTTTGCGTAAGGGCATGCGATGTGTGTCAACGTGCATTAAACTTAGTTACGTCGTGTTTCCTAAATAACTCGGCGGTCTGCGTAAAGCTTCACGTGTTTATTTGAAGATTTGCGAAGATTTTTCGTGTAGCTACTTCTTCGATATGACAGCGCGTCATGTGATCAACTATTGTCGCTGTACAGCACGCAGATAGTCAACGCAAGTGTCTCCCAAAACCAAATTTCAAGGAAAAACAAATACATTTTATGATATTTCTGTTGCACGTTTTGGCGCATAACATTTCCAACTTTACCCAGATTAATGAAATTGCGTTTTGCAATTACGAACTCTTTCCGTGATTCAAAGAAAGGCCTTACAACTTCTCTACATTTAAGTATAAAATGTTCAATGATAATTTTGATTGTTCACCTGAAATCGCCTTAATAACGACGTGCACAAGTTACATCTTGAATGGTCCATGAGCAGGAGATGCATGTGAGGACGTTAACTAATTTCAAATGCGAACTGCGGTAACGTAGGCGGACCATTGTCATTGAGCACCAAAAATGTGCTACAATTAATCTAAGTATAATACAGATTAACTTAAAACATTACAAATACAACGATAGGGTTACACTTTTTTAAATTTAGTCACCTTCATAATATTACGTAATTGCAAAATATTTGTCGCAACTGATCTACTGAAAGTTCCGAACTTTATTTGCAGCTCATTCTCTTCGCCATTTCCGCAAATCAAAAGTACAGATAATGAAAAAAATAAAATGTTCGAAATGTAATGAAAGCAATAGCAGAGTCATAAAAATATACAATTCAAGAACGAAAGATCGTCTGAGTATAGACGGAAATACAAATACCTGTTTCTGTTAAATCGGCATCTTGTAATGTATAATCACTGCTAAAAGCCGACAGGTGATCTATTAGGAATTACAGGAAGTCCCTTATTACAGGAATTAGTCTAATTTTCCTTTCAAATGATGTCAGTAATAGCTAAATGTAAATTTCTATTCTTATCAGATTATTTTTTCCATCCAGAGTTATGCGTAACCTAAGTGATTGCGTAGGTTTTGTCTATTTATTATCTCAGAGTTCCGTACTTTTTATGAGAGTAATAATTGCACCAAATGAGGTTTTTTTTTCTGAAATACCCCCTCTACTCTACCTTTAGCAGTAAAATTCACTACTCCTCATTTCTTTTGTCAATATATTGCACGTGTACTAGGCTGATATCTCGAATGATATTACACGGCTAGACCTTTTCAAATGTGTTGTATTTTCAAAGATAGTTTCTAAAAAATATTTATCCTAAAGCCATACACAGACGTCAGAATACTTACTGCAAAAATTTTCAGGAATTTTTTTTTTGAAATTTGTTGTATGTTGAAGCAATTGTAATTACAAAATGTACCAATACGTTGTAAACATGTCCATTTTTCGTAAATGCTAAACGTCTCGCAATTACTTCGGCTGTAGTCAGTTTGATCGTACATGGTGAAGTTCGACTTCAAAACTATCCTGTCAGAGGCAACGAAGAAATTCCAACAATTATCCACATATGTGGTAATTTTTAATGTAAATACAAAGCATCTCAAATATGCTGGATGCTGTGTTCGCGAAGTATTCTTAATGCCTGCATTAAAATCCTACGCCAGGATAGCGTTGTCTATTTAAATACGTTTAATTTTTTCTTTCGATCAAGCAAAGAAAGATTTAAAAAAGTCTTAAAATGTGAATTTACTAACGTAAAATTTTGGGGCCTTGAAATATTGGTCTGTATTTTCACAGCAATAAGTGTATACAATTTTTAGCAGAATTTCTTTCTTTCAAGATACAGAGTCCCTTACCTTTAACTTAATTTTAAAAGACTTTATATTCTTCTCCATGTGCTATACCTCACTTGAAATTGATTTAAATAATATATTTTATTTATAAATTAAGTACGGTTAAGTCAAATTTATGTTAACTACCTTGCAATACATTTATAAAGCATAATTTAATATGTGTGTAATTTTTTATATATAATGTTTAAAATTATCTCAGAGTACCTGTAGTTATATTAATACCACTACAAATACATCAATTTAATTGAAATATTCTATAATTGGAAATAATCTCTCAGAAATTAAACAGAAACCATATTTTCATGCTACCTCCACACAAAATATCATTATTTGTAATATTCACTTTTGATAACGTGGTGGTTTATTGTTCTCGACAAATGTTTCAAACACTATTATTACACATTATATGCTAAACAAAATTTTATTTTCATTTGATTTAAAATTCTACAAAACAAAACATTTTTTATCAATAATAAAACAAATATGTCCTTCATAATTTCTCGTATAAAACTGAGAACTGTACAATATTTTACAATCTTTCATTTATAATATAAATGTACGTTTCAATGAAAATTTGCCATAATTTAGCAAACTGTAATGGTCCACTCTTCCATCTTTTTATTCAAGTTAATAAAAATAACAAATATTTTAAACAGCAATACAATAAATATCAGAAATTCCAACTTAAAAGAAAAATTGCTTTCATACTTACTTTTTGTAAATACATTGCAATTAACAAAACATACTTTATCGTGCACACAGAGATCTCTGTAAAAGCTGTAATGTCATGTTTGAAGATAAGTAAAATATTATGCACCGTACAGCAGTTTATATAATAACCAAATTATTTGCATATTTTTAATGAATGGCTACATGTTTCTTCAATGAGTACGATTTTAAAGGTTTTGTAAAGCTACTAAATGCACTGATGATGCTTGTTAGCGTAACATAAATCCATATATTGGAAATAATTCACGAATACAATTTGAAAACTTATAGCAATTTTGCAGTATTTGTAGTCTGCAAACAGCCTTGAAGAACAGATTAAACATTTCACTGCTCGTCAATCGGCGAAATCAGTGTAACCATTGTAACTAACTTAATTTACCAATTGACTAACCAAATAATTTATAAGGCAAAATTATATATATTGCCGAACATTAAACAATACATTTTGTAACAGTCCTTTATTTCAAATGCAGCTAACATGAACTATTTTTTTTACGTTACAGGTTTCCTAGTTACAACAGTCAGAAAATTAATGTAACAGACGTTCAGCCAGATGGAAACTATTTAATTTTCTGCTCGGCAGCTCTTTTTTCTAGCCGATGCCTTATCATACACAAGGTCAAACTACTTTGGTACATTTTACAATATATTAATTTCTTATTTTTGGAAACATAACGTACATGTGTGTTTCATACTTTATATTCTGAAAAGTTTACGATGCTGTACTAAAGGGAAACCAAATTGACAGGGGGGAAAAATTGTGATCACCTAAAATGGTTTTATTTAGATATTTTCGCCATCACAACTGTCAAGACAAAAGTTGCCACGGGTGGTCGAGTGCGGACAGTGATATTTCTTAACTCTCGTTATTGACGCTATGTTTGCAAGTAAATATTTGAGCGAAGTGTTACTGCATTCTAGAATATTTACGTTGTCTCCCGCTATACACGCACAAATTGTTTGCTGATATGTAGCTGATAAAAATTCGTATTACTAAGAAAATCTCTGTAGGTATTAAAAATAATTCCTCTTTTAATTAAAAATAAAGTTATTTTCCATTGCACTTAGTTAATTATTTTTTGTCGAGGTGTATAGTAATTGCACTATTGTAGGTACCACGCTAGAGAACTTACCGCTTCTAAACTCTGGATAGGAACTACATACAACTTACATTACAATTTTGCTGAAAAAAAAATATATATATACACAAATATTCGTACTATTCTCTTTCGGATAAATTTTCTAATTTTATTAAAACATTTTGAGTACCTGAGGGGAGAATGTGAACAAAAATATTTCTAAAATGCAGTAAACTAGACCATTAATTTCCGGCGACTTTAAAATTGCTGCACCGCGAAAAATATTTTGCAACCTCCACAAGTTGCCAAAGAGTGAACGAAAAATTATGTATTGTACACGAAAGTCTTGTGGCCAGTAAAAATTATGCGGCAACTAAGAAAATTTAGCAGGGGGAATTCCACGAAGAACATTATTTCTCATTGCAGTAAATTAATGTTACGCTTATATATATGCGAATATTCACCGAAATATTTCTCATTTTTTTTCGGTAAACTGGAATAAAAACACGTTAGATAACCGTAAATAAATAATTCCTGTCTCAAAAGCTCCATGTAAAGCAACTCACAAAGCCACAAAGTACACAACTGTGCAACACAAACGCTCACGAAGGTTGTACGTATTTGTCCAGTACTGTACATAGTGAAGTTCAGTGTCCAGTGATCTTCCCGAAGCTAACTGATTCGTAAGCTGCACCAAAAATGTACGTTATGACCTGTTGATATCACAACCCCCTAACCCAAAGCATAAAACTCGTTCGTTTTAGTCGTGACGATGGAGAAATATTTTGCTAACTAAAGTGCAGTATGGATTTAAAAAATCCCGACATATTAAAGACGTTGATCACCAAAAAATGTATTGTTTTGTATTCCTAATAAATACCGTTACCCCGCATGAAATAATTTTGGACCACACGTTTTACGCATAACGGCATGTCAAAATCACAATTATAATGCTTTTTTTTAAGACTTAAAAATAACAAACACTAACCCACTTACTAAAATGAAATAATCCACACTGATATAAAATATAATAAGACATTTTTCGAGCCATTGAACGTTTTCGCAATGTTTAAAAAATAAAATAAGTAAATTATTGTTTAATTCTTTTCAGTGGCGTGTGGAGAACCGTTGCAAGGTAAGCTGGTTTTAGCTCTGTTCTGTACCCTGTTGCTTGCTAGTTTACACTTCCACCGCTAAAACGTAGCTCGGCAGTTGGCGCCACAGGTCGCGTGTAATGGGTCCCTTGCTGCTCGCTCGCGAGTGGTCGGAGTGCATTCAGTTTCTCTAGGTTTCGTTTGTGGTTACTGGCTCCTGCTGCGTCCACTGGCAATGCACAGCAGCGAGCAAGCACCAGCTTACCTCGCAACACTTCACCACACGCCTCCGGTTCTTTTAATTTGTAGCATTTTATTATTTTTGTTTTTAAATAAATTTGGCTAAGCATACCCTGAAATGAGCGCAGACATGGCCTTTCAGTAACGCTTGTTAAAATTTTAAATTTGCTGTAAATGTTATTTTTATTTGCAAGTCGCGAAAGAATTATATTTTGATATCGATATTCTATGATGCGAAAATGATGCTATATATATATATATATATATATATATATATATATATATATATATATATATACATACACAAATACGCACTCACAACACACACGCACTGGACAAACTCGAGGCATATGTTCGTTGGAGCAGTTGTAGGAATACAAAATCCCTGTACACTACATTCGGAAAAATGACAGTACTTCACCAGTTTCTTCAAAGAATGCGGGATATAGTAATATTATAGCAAACGCCACGTATAGTAAAAGCGACATAATATCACTTCAGCAGAACTCAAAGTACTTTCGGCACTCGTCGAAATTACGCACAAAAATAAGTTGGCAACAAGCTAGATGCAAAATATCTATACGTATTTGCTAAAAGCTGAACATGTTATCGGTCGTTCGTTACAAATTTCTCGATGTCTTTTGTTTACTTGCCCACAGAGAGCCCATCAGTAGGGAGACCCGAGTTTCGCGAAAAGATTTCCGCACATGGTAGATTTCAACACGCTGCGGCCATAACATCAGTTTTGTTCTGCTTATTGGGGGGCGTGTGTCTGCGAGAGGACATTTACTTTAGTGGCCAACCAGAATTAGGTATCTTCAATACAGCACGTCTGTGATTCGCAAACAGATATTTACGACACGTAACACGCTAACCACCCCCCAGTCACGAAAACGGATCTCAGCTCAAGTGTTATATAAACTACAAACAGTCCCTACTCATCAGATGTACCGGTTAATGGTTGTTAATATCCTAATGTATTCAAGGCCAAGGCCATATTTTCTTCCACCTATAACTACAGCGAACTGAATAGTGTTTATCAGTTTATCAACGTATTTTTGGTCGATAAATGTTTTTCAGCCCTGTGGTAGCTTTAACACTTTGAGGTCTGTACACACTTATTGGGACACTTAAAACAAATTAGAAGCGAGCCACCTATATCCACTTCTGCGAGAACACCGTTTCTGTTGGTATCTGTGTTAGAACTCACCATCGTCCTATTGGTCCATATTACTCCGGGCCCCACCCTATACTTTACAGCGTCCATTATTGGCAGGCCATCAACCAATGGAGAGCCGAGCTGATACTGCCCCAATCAAATAGCCTTTATCGTACAAATGTATTTACAATCAATCAAGTCCCTTTGAGTGGCTATAAAAAAATAAACTCTATCGTAAGCAATATCATTGTTACTGCGCTGTCGTGTTCTTGTGAGAGCGTGTTGAACACTATCCGAGTAAAGACTGGACAGCCATGCAGTAACGTACAGAAACGTGATCACAGCATCATCAACTTGAAATTATGAATAGCGTCTCGCTGTTCCACAGTCACCAGATGAAGCGTGGATAACATTTGGCGACTACATTTGAAGGCATTTGTGAAATGAAAACGTGCTTTGGTAAGATATATTCTGTTGTTTCAATGTAAATAAAGTCGTGATACTTATTCAACGTGGCGAATGAGATCGGACATTAAAGCGTGAGTGGAAGATGCAAACTTTAAACCCGTTAGTGAAGTCTACAGGTTTTTGGAAACCAGCACAGAAAAACTGGATAAGGACAATACTAGATTACGTTCTATTTTTCGACTTTATCAACGACTCTTTTACAACGTCTCTGCATTCACTTATCATAATACCTTGCGCTACGATAACACATAAAAAATTACTGCGTTAGATTCAACTCTGCAGGATTACATCGTTATAGAAAAGCATTTGCTCTAAGCTATTATGTAATATAATATCTTCTTAATTTTTATCTATTGGCTTCTCCAAAAAAGTAAAATATGATAAACCTCTTTAGGGTTAATTTATGTTCCACGTCATTTCAAGGGGATATTTGGGCGCGATTTTGTATTTGTACATTTTGTGCTGTCGCATCTGTAGTCATACCCAGCAGGTAATCAATAATAATTCCGATATATTTCACAAGGTAAACAAAGGAACTCAACTTATATTAAATACAAACGTCGAATATATTTTATGGCTCAAACAATAGAGTGACGATTAATTTCAGCGTGATATCGCAGAGTAAGTGACTACACAAAGACGAAACGTCATGGGCGGTTCCTTTGATGCGTGAGCATCCGTACTCAGATTGACTGCGCGGGCTACGTGAACGGACCTTGCGTCTGATATGCTGCTCCATCGTGCGAAAAGTCCTCCTACTGGCGGGGCAGCTGGCGACCGGCGTTTCAGCAATTCTTTGCTAGCCACTGACACGCCTTTCTTCTGGCCTGTACGGCTGGAGTTCCTGGTAAAAAAAAAAACCCATCTGTTTGAGCTCTGTATTGTTAAGTACTCTGTGATAATACCCTGATACTCGGAAATTTCGCGGATTCAGCTGAGGACATGCTAAACTGCATTCACGTGCACGCATGTGTTTGTGCTTCCATTGGACACTCCCCGAACGAATTACAACCAATAACGAATCTGCAAGGAAAATAAGAACCGAATCCTGTGCTGTCTGGTCTGGTATTAACTGGAGAAACAGCCAATGAACGACTAACTGACGCTCGAATACACTAAGTATTGTGGAGTCTAGCTTGTTGCCGAATGAATCCGCGAAATTTCTGGGTCTATAGTTATATCTTGTGCCGCAGAGAAATATAGACACTCACGAACTTGGCAAAGTTTGCTGCCATCGATTGCTAGGGACATCCCAATTTCGCTGAAAGATTTCCGCACAAGCTAGACTTTAATACCCTACGGGCACACCAGCAGTGTTATTTTGCTTGCTGGTGGCGTGTCTTTGCAAGAAGAACTTTCCCCACTCGAATGGCCAATCAGAATAGGGTAATATCGATACTGCGCGACTGTGATCCGCGGGTGTACACCTGAGATGCGTAACACAGATACCATCCAATGGAGAACGTGGATCGGAGCTAAAATTGATATGAAATACAACTGGTCGTGAAATCTTTTCGTGGAATTCGGGCGTCGATTGCCCTTTCTGAGAATTTCCTGTACTTGCTGCCAGAAGCTAGTAAATTGTATTAATCTTTTGTGCCATGTAACACATTCAGACCCAGTGTACACAATTGTGTACATTACGGACGCGTAGTTAATTATTGGTACGTACTGCACACTGCGAAGCTCAATGAGCAATGATTAGAGAATTGAAGAATTCGCGGATTCATTTTGGGAGAAGCTAGAATTCAAAACACGTGCGTTTATATAACTTTAGCCACTGGTCCACACGGTGTTTGACACCTACTGGAGAACGTTGTCCAATTGTCGCCTTCCACTGTGACAACAGACAACCAGTGTACAGTTGATATCGGCATATTTGTACACAAGATTATAGACTCTAGCGTGCACGTCATTGAACTCACGAATTTTTCATCTCTCTACCAATTTTCTTACCTGTCTCATTGGCTGTGACAAAGAAACAAGTGCTGTATCGACTTGTACACAATACATCAAAAATTAATTTGTTTGAAACACCTGAAACCTTAACCCGTTCGGTCACACATTAATTTGTGAGCGGGAGAGCTGCAGTTGTCAAATATTTTGATGTGCATTGTTCTTGCATCTAATGTACTTTTTTTTCAACAAGTGAACGAGCAGCATGCTCTTGGGTGGTTCCGTCAGCCATTCATAAACAAGAGATGTGGTACCCTTCACCGATCGAACTACCCCGTCGCGAAGTCTCAAGGCATTCCTCATTGTGTACAGTAGTGGCCATAAGTATCCTTCAAGTGCAACACGTCCGCGATCGTGTACGCGGTGAATGAACGGATTAAATGAATTGGGTAAGAAAGGGCTAGGCCGGGAACACACGGCGAGCTCCACGGGCCGGGTCCGGCCCGTCCAGTTTTGATTATACATGGAGAGACATTGGGCAGCACATACAGGCACGGCCGGGCCCGGCACGGTGCAAGGTTAAGGCCGGGAACACACGGCGAGCTCCACGGGCCGGGTCCGGCCCGTCCAGTTTTGATTATACATGGAGAGGCATTGGGCAGCACACACTGGCATGGACTGGGCCCGGCACGATGACAGGCTAAGGCCGGGAACACACGGCAAGTTCCACGGGCTGGGCTCGGCCCGTCCACTTTTGAAGATGCGTGGAGAGGCATTGGGCAGCACACACGGGCACGGGCCAGGCCCGGCACGGTGCAAGTGTAAAATGGGCCCGACCAGGCGTACAGGGATGGACGCAGGGCGTTTTCCGGTGCCGCGTGTTCCCAGCCTTAATGTAGGACACAGGCCCTCCTCAGTGAGGATTCACGTAGCGGGATAGAGGCGGGTTGTCTTGACAGCTGTGCGGCGTGAAAGTTACAAGAGTTAGGTGGTGGTAGGTGTTGGCCTGTGTGTGTGTGCGCGCGCGCGCGCGAGGTGTTGTACGGGCGTCTACAGCTTGCTGCGCTCTTGGTGCGCCTTCTTGACGATGGCCAGCTTGGAGTGCGGGTCGGAGACTGGCAGGTCGTTGTAGGGCGGCTCCCTCGTGCCGTGCAGCATCAGCGTCCACTCCTTGATGTAGCCCGACTGCGACGCCTGCGAGTTGAAGCTCACCTGCGGGTCATCGAGCACACGACCTCACTGGAAAAACTCTTTCATTGCTGCAGCACATCATTTGTTGCTGCTAAGAAAAAAATATATTTAAATATGAATCACTGTAAAGTTACCTTTCCACAAACATAATTGTTGTTTGACCTATATAGTAATGACTAGAGACGTGCAAAATTCGCGTTGTATTTCGGTGACACGTTAGATTCCACTGCCTTATAAACAAGAGATTGGCTACTCCACCGTTGAACTTGTATTATTGGCTGAAGAGTTCCTCAAGGCATGCCAAACATATTATTGGTTAATCGCTGAATTTGGTCAAACGCACAGTAACTTGGCGTTCAGCTTGTCCAATAACGCAAATCTTGCAGGTCTCTAGTAATGACTACGATATCCTTGCTCTGACATTACAGTAGTTCGGCAGACGATTTTGTGGTAAAGTTTGTTCACGGAAAAATTGAGTACTTTTGAAAGCCCTGCTAAAGGTCTGCTTGTATGCACGTTGTGTATTATTCCACCTTATGTAAAATTAACATTGCCATGAGCCTCATCTCTTTATTCATGTGTCGGTTAAGTCAAACTGTGAAATTATTAGGAAAATTTTTTTTTCTTCAATTTTGCTCATTTTTACACTTAGGTGCATTAAAAAATACAGAAAGCGGAAGTAGTAATATAAGTTATCAATCACAAATGGTTACCTAACACTTTTTATTCGATGTTAAGATATGGAGCTACTATCCTTCCATCGTTACCAACTTTATTGGGCGCATGTCCCTCAGTGCACCAGTTAAAATATATGCAAGTAAGAGCAGTGACTTTTTTCTAATTTCGATTTCAAAAGTGCTCACTTTATCGTGAACAGCCTTTGATGTCGGTTACACTGTAAAAAAAAAAAATTGTGCTGTGACAAACAAACGTAATTTGTAAATAAGAGGGAAGTAAAAATATTTCAAAATAATACCCACAAAAAAAAAACTAGGTTGGCTCCGATATTCGAACCTGCGAACCTCGAGATGATAACGTAATGCCCTGCACCACACGACCACTTTGTCTCTACGCGTTTGGAACTACTTTTGATAGTCATGCTATTCGAGGTAGTAACATGGACCAGAATACAATGCCACATCTTGGGAAGAATTTCGATTAGTGGCGTGGAGACTCACAGAACTTCAGAATGACATTGGTCTGCAGGAGGACTGTAAATGTGCTCAGTTGCAGTTTCGCAAACTGCAGAACACGCTTGTTGATTTATGAAAGTTTGGTTTGGGACTACAGTTACGTATTGAAAACTGCAACGCACGACAGAAAAACCGTCAAACCTTTACCTTTGGTAGAAAGTAATATTTATCTACTGTGAACAAAAGCAGCTCAAATTATGTTTATTTCTCTGCTATAAAGAAAGGTAATATCACCGTAAAACCAAAATCTATAAATAAAACATTTGTTAGCAGCAAACTTATGTTTCTGTAACCTTCTCTTTGAATTAAAGCTGCATCGTGTTGCTGTAAATAAAACAATAGTATAGAAAGTAATAGTTTTCTTTGTGGTACAGAAAATTATCTGTTCATTTGTTTGGAGTGCTCGCTCTAGTATAGTCATTTCACGGTCACTTACACATTTTCCGGGAGTCCTCTGCTAAAGTTACACTTCCAGGATTTCCGCACGCCTCGTGCAAACAAGGCTTAACAAAGCCTCCAGTGTATTAGCTGTTTCCTCCCATATTTCGAAACAAACCTTTGAAAAATCACCCCATGTATGACGTGTTTGGTTGTTTCCTGAATGTGACATGTAGCACAAGCGTTTTATACTCGTGCTAACATGAAGAAAAAAAAAAAACCTTCATTTTGTCTAAGTCGAACTTGTACTTATATTTTCGTAATAATATTATTCATTAGGTCATTTCCCAATGATTTAAGTCACTAATAAACACTAATGGATGCTGAAATCCGAGTAAAGGCTGTTCACGATAAAGTGAGTACTTCTGAAGTCAACCTCTGAAAGATGTCACTGCCCCAACCTGCATACATTTTAACGGGCACACTGAGAGGATTGCGGCCTGTGAGGTTGATAACAACGAGGGGATTGTAGTTCCATGTTTTAAAGTTGGAATTAGAAGAGTTAAGTATACATTTGTGAATACTGAAACTATTTATTTTGTTTCCTGTTTATTTAATTCATAAAAATGTAACGATAGGCGAAATTGTAAAATATTTGCTTTTATAATTATTTCACATTTTCACTCGGCCAATGTGATGAGGCTCATGGCAATGTTAATTTCGCAACGTGCCTACAAGTAGATCTTAAGCAGGACTTTCGAAAGTGCTCACTTTCCCGTGGACAGTCCCTGTATAGAAGTTTGTTAGGTTACCTCCAGCAGCCAGGTGCCTTGTGGGTACTCTCCCCAAGTGTGGGTCGTCATGAATGGCCACTTTGTGAAGCCGTCTCGATGGTCATCATCGTTCACCCTCCGGCTGAGAATCATCGACCTGTAAATAAGCGTTGAAAACATTTGTAAACAAAGAGTTACATATCTTTTTTTCCTAAAGTGTTACACCATGAAAATTTGTGTTTCATTTATGTTGGAATTATGCATACTAAACTGAAGCAATATAATAATTCAGATTCATATATTTATTAATAATTGTTTTGTTTTTTTATTAATTGTTCGTAAAATGCTGCTCTTTGGAAGACATTGAACTACCGCTGCATTTAATCAGCTAGTTCTATAGAATCCTTAATATTAGATGGAAATAGTCTATACACGTAATATATAGACAGGTGGGAAAAAATAGGTGTTGTTGAACAAATAACCGAACTTCCGTGGCGCAGTCGGTTGTTCCGCCGCTGGTCTGAGGTGCGCGAGGTTCTGGGTTCGAATCCCATGTAAGGCATATGTGTCATTGAAAGTAAGGTTATAAGTTGGTTTATAATCCTTCCCCTGATAAGCCTTCATGCATAACCGTAGGACGCGTTGATGAGCACTTTACTAATTTTTGAAATTGAAATTTATCTATATTTTCATATTCCAAAATCTTTATATCCCTGAAACATTAAATATCTGTAAACACACAAATGTATCCATCTATACGGCAACTATTTTATGAAAGTAGCTGCCGCGATTTTGTCGTGGTCATACGAGCAGGCTCCCGCCACAGTGAACCTGGCTTAGTTCCCAGTGGAGCCACACTCTATGTTTAAATGTAGCAAACCGGGCTCTGGCGTTGCCGGCATCCGATGGGTTTCCTTGTGTATTCCCATTTCCCATATAATTGCGTTCCATCGTTACTCTATCTCCAACCGACTATAGCCCCATCATAGAGTTGGAGATCTCAGTTACTAATCGCTGCCCGAATTCTCTGAGTTTTGCCGTCCTCTGTTACTGCTCTCATATCTTCTCCCGTCGAAGCTGTCGCTTGCTTCAAATAGCACTGCAGCTCGAAACTGCCTCACAACAAACTCAAATTAGGGAAGGAAATTGCAAAGGGTCTGCACATTATAGAGACCTGCATAATTCACGTTATTGTTTTGCGATAAGGTAGACGTCATTGCCCTATACGTTTCTGAGCACGATCCGTGATTTGCTTGGGTGATGGTTTCTATACGAGGTCATGTGCCTGTGTAACTGTGTTACAGGCGATTGGTCACTCTGACGTGGAACTGTTACTATTGGTTAAAAGAGTCTTTCACGTCGTGCCACAAATACTCTCAGCCATTGAGGGACGTCCGTAGCACGCATAACACATTGAAGTTTAGTCTGCTCAAGAAAAATAACGCTTATTTTCGCAGGTCTCTGCAAACACACACGCACACACACACACACACAGATATATATATAATATATATATATATATATATATATATATATATATATATATATATTATATTCACATAAAATCTGACAGACAAAGGTATTAATGTATTCGATGAAATCTGAATACGGATTTGTAAGTAAAAACGTGGAAATTCCATACATCATAAAAAATAGAAATGTATACAATGGAAAAAGTTTTGCACTCATGAGAACTTGCACAGTTATAAAAGACTATATTTAAACATATTTAGGGACACCCGAATTTCGCGTAAAGACTTCCACAACAGCTAGATTTCAATACCCTACGAGCGTACCAGCAGTTTCTTTTTGCTTATTGGCGGCGTGTGACTCTGAGAAGACCTTTTATTAGTTTACTGGCCAACCAAAATTATGTTACTCTAATACTGCACACTTCTGATTCGCGGGCAGCCACCTAAGACGCGCAACACCGAGATCGCCCAATCACAAAAGTGGATCTGACCTAAAGTGTTATGAAATACAATTGGTCTTGAAATCTTTTCGCGAAATGCGGGTGTCGTTAATTATATTATATGTGAAATCTTGTTGAAAGATTATAATAGTTTCGAAATCAATGCTTGGACTCCACTTATTATTGAAGTCTTGGACGCACTCAACGTAAAGGTAAACATCTGCAGAAGTGACAATATTAACAAAGAAAACAGAATAGAAGTTTCCAGGACAGATAAGTGACTTACCTTTTCCCTGGATTGCAAGGCGTAGGGTCTTTCGAAAAGCATTAATTTTAATATTAGAAATTAATCACTAAAGTAAAATATCTCGCTATCGGAGCATTTTTTCCTTGTGCATACGGCTTTCTTAATTTTTAACTAAAAAAACGTAAATGCCAAATCAGTTAGACTTTTTATTTCTTTTTAGAATTTTTTGAGACATCTTACGAAAACTTTGCTGTATTTTTAATTTCGCTGACAACAGTAGCAACTAATTAGTAAATGTAATGCTCGCAATTAATGCACTGCTTACATACATAGTTTGCATGAAAATGGTATGATGGTTTAGTACACACAGTACAAAAACGTTAAATATGTGCGAGACCACAATTTCTGAAATGTGTCTCTTTTGCTAACAAAAATAATGGCCGTTTAAGTGGCCCACCAGTCAGTACATATATGCCCAAGTTAGAGTATATTGATTTATTATTTTCTAAGGTATTAGTAATATTCTTATTTTTAAATGTTTCGATATCTCACAGAACTACGGAAAATTTGGTTTTCTTGGGATCTCAATATGCACTGGCAGCATACCAAATTTGGTTATCATAAGTAATTCATTATCATTCAAAATATTTGAATTTATAAACTGACTGGAGAAAAGAACACCTTTAAAAAAATGTGGTCAAATTTGAACGCTATTTTGTAGATGCATTGGAAGAATCCACCCAATCATAGATTTTTTTATCACTTTTATGCTCCTGACTGCCCCTGATAATAATTTCCGTGTTCAACTGTTACAGTTAAAAATGGGACAGCCATAAAGAATTGCGTGTTTGTGTGTGTGAGAGAGAGACAGGGAGAGAGAGAGAGAGAAGGAGAGAGTCATAGGGAAGGAGAGGTAGGGGCACGGATATGATGGTTCAGGGGGGACAGGAGGGGACTGGTTCAGGAGGAGACACGCGGTGAAAGGGCGAGGAGGGGATAATAGGGAACAATAGGCGATCGGGTAAGGAGTGAACAGGAGGGAACAGTAGGTGACAGGATCTGGAGGTGGGGATAGGAAAATTTCGCGAGTTCAACGACCGGTAGGCTAGACTCTTCAGACGTCTGCATACTGGACCCTCAGCTGTGTGTTCATCGGCTGTCGCCCTGCACCTGGTAGTCTGCTATTGGCGCAGACGCGTGCAGGGCGTGTCTAATAAACTGTGATACAATTGCGAAGGTGTTTGACGTCTATCTTGTCCCGAAACCGATTCGCGAAATTTTCCCATCCCTATCTGGAGGGAACAGTAGGCGACAGGGACAGGAGTAAGACAGGAGGGATAGGATCACGAGAGGACAGGGAGGGAACGCTCACCTGGTGCCCATGGGCGAAGTGAGGAACAGCTCGACGTCTCCTCTCCTGGTGGCATTGAGTGTGATGACTGCCTGCACGTGCTCCAGGTAGTTGACTTGAGTGTCCTGCCCCTGGCACGAGTTGGTAGTGATCTTCAGCAGTACTGAGCGGTTTGGCGGGATTTCCCTGCGCACACCGCAAAAAAACACACTCGTCAGCAATGCCGCTCACTATCACAATTTTCACCTCAACTCCACTAAGTTGTTGGCTATAGCGCTGGCTGTTTCTCTAAATAAACAGTTGCGTATTGAAAATCTATAGTATAAAACAGGAAAACTACAGCAAAACCGTAACCACTAAACGAAGTAATGTTTCTTTCCTGCGCAAAAAAAAAAAAAAAAAATGGCGACGACAAAACTCTTTGGTCTGTATATCCACGACAAAATATTTTGCGGTGCCAACAAAAATTTTTTTGTCGTTCCATTATTTAGTGGAAACTATGAAATGTAGTTTGTGATCACCAATAAATTCAGTGTGTTTGTAGATAATAATGTGTTCGTTAGTTTCAGTGAGTGTGTTACGATGATAGCAGCAATAATGATTCACAAAAGTGTTTTGATGCTTGCGGGAATTTCCAGTTAGGTATGGTTAGGGACACCCGAATTTCGCAAAAAATATTTCATGACCGGTTGAATTTCATAACAATTTAGCTTAGATACACTTCAGCGATTGGATGATCTAAGTGTTACGTGCCTGCCCGCGAATCACAGACGTACAGTACCGAGTAACCTAATTCTGATTGGCGAGTTAAGTAAGAAAATGTCTTCCCACAAACACATGCTGCCAATAAGCAAACGAATATTGCTGGTATGTCCGTACGGTATTGAACTCTAGCATGTGCGGAAATCTTTTCGCGAAATTCCGGTGTCCCTAGCGATGAGAAATCAGATGACGAAAGGGGAGCGTAGTTGTGGAGGGATTTCTGGCACGCATTATTCGGAGATGTATTTGTAAGAAAATGATGGATGAATTCGGGTGAGAGAGGTTTGGGGCCAAAGACGAAGTTGGGTGGGGGGTGATGAGTGCAGATGATGAGATGGTACAGTGGCTACATCTGCCTCGGCGCAGGCCGTTGTCACCTATCAGGTGGTCTGGTGGCTTCTTCCTTGTCTTCTTCGTCCTGGGAGCTGCACCGTCGGTTTTGGGCGGAGAAGACCACACACACACACGTCTTCCTGTGAAACACACCCAGTTCAAGCACGGTCGAGTGAAGGCAAGAACTCACTGCGTGTCGGAGACGGTGCCCGCTTCGCAGTGGTACCTCGCCGGCACAGTCTTCCACTGCTTGGCGAGCGCCACCATCGCCCCGGCGTCCAGCACTCCGAACCCGAACAGGTGGTTGAACTCCAGACCCACGCCGTTCATCGTCCAGTGGAAGCGGCCCTTCGCGTCGAACAGCGAGTTGCGCTTGGACGTGAGCACGGTCAGGTGTTGGACGTCCCTCCACGTCAGCTGCGTGCTGTCCCCACACAACAACAGCCACAGTTAACACTTAGAGGTCAGCAGACATTTACAAGGCGACCAAGACAAATTATAAGTGAATTACTTATATCCGCAACTGCAGGCAGGAACACCGGTTATATTGGTAGGGATAGAAACATTTCGAGGACAAGATAGACGTCGAACACGTGTACACTGAAGTTGAATTTGTAATTGGATCGCAGTTTATTAGACATGCCCTGGACGACTCTGAGCCAATAACAGACTTGTAGGGAAACAAGTAGCGAGTGCCATACTGCCAGGTGCGAAGTAACACTGGCTACTCTGTAGGGCAATAGCCAATGAACAAACATCTGAGGCTCGAGTATACACATGACTGTGGAGTCTAGCCTACAGGTTATTGAACTCGCGAATTTTCCCTATTCTTAGCTATTGGTCTCTGTGTTCCCACTCACTACCGTCCTAGTCGCCAACACGACAATGGACGCGCTAACTGTGCTCCAAAACGTTCATTATTGGCTGGTCATCAGTTACTATGGCACTGGCTGAGTAGATTTTGCTCCAATCAAGTGTCTTTATTTGTGTAAGATGTTTTATAATAACACCTGTCCTTTTGCAGAGATGTAACGAAACAATTTTCGCAGCGAGGAAAGTTATTGTTACTGGGCTGTAGAGTTGTTGGGAGATCCTGTTAAACACAGGCAGTACAACGACTGCGTGAAAAAGCTAGTTTTATTTTCCAATGGCAAAGAAATTTTCACAGTATTTTTGTTCGAGCTACACTCGAGCGTAGTACTTAAAGGGTTAAGGCTATTCACGGCTATAGTCTATTAGCAGTTTCTCCTCACTATTTGAATCAAGCATTTCAAAAATCCCCCCGCCCCCTTCCAAGCATTAAGTTACATGCATGGTTGTTTCCTAAATATGCCACGTATTGAGACCTGCATGATTATCGTTATTATTTAGGGACAAGCTAGACGTCATTGTCCTATACATTTCTGAGCACGACCCATGATTTCACTGGCTGATGGCTTATATACGAGGTCATGTGCCTGTGCAACTGTGTTACAGGCGATTGGTCACTCTGACGTTGAACTGTTACTATTGGTTAAAAGAGTCTTTCCCGTCGTGCCACAAATACTCTCAGCCATTGAGGGACGTCAGTAGCACGCATAACACCTTGGAGTTTAGTCTACTGCAGAGAAATAACGCGAATTTTGCGGGTCTCTACCCACGTATCACAAGAGTTGATGTACTTGTCAACATAAAAGTGCCTGTTTTTTAAAATGGACTTTTACTTTAGATGTTTTATTCATAAATTATAATATTTCATTTATAATTGCTAGAAATAAAAGCGAAAATTGGCGTGTTGGTTATAGTTCTCATGCAAAATATTATTATACTGAATGCACACATTTGCAGTGTGTTGTCCGCTGATATAATTGTATAGCCTTAGTTAAGCTTTGTTTTTTGTAAGACTGATGAATGCACTGGGAAGTATAACTTTAGCAGGTCTTGAGAACATTTTGGAATTAATTAACCTTGAGTGGACTATAAACGAGCCTTTTCAAAAAAGCCCTTGCTCAGGATCTGCTTTACCTCTCATATTGTATCCTACCGCTATTTGTAAGATTTACGTGAGCCACCTCACTTTATTCATGCGTCATGCAAGTGAAAACCGCGCAATAGTTTTATGTAAGTAAATGTGCGAACATGCAAATTAGTGCTCTTATGTATATGAAATAAACACTGACTTAGGTATCCATAAATTTACTTATTACACTTCCAATAAAACGCTAAACCTAAGGACTATTTTTTAAATTCACTGTCAACTTAACTGGCAGCCTGATTGTCAGTGTGTACTGTAGCACATATGTAGTTTCATGCATTTCTTTTTTTTTTACCAGAAGGTGATTTCATAAGTGGTTACTATAGCGTGAATAGCTCAATTTACAGATTAACCTATACTGGCAAATATATACCGAGGGGTTTTAGGTAATAGAATTAAACTAATTTAATTTCACTATTAAATATAGTAAGCATTTGTTTCGCTAAAGTAGTTATTATAGTAATTGAAAAACAGTTCTATTGTGAAAGTAAAACATATTTTTTTTTCTTAATGAGATGATATGCTAATGAATTCGATTTTTTTTACAACAGAAAATACCTCAATCAGGTAACGAACATGACTACGTCCTGAGATCTGTGACAGTGCGATTTTTTTCCGGGTAGGAAATAAGAGGCCTTCAGCCCGATCAAATGTCCAGCGCTGGGTGACAGAAATCCTTACCCTGTGCTAGTTGGCGCAGGTATGACACGAAGATTGAAACAGGCGCTGCTGAATATCCTGGACGGGAAGCAGGGCCCGATTTGCATTTCGCTAACGAGCAGGTTAACGAGGGGGGTTTCTGGATTGCTATCGAGTTGGAATATTTAATACGCCTGGGCGAGTTTGCGGAAACGCTGATAGAAGCGTCTCTGTTTTATTGCGTTCAAAAATGGAAATGCTTTATACATTTAATAAATCTAATTAAAATCTCGTGCAACTATTATTTATTCTGCTTTTAACGGTGATTTTCGTACTATGCCCAGGAGTACCTTAATATGAGCACATGATAACCTATTTAAAATAAGGGTAAGGGGTCGGTTTGGGCACATTCATAGCTTAAGTTCCATAACTTTGCGCTATGTTTTAGACACAATTACTTGCATGTTGTGTCCGGTTGTGTATAAAATAAATTATCTGTTATTATCATTGATACATTATTTCAATCTTAATCGTATTCTCGGCTCTTCGAGTTTTTAATATTCATCTTTATAAAAATTGCTTGCTAAGTATTTTTAGCAAGCAGCAAAGGCAAATAAATAACCTGGAGTTAATACAGACTTACTTCAGTCGGTATTCGTTTACCAAGAGGAATTTTAAAAGGACATATATAATTTGTCATTGTAATAAAAACAAACTGCTGCTTAGAAAAATTGATTTTAAAATAACCAATAAGTAGAGAACTGAAAAATTCGCTAATTAAACGACCTTCAGGATAGACTCTACAGTCTTATGTACACATATGCAGAGAACAACAGCAAATTGGTTGTCTGCTGTCACAGAGGAAGGCCACGGTTGGACCAGCGTTCTCCAGAAGGTGACAAGCTCCATGTGGACCACTGGTTAAAGTTATATAAACACACGTGATTTGCATTCCAACTTGTTCCAAAATGAATCCTCGAATTCTTCAAGACTCTACTAATAATTAGAAACACGGAAATTTCGCGAGTTCATTTGAGGACAAGGGAAACTTCAGTCACATGTACATTTGTGTTTGTAATTCTATTGGGCCGCAGTTTGTTTAACACACTTCGGGGCGATTTCCGACCAATAACTAGCCTGCAAGGTATACAAGGACCGAATCCCATGTTACCTGTCTCGGGTTAAACTGGAGCGACATGCAACCAGTAAACTACTAGACGATGCTTGAGTGCACAGAGTATTATGCAGTCTAGCTTGTTGCCGAATGAATACACGAGATTTCCGGGTCTCTACAAATACGATGTGCCTTGTGAAATAACAGGCCTGATTTCAAATAATGAACGTGACAAAATTAATGGAGAAATTGAAATTAAACCAAGACCGGGGCTATTCATTGTAATGCCAGTCGCCATCACGTTAATTAAAGGAGGGCATCAAAATTTTTTAATCCAACCACATATTTGTTTGTACACTGCAAAACAAGTATACAAAATTTGTTAAGCTATAGGCTGTTCAGGGTAAAGTGAGCACTATTAAAGGGCCTTCTACATTTTTCCTTTCGTCCAATTTCCATCTTCCTGCTGCGTTTTAATATACACATTGCAATGTGACCAATTAACACAGTGTGTACATTTCACAACCCTCAAAATTTAATGCCTGAAGCTGCAATAAGATATTTTTTTAGTGGTGAATGCCTATTGGGAGGGCCTTAAAAAGTGCTCTCTTTACCATGAACAGCCTATGATTATTTTGTTTCAGGCAGATTATCTAGAACAAAAGAGATATTTTCATTTTGAATTACATTCTGTTTACCGAACAACATAAATTTATTTTCATTTAATATTCTAGCAAGTCGGAAAAAAATGAAGATGAACTAAAAACATTTGTTTAGCCGTATACGAAGAAGCATCTTGCTAACTTAAACTATGGTTCTACAAAGAGAAAAAAGTTATTTTACGCAAACAAAGAATTAAGGTGTTGTTTTGAGTAGAGTTGTCGGTCTGCCCCTAATCCAATTTAGGAGCTCGATTCTCGTTCACATTCAGCATATTGGGAGCCCAGTTAATAGAGACCTGCATAATTCGCGTTATTATTTTGGGACTAGCTAGACGTCATCGCCCTATATGCTCCTGAGCACGTCCCGTGATTTCGTTGGCCGATGGCCTGTGTAACTGTGCTACAAGCGATTGGCCACTCTGACATTGAACTGTTACTATAGGTTGAAAGAGTCTTTCACGTCGTGCCACAAATACTCTCATCCATTGGCAGACGTTAGTAGCACGCATAGCACCTTGCAGTTCAGTCTGCTGCAGAAAAATAACGCGAAGTTTGCACGTCTCTACCAATTACTACAGTATCGCTAGCGGGGTGTAGCGGATATAACGACATTCTGATAGGCAGATTACCACTGCACTTAGTGCTTCGACAAATTCCACCCGCTTATTATTCCACAACATAAATATGCTCCCGTTGAGCGGGGACGAGTAGTGTGCCTGCAGCGATAAACACCTGGACTCGAATTTCAGAGGAGCCGGGTTCGATTCCCGGTCCGGCCATCCTGATTTAGGCTCTCTACGGTGTCTCAGAAATCACGCCAAGCGAATGCCCGGAATTGTTACTCACCTCCTCCTCCTCCGTTCCCTTCTTATATGAGCAATATGCTCCGTCTCTAATGACCTGCTGTCGAAGTTGTGCTGAGGCCCACCTACTTACAGCCTTATCAAGTTAATCGAGCACATTTGGAAGTTCTGCTAAGGATCTACATTTCTTTTTTTTTTTTGTCCCACAGCCATATGTAAAATTAGCATTACCATGGTCCTGAACACGTCATTCATGCGCCACACCAAGCAAAACCCTGCGAGAGTTAAGAAAGAAAATTTGTTACTAATATGTAGGGATAGGAAAATTTCGCGAGTTCAATGACCTGTAGTCTAGACGACTCAGTCCTCTGCATATTGTAGCCTCAGCTGTGTGTTCATTGGCTGTTGCCCCCACACCTGGCAATTATGGGATTTGCAAGGTGTTTCCTTGCAAATCTGCTTTTGGCACATAGGCGTGCAGGTTGGGTCTAATAAACTGTGATCCAGTTGCGAAGATGACTTAACTGTATATGTGTTTGACGTCTATCTTGTCCCGAAATGAATTCGCTAAATTTTCCTATCCCTACTAATATGCAAAAGACTTAGGACTATTTTTGACGATTCGCTTCAAACTTAACTGGATTCTGCATTCCAGTGCGTAATGTAGCGTAATATTAATAATTAGAGACTTGAAACATTCGCAAGTTCAAGGACTTGTAGACTATACTTAGGGACACCCGAATTTCGGGAAAAGATTTCACGGCCAGTTGTATTTCATAACACTTTAGTTCAGATCCTCTTTCGTGATTGGATAGTTTCCGTATTACGCGTCTTTAGGTCTCTGCCCGCGAATCAAATACGCACAGTATTGAAGATACCTAATCCTGATTGGTCAGTTAAGTAGGAGAAAATCTTCTTACAAAGACACGCCGCCAATAAGCAAAAGAAAACATCTGGTGTGTCCGCAGGGTATTGAAATTTAGAAATTCGGGTATCCCTAACTATACTCCATTTTCGTATGTAAAATCATGCCAATGTCGCTGTTCATTGGTTGCTAGTTGTATTAGCGGAAGACGTTAATTGGTCTGCAATTTACTGTGTGTATATTATTGGCTCAGAGTTTTCCAGGTGGTGTAAACTAACGGGTAGACCAATAAAATAAGCAATACAAACGTACGAGGTTTTGAATTCTAAACCTGTCCCGAAATGAAGCCGCGAATTTTTCAGGTCTCTATTAATAATGAATGTTGAAATAACATACGCCTATTTTCGCGTTCAGCTCTTTCGCTGAATTTAAGTGTAAGAAAGCTCGAATTTGTAAATATAATTATTTTTGTGATATTTCCGCAGTCTCACTTCGCCGACGCTTGAATAAAGTAGTCAGGCCCTGTCACAAAGCGAGAGAACCCGCAGGAAATTCCAACTACTCCATGACAGTGACCTTCAACTCCCCGTCCTTCCATTGCACTCATTTAAGCAAAATTATTCTTACCAAAAACCTTCAAGCAGCAGAGTTTAAATAACAGTGTTCAGACAAATAATGTAGTCGCAATAAATTGCGACAGTTCAACCACCCCCTTATGAATTGGAATTCAAGATAAGTAACCCCGAACATTGCGAGAAATAATCTGGTCCTTTATCTCCAGGTTTATTTTGTTTCTTCCTTTTTCTCATAAACTGCCCATATAAAAAGTACAAGCAGTATAAAAATGCAAATACCCAAACAGTTTTAAAATACGTTACAATTATAATGTTTGTTATAAAAATTACATGAAGTTCCATTTAATAATGGGTTCATACTAAGCCCAAAAATTGTAACATTGCAAAATTACAGAATATACAAAGACTTCTCTTTACATTTTCCCCTACACATGCGCCATCAAACATGGCAGGATATTCCGTCTGCCAAGTTATAGTGTTCTCATTGTGAGGTCCCTATCCGTTCTCTCTCCCAAGACGAAAGGAAACTCCCGTAATGGTCGGGAAACACGCTGACCAGGGTATTGAGGAACATCCCAGGAAGTTTCGTTGGTTCGAGTACAGTAACATTCAGGTCTCGATAACGTCGAAGGTAGAGTCGGACGGTTGCTAGAGCCATCGATACACGTTGATGGTGGAAGGGGGGGGGGGGTGGGGGATGGGCGTAGTCTCAAGCCTCCACGCCGTCAGTTTGCACTCTCCTGCCGAGCTACGCAGCCGAGCCGGTACCAACGCCCACGACGACTTGCGTCGTATGATACACCGACGAGGTAAGCCTCCCTCGTCGATCTATCCCCGTGTTAGGACCATTGAAGTATCAGTCTATGGAGTGGAAGCCGAGAAACGAACGTTAAGCCGGGCAGCAGACGATAATGAAAGACAAGGACAGGGCTACCAACCAACAGGGAAAAGGTGCATGTTTAAGTGTAGTTAAATGGGCGTGTTTTTTTCATTTAATTAATTCCTGATAGTGGCGAAATACTGTGTAGCGTTTTGACGCACAGGCTTATTTAGACAACGTACATTTGAAAACTTCCCGCAAGGAAAAAAAAAAAAAAAAAAAAGCAATAATTACGTCGCTGGTAATACCGACGTACAATGTAACTTTTGCCACTCATAATATGGCGGCTGACAAAAACAATCGGCCTGCGCATGCGCAGTTGAAAGAAGTCGGACAAGAAATCGGCTTCACTTGATAATCGCGGAGAAGATAAGCTGTTGCCAGTCCATCATCTATTACCTCCATGGTTAGGGCGCACACTTTTCTGCGCTGATATTAATGCCGAATGTGCGGTGTTCCAGCACAGTCACAGCCCTTGGCAATATTAATTTTACATACCGCGGAAGACTGCACTCTACAATCTGTATACGAGCAGATCTTAATAAGCGCTTTTGAAAGTGATCAGTTTATTGTGAGCAGATTTCGCAAACCTGTTTAGGGGAAAAGTTATAAGAATCGCACACATGGTTGCGGTGGTTGGGGGGGCTGAGGCCGTGTCCGAATCGACAGATTTCGTTATTTTGTTATTTTGTAAATTCGTGTTTTGGTAGGTATCAAGTCGGAAGTTATCTACAGCCACTTGTTTAGCACTCGCGGCAACACTAACAGTGGAAATATTTTTATCTAAATTTAATGCTTAAATCACTCGTAATATTTTTGCAATCATAACTGGAGTACTAGAAATACCTTAGTAAATAAGTAAATAATAAATTATCCAATAACACTTAAAATTTCTTTTTGCTATATATATATATATATATATATATATATATATATATATATATATATATATAACACACACAAAGCACACACAAAGAACAACATTTACTTTCTTTATAAAACATGCCTAATGCATTTCTGTACACACAGTTTATTTGTTTCAAAAGTCATTTTATTTACGCGTTCGCGCATGTGCGTTTAAAGTAAAAACAAATATGGCGCTGATTTTGTCGTTTTGTGTTTTGCTTACATCCGCTAGATACAAAATGCGAAAAAACCAAATTACCAAATTCGTCACCATTTTTGTATACAGAATCGGGTGACGCGATCATTTTGACTACAAAAACCTGCCAATTCGGACACGGCCTGAGTGATGCGGGCCGAAGGAGGGGAAGTTGAAAGTAGTTAGGTTTGGGGGGGGAGGGGTAGGTGACCAACTTACTTGGCCTCCAGGGCTAAGGCGAAGACTCCAGCCGCCTCCGGCGCCGCCGCCGAAGTTCCTGAGTGTGTGGTCGTGCACTTGCCATACAGATCCGTCGTCGCCTGCAACAATGACCACAACTCACATTTACTGGATGAATATAGTTTTATAAATGCAATGCAACACAAATAGAAAAAAAAACTGCACAGTTTCCGGATCTCCACCTTATAATTAGGGATGATGGAAAATAGCGAAAAAATTTTGAGCCAACATATCGTTGATAACACTATAGCTTTTTATGCTTGTATGATTGGATAACCAAGGTTTTGACACGGCAAAGTTCTTTGCAGGCCAATCACAAACGTTTTGCTTTAGACTATAAGAATCCCCATTGGCTGAGTTAAATGGGATAGTAGCTTCATACATTCATGACGGCTAATAAGAAAATAAAACTGTCGGAAATATGTAGAGTTCATTGAATCCTAGCAAACTGTCAACTTTTCCCACAGTAAACCATGATCTCTACTTAATGATTAATTGAGCGTAGGCCTTAGCCCATTCAGACCTAGTGTACACATTTGTGTACATTACGCAAGTGTAGGTATTTTTTGTTCTATAGTACACACTGGGAAGCTCAATATCCAATATTATCTTACTGTGGCTGAATGATTCGCAAACCGTCTTACTGGTCTGGATCATAATTGTTTCATGTAACTATAGCCAAACATATTGCCTGTAGCTCATCGGCTCTGACAACGAAGCAAGTGTTGAGTTGACTTACGTACAGCACGCATCACAAAAAAAAATTTGTTTGCAACACCTCACACCATAAATTAAAGCAGGTCTGAAAGGCTCGAGGGTACTATGTAGCTGCGCGTACAAGGTCAAGAAGCGAGGGAGCGATACGGGCGATAGCAACACGCACGCCTGGCGCCTCATCGTTCCTACACGCAAGGCGTGCAGTGCTTCCGTCGTAACGCTTTACTGTGTAAATTAGATCTGTAACAGTGTAACTTTATCACGCGCGATGAAAGTCCACAGATAAAACTACGTGCGTATAAACGTACTTTTCTCTTGCCGCTTAAAGAAACTGCACAGCAAACATTTAAAAATGCTGTGTATCAGTAGTATAGAAATGCCGATTCGAGCGCAGCCCCCAGTTATCAGAAAAACAACAGTAAATTAAATGCTCGAGCCTTCAGAAAACCATCAGAAAAAATTACTCTTAATTTCTTGATCCAAAACATCAAATGACGATTCAAGCGCAACTGCAAAAAAGTAGCTCAAAAAGTTGCGTTTGGGAGCAGTTGCAAAAAAGTGACTCAAAAAGTTGCATTTGGTTAGATCGTAGTCTTTAGAAAAAAAATGATGCTTTAAACTTTGTGTTTGAGTGCATCTGCAAAAATACGCGTAAAAAGTTGCGTTTTGGCGTAGTTGCAAAAAAAAGTGGCTCAAAAAATTTTAAAACATAAAAAATAAAATATTGTATATAATAAATGGACGCAAATAAAAATCAACTGATATCTAATACGATGACGACCATGGCAATGAAAAAGGCTAACACAACTGGTAATATTTAGAAAGAATATAAATTTAAGAAAGATGTTTTTGTGAAAAGAAAGAAGAAGAAATCTCAAGAGTAGTATGTCCAGTGTGAAAATTGTAATCACTTTTACAAACCATGTCTCATAAGAAGTCATCTTAAAAGTAGATTGCACAAAGGTCTTACACCAATACATAATAAATCACAAGAACCAACAAATGCATGGGAAATTTTTTAAATATCACAACATTTAATATCAAAACAGAATTTACCACGAGAAAAACGAGTGAAATGTGAAACTCGTAATCACTCTTACAAACCGTCTCTCATAAGAAGTCACTTGAGAAGTAAAATTCATAAGTACACGTCCAGATTCAGTGTAGAAGAAATCGAAACAGCATTTCAAAGTAGGATCAAGACTTATGCTGTAAAGAATGTGAATGCATACAAAGACCCAAAACATTTTCTAAACAATGTAAAAGAAACTGTCACAGGACTAATTAATAAACATTTAAAATCACTCAAAGTGAACATGAAACTCTTCACTGAGTACGAAAGGGGAATTGGTGAGAATATTGAATATGTAGAAAGCTCCTTTAAAACAAAGAACGAAATTATACTGAAATAGACTAATCTGGAAGAATATTATGCCAACAGCATATCTAAAATAATAGTTGAGATGGGAAGCTTTCAAAGCAGAGCAAAGGGATCTCAGTGGGTACTCAACAGAATATTTAAACTAGAAGTCTGAATAAATAAATAAGTACCATTCAAGGGCAGTTCTTATGTTGATCTCTCAGAAAAAAATCAAAGCTAAGCAGGCGGTAATTAATGTTAAGAATAATGATCAAAAAATTTTTTTTGTCGCCTGTTCTATCTGCATTGCATCAAAGTACAATGAGACCCAAAGAGTGAATAAATACATAGCTTACGAATATGAATTTGATGAAATTGGATAGCATACCGACCTTTGAGAAAATAAGTGGAATTTCAATTAATGTATACACATACGAAGAAAAAGATGGTGGTAAGAAATACATAATCTTCCCATTAAAAACAACAACAAATAATACGGATAAACACATTAACCTACTCTACATCAAAGACGAAAAGAACGACCACTACTGCTGGATAAAAAGTCTTTCGAGACTTATCGCATCACAAGTATCAAATAATGGTCACAAAATACATATGCGATAAATGTTTGCAACATTTCTACTCTGTAAGTAAGCTAAAAGATCACGAACAAGACTGCCGAGATCACGATGGTGTTAGGGTTGAACTACTATCTAAAGGAAAAAATGACATATTAAGATTTAAAAACCAAAATCATTCTTTGAGAGTTTGTTGACGAAAATTGAAACTTGCCAACCAAACCTAGACGAATCCTACACGAAGCCATAGCAAAAACACGAGCTTATTAGCGTCTGTTACTATGTAAAATACGAACATGGGAACTATAAATCACCATTAACTTATGAAGGATATGATGCATCTACTGTATTCGTTAAAATGCTAATGGAATAAGCAAAGTCTTTTGGTGATATATACACAAATGAAAATCCAATGCTTCCACTAACTCAGAAATAACAAATTGTTTATAATACAGCTACCTATTGCCATATATATGTGAAAAGTCTTTGAATGGTGATTCTGTGAGAGATCATGATCATCTTACGGGGAAATTTAGGGGAGTTGCACAGAGAGATTGTAACTTATATTATAGAAATCCATGCTTTGTCCCAGTGTTTATACACAATCTATCTGGTTATGACACACATTTATTCATAAGACATATTGGCATCGATGAAAATAAAATTGATCTAATTCCCAACAATGAAGAAAAATATATTTCTTTTACGAAACATGTATGTGAAAGTGTAAATCTTATATTTATAGACTCATTTAAATTTATAGCTAGTAGTATCGATAATCTCTCTAGCAACCTCTCCAGAAGCCAATTCCGAGAAACGTGTAAGCATTTTTCCAATGAACTTCTTGACTTTGTTATAAGAAAAGGTGTTTATCCATATGACTACATGGTTAGTGCTGAAAATTTTTTTGAGACATCACTTCCATCCAAAGATGCATTTTACAACAAACTCAATAAATGTGACATTACAGACAAATATTACAAATTTGCAAGAAAGGTGTTGGAAAATTCAACATAAAATCTCTAAGAGAGTACACAGAATGATGTATTGATATTGTCTGATATATCGGAAAATTTTTGAGATGTATGTCTCAAAACATATAAGCTAGATCCAGCATGGTATTTCACAGCCCCAGGGTTAGTGTGGGATGCTATGCTCAAACATACTAAAATAGAATTAGAATTATTAACAGATTACAACATGATTTTGATGATAGAAAAAGGTGTTTGCGGTGGAATTTCATGTTGTAAGTGATATGCTAAAGCAAATAATAAATATATGAATGCTTATGATAGTACAAATGAAATATTTTATCTTACATATCTGGACTCCAATAATTTATATGGATGGGTTTATGAACCAGTATTTACACTATGGAGGGTTTAAGTGGAGAAATACAAATATAGATGTAAAAAAAAAAACAAGATGATACTAGAAAAGGTTATAAATTGGAAGTTGATTTGGAATACCCACATGAACTACACGATGTCCACAAAGATCTGCGATTCGCACCAGAGAATAAAATACCAGAAGGTACAAAAAATCCCAAACTCTTAACTACTCTGTATGATAAAGAAAAATATGTATTGCACTATGTAAATCTTAAGCAATATCTATCTCTCAGAGTGAAGTTGAAAACAATTCATAGAGTTCTGGAGTTCGATCAATCAGATTGGCCCAAGTCCTATATTGATCTAAACACAAATATGTGAAGAAAGTCTACAAATGACTTTGAAAAAGATTTCTACATATTATTGAACAATTCTGTTTTTGGAAAAACAATGGAGAATATTAGAAACAGAGTGGATATACGGTTGTGCACTAGTTCTAAGCAAATTGATAAACTAGGGGCTAAACCAAACTTTAAAGATAGAACTATATTTCCTAACTCTTTGGTTGCAGTTCATATGATTAAAACAAAACTGTGCTTTAATAAACCCATTTATGTTGGAATGAGTATACTTGATCTATCGAAAGTCTTAATGTACGATTTTCACTATAATATAATGAAACCAAAGTATTGGAAAAATATTGAATTGTGCTACCAAGATACTGATTCATACATCTATGATATAAAAACATCAGACTTCTACAGTGACATGAAAGAAATGGTCGGTCATTTTGATACTTCTGACTATAAAAAAGATAACCCATATGGTATACCATTAGTTAACAAAAAGATTATTGGCAAAATGAAAGATGAATGTAATGGAAAAATAATTGAAGAATTTATTGGATTGAAATTGAAAATGTATGCAATAAATGTGGAAGGCGGTGCAAAGAAAAGAGCAAAGGGTGTGAAAAACACTGTAGTCAGAAATTAGATTAGTTTTGGTGACTACAAAAAGTGTTTATTTGGTAAAAAAGTGTTGTACGAAAGTATGACTCTTATTAAAAGTAAGAAACATGAACTCTATACGATTGAGTTGAGAAAAAAAGCTTTAAGTTCCGAAGATGATAAAAGATTTATTCGTAAAGATGGTATTAGTACACTACCATGGGGGCACTACAAAATTGAAAAAAAGTCATACTATGAAATATTATATAACAGTAAATGTTTCTAATGGTTAACCATCCATTAGAAACTAATAACCATACATGTTTGCACACTATTGGACTTCGGTGATTCTTTCACTTTTAACATCTTAAATTAGGTTTCTTTAACTTACTAGTACCATGTTACACATAGTTGTAGCCGATATTGGTTTATTAAAATCAAATGTAAGGTTCAGATTAGTTCGATCTTTTACAATAGCGGTTTTTCTGTAAGAACAATCAAAAACATACACTGGTCTTCTCCCAATAAATGACCCAGAGTTGAAGCGCAGTTCATTATTACGATAGGGGTATCTAGTTTAGTCTTTGAATTTATAAAATCAGAGCAAGCAATTTACATCTTATCGAAAATTTTATCATCAATGTTCAAATTCCAATTCTCTTTGGGAAACACCTAATTTCGTCCATTCTTAATATAAATATTTTTCACAAAACAAGAGTCAAACATTGAACCGTGTGTGAATTGTCCATGATCTTCTTTCTGTTTTGCTGAAAACAAACAATGACAAAGTCTGGCATATCGAATTGGATTGAATTGAACTGATATTTTATATCAAACTGAAATGAGTTTGCATTAGTAGGTATTAGTTTTTCAAGACATTGCCAATACTTAAAACCAATTGAAATTTTGGTGTGTTTGTATGACTTTGCTTTAATTTCATCTCCATAAATAGGATCGTATTCAACAATTGGAGACAGAATTTCCATTTTCTCAATAACAATTTTACCAACAACTGGTCTATTATCTTCATCATCAGATCCATCTGCTTTCTTTGGGGGTCTTCTGTAAAAAGAAGCATCATCATTAGAATTTCGAATGAATGTGATCTTGTACCCACCTTTCTAGAATATTTCATAACAATCTCTCATACACCCAAACAAATATCATAATTGATAGGTAATTTTGCTACGCTTATCTCTCCTAACATATTTACCTATATCCCCGACATTTGGAAGTATGCTGATTCTGATTTCGAACCTAGCAATGTATGCATCAGTGTTGAAGTGATGCCAGTGTTGTCAATACTTTCGATTATACAGCCATGCTTAGAGATCTTTATACTTGAGAACTGGATTGGGAAGAAATTCTCACAAAGATCAATAGTTGTTTTTTCATAATTTGCATTTGCATCTCTTTTAGTTAGCTAATACTGTTGGTATACATAAACTTCATTCGGATGTGAAAATGCATCGCCAATAGGAATATCAAACTCAATGCGCTTGTTGTATTCTTTCAAATTATTTTTTGTTTGGTCGTTTGTTGGAAACGACTGACACTCATAACTATCAATTTTTTGTTGATCCATTTACTACATAGACAAAAAATTTCTTAAACAACTACACTTTTCTTATCAACCTAAGAAATATGACTACTCTCAAAACCTAACCATTTAATTAGCAGCTTATTTCCTTTTCTTTGCAAAACTTTTTCCACTAAGTAGTCGTTATCATATTTGGTCTTAAGCAGCTCTGGCTCATAATAAGTTCATTTTTAAAATCTTTTATTCTGTATGCTGTGGGGTTTGTGTGCAATACTTCACACACCTCAAATACTTCGATGGACCAATTTGGTGTATATCATTTTTCAAACAAACCTTTGCTTTTACTTATACAAACTTTATCTTCTATTGCAAACTTTGGTTTAGCCATTTTTCTTTCTCCTCCATGCATGTTGATTAGAATAGAACTTCAATTCTTTGCATTTACATTGGTGGGATTCCTTCTGATTGTACTGTGAACAGTTTTATTGTATTCACTTATTAATTTAGGTAATATAGCCACCCATTTATAGTTTCCCTGTACAGTAAATATCTTCCACATGTTCTCCTTCAATGTTCTATTAAATCTTTTTACAATGCTAGCTTTCTTTTCAATGTATGTTGAGTAGTGTGTTATGTCATTATTGGCCATTAATGTCTTAAATGATTTATTGTAAAATTATTTCCCTTCATCTGTCTGTAAATGCATGGGTTTGCGATCATTCAAAAAAGTTTTAAATGCTAACATAACATTTTCACCAGTTTTATCTTTGATTGGTATCGCTTATGAATACTTGAAAAAAAAGACATCTATCATGGTTAACATATATTTAAACCCTTTTTTAATTCTGTGTATACCTTTTAAAGATCCAGAATTTATCTCAACTAAATCAGCTTGCCAAAGATAATCGATGCCAAAATACAACAGCTCTTCTGGGAAGTTTTTTTCGCATTGGTTTATGAATTTCATTTACAATATCGTTTTTATACCCCCACCAGCGAATATCGAGTTATTGGTAACACAAAATCTACAAACACATTTAGTTCTTACTTTGTTATTATTTGCATGTCCATATGATTTTAGTGTATTTTTCATACATTTGAGACAGTATACATTTAAGCTATCATTGCTCATTTTATTTATACAATAAATGAGACAAATAAAATTGTAAACAAAATAGAGAAGAATATAGAGAGAAGAAGACAGCTAATTGAAAAGTTTAAAACTTTTAGAAAATTTCGCCAAGATGAATATGATAAAAATAAAAAACACGATCAACCATTGATAGATGTGATAGACTATCTGGTACAAAAAATTGGACATGTAACAAATGAGAATAAGAACTTAATAAAATAACTTGTTCTATAAGAATTTAGACTACCCGAAGACACCAACAGAAACATCTTTTGAAAGAAAACTGTTTGGTAAAACAGGCACCGATGAACGCTATGATGATGACATTAAACGAATTGGCGATGACGATGAACGGTATGACGATGGCGTCAAACACGTTGACGATGAACGCTATGATGGTGGCATTAAATGCATTGACGATGATGAATGCTATGACGATGAATGCTATGACAAAGCGTTGGGATGTTTGAAAACTGATATCTCACAGTTAACTAACTACAAAACAATATATATTTATAAGAAAGTGGCCGATACCTTAATTGACTGCAAAGACGATGTTTTTGGATTAAAGGCTCATAAAGGTAGATTGTATATTGGTGATAGCGAAGTAACATTCATCTATGGCAAATTTACTGTAAAAGGCCGGACATAGAATGGAACTGATGGTTTGATGAAATTACTAACTAGTAAGAAAGTAACAGAAAGTTACTATACTGCAACCAACTATGAACACTATAGTCGTATCCTAGTAGATACAAACGCAGTTTTTCAAAACAATGATCCAAACTTGGGAACACCAAAATCGAGTAAAGGGAATAAATGGAAAATTACAATTCGATTAAAAAGAAACGGCTCTCACATAAAAAAGGGAAAGGTATAAATAAATATACAGACTATCCCATAGAATACATATGGATGGATGATGTTAGCATGCTTATTGATCAACTTCTCGTTATATATGGCGAAGAGAATGCTGGAAGTGATAACTATTACAATTAAATGTTGGAATAATGAATATGGTCAATAACATGTTTAGTGACTTTGTTGTGAATAATCCAAAAAGTATACCATATCTGATACGAATGTTAAACACAATACCACATACTTTTTGGGAGTCGGTGCATAGCGGAAAAGGGTTACTTAATGACATAATAAATTCACTACCTTTTGGAGTTGCATTTACCCGGTTATCAGTACTTAGGTCTGGGTACAAGACTAGAAGATATAATTGAGCATGCTGATAAACCCATTAATCCACTAGATACGGCTGCAATGGAACATGATATAGCTTATCATCGTCATAAAGATCTAGCTGAAAGGCATGTAGCTGACAAAGAACTAAAAGAGAAAGCATTCAAAAGATTGTTAAGTTCAGATGCTGATCTCAATGAGAGATTGTGGGCTGGTGTTACTGGATATGCGATGCATATTAAACGTAAGCTTGGCTGAGGAATTAAAATGAAATGAAAATAATATTTGTTATAATATATGAAAGTAAAAAAACATTGTATTTCAAGTTCCTAACGAGGAGTTGAAGGGTTTGAAAATTGAGCGATTAAAAATTTTCGAGGTGTATTTATGATCGATGAGCTACATAACATGCCATTCGATAATGAATGTGGGATTGTTAATCTAGATGTTTCAACAAACTCTGGTACACACTGGGTATGCTATTGGAAAAAATGCAAACAACAAATATAATTTTGATTCATTTGTTGGAAATCCACCCCGACAAGTAATAGCATATCTTGGAAGTATTATTTTTTGTAACGATGATAGAATTCAAAATTTCAATCAAGTAACTTGTGGTTATTTGTATGTAATTGTGCTAAATCACTTTTCACATAATTTCAAATTTCCAAAAAATATTTCACTATTAATAAACAATGGATATATGTGGAAATGCATTAATGAGCTCTTGGATTGAAGATCAAATTAAAGAACACACAAAGATACAACTACTGAGAAGATCAATCCTAATGATTTTGTTACCTACACACAGTTCAACGACTTTATAGCCACACTGACAAGAAATAAAAGATCATTGGATAAAGCAACATGTGGGAGATCCCATTGCACCGATGGATGCAATCAATTAAGTGTACTATCAGAAATACCGAATTAGCATGATTCATTTCGTTGGAAAATACAGTTCAATATAAAAAGTATTTTACTTTGATAATCGAATAGAATATTTTTTTATGAGAGTTGGAACTATAGTTGAAATAATAATAAAACCAGAAAAATATAAAAGTGTTATCAACTTATTCCATCAATGGAAAAAAATTTACATGTATAAAACTTTTGAAGTATACCCTAATGATATGATCTATTTTAAAATACCAAAAGCCCAGAATGTACCCGAAGGTACAATTGTGTTCATTGAAATAGTTATTGTATATGAATACATTTAAAAATATTGGATTATGTTTGTTTTTATGGAAGTGTTTCCATTAAAAACAAAACTTACTTATAATCTAAGAATTTAAAAAATATTTAATTTTATTACGGTACATACCATTATTTAACCTACAAGTCATATCTATTGTAACAAAACCATATTCATTATTCCAACATTTTGAACAAGTCTCCCTAAATTTCTCAAACGACGAATCACCACCAACAAAATCTCTATGAATATGTTTAAGATTTGTATTGTCTTTTCTTAATATGCAAAGAAAATTGGCATTGTCTCTTATAAACTGCTTAGGTACTTTTGAGTATGTCTGGGCTAAATAGAAACAATCAATATCTTTGTGTCTACCGCAAGTAAAGTAATCCTTTAACATATTTTGATTTTTAAGTATGATATCATCGAAAACAACTACAGACTCTTGATAACATTCATTTATATCCCATTTCTTCATTTGATGGATAGAAGTATGCTATCAGTTCATTAATTTTGATGCTACATCTATATCTTTCTTTAAATTGATATATTTTGGTTGGTCCAGATTTTTGAACACACATAGAGATTACCAAAGTCCAACCATCCCTGAGCATATATAAAATTATCTATCATAAGTGTAGTTTTTTCCACAGTTACTAGGATCCACTACGAAACATCTAATATTCTTAGGTAATAATTCTCCATGACGTTTTGTCGATACAGTCTTGTCCGGTATTCTCATTTTATTATCCCAGTCTACATGTTTCATGTTTTTCTTGCTCATTTATTAATAAATTTTTTTTAAATAATATAATAAATGAATAAAATATATAAACTAACAGATAACATATCAGTGTTGAAGAAAAGACTACATTACCCTTTAGAGATATAGGGGCACTCATTGGCTTTAGTTCAGTTCTATACTACTTATCTAATTCATAACATTACCTCTGGGAAAAACAAGCTATATTTCGTGGGCCAGAATGATATGGAATCAGCAATTGATATTCCAGTTGGCCAATATAGCTTAAAAGATCTTGAAAAAACTATAAAAGTAATTTTTTCATTTAGTGTAGATTCAATGGATGGGAAATGATATATCTTTCGAGCTGGATAAAATAACAGACAGAGCGAAAGTAAAATGTATGCTTAAATTACAGTTTTCAAAATGGGGTTCAATAGGAAAACTTTGTTTTGGGCTTCGTAGGAAATAAAACTCTGTAAGAAATGTGGACCATTATGGCGATACAATTCCAAAATTTGTTCCATTTGAAACAATAAATATACGCTGTAATATAGTAAATGGTATGATATTAAAACATGATGAATATAATCATCGAGAAACTAACATAATTGCCACTTTTAAACCAAGAACAACATTTGGATTTGGCGACACGATCTATTACGAACCAGCTTATCCATTATTTTCTCCAGTGCAAACAAGTCAAGTTAATGAAATAATAGTTGAAATTAAGGATGAAAAAGGTAAGTTAATTAACTTTGATTTGTCCGAAAGAACAGTGGTATTGGAGATGAGGCCATGGATATTTTCTGGGATGGAAGTAGTCATATTCTATGTATAATAACTTAAATAGTTTTTTAAACTATTAAAGTTTCATATGATAAAGATGAATAATATTTCTATAGAAAGTGCAATGAAAAATTTAGAAAAAGAATTCAATGTTTCGGCTACTTTAATACGTCAAATTTAGAGATATGTGTAAATTTTTAATTAGATTATGTTGTAGAACATTGCCGAAGTCATAGCGATAATTATATTTTAATGATTGGATAACCATTAAAACTTTATAGAGATATGAGCACAAATAAAAATCAACTGAAGTCTAATTATACTACGACGATCATTTACTCTTTAAAAAACCGAATAGAATGCATCTGTTTAACACCACAATCCACAATTCCATGATATGCAAAAATTATACCTCCACGATTAACATCATTTAAAACTTTTTCACTGAAAATCCGAACATATCTGTCTGGTAAGGTTACTTTAAAATTTCCAGAAGTAATTACCGCTTTGTATCCATGCAGCGTATTATTTATTTCAGCATGGTTTATGGGATAGGACTGTCCAATTGTAAGCTCGGAAAGTTTCTTCAATTGTTTGGTTCCGTTTAATACATTTAGCAACTGATCCATCCTTATTATATACAATATGTTATTTTTTAAGTTTTCAAATTTTTTGAGCCACTTTTTTTTGCAACTGCTCCCAAACGCAACTTTTTAGGCGTATTTTTGCAGATGTACTGAAACACAAAGTTTAATGCTACTTTTTTTCTAAAGACTACAATCTAACCGAACGCAACTTTTTGAGCCACTTTTTTGCAACTGCTCCCAAATGCAACTTTTTAAAGCCACTTTTTGATGCGCTCGAATCGTCATTTGATGTTTTGGATCAGAAAATTAAGAGTAATTTTTTCTGAATGTTTTCTGATGGCTCGAGCATTTAATTTACTGTTGTTTTTCTGTTAACTTAGGGCTGCGCTCGAATCGGCATTTCTATACTACTTGTATCCACTTTCACAATTTTTTTTCTCCATTGATATACTTAATATAAAAAAGTATTAGAAAAAGACATAGAAATTAGTTTTTTTTTTTTATCCTTTCTGGCAAAAATCCGTATTTTCAGAACTTTTATTTACCGAGATACGCGTTTTCGCGAATAAGTGTTCTGTAAATACGAATATTTGTCAGAAAAGGTAAAAAATATTTATCTATGGCCCTATTTTTTTACTTTTGTTGTATTAAGTGACTTCTTGCAAAAAAGAATTCGTGAAAATGGTCAAATATCGCATTTTTAAAGCTTGCCTATGCAGTTTTCTTAAGCGGCAAGAAAAAATACAAAGATACGGGCGTAGTTTAGTATGTCGTGTTTCATCTCGTGTAATAAAACCCCGCTGTTACAAATCTAATTTACACAGTACAGCGTCACGACGGAAACACTTTACGCCTTGTGCGTAGGAACGATGAGGCACTAGGCGTGCATGTAACTGTCGCCCGTATCGATCCCTCGCTTCTTGACCTTGGACGCTGTGTTCCCACGGGAGTCCATCCCACTCTTAATATGATTTAAAACACTAGGCGGATTTATAAGTTCTTGCGCCAAAATATTATGAATGTTGACGAAAAACGTCTAGAAATAAATCACAACACGTTTACGACAGTGAAATAAATATACTCCAAAGAAATTCAAACGAGTACACTTAAATGATTAGTTAGTATGAAGGAATTCCTGTGCGCTACTGGTTACCTAAACGATTGCATTGGTTGCGCCAATTGTGAAATTAGGTGGCAATTGTGTATTGGTGTGAGACTTCTTTCCTACGTTTGAACTGGGGCCATTAAGTTTAAACGATGGATCGATGAACTCAGGAATTTTGGACAATAACATTCTTCCAAAATGGAAGCAAAAAAAATGAATATGTCCTTTCATATATGATTACAATAGCTCTCTTATCCATAAACCAAGTATTCTAACTCAGTAATGCAAAAAAAAAAAAACTTAACTTTTCATTGAAGCGATATATTTTATTAAATCATATTACAAAAAGTACACATACATATATTCTTAAATTATCCAATGAATTCAAGACACTCCGTACATATGTATACCCTATGTGTATATTTGCATTAATTGTTACCAAATAAAACAAATTGTGGAAATTTTTACAACAAACATAAATAATAATTCTATAAACAGAGCTGTGTGAATCATTCTTTTCACAAGTAAATTTTTTTTCTAATATATCCTTCAGACACACTGAAACTTGCAAGTCTACGACTTAAGCCATGAGTGTGCAGATACTAAATTATTGTTTATAATTACAGTATTGTTATAGGATATTCACGGTAAAGTGAGCATTTTTGAAAGCCCTCTCATTTGGGATAATAGTCAATAAATACCTTTTATTTTAGCTTTAGGCGTTAACTTCTTAGTGCGGTGGAATATAGACACTGTGTTTATTACTTATATATGAATATTAATTTAAAGGGCGTCTAAAGGATAAAAAAAATGGCTGCCATAAAAAAGTAATTATGCCCTCCAAAGTCCTCACTTTACCGTGAACAGCCTATAAATGTATTGCGTGCAATGCATTTTTCCTTTTATTTTTTCTTGCAAATAAGCTTCTGATTAAATAAAATAAAATACAATATATGTGCTCCCCGTTAATTCAGGGTTAATAAACTCGTCGATACAAAATTAATCTTAAATTCTGTTTATCATCGATATAATTTACAAAGGACAAGAATAGAAATAACTGCAACATTTGACAATCTAATCTCAACAGAATTATTATTAAGCTTTTGGTTTTGCTAAAACAATAAGCTACAAGGAAATTCGCCTTTTAACCAGAGGTGTTTTATGCCAAAAATATAAGTATTAAAGAGGTGCATTGCCATAGAGTGATATACACTTGATGTGAAAACGCATCAGAACAGCATAATAAGTAGAGACCTGCGAAATTCGCGTTATTTTCCGCAGCAGACTAAACTCCAAAATGTTATGCGTGCTACTGACGTCCCTCATTGGCCGAGAGTATTTATGGCTCGACGTGAAAGACTCTTTTAACCAATAGTAACAGTCCAACGTCAGAGTGACCAATCGCTTGTAATACAGTTACACAGACACGTGACCTCGTATAGAAGCCATCAGCCAACGAAATCACGGGTCGTGCTCAGAAACTTATAGGGCAATGACGTATAGCTTGACCCTAAATGATAAATCGAATTATGCAGGTCTCTAATAATAAGGGGGACACGAATTTCTTGAAAAGATTTCACGACCAGTTGTATTTCATATAACTTTAGCTCAGATCCATTCTTGTGATTGGTTGGTTTCCGTGTTACGCTTCTTTAGGTCTCTGTCCGTGAATCTAATACGCACAGTATTGAAGTTACCTAATCCTGATTGGTCAGTTAAGTAGAAGAAACTATTCTCACAAAGTCACATCGCCAATAAGAAAAAGCAAACAGTTGGTATGTTCGTAGGGTATTGAAATCTAGCATGTGCGGAAATCTTTTCGGGAAATTCGCGTGTCCGTAATTCTAAATTTGATCTGACTCAATCAATTAAAATTAATTTCTGTTATACAACTGATACTCCACCAAGCTGGGAACTAATTAAAATAGTCTTTTTTTTTTTTGCTGTTTAAAGAACAGACATTTGCGAAACATGACGAGGATGATTATGTTTAGGGACACCTGAATTTCGCGAAAAGGTTTCCGTACATGCTAGATTTACAATAGCCTACCGGCGTACCAGCAGTTTTCATTTCCTAATTGGCCACGAGTGTGTATGAGAAGACATTTTCTTACTTCATGGGCCAATCAGAACTAGGTAACTCCGATTCTGTTCGTCTGTAATTCGCGAGCACACACATTAGAAGTGTAACACCTATATCATCCGATCAAGAAATGGGATATGAGCTACAGTGTCATGGAATACAATTGGTCGTGAAATTTTTTTTCCGCGAAATTCGGGCTTCCCTACTTATATTCATCAGGGGGCACTTGAGCTTTTCTTCGCCTGTTCGTAATTAATCTTTCATACTCCGGTTTTATTATGCACCACTTTGTAGGTGCTGCTGTATACATATCCTTGCTTTTGTCAAGGACTTCCCAGGTCCTGTTTTGGAAAGTTTCCTTTTGCGTGGTCGTCAACTGTCCGCACCAGTGGAGCAGAGACGCCTTGCCAGACATCCGTGGAATGTGCTTCATATCACGTTCCCGACTGGAAGCGACGTTGTTAATACAGGACGAATCCCGCGGATGAGAAAGAGGGAAGATGTCTCCTCACGATTGGCGAACTCTGCTCTATGTAAAGGAGCTCTAAGAAAACGTTGCAAGTCCCGAGCTTTACTCTGAAGGAGCGGCAGCTAGAGACGACGACTCCCGCTGCTGCAGATCCTTAGTGTTTCTGCTCCTTTTACTCCACCCTCTCCACATTACAGTCATCCCCTATCATCCCATATACTCTCAACATTACTTTCAAAGCATGGTCTTCGGAGAGGAGCCTCGGTGTTGTAGTGCACTCTATATCTGAATCAGTGAGAATTTCACTGTTTCATTCAGTCAAACGTATCTGACTGATACAGCCGTCACTTCAGAGAATTTAAATGATGAACCAGTGAAAAAAATGCCATATTTCCTTCACTGATTAACTCAGTGACATTTCCCACTGATTCGTCAATCATTTTTTTCCACTGTTTCCTCAGTTTTATTAATTTTTGCTTGTGGACCAGTGAAACCTCTGAGCAACTTGCTCCGTCTCTAATTATTTTTGACTGATGTGTCAGTGAAAATGCGTTTAAAAATGTCCGTCGAACATTGCTTAAAAATTGTCGTTAAACAACGTGTATCAAGCGAAGTTACAACGAATAAACGAATAAAACTAACACAAAATACTTTCTAAAATGTGCTTCGTCTTTCAAAACGGCATTTTACGAGGTAATATGAACACACAGCCTTTCATTACGTTTTTTACGCCTTTCATTTCGATTCCATGTAATCGTCACAGCGCTCTGTTTGAAGGTTTAAACTGCATGTAATTCACCACTGCAGTCGACCATCACTTATTCAATCAGTAAAATTATTTCACGTCACTAATTAAATCAGTGAAAATTTCCACTGAAATTATCAATGGTTTTACACTGAAGTGGGGCCATTTTCGCTGATTAGATTAGTTTAATTTCACTGCGAATCAGTGGTTTCCCGCTGACTCGAATTTACAGTGTGGTTAGACTACTCGCCCCCCCCCCACCAAGGCGAACCGGGCTCGATTACCGACGGCGTCTCTCCCGGATTTCAGCATGTCGGAATCGTGCCGGACGATGCCGCTTTTACGGGTATCTCCCGTTCCCCCCGCCCTTGCATTCCGGCGCTGCTCCATAATCATCTGGTTCCACCCTCAACGCCTCTCAAGACCTCCTTGTTTGGAGCAGCCCAAATCACTCCCCCCCACCCCCCACTCTCCTCCTCCTTTGCCATCTAATTTACTTTTGTTTTTTCCTTTTTGTGACCCTAACCATCATCTCTATAGGCTTTTCACGATAAATTGAGCACTTTCGAAAGCCGTCTCATTTGGAGTAATAGTCAATAAACATATTTTATTTTAGCCTTAGAGTGCGGTGAAATCTACGCACTGTGTTTAATATTTATTTTAAAAAGTAATTAGGTGATAAAAATGGCTGATATATAAAAGTAACTAGGGCATCAAAAGTGCTCAATTTACCGTGAACAGCTTAGAGAATTAAAGCGAATTTTCTGTGTCTACTAATGACCTCGCTGTCGACGAGATGTAAAGCCCGACTACCTACCTACCTATATAACCTATAGGTAGGGACACACGAATTTCGCTAAAAGAAAACATGAGCAGTTATATTTCACAACACATTATCTCAGATCCACTTTCGAGATTGTATGGTCCCCGTGTTACACGTCTTAATTGTCTGCGACAGAATCAAAGAAGTACAGTATCGTAGTTATCTAATTCTGATTGGCCGTTCGGGCAGGAAAATGTCCTCTGACAAAGACACGCCACCAATAAGGAAATTAAAACTGCTGGAGCGTCCGTAGGGTATTGAAATCTATCTTGTGTGAAAATCTCATTGCCGGATACCTGCATGATTCGCGTCGTTATTTAGCTAGACGTCATTGCCCTAAGTTTTGAGCACGACCTGTGATTTCATTGGTTGATGTATTCTATACGAGGTCATGTAAGTGTGTAACTGTGTTACAGGCGATTGGTCACTCTGACATTTAACTGTCACTATTGGTTAAAAGAGTATTTCACGTCGCGCCACAAATACTCTCATTCATCGAGGGACATCAGTAGCACGCATAACACCTCAGAGTTTAGGTCTGCTGCAGAAAAATAACGCGAATCTTGTAGGTCTATATTTATTCGGGTGTCCCTACCTACCGGTAGAGTTAGCGATTATACAGTAAGGACCCAACAGCAGTTTATCTATTGCCATTTGTTGCTGTCTGCTTAAGAAAGTGTTTTCTTAATTGACCGGGCCACTTGGAATTCGGCAACATCGGCACGGCTCCTACGTGATTCGCGTACAGTTAACACGTGTCAAAAAACACATGACTTGTCCTGAAACCTTTTCGCGGAGTTGTATTAACCTTACCAATACGCACACACTAAAAGATATTCTGGAAATCTTCCTAAACTGAATGGGTAGTTCTTAACCCACACAGCACATGGAAATAATACCACGCATTTGGCTACACATATGGAATGCTAGCGTCGTTAATATACGATGTTGGGAAGTTTCCTACGCATTTGACTGTTTCCTGAGAAAATGTAGGAATTCTAGCACAGATGTACGTGAAATAACCTGGGGACACCTGCATTCCACGAAAAAGATTTCACGACCAGTTGTATTTCATAACACTTTAGCTCAGATCCACTTTTGTGATTGGGTGATATAAGTGTTACGTATCTTAGGTGCCTGCCCTCGAATCAGAGACGTACGGTACCGGAGTAACTTGCTCCTGATTGGCCAGTCAACTAATAGCATGTCTTCTCGCAGACACACGCCACCTATAAGCAAATGGAAACTGCTGATACGCTCACAGGGTATTGGAATCTAGCCTGTGCGGAAAAACCTTTTCGCGAAATTTGGATATCCCTAGAAATAACTTTACCACTCGCTCCTTTACACTCTATGTATAACTCATAGAGTACATTTGCCAATAATTTATTAGTAGAGACGTGCAAAATTCGCGTTACTTTTCTGCAGCAGACTAAACTCCAAGGTGTCCTGCCTGCTACTGACGTCCCTCAATGGCTAAGAGTATTTGTGGCACGACGTGAAAGACTCTTTTAACCAATAGTAACAGTTCAACGTCAGAGTGACCAATCGCCTGTAACACTGTTATGCAGGCACGTGACTTTGTATAAAAGCCATCAGTAGAGATGATGGATAATCACGAATTTTTTTTTTAAGTCAACATATATTATGTAACACTCTAACTAATTAATTCTTTCATAATTAGATGAACGAATTTTTGACTCGGCTAAGCTGTTTGCAGACCAATCATGAACGTTCTGCCTTGTAGTAACAGAATCGTCATTGGCCCAGTGAAATGGGACAGTAGCTTCATACATGCATGATAGCCAATAAGCAGGGGTACCCGAATTTCGCGAAAAGATTTCACGACCTGTTGTATTTCAAAACACTTTAGCTTAGATCCACTTTTGTGATTGGGTGATCTAGCTGTTATGCGTGTTAAAAAGTCTGTCCCCGAATCAGAGACGTACAGTATCGGAGTAACTTAATTCTTATTGGCCAGTCAGCTAAGAAAATATTTCTCACACACACACGCCACCAATAAGAAAAAGGAAACTGCTGTACCAGCAATTTAGCACGAGCGAAAATTTTTTCGCGTAATTCGTGAATCACTACCAATAAGTAAAGAAACCTGTCGGGTATGGGTATAGTACGATGAATCCTAGGAAACAGTAAAATTATCCCGCGATAAACCATCATCTCTAGCCATCACCCAGCGAAATCACTGGTCGTGCTCGGAAACTTATTATAGGTAAATGACTTCTAGCTTGTTCCGAAATAACACCGCGAATCATGCAGGTCTGTAGCGTGCAAGGAGCGCCGCGGGAGGGGGCTTGTGGGGGCGAGACTCACCACTCCGGTGTTGGGGTCCTTGGCTCCGTTGCTGAAAGTGGAGGCGAGAGTGGAGGAGCAGCTCTCGTCGTAGTGGGCGTTCTGCCCGTCGTTGATGGCGCTGTTGATGGAGATGGTCCACATGCTGGCCGCGTACCCGTCACAGTTGCAGTCGTCGTCCTCCCCTCCGTCGCCGCTCGCCCACACGTAGATGTTGCCCAGCCCGTTCCTGCCCTAACACACCACACAGGACAACTAAAGCCTGTTCTCGGCTAAGTGAACACTTTTGAAATCAACATTAGAAAAAAAAAAGTCAATGCCGCTGCCTGCATATATTTTTAACGGGCTTCCTGAGTGACATGCGCCCGGTAAAGTTGGTAGCGATGGAAGGAAAGTAATTCCATATCTTAACGCCAAATAGATAAGGTTAGGTAACCATTTGTGATAACGTAAATTATTTCTTACTCTTCGTGTTCTTTTTAACGCCTCAGTGTGTAAAAGTTAGTAGATTTATAAAATATTTACTTTTCTAATAACTTCGCTGTTTCTCTTGACTAAAGTGATGAGGCATGCCAATGTTATTCTTACTTAAGACGTAAGAATACACTACGTGCATGTAAGTTGACCTTAAACAGGGCATTCAAAAAAAGCTCACTTTGCCGTGAACAGCGTATACCTTACCTTCATCACACTCGTACATACACTACAGTCCATTAACCCTTTGAGGAGTATGCACGAATATACCCGTTGCCACCTTTACATGAGCATTTATTTTCTCTTGAAGACAAAACTAACACATTTATAGTTTTAATGTTTCACTGGCATTTATTGGAATCTAAGTAAAAGATCACAACTTTTCAAAATTCCAATTTGTAAGAATAAAGCTGTTATTTTTAGTCATCTTTCAAATGAACGCGATGTACTATAACACGTGTTACATGTGTCCTGACATTAATTGGAATGCCGTCAACGCACAATTTCATTGGCCGACGGCCAGCCAGTAATTGATGTTACAGAGTGTAGGAGGTGTGTCCGGTGTAGCCAGGACCAATAGGACGATGGCAGGTGGAAATAAGAGACCAACACAGCTGATGTGTCGCTGTAGTGCAGAGTATAGGCCGCTCACTTCAACTTTGTCTTCAGTGACAGTAAATATGCACCTTTCTAAAGGGTCAAACGCTACTTTACACTTCTTGCGAAGCCCTGGTAAAGTCCTATTTTCAGGGTATTCCTCCACCTCGTGCAAACCAAATTTTACACTTTGGGTACTACAGACGTAATATTATGTCACCTGGATTTAACCGAGTTGTATTGAGATGCCCGTAACATTGTGACATCCGTATTGTTTCGAGACATGGGCGAAGAAACATTACTTACACAGAGACCAACAGAACTTATGTTCAAGCAACCGTGAATATATATAACTCACTTCTAGCTTGTCTTATCTCTCAGTGAACGTGTACCGCGCTCAAAATTTTAACCTAGTCTGTAAAATTACACCAAGGGAGAACGCACCGTATTTGTGCTCACTCACTTGGATAATAGTTTCCATGATAACTATTTCTTACTCTACGTTGGCGACACACCTATTCTCTCTCCATTTTCAATAAAATATTGTAGTTTCTAAATAAAATGAAAGTTAAAAATTAAAATTAACCAACAATAAGGTATTCGTATGTTACCAAAAGTATTAAACGCTTGTAGTACAGCGATTATTTAGGAAACAACCAATCATGTTACACATGTTTTCGAAAGGTTCGATCAACAAACTGATGTCTGCACACATTTACTGGCACTTAAGACTAGAGACTCGAGAAATTCGCGAGTGCTGTAGGCTAGACTTCACAGTCTTATAAGCTCTCATACAGATATCAACTGTTTATTGGTTGATTGCTGTGGTAGTAAAAGGTGGTCGTTGGGTACACGATTTCTTGCATGTTTGTTATTTGCTCATTTATCTTCAGGAGGTGTCACAAAACACGTCGACAAATTACAAAAGTAACACGAACGTAAGAGTGTGTGAATTCCAACTTGTCTAGAAATGAACCCGCAAAATTCTCGGGTCACTACTTAAGACAATTTAGAAGTGATTCACCTATTTCTATAAACACACTACTGCAAAGGAACACCGGTTCCGGTTGTGTATGCGTTAGAACTCACCGTCGTCCTATTGGTCTATACCACATATGGAGAGCCGAGCTGATATTGACCAAATCAAATGTCCTCCGTCGTACAAACGGATTTAAAATCAATCATATCCATTTGAGTGGCTCTAAAAAAAAAGAAATTCTATCGTTAGCAATATCATTGTTACTGCGCTGTCGTGTTCTTGTGAGGCCGTGTTAAACTCTACCCGAACAAAGAACAACAAATAAATTTTTAAATTATCTTTGATCGAGCTACACTCGAGCATAGTCTACAAAGTGTTAAATTCTTATTGGTAAAAGTGGTTTATTAATCTAGTTGTACTAGTCATTTAAAAATCAATATATAAAAAAACACGTACATCATTGATGACCATGTGACTTTGACAGTTGTGTTCCTTTGAGGTAGGACAATATTGTGGTACGTTCGCAAAAGACGCTAAGCCGTCTACCTCATCTTTAGTCGATGAGTAAACACCACTGGAGGGTGTGAATAATAATTGCAAAAGAAAGTGAATACTTAAAATTCTGGGCTGGGGAAATTATATATGAAAATTCGAGACAAACACAAGCTATCGCACTCAAATGAATATAATTTCTCAATTTCCACCGGATAAAAAGCGACATCCTCGGGACACGAGCGTATTATGAGACGGGAACTTCTGCTGTGTCAGACTGTCAAAAGAGTTCTCTTTTGTTCCTAACTATTCGTTAAGATCTGAACCATCTGCAAGCCGCGAGCTGTGTTATTACTGGCGTACGACCCTTCCACCAACCTTCTTTATACATCAGGGAGTGCGGACAGGATTTTGCACGGCGCTGATAAATCACGTAGCTATGGACCGCGAACTTTCCGACTTAGCAGTAAATCCTTAATGTACGACGGGTTCGAGGTAAAGGTCAACAGGAACGCCAGGACGCGCACCATCTCATGTAAGAATCAGCAAGTTCCTAACACAGATTCCTGAAGCCTGCTAATACAGAAGTGATTTTTTTTTTCACTGTTCCCTTAAAAAACTGCGTTTAAAGGCGTCCGTAAGTAGAAAATTATTTTCTATATTTATATCATCACAGCGTTTACTTTCTTCGTTATAATAACGGGCGAATAACCATTTTCCAAAAATATACGAGGAAAGATATTATAGGAATTAAAATTTTTATTTTGTTCTTAAAAATCTCAAAATGGGACAAAAGTTATACGTATTGTTATAAATCATAGACAGGGACGCCCAAATTTCGCGAAAAGATTTCATGACAAGTTGTATTTCATAACACTTTAGCTCATATACGCTTTCTTGGTTGGATGATATCAGCATCTTAGGTGTCTGCCTACGAATCAAAGACGTACAGTATCGGGGTTACCTAAATCTAATTTGCCCATCAAGTAAGAAAATTACTTCTTGCAAACACAGTCCACCAGTAAGAAAAATAAAACTGCTTGGTTTCCCGTGGGCTATTGAAAACTATCGTTTGCGGGAATATTTTCGCGAAATTCTGGCGTCCCTAATCATAGAGTAGATATAGTCTATTCGCGGTTTCTTCACAATCTTTGAATTAATACTTTGAAAATTCCCCCATGCATGACATGCTTGTTTGTTTCAAAGATACGTTATGTATCTTAAACGTTTTTAACTTGTGTTGACATAAAGGTACCTTTCTTTATCAAACCGAAATTTCACTTACTTTTATCGATAAACTATATTATTTCATTTGCTATTAAAGTACATCCATAAAGTGGAATGGTAATTCCCGGTAAGAAACAGTTCTTAGCCAAATTATTATTACATTGATTGCGCCCGCGAATGCTGTGCGCTGACCTTTTGATGGAATTTTCTAAACTCGATTAAACTTTGCATGAGGCAGAGACATGTCCTAGAAGTAGGACTTTAGCGGGAGTTCACAAAATTTTGAAGTAATCGTGAATGTACTATAACTTGTTTCGCGGGAAGATTAACGCGAAGGCTAGACTCCAAAGTACCATGTCATCCGCGCAGTTTCCCTTTGGTTATTGAGAGAGACCCGAGAATTTCGCGGGTTCATTTCTAGACAAGTTGGAATTCACACACTTGTACGTTCGTGTTACTTTTGTAATTTGTCGACGTGTTTCGTGACACCTCCTGAAGATAAATGAGCAATACAACGTGCAATAAATCGTGCGCCCAACGACCACCTTTAACTGCCACAACAATCAACCAATAAACAGTTGATATTCGAATGAGAGTATAATAAGATTGTGAAGTCTAGTCTACAGGTCATTCCACTCGCGAATTTGTCGGGTCTCTAGTTATTGCACGTGTTTTTTTTCGGAAGACAGTTCAGTTCCTTATCTGACTGGGCCAATCGGACTCAGGTAACTTCGACACCTGAGTGTCCGTGATTCGGAGGGCAGACACCTGTAAAGTGTGACAGATGGAACCGTCCAATCACGAAAGCTGATCTGAGCTTTAGTGATTGTAGTACAAGCAATCCTGAAATCTCCTCGCCAAAAAAATAGGCGTACCTATACTCTAGATTGGCTGAGCGGGTTGCGGGGACGTGCCTTGCGTCTGATTGGCTACTGTCTCGCGCGAAAAGTTCCCTATTGGCTGGAGTGCTGGCTAGCAGGTGGGTTAAAAGTAGAGATTTGCAAAATTCGCGTTGTTATTTGGCGACACGTTAAACTTCAAACACGTGTACCTTTTCAATACGTTTGTCATTGGACCATACTTTATGTCACACGCCCTGGGCAACTCTGCGCCAATAAAGCAACACTTTACAATTGTGTGCCCCAATCATGTGCAGTTCAGTCAGAAAGTGGGAGAATTCGGGTTCATGTAGCAGCCGATGCAGAAAAGACATCGGCTCTAGTTCATATAGTACTGTTAAGTTCAGCCTGATGTGAAATAATAACGCGAATTCTGATTGGCCCAGTCAAATAATAACACGTCTTCTAAAGCAAGCCCGCGGCCAATAATTAGAGACCTGCAAAATTCACGGATTAATTTTGGGACAAGCTAGAATTCAAAACACGGAAGTTTGTACAACATTAGCCATTGGTCCGATAGGTGCTTGACGCCTCCTGGAGAACGCTATCCCAATCGTCGCCTTTTGCTGTGACATCAGACAACCAATCCGCGTTTTATATCAGCATATTTGCATGTAAGATTGTATAGTCTATCCTGCAGGTCATTGAACTCGCGAGTTTTTCAGGTCTCTACCAATAATCAAAGGAAGTTGTGATTGTGGACGTAGGATATTGAAGTATAGCATGACAATAAATGTTTTTTTTCGCGAAAAATGCATGACAGTGCTAACTAGATACCTGCAAAATCCGCGTTATTTTTCTGCAGCAGGCTAAACCCAAGGTGTTATGCGTGCCACTGACGTCCCTCAGTGGCTGAGAGTATTTGTGGCACTACGTGAAAGACTCTTTTAACCAATAGTAACAGTTCAACGTCAGAGTGACCAATCGCCTGTAACACAGTTACACAGGCACATGACCTCGTATTGAAGCCATCAGCCAAAGAAATCACGGGTCGTGCTCAGAAACATATAGGGCAATAACATCTAGCTTGTCCCAAAATAATAACCCGAACTATCCAGGTCTCTAGTTATAAGGCGTTGATTGGCGAACAGCGTCCCAACATTTTGCGTGGCCACAGACGTCATTCTGCTGGCGTGTGCGAATGGACTCCGTGGTAAAAGTGGCAGTCTAACCACTGTAATCTCTAATGCTCTGTGTTTACATCATCCATGCCATGATAATGCCATTAAAAGTAATTTGTTGTATGTTTTATTATGTGGGTCACCCGAACTTCAATTTTAAACTCAGAGTTATAATTTGAAATCAAAGTGGCTAGAAGGTAAACCCTTATTGCAGGCCAAACAAGTGTTTGACCTTTAAGAAATTACGGAATTACTCTACTGTAGCTTAAAGCAAAACTTAACAAAAACCAAACTTTGTGTATAAATCACTTTTTTTGTTTAAATTTGTGAGAATCAACGCAAAGTCCTCGCATTTACTTAAAAACCCATGATTATTTCTTTATAAAATGATTTGTTATTTTAATCAAGTTATCATTGACGTATCAAAAAGCAACAAAATATGCACAAACTCGTGAAGATATGTTTAGTTTTTGAACGGCCTTAGTGGGCGTTTATATTAAACCTTTTGTATTAGTGCAAGTCAGTATTAGTGCCGTTAGCGTGACGGAGAGAACCGTACAAATAACTTTAAATTAACACGATATAAACCGCACATAAACATTTAATACGCGAGGATAAAAGTGTCACGATATTTTCATTGTACCCATTTTCATCTATTTTTAAAAAAAGGTATGTTATTACTGGAATTATTTTAGTACCGGCATTTTCGCTGCGGTAACGAGAAGAAAATTTAGCAGCTTATAAAAATTTATGGAACGTCATCCGTGAAGCTGAAAGCCACTCATACGACACGATATATGCCTGCAACGAAACTGAACTCGTATGCGGTGTCCACTGACACTTTAAAGCGGAGATTATTTTCCAGCATTCCCGTTAAAAGGTGTCGATCTGTCGCCAATGTGCCCGCCAGTAAAACTCGCCGTTGTTAAAAGGTATCGATCTATCGCCAATGTGCCCGCCAGTAAAACTCGCCGTTGTTAAAAGGGATCGATCTATCGCCAATGTGCCCGCCAGTAAAACTCGCCGTTGTTAAAAGGTATCGATCTATCGCCAATGTGCCCGCCAGTAAAACGCGCCGTTGTTAAAAGGTATCGATCTATCGCCAATGTGCCCGCCAGTAAAACTCACCGTTGTTAAAAGGTATCGATCTATCGCCAATGTGCCCGCCAGTAAAACTCGCCGTTGTTAAAAGGTATCGATCTATCGCCAATGTGCCCGCCAGTAAAACTCGCCGTTGTTAAAAGGTATCGATCTATCGCCAATGTGCCCGCCAGTAAAACGCGCCGTTGTTAAAAGGTATCGATCTATCGCCAATGTGCCCGCCAGTAAAACTCACCGTTGTTAAAAGGTATCGATCTATCGCCAATGTGCCCGCCAGTAAAACTCGCCGTTGTTAAAAGGTATCGATCTATCGCCAATGTGCCCGCCAGTAAAACTCGCCGTTGTTAAAAGGTATCGATCTATCGCCAATGTGCCCGCCAGTAAAACGCGCCGTTGTTAAAAGGTATCGATCTATCGCCAATGTGCCCGCCAGTAAAACGCGCCGTTGTTAAAAGGTATCGATGTATCGCCAATGTGCCCGCCAGTAAAACTCGCCGTTGTTAAAAAGGGTGTACCGGGGCAGTCAGTCGTCCATTCAAACTCTGGCAGCTCTGATTGCTGTCGGAACAACGCTCCCGAGTTGGGAACAACGTCGCCCGCTGTTGCAATTGCTCTGGGGATGGACGGCTGTGTCAGCGCCGATCCTCATTCGTCGCAGCGTTTGTATCGAAACGCGACCGCCAACCAGCAACGAACATCAGCTCAAGTATCGCGATACTAATTTATTTACCATGTTACGAAGGTGAGCGTCACATTACTATCAGCTCTCAGCACAACTAGGAGTAACTGGCTGGTGAAATATCACAGATAGATATTAGCTTTCATCGTAACCAGCAGTCAACGTTCAAGGTAGAGACATTTTTGTATTGAAGTGAAAACAATTCGTAGCTAGTTTTCAATAAAATAGAATGGTTAGGAAAAAACTGTCCCGATTCCTTTCCAATATCACTGGATCTTGGATTTTTTTTTAAAAGTTACATATTTAATTGTTTGCTCACAAGAAAATTCTAAATTCATATGCAGATAAAATATACACCGTCCTCGTTCATCTTAAACTTTATTTTTTCTTATGTTATTTTGAAACATAATTTTTTTTTTGATTGAGTTAATTAGATATATTATGTATGTGTGAAATACAGTTTTGACTTACCCAAACATATGTTTTAATTCGTAATGTTTTATAACCACCAAAAGTTTTCATTGACTGCATATGTTTTCCTGAACAAAAAATGCGCGAAATTTAATTTAGTATTTCAAGTTAGGAAAAAAAAATGTTAAAGAAATTGAGGCTGGGGCATGTGAAACTATTGTTTTTTGGAATCCTGTTTTCTTCCGTTACACAATTTAATTTATAGGTACAGTATATTCACGATATCTTCACAAATTTCAAATCAAACTTTCGGGAAAAAACTTACCATGTATGACGTGTTTGTTTCGTAAATAAGTAAGGTATAGGGACACCCGAAATTTCGCAAAAAGATTTCCGCACGTGTTGGATTCCAATACCATACGGGCGTACCAGCAATATTCTTTAGCTTATTGGTTGCGTGTCTTTGTGGGAAGATAGTTTCCTGCTTGACTGGCCAATCACAATTAGGTAGCTTCATTACTGTACGTCTGTGATTCGTGATTGGATATATGAGACCGTAACACGCAAGTCATCCAATTACAACAGTGGGTCTGAGCTGAAGTTGTACGAAACACAACTGATCGTGAAATCTTCTCGCGAAGATCTGGTGTTCTTAGTCATGTATCACAAGCGTTTGGTACTTCGGTGAAGATAAAAGTATACAATTTCTAGTAAAATTTAAATTATATTTTATATATAAATTAATTTTTTTAAATATATTATGTCAATTAACACAGAAAGAAAATAAATGTGTTGGTAATACCTATAGTTAGAGACCTGTAAAATTTGCGTTATTATTTAGGAACAAGCTAGACGTCATTGCCCTATAAGTTTCTGAGCACGACCCGTGATTTCGTTGGCTGATGGCTTCCATACGAGGTCATGTGCCTGTGTAACTGTGTTACAGGCGATTGGTCACTCTGACGTTGAACTGTTACTATTGGTTAAAAGAGTCTACCACGTCGTCCCACAAATACTCTCAGCCATTGAGGGACGTCAGTAGCATGCATAACATTTTGGAGTTTAGCCTGCTGCGGAAAAATAACGCGGATTTTGCAGGTCTCTACCTATAGTACATTCACGACTGGAACAGACTTAAGGAAATCAACCTTTGAAAAAACACCCCAGCCTAATGGCTGCAGGCATAAAAAAAAAAAAAAAAAAAAAAAAAAAAAAAAAAAAAAAAAAAAAAAAAAAAAAATGGTGGGAGCGGATACAGAACCCACACCGGCCACTTTTTTAAATAGCTATGCATGTGCAGCTAATGGCTGGGGTGTTTTTTTTTTTTTAAGGTTTATTTTCATAAGTCTGTTCCAGTCGTGAATGGACTATAGTAATAGTTCTCACGTTAAAGGTTCTGAAAGTGACTGCGCACAAATAAGGCGTGTCCTCCCTTTGATGTGAAGTTCTGCTCGCATGAGACGGAGAAATAATTTTGAAAGTGGAAATTCAGCAAGGGATCAGGAAATTTGGAAGTAACCACGAACGGACTACATACTAATTGTTTGTGCCGTTGCTCGAATTCTTAGAGTGACACACTCCCTTCGACAGTCGCCACCCGCAAACAAAGATGGCGGGCGCAGTATATTTCTTTAAGTATTTCCGTGAGTGTACGAGAATTTTCTTTTAAGGGGGTAGTATCCACTCCATCTCAGAATTTCCTAACAAATCTTCGTAATGAATGACCAGAAATAAAAAAAAATCAAAGCTGGTCATGACATGTACGACTACTTAACGAATTTATTTTAATTTGCGGAGTTTCAAATATTCCTGTATTTTCCCATGTGGGACTGAAATTGTTAAATAATTAGATAATGTTTGATTACGGTCACAGATGTGACACTAATCATGTTAGAAAAATAAGTGGGTTTTAGAAATAAATGTTAAAAGGTTTCCTATGTCATGACTAGCTTGGTTCTTTAAAATATTGACTCCGAAAATTAAGTTGATGAGGAAAATACGTAAATCCAAGATAGCAAGGATACTTCCTCTTTAACCGCGTTGAAGGCAGCTCACCTCGTTGACACCTCGGACTATGGCCCTCATGGTGGCGTTCCGGGGCCCGTCAACCGTCTTTCCGTCGTCCGTGGGCCCCCACGAGGCGCTGTAGATGTCGATGAGGTTCGGCTCGTGCCCCATGGAGTTGGCCTCGATCAGGTCCGTCATGTACGGCTGGTCCAGCATACGTATACCTGCAGCAAGGGAAAGCACATTGTAGACTGTTCACTGTTAAATGAGCACTTTTGGAAGCCCTGCTTAATATCTACTTCTATGCAAGCTGTGTATTCCTCCGCTTTATGTGAGATCAACATTGTCACGGGCTTCATCACCTCGTTCATTCGTCGGTATAATGAAACTGTGAAATTATTAAGAAAGTTAATACTTTACAAATCTGTTCATTTTTACACTTCGATGCATAAAAAAAAAACAGAAAGCGAAATAATTAATCTTAAGTTATCACAAATGGTTACTTAACACTGTTACTTGGACGTTAACTTTTTTCTTAATGATTTATCATAATTTAATTCTAAAAGTATGATATTTTTATATCGTACATGCAATATTAACCTCAGAGAAGATTTGATGAATTTTAAACTGTAAATGTGAGAGAGACGTGTATTTTTACATACGGTGTAGGCAGTTATCTCCGTACTGAGAAATATTTAAAAACCGTAAAATAACACGATTCAGGAAATTCTTTGAATTTTATTATCTAAAATAATTAAATTTTCTTTTGAAATTACGTTTTTAAAAATTATTACATATTTTTTAACTTCGAAACCTCCCAGGTTGTCAAATATTGGTTTGCATGTGAAAGAAAATGGAACAGATTATGGAGAACATACAAAGCGAAAAGGGCCAATTCTAGAAACAAATGCAATATTTTATAGTGTAAGCGATCACTGTTTATTCGGTGTTCATTTTTCCACTATCGACCAAATTAGATATTTAAAAAGATTACATAGGTTATTTCCTTGGTTCGCAGTGGTAAAGGGAAACCAGACATTTTAATTATAGTAACATTGTAATCTATTTTCAGCAACATAGCATGTCACATTAATACCGGAACTGCTCAAATTATAACGTTCGATCATGAAACCACTACAAATTTTTTTCTTTTATAGATGACGAAATTTTATTTGTCATGCAGAGTTGATTAAATGTAGATAATCTGAAAATTTAACCTATTTTATAACAGTACTAATATTTCACTGAAGACACGCTCATTTCATGGGACATCAGCTTTTTGAAAGCTGTATTAAAGTGAGAATATTTGCCTGACTCTTCTTTAAATCAAGAAAATTTAATTAATTTTGAAAAAAAAAAGGGGTAACTAGTTCATAACGTCGTGTCTGTGTGTGTGGGGGGGGGGGGGGGTGGTCATCGGTTTTCTTTTCAAAGAAATATTTTGACGCGAATGCAATTTCTAGTGATATAACCCGCACCGCGAACAAATTCGAGGATTTCAGTTTTAAGTTTCTAAAATATGGGGCCGCGGTGGAGTAGTGGTCGGACCACTCACATTCCACCTCCCACCGGGTTGGATTCCGGGCGGGTTCACCCCCGGATTCTCGCATGTGGGAATCATGCCGGACGATGCCGCTGGTCGGCGGGTTGTCTCGGAGATCGCCCATGCATTCCCGGCTCTCGATATCGAGATTCTTAGAGCCACCCGAATTTCTCCACGCCACTCTAAAATATGCGACTGTCTTTGAATCGTCGTAGCCTGCTTGACGACCAACAGAAAATGCGCTTGCTTACCTCGCTGAATACCTCATTTTGTTGGATTGGCTGTAATGGAATATATGTTTGAAATATCATTAAAATATGTACAAATCAATAGTAGATTATATAAAATTATTACTTTAGTCTTTATATTTGTAGTCGAAATTATATTTTTAAACATTCAAAAGCATATATGCAAAACACTTTGCTCCAACGAAAAATATCTAATCAATACTACGGAAATCTGCGTTCAACCTATGATCCAGAACCACATGTGGGTAAGAGGCCGTATGCCATACAAAATAATCAAATACTAAAATCTTATAGTTACTTATTTATGCATTCCACATGGATGTTGTTTCAGTTGTATACTTTTCTTAAATATGATCAAATTTTCTTGTGTAAATAACAGATCGTGATAAAACTTTATTAAACTCTTATCCAGTGTTCACATTTTTTTCTTCTTCTATGACTTCCGAGTTTATGTCGCTTTTGCCACTATGATCTTTGCTACCTCTAAATAATTCAAGCTTGTCAAAGTCAAACTTAACATAAATTTTATATTTTCAATATTTGATAGTAAATCAGATCGAAATATGGACATTTGTCATCGGAAATTTGATATTTCGTCAGAATTTTTGTTTCATATTTTACCTAACATGTTTTCTAAATAAAAATATTATTGCCAAGATTATATTAGTTCCGAAGAACGCTGCAGTTTGGAATAGATGTTCGGGTGCAGAATTAAAGTGTAGCGATTGCTCGTGATTGGCAATTAACTTGAACTATGCCTTTTGAAGTTGTGAATATACTGTTACCAAAATTTTGTTATCTACACGTGTGCACGACATGGCACACATTTATTTTTTTTTCCTTTTGCTTCCGCGAGCTGACAAATTTATACTTTGATGTTGGCTGTTCCTTTTTTGCAACGCCAGCCAATAACAGAGCTCTATCGCATGCTCTACATTCCCACGCACAAAATAAAGTGAACATTTCGGAGCTGCTTGCTACGTGAAAAGTTTAGCTTTGTTAACATTGTTTGCTGTGCTGCTGTCAGGAATATTTTACTCTATGTACAAAATACCATGCAAGGCTTTACGAGTGTCTTTTTTTTTTTTTTTTTATTGTAAGCGCCAACTCTCCTAGCGAACATTCTTCATGTGCAATCAGTCACAAGTGGTGCAAAAATCTCTCCGAGCAGTGCACGTGCAAGGGCAAAGAAAGAAAACGGAATGCATATTAAATTAAAAAAAGTCCAATTTAACAGGCGACTCATGCACCCCTTATACGGGGTGGTTCTGAACGACACTGGCAAACACCGGCAGGTTATTCCTCACAAAAATAATAAGACGGAAAATTTAAGTAGAACTTCTAAAGTAATTGTTGTCAGAGTTATGCGTACCCGAAAACCGGATTTAAAAAATCGTTTAAAATATCGGAAACTGCTTGCGATTAAGCAACAGTTCAGTAGATGGGGCTTAGGGCAATGGAGCTCTTAGAAATCCGAAAACGCAATTGGCGATATGATCCCCCTTAATGGTGAAAATGGGGAGTTGGCATCTTACTTTTGGATTAACTCGTAAGTTGTACGAAATTTGTTCACGTAACATTATGAATCAGCACGTCTAAATAAACTAGAAAATTCGTAGCGTAGGAACACTCTCGGGTAAACAGTTTTCGAGGAATTTATGCACAACTTTTAAAACGTGACGTGTGTTGCGTGGGAGGTAGGTGACACACGAAAAAAAAAAAAACAGAAAGGTATTTTAAATTATGATATTGTAGGGGCACCCAGCTACCTTGAAAATTACTTTAAGGGGAAAGTATACATACACATTTGTCTTATATTTTCCTGAGGAATAATCTGCCAAAGTCTGTCGGTATTTTTCAAAACAGCCAGTATTTATATCCAACCACAAATAAATATTTTGTTTGCTTGAGCGCCCTCAGGAGTGTCACTTTTGGAAGCCCTGCTCAAGATCTACTTGCATGCATGTTGTGTATTCTTTCGCTTTATGTAAGATTAACATTGTCATGAGCCTCGTCACTTAATTCATGCGTCGTTCAAGGAAAATGTGAAATTAATAGAAAAGTAAATATTTAACAAATCTGCTCATTTTTACACTTCGATGCATAAAAAAAAAAAACAGAAAGCGAAAGAAATAATTTAGTTTTCAGAAATGGTTACCTAACACTTTTTATTCTACGTTAAGATACGGAACTACTTCCCATCTATCGTTACCAACTTTACTGGGCGAATTCACTCATGGGCGCCGTTAAAATATTTATGCAGGTAGGGGCAGTGACTTTTTTCTAAGGTTGATTTCAAAAGTGCTCACTTTATCGTGAACAGCCTTTAGTCATTTCTGATACCACTTAGTCATGCTAGCTCTTGAGAATATTGTTAGGTAATATTTTTTATGAAAGTTTTAATATTAATTTTCTGCGAATAAGGAGGCTATTAGATTTACACACATCATTAAAGGTGATCAGGTGTATGATTAATGTTGTGGTCTGGTATGTATGTTCTCTAAACAACTTTTTAAACACTATGATAGCAACATAACATGTGAGTATAGAGTAGATAATCACCGAATTATTTGAAAGTGTTCTGTGTAACAAGGGGCTATATCTCACGCTCGTACAAAAATTCAGAATTTCCGATATGATTTCACCAATCCTTTTATTTAGTGACTATATTATATTACCCGCCTAGTTAAATTAAACCTCTGAAAATTGATATAATTAGTTACCGTTTTTGGGCTGCATTTTACCATACACAAAAAAAAAAAAAACTTGTAGAACTGTTTGAATTTTTATAGATTTTTCTAGAAGCGATTTTAAGACAGATGTCCTGAATTTGAATCTTTTAGAAAACTTATAATCTCTTTCGGCGTGTGCATGAAAACATTTATTTCCAATATAACAGCGGAGAAAGGTCTCTTTCATTCATTTGTCTCTTGGAGAACAATATCTCGCTTGAGGAGTCTGAAAATTTCGTTTGCTGGAAACTGCCAAGTTTCCAAGCGTGTATCGTGAAGTTGGGGGGATAGTATAACGTAACACTATTTTTGAAGATTTTTTTTTTTTTTAATGTAAAAATGTCATTTTTCCTTTTTTCTTCGAAACTATTTCAATGTAAAGTTATGTTCTGAATTTCAGTGTTTCGTACAGATTTTGTATTAATTCGCATTCAACAGATTACGCTTTGATAAATTCAATATGATTTCCTCAATCTCATGCCTATTTTATGAACTATATTTAGAGACCTGAGGATTTCGCGTTTCAAATAATCTGTAGGACTAGACTCCATAGTTGTATGACGATCAAGCAAGTATCAAATACTCATTGGTAGCTTGCTATCACAATGGAAGACAATGAATTGGCCTGTATTTTGTTGCGTGTTTACTATTGGCTCAAGTTTCTCCAGGTGGTGTCAAGTAACGCATGGGCCATAAACCCACGCTCTTTGAATTCTAGCTTGACCCGAAGTGAATCCGCGAATTATTCAGGTCTCCAACTATGTTCAAAACGAAAACAACTGATTTTACTAGAGATAATTGCAAATAATCTGATTAAACATAATGAGTACATTTCCAAAATAATTTGATAAATTAATAGCAAATAATTTAACACAGTTCTGAAAAAAAAAAAAAAAAAATTTAACCCTGTCAGTTACGAAGTTAGGCCACCGATTGATGTTCATACTCTGAACATACATATATGAAGAGAGGGCATTTCCATGAGGAGGACCGCTGTAAACTCAGTAGTGCAGGGGCCGTGGTGGCAGAGCGGTTAGCTCGCTCGCCTCTCACTATCGCGATCCGGGCTCAATCCCCGGCCGGGTCACCGGACTTTTCGCACGTGGGAATCGTGCCGGGCTTTCTCGGGGATCTCGCGTTTCCCCGGCCCCTTCATCCGGGCGCGCGCTCCATACTCACCTCAATCGCCCTCATCGGCTCCGAAGACCTCGATGTTAAGAGTCGTCCAAATATCTTCGCTCGCTTACTCACCTGGTAGTGCCCCCCCCCCCCGGAACGTTTTTCAACATGATGCCACGCAGTTAATTCACACAAAAAGCTATTGGCCTTCAACATACTCCGAGTCATCACAGTTTGTTTAGAACTCCACCTGTACGCCTGTGATTACAGTATTGTTTTACTGCGTTGGCAGAGTACGTATTAGGCCGGGGACACACGGCCATCACTGAGATGTCATACCGCGCGTTTATGTCAATGCGCTGCAACCCGTAGTCGATTCGCGGTTTCTTCACCTTTTTGAATCAAACATTTGAAAAATCACCCCATGCAAGACTGTGTTAGTTATTTCCTAAATATGCCATGTATCACAGAAGTTTTATACACTGTTAAAATGAAAGTATTTTAATTTTCGTTAAATTTAAATTTCATCTTAATTTTATTTATAAATTATAATGATTCATTTATTATAAATATGAAGAAAAAACCGTGAAAAATGGTGTGTTATGGTAGCGCCTAGTAAGAAATAGTTCTAATGCAGAATATGATTACAACTGAGTGCGCACGAATTCGCTGCACTGTCCTCTGGTGTAATTTTCTAGATTAAATAAGCTTTGTTTCTATGAAGCGGAGGAATATCCTGGAAGTGGAATTTTTAAAGCAGGGCTTCATTAAAAGTGTGAAGTAACCTTGAATGGATTGTAGCAGCATGGAAATATACGTGGTTGATATGGTGCAGACACACGGGCGTCGCTACCTGACGCGCGTTACGCCCACGAACGCGAGCTGACTCGCGTCACACACGCGTCGCCATTGTAACCTCACGGTTCAACGAGGTACGGCGGAGTCGGTACTTGGGCGGGTGACCGTCTGAAGAACGCTCCGTAGCCGAAGGCGCATGCGAACACCAGAGAGGCTCGTTAAGGGTCACCATATTAACCCACTCTACTCAGTGTACGCAATTGTGAACGTTACGTACGTGCAGGTGATGTTTGATCTGTATACTGCACACTGCGAAACTCAACGAGCAACGGTCTTATCTGGGGGTTAATTATTCGCAAACATTATGGTCTAGATCATAATTGGCTCATATGACTGCAGGCGAACATTAGTCTGTAGATCATTAGCTGTGACTACGAACCAGGCATTGTGATAACCCAAGTACTGTATGCATCATTAAATCTTTTGTTTGCAAAACTTAAAAAATGTTAATTAAAGTGGGACTGAATGGCGTCAACAGGCATGAAGGCGAGGTCGTGTAGACCAGGTACTTCATTCACCTGTCTCAGACTGGCAGATCAGGCAAATTCCCTCCCGTTTTTTAAAATCGAAACTGTAAAAACTGCTGCAAATTAGCGATTTCGACTGGAGGTCTGTGTTGAAAATTCTCCACTTGAGTGAGCGAAAATTCCAAATGATCGTTTTTATTTGCTCGCGTTCCTGGATTCAACAAAGATTTCTACTGATTCTGGTGAATTTCCCTGGCCTGACTGTAAAACCTAAGTGCATAGCAGATGATCAACTGAAGATTCATTAATATAGTTCTACTGATTGAAATCACAGATTCAGATTTAGAACTGTTACGATTACGATAAAGTAGCGAGGCCAACGGCTGTTATTAAAACAAACTCGCAAACAACGGGGACGGTGCACAAACTATGGGAAGTGCAGGAATCCGCAGAAGATCGGAGAATAATTGCGTGTGACTGACACAGTGGTATACGCTATTCACGGTAAAGTGAGCATATTTCAAGGCTCTCCCAACTGGAAGTAACCAGTAATAAATATTTTTATCAGAGCCTAAGACGTTAAATTTTGAGTGCAATGGAATATATATATATATATATATATATATATATATATTTATATATATTTTATAAACACACTATGTTTAATTGTCACATAGCAATGTTTGTTTTAAAAAGTGTCGGGGAAGATAAAAACTGGTTGAAAGGAAAAATCTAGCAGGGCCTTAATAAGTGCTCACATTACCGTGAACAAGCCTCTACGTCCGTTACTCCGCCCAGGCTACAAGGGAGAGCCAAGGGGATTCGAGGGTATCAGTGAAGGTGGGCGTGAACTAGAAGTGTGGTGGACACGACAGCTAAGGGCCGGGGTGTCAGTCGAAGTCGGTCCTCCCCGAACGACGGCACCGAGCGGCGATTGAGGGCAAGTCTCTTAACGCTAGGGTGATAGGCAAGTCTGGACCCTCATATCCTCGTCATACTTTATTTAACTATCCATTACCCTACCTTGACCCCTAACCCCTCTAGCCACATCACTTTGTATATATCGTTTGTTAGTCTCGGTAAATTATTTTAAGACTTGTTAATTGAAGGTTATTTTAACATAGGTTGTTCATGGTAAAATGAGCACTTTTGAAAGATCTGCTTAAGATCTACTTGTTTGCACGTTGTGTGTTATCCCACCTTATGTAAAATTAACACTGTCATGGGCCTTATCTCTTTATTCGTACGTCGATAAAGTGGAACATTGAAATTATTAGAAAAGTAAATATTTCACAAATACGCCCTTTTTTTTTTACACTTTGATGCATTGAAAAGAAGTACAAAGCGAAAGAAACATTTTAAGTTATTACAAACGGTTACCTGACACTTTTAATCTGACGCTTAGATATGGAACTATTTTCCATCTATCGTTACCAACTTTACAGGGCGCATGCCACTCAGTGCGCCCGTTAAAATATATGCAGGCAAGGGCATTGACTTTTTTCTAAGGTTGAGTTCAAAAGTGCTCACTTTATCGTGAACAGGCTTTACTCCCTCGAATCCTCTTCCTGATCTTCCCTACTTGAACCAATTGAATTATGCCCTTTTAGGGGGGGGGAGGGGGGATACAACAGAAAGTTTTAATGCCAAGTAAGTATTTGAGTAATATTCACCGACAAACTAATAGCTACTGGTGAATTTTGATACCTCGGCAAACAGGATGTTCAAAGTACGACTGTCTGTAGACTGTAGCCACGAAGGCAATGATGTATAAACTTGAGATTTTCTTGGAGCATCATTTAGAGTTCTGTGACTTAATCAACCAGTCTTATACATGTAGTTGCCCTAGGGTGTCTAAAAAGGTAAAAAATTACCGAGCCTTAGAAGAAATTACGATAATTTTCATACTGTAAAATATTACTATAATATAATTATTTCTTATGCACTATAAAGCATTTTGCAACCAAATTGTGTTTCAAGAATAGCTAAGCAAGTAATATTGGTTTTCTTGCACAGCTCAGATTTATTTTCCTTGCACTGAGATAATCAACAACGATATATGGCAACCAGGGCCTAAGAGTTTTAAGTGATTACAAACAGGCGGAATTATAAAATTGTACTGTGTTCAGAGAAATGTATTGCAGACGAATTACAATATATTTACATCTTCCGGTGCCATGATTACGTTCTCTTACAGAGTATTTCTGAATCTTTAAAGAGAATATCAATGAAGGAAAAATACAGTAGCTAGCAAGAAATTCGCTCGTTTTTTTCAATCAGGCAGTCAAAGTGACGTCAAAATTGTTTGATTGTGTAAAAATTGTCACTATTTTTAAAAGCAAGGCTCACTTAGCTTTATAAAAGCAAGGTTCACTTAGCTTTATAAAAGCAAGGCTCTCTTAGCTTTATAAAAGCAAGGCTCACTTAGCTTTATAAAAGCAAGGCTCACTTAGGTTTATAAAAGCAAGGCTCACTTAGCTTTATAAAAGCAAGGCTCACTTAGCTTTTAGTATTATAAAGCAAGGCTCAACTTAGCTCTTATATAAAAGCAAGGCTCTCTTAGCTTTATAAAAGCAAGGCTCACTTAGCTTTATAAAAGCAAGGCTCACTTAGCTTTATACTTCCAATGAACTTTCCCTGTTTTTTTTTATTCTCTTCCCAGTACCATCGCTTTTTTGTCTGCTGTAATATAATTGAGAAATATTGAATTATTAATAATTTGTAAATAAGAAGTTAGCAAAAAAAGAATTCTAAAACAAACGGAAATGTTATAAAAAGTTTTTTTTTCTCATAAATTAAAATTATCTCTAACTATGGGAACAGTCACTGAGTACTGACTACGTAATGATAAAACAACTCCGTCCCATTAAGAGAGAGCGTAGTCAAATGGTACTACATTTGGACTGACGTCAGTTTCGTTCCTTGATTACGAACAGGTAGTTTCCCATCTCGAACTCAGATAAATGCAGATCCATTTATTATGAGTCTTAAAGGCTGTTGATGATAAAGTGAGCATTTATGAAATCAACCTTGCAAAAATTAACTTCTCCTACCTTCATTTATTTCAACAGGCTCACTGAGCGGCATGCATCCAGTAAAGTTGGTAACGATGGAGGGAAAGTAGTTCCACGTCTTAACGTTAATATAAAAATGGAAGAAAAAAAAACTTAAATTATATATTTCATTTTCTGTTTTTTAATGCATTTAGTGTAAGTATTAGCAGATTGCTAGACATTTAATTTTTTTTAAATAATTCCAATGTTTCATTTGACTGACGCATAAATTAAATGGACGAGCTCCATGGCAGTGTTAATTTTACATTAGGCGGAAGAGTACACAGCGTGAATACAAGTAGATCTTAAGCAGGGCTTTCAAAAGTGCTCAGTTCACCGTGAACGGCCTACAATAGTTTCTTGCTCACTATTATATGATACTGGGTAGCGGATGTGCGTCAAGGGAAACAAAAGAACAAAGAGGTAATTGTGTTTCCCTCAAGATATGTACAATACCAAACATGTCCACTTCATTAATTTCTGAGAGAGGGAGAGGAACACGATAAATGCAAAGAATATTAATCACCTGCAATTTTGGAATCGTATGCAACTCCGACACCACAAACGCCATTGTCTCTTGCAGCAGCCACTTCTCCAGCACATCTCGTCCCATGGCTGAAACAAAACAATGTCTCTTAAGTTCCTTCGGTTAATTGGGCGAACGCTTAACTAAATTATTCGTCAAGTTATTTATAATTATTTATTTATGTTTTAAATATTTCCTTACGTCAGATAATCTTCTTAGCTTGGCTCGTGTATGTTTTTAATGTCATCATCTGTTTTTATTTTTGCGGCATAACTCGGCAGCGGAGTATGCCCTAGTAATTATTCAATCAATCACTTACCCTAATTGCAGGAACCATTTAAAGAACGTAGCGTAATACTTAAAACAACAAAATAGTTTACTATTTCCTGTAAAAAGTGAAAACTTTATTTTTTGATTTTCAAAAATATTCACAATATTCAAATTTCCCAGCTTTTGCATGTTCGAAAATTAATTCGTAGGGAAGCGCAGCGTTAAATTTGCAGTCCATTGTTTCATGTCGCGTGCTGATAACTCGTCCGTTACCTCCCCTAGAGCTGAACGCAGATGCACGTGTATTGTGTTTCACTGCTTCTCATTAGTCAAATTAGTGCACCGCCGCTGGTTAACACGATCAGTGCACACGCGTGACATTTCGGACACGCGAGCGGCAAACGAGATACACCGATCCGAAATCAATGACACGGATTTAATTGGAATGCCATTATCGCTGCAGTTCGAACCACCGGCTCTCGACGAGGGCATAACTGCAACGGCGTTAGCAATATTTTGGACAAAACTTTAAAACTCGGTTCAGTTATTGCTGAGCGCGGTTCATGGTCTACGGCGATATGGCCAAAACTAGAACATTTTCGCACCTGCCTTTGCAAAGATTCACCCATGCTACTTTCTCACGAAACAGATACGCGATTCGAAACGTTCCCTTTGTTCAGCAAGCTACCGTGGCTCGCAGAAGCAACTGTGAACAAAAATATGATACGCGTTTACTGATAAATAACAAGTGCGAACTGTTCACCCACGCGGGTTTTTACACGTAATTATTTTAAGTTGTGTTTTAAGTACGCTATAGTGATGTGAAACAACTTGCATAGTGTTTAAGCAATTCACGGTGATTTTAAAATGTCAAAAGCTACACTTGTGTGCACAAATTTTGCTTTCCAGTGCAGTAAACAATAACGTTAAAACAATTTGATTAGTCGCCTACAAACAAGTGACATTTTCGTAATCAAGACAGGAACAACCGTTGTTGGCTTCTGATGTCGTTGATAAAAGTAGTAAATAAGTCTAGTTGTATTTTTCAAGGGAAAAAAATGTTTGCATGTTTTATAATATTTTCACTTTCGTCTAAAGCCTCTACCGTACACACGAACTCGCAGACTATGAATTTTTTTTTTTTTTTTTTTTCGTTTATGGATTATATTTTAAGCACCGTCGAGTTTGAAATACGGCAACATATATATATTTAGCATAGACACCTCGTTGTTCACAAATAGCTTTATTGGAAATAGTGAAACTTCTTACAACGCACAGCTCTCTCATCATTTGATGTAAAACAAGTGACGGGGAAAAAATAAGTCGAACTTAAAAATAACTGTTAAAGATGTTCCTGTGCCTCGACAATCTCAGTTTTTAAAATTTGAATCTTGAATTTAACCCTTTGAGAAGTATGCCCGTATTTACACCTGGCTACCTTTACATGAACATTTCTTTGCTCTTGAGAACAAAACTAACACATGTATAGCTTTACTGTTTCACTGGGCTTTATCGGAATGTAAGAAAAAAAAAGTACATCTTCTCAACATTTCAATTTGTAAGAATAAAACTGTTAATGTTTCAAATGAACGCGATGGATTGTAACACATGTTATATCTGTCGCGACACATTAACTGGGACACAGTCAACGCGCAACTTCATTGGCCGACGGCCAGCCAGTGATTAACCTTACAGAGTGTAAGAGGCGTGTCCGGTGTAGCCAGGACCAATAGGACGATGGCAAGTGGAGCTATAGAGAACAACACAGATGATATTGCTGTAGTGGAGAATATAGGAAGCTCACTTCAACCTTGTCATCAGTGGCAATAGATTTGTGCCGTCTTCGTAGGGTTAAGTAATCGATAAAAATACGTAAATCCAAGATGGCGAGTATCTCTCTACCGGAAGCTCTACCTACCATCGTAGAGTTGCGAGTGTTGACTGGGACCAGATTACTTGCATTCACCGGAATGTTTGCTTCCAAGATCATGCAGTTGAACTTAGAAAATGTCAAGGGGGCTTTAAAAAAGAGGCCCACTTGACCTTTTGCAAGTGCACCGGGCAGGATAGGTCTCCGTGGGAAAGACACTCGTCAAATACAAATGCATTTTAATATTTACATTTAAATTTTTAATCCCACGTTCCTCAGAATATGCGCGGAGAATACGCGCGTTGTCTTCGATATTAATGTAATCTAAATTTATGTTTAGATCCCACATAATATTTAACATTAACATCCTGACGATGTTTTTTTGATAACTGTCCGTTAGTTCGAAATTGTATGGTTTAATTACTCAGCGTTTTATGCCTAACTGAATGCTTGCTTTATATGCTGTGTGATGTATTTAGAAACGCATGCTTGTTTTCACTTTAAAATGCCCTTTCCATGGAAAATATTTTTAAAAATTCATTTCGATATCAAGGTGAAGGCTGTTTACGATAAAGTGAGCATTTCAGAAAGGAACAAAAAAAAAGTAATTGAACTTGCATGCATATATTTCAATGGTTACACTGAGCGACATTTGTCAGTAAAATTATTTATTTCGCTTTCTGTTTTTTTAAAGCACACGTTACATTTAAAAATTAGCTTAGTTTTCAGTATTTACTTTTCTAATAGTTTTAAAGTTTCACTTGGCCGATGCATCAATAAAGCGATGAGGCCCATGGCAATGTTAATTTTTACACAAGGCGGAGGAATACACAACAAGCATGCAAGCAGATCTCAAGCAGGGTTTTCAGAAGTGCTCATTCACAGCCTATAGGAATTGAAACGACTATGTTTTGTGAGCACGTTTACAGAGTAATTATAAACCTTCTAGAGAGATGGCTGAACTGTCTTCACGCCATAATTTTCTACGTTCATAAATGCAAGTGAATTAGAAACGGAATATTAATAAAACAGATGACGATATATAGTAACATTAACAAAAGCTCTTTTAAAATCTCCTATGTGAAATGATAAGACGTGACTATCATAAAACGAGTAAAACACGCTGAATATTAAGCACTTCAACAGCAAGCAAACAAATTTTAACATTTGGGCTTTACTCAGCTGTCATAAATACACAATAGCGCGTCATTTTGAAATAGCTGACGTGATTACTTTTGTGCCTGGCTGTTAGCAGCGTAATAAGCGAAAAAAAAAAAAATCTTTATATATGAATAATATTAGTCGCATGAATGATCATTTTCAAAATATTTCACGGGGGGGGGGGGGGAAGTAGCACATCCCACATGGTCTCAAGCTACCAACTTGTGGTTGAATACATTAATAACGCATCGATTCCGGAGATCTCTGGGCTAGGCTTCGTTGTTGCCACGCTCTGTAAATGTTATTTCTGTTCACGTATACTCATGTATACATCTGGATTTGTACATACAGAATGTGCCATTATCCTGGATAAATTTAGCCATGTCTTTATTGACAAAAATTATGACCCCATTAAGATAATTTAGCGATTTTCAACATGCTAAAGAGGTTAATTAATGAACTGGGTACGATAGGTGTTTTGTGTTAAAGTCTGTTCACGTTAAAGTGAGCACTTTTGAAGTCAACCGTAGAAAAAAGCCACCGCCATTGCCTGCATATCTTTTAACAGGCGAACTGAGTGACATGCTCCTGTAGAGTTGATACCAAAGAATGAAAAGTGTCACGTAACCATTTATAATTCCTTAAATTATTACTTTCGTTTTTTTTTTTTAATGCATTGAAGTATAAAAACGAGACATTTACGTTTGTAATAATTTCACAGTTTCACTTGACCGACGCATGAATAAGGGATGGACCCATGGGAATGTTAATTTACATAAGGCAGAAGAATACACAACGTACATACAAGTAGATCTTAAGCAGGGCTTTCAAAAGTGCTCATTTAACCGTCAAGAGCCTATATTCACGTGACACGCTTCACTGGCTATTCCATTAATGCTAGTTCTGATTTCCGGAGGTGGCAGGCTAAATCACAGCCGTGCAAAATTTGTAACTAGCAATGTGCACGTTTTGAACTATCGCGGAAATATTTCGCACAAACTTTGAAAAATCTCACTTAAAAAATTCAGAAATGACGTGAATTTTTTTTTTTTTTTTTTTTTTTACTTATTTTACATTGCTGCTCCTTGTTGCTTGCAGAAACCAAAACTCCGCAAGCTTACACGTGTGCATTGATCTCCTTGCCTGGGGCGATCACGACGAACTGCACGCACATTCTGAATGGATCTCTGGCGTCACTACGGCGATGCGACGAACAGCCGAACAGACGAGGCAGCCTAGATGGTTGGCCAGGAAATTGAATTGTCGCTCGCTCTCTGCTTGAATATGCATTCAGTGGTAGGTATTCGTGCGCAAAACGAATTTCTTCTGCGCATGGACCAATGCACCCGACAGCGCGAGTATAATCGTTTCAAAGCTCAATTCAACAACTGGGTCGATCGTGAAATGGTGATCACGGGCACTGTCATTTCAACCATTTAGCAAGAAACACGGGAGCAGAGAGATATCAAGTTTACACATATAGGCTGTTCACGGTAAAGTGAGCACTTCTGAAAATCCTGCTTAGGTTCTACTTGTATGCATATTATGTATTATTCCACGTGATGTAAAATCAACACTGCCAACGGCCTCTACACTTTATCCATGCTCGGTCAAGTGAAACTGTGAAACTATTAGAACTGTAAATATTTAACCAATCTGCTCATTTTACAATTATACGCATTAACAAATAGAAATCGAACGAAAAAATTTAAGTTATCACTAAAGGTTACCTATCACTTTTAATTCGATGTTAAGACATGGAACTTCTTGCTCTCCATCGTTACCAATTTTGCTGGGCATATGTCACCCAGTGCGCCAGTTAAAGAATATGCCGGTAGGAACAGTGACTTTATTGTAAGGTTGCATTCAAAAGTGCTCACTTTATCGTGAACAGCCTTTACTTAGTGTACAGCGGCGTGTGGAGAACAGTTTACAAGGTAAGCTCTGTTTTGCTCTGCGCTGTACCCAATCGTCTGCTAGTTTACACGCGGCCACTTAAACTTAGCAGTGCAGTTGACGTCACAGTGCGTGTGTAATGGGTACCTCGCCGCTCTCTCGTGAGTGGCCGCAGTACGTTCAGTTCCTCCCGGCCCCACTCTGGTTACCGGTTCCTGCTGCGTGCCCCGAGTGTGTGCAGCACTGAGCAAGCACCAGCTTACCTTGCAACACTTCACCACCCGCCACTGTTACTAAACCTTTAGAAAGGCGCAGATTTACTGTCTCTGAAGACAAGGTTGAAGTGAGCTGCCTATATTCTCCACTACACCAATACTAGTTGTGTTCGTCTATGTATGTCTACTTACCCTCTTACTATTGGTCCTGGCTTCACCGGACACGCTTACAATATTCCGCAACGTCTGTCCTTCGGCCAATGGAGTCACTTGTTGACTATGTGCCAACCAATGTGTCGTGACAGATGCAACATGTTTCACAATCCATCGTATTCATTTGAGAAATTATTAAAAGTGTCAGTTTTTTTCTTATGAGTTTAAATGTTGACTAGTTGTAATTTTCTTAGTTAGTTTCCCATGGAGTCCATCAAAACAGCAAAACCATGGAAGTGTAAGGTTTGTCTTCAAGAGCTAAGAAATTTCCAAATAAACGTCACCCGGGTATATACGTGCATATTCCTCAAAGGACTAATCAATTGACTGTGTAAAGGCAAGTGGTATACAAATAAATGAGCCCTTTACTGAGAATAGATGAATAGAAGGAAGGGAAGTATCAGTATCTGGAAACCAATTCTAAACGACTGGCACGATTGACCTACTCAGCAAATTCGTCGAAGGCATGCTCGAAAAATTTCGCTAAAGGAATGATGAACAGTGAAGATGAAATGCAATTCCATAAGAATATAAAACAAGATCATTTATAACTTGACAGTCATTTATTAGTGGCAAGAATTGGAACATTCTGTGGACATTTGTCTGTAAATTGCTTCTTAAAGAACTGCAACAATAAACAATTGAAGCACCCAGTAAACAAATGTGCAACGGAGATAAAATTAGACATCCAGGTAAAAGTAAGTGTGAGTACGCAAATAGCTGGTATTTCGCATTCAATGGCCAAATAATTTTCTTGCGCACGTGACGCATTTTACAGTTAATGTAATTCGTCCCAAGCCGAAAATCGATTACGTAAATGCCCTGAAACTGCGCAAGTGACAGTGTTAAAGGGCCTAACTTACTGGGAGTGTGTAGTGCTACCTGACCTGAAAATATCCGACACAGAAACTAATACTTTCCTCCCAAAAAGTGTGTGTACATAATAACTACATAACACTTTGAGATCTGCACATATTTACTGGCGCTTAAGACAAATCAGAAGCGAGTCACCTATATCCACTACTGCAAGAACACTGGTTCTGTTGGTGTCTGTGTTAGAACCCACCATCGTCCTATTGGTCCATACCTCATCGCACACCACCCTGGACATTAAGGCTTTCATTATTGGCCGGTCATCAACCAATGGAGAGCCGAGTTGATATTGACCTAAATAAAATGTTTTTTTTTTTTTCGTACAAAAGGATCGACAATCAATCATGTCCCTTTGAGAGGCTATATATATATATATATATATAAAAAATTATATGGTTGGCTATATCATTGTTACTGCGCTGTCGTGTTCTTGCGAGGTAGTGTTAAACACTAGCCGAACAAAGACAGCACATCCACGCGAGTTTTGTTCTGAACAACAAAGAAATTTTTAAAATCAGCTTCGCTCGAGCTACACTCGGTCTCGAGCATAGCCTACATACTGTTGTGGGATAATTTTTTCCTCTTCGCGACATGCTGATTGGATGACACGAGTGTCTCTCCAGGCGTATAGAGTTATCGCTGGGAAACAGAACGCGAGAAGAGCTGCAAACACAAGGGGGGGGGGGGGAAAGGCCGGGGGATAAAAAGGAGTAATACTAGCGTCTGGAGAAGAGGATCGATTTCAATAAAGGGCAGGGCTGGAACGAGAATTGGCGCCCCAAAGCCCGGACCAAGGCTCCGAGGGTTGACGCGGCGTGCGAGAGGGGAAGGTTGATATACTGGTGAATCAGGTCAAAATAGCCTCGCTGACACTCGCACCCGTGAATGCACTTGCGATATCCCCGCTCTCCTCGTGCTTTGCAGCGTCTCTGCGACCCGGCAGCGACACTGTGGTTCCTCGAGTTCGCCGGTTGGTGTAAATAAAACACAAAACGTTCCCCACATTGCATCATGGACTCCAGTTGAAAAACCTTTATTGAATAATTCGTTTCTTTTATGAAAGTTCGCCGATATTTTGAACGCATCGTCGCAGCTGCAAGTAAATGAGAGAAAAAAAAAATCGGTCATTGTAATAATAATGTAGGAAATAATTTTTATGTGCGTCCATTTGCCACAAACATTTATGGCTGAAACTGAAGTAAATAAAGTTAATTATAAAATTAATATGATATTTTATTACAGTGATTTTATTACAAATGATTGCAGTAAATTTTATGACGATATTTATTTAAGAATATTTACTTGCAAATTCTGCTTTCCGAAGCATCCAGAATGGAAATGCGCTTAAATTTGGTTAAAAATACAGATTATTTTAATAGATTATTTTTTATATTTATAAAGTATATTTTAATAACATATTTTATAATATTAAAAAATATATACATTCGTCTTTCATATACAGCATAAAGCGCACTTTTCTGACATTTTTATGGTGTCTGTACTACTTTTTTGTGAGTTCTTCACGTTGTATACTCGGGTGAAGTGCTCCATAGGCAGTTGCTTTACTTCGACCTTAAAAAGTGCACGCAGTTCACGTTTTGAACTGCCCCTTTTAAGTAATTTTCTTCGTTTTTACTCCTTCTTATAAAAATACAACTTTTTAAATATTTGTTTTATTATCGCGAACGGAATCTTTCCAATACAGTATCGCGAGTTATCCTTTATTTTTTAACCTGGTAACCTAAAAAGTAAGACCATTTATTCTTACATGACGTGGAAACTTATGTTAGTTTTTGTGAGACTCGACCCTAGTGGACTGATGAAATATTCGTTTATAAGGAGTTCAAAGCCAAATTTAATTACCCTACAGTGGGATTAAATACTTATTAAACTCCGCATGAACAAATGGATGCAAAGAGGAACACATTTTCATTTTCCTTTGCAGTGCATTGGTACAAATGTCAGACAGCCGTATTTAATTGAGCCAATAAGTCTCACTGCAAATAAGACTACAGAAGGAATATAAACTAATTACGTATACATGCAGATTCACTTTCAGTACTTTCCGTCCAGTGCAGCAGCTTTAATGGCGAAATTTTTTTACTTCCATAATTACAGAACAGGATTTCAGCGAGATGATTTTGAAAGGTCGCAGGGTTCAAATTCTGATGACGTAGTTGAATTATAATACTTTATAATGATAGCGCTACGTTGAATGTTAATGCACATACAATTAAACTGATTATCATACTTCGTATACGTATATGTATCTACGTTACGAGGCTTAATCAGTCAGAGAGTTGTTACACACACGCTAGCTATTTAAAAATACAAAGCAACTAGGTACGTAACAATAGAATGAATATGATTTTCCATACGTCAGAGGTTAAAGTTAACTGCTAATTTTTTTTTTGTAAACTTCCTAAACTGTAATGGAAGTGTTTAACCCATACAGTGTATGGTAACAATACAACATGTCGGGCTGAAAATATGGGAATGTTTAGCATCGCTACTATACAAAGCTGGGAACTTCCCTACGCATTTGACTGTTTTCCGAGCAACTGTAAGAATGTTACCATGCATGTATGGGAAAATATTTTACTATTCGCGTTTTGTCACTGTACGTATAAAGTGGTATGGCAAATTTACAAATAATTTTTTTTAGTGTGTAAAAGAACTCATTGCGATAGCAATAACAGTATAATGAAGGAGATGTCGAAATCGAAAGAAAGTTGGAACATGCAATGAGAAAGATGTTACCAATAACCGAAATCAAGACAGGTGGAAAAATTGTTCGGGACAAATTTTGCATATTAGAAATAATTTTAGTACGTTTTGCACAAACTATAGAGTGAATAATGCGACAATAGTTTCCGAGAAAGACTCGTAGATGCTTATTTGGAAGATCGTCTCACACAGGCGTTGTTTGAATGATTTATGCAATGGGGGGGAATTGATTGTTTAAACATTTATGCACATACGCCAATCCAAACACTTTCTTGTACACTCTTAAGAAATTATTTGTAAATTTACCATATCAGTGTATGCTTACAGTGACAAAGCGCGAATGGTAAATCATTTTCCCATACATGCATGGTAACGTTCTTATAGTTGCTCGGGAAAGAGTCAAATGTGTAAGGAATTTCCCAACTTTGTATAGTACCGATGCTAAACATTCCCATATTTTCAGCCCGACATGTAGTATTATTTCCATACACTGTGATGTATAGGCTGTTCACGATAAAGTGAGCAGTTTAGAAATGAACTTTAGAAATAACTCGCTATCCCATTATGCGTACATTTTAAGGGCGCACTGAGTGACATTCGCCCAGTAAAGTCGGTCACGATAGAAGGAAAGTAGTTCCATATATCTACGTCAAATAAAAAGTGTTAGGTAACCATTTCTGACGACTTAATTATTTATTTCGCTTTGTTTTTTTTTTTAATGCACCAAAAGAGTGAAAATGAGCAGATTTGAAAAATATTTACTTTTCTAAAAATTTCACAATTTCACTGGACCGATGGATGAATAAAGCGGCGAGGCCCATGACAATGTAAATTTTACATAAATCTAAAGACTACGGAAAGTGCATACAAGTAGATCTTAAGCAGGGCTTTCAAAAGTGCTCGTTTGACCGCGAACAGCCTGTATAGGTTAAAAACTTCCATTACAGTTTAGGAAGTGTAGTTGAAATTTTTTGACAGTGTAGTTTCCGACTACATTCTTGCTCGTTACATTTTCATTGTGTTGTGTCGTGATAACTTGTCCTCTGACTTGATTCATTCTTGGAACTGTATGCGTGTTACATGTTTGTTGACCACAGTTAACACAAGCTCGTTCATTACTCTTTCATTTGTTGTGTCGTGATAACTTGTCCTCTGACTTGATTCATTCTTGGAACTGTATGCGTGTTCATGTTTGTTGACCACAGCTAACACAGGCTCGTTCATTACTCTTTCATTTGTTGTGTCGTGATAACTTGTCCTCTGACTTGATTCATTCTTGGAACTGTATGCGTGTTGCATGTTTGTTGACCACAGCTAACACAGGCTCGTTCATTACTCTTTCATTTGTTGTGTCGTGATAACTTGTCCTCTGACTTGATTCATTCTTGGAACTGTATGCGTGTTGCATGTTTGTTGACCACAGCTAACACAGGCTCGTTCATTACTCTTTCATTTGTTTATGGTTTTTTTTTTTTTTTTTTAAATCTAAGTTGCTTTATTTTACCTCGCATGTTTCCTGGGACTACAACAAAATGTCTGCAATGGCGTATGTCCGCAATTATTCAAACAGTCGTCTGGCAGTCGTTGCTTCTGCCCTTCCGAGCGCTGCAGACTCGTCGATGGCCGAAGTTGCCGTCCCATGCGGTCCCACACATGTTCATTACAAGGTCGAGAAACGGAAATTTCGCGGATTCATTCGGCAAACAAGCTAGACTGGACAGTCCTTTGTGCACTCGGACATCGTTCAGTAGTTTACTGGCTGTCGCTCCAGTTTAACCCGAGACAGGTGACACGGGATTCGGTCCTTGTTTTCATTGCAGGCTAGTTATTGGTCGGAAATCGCCCAGAAGTGTGTCAAAAAAAAAAAAAAAGTGCGGCCCAGTAGAAGTATAAACACAAATGTGAATGCGACTGAAGTTTCACTTGTCCTCAAATGAACTCGCGAAATTGCCATGTCTCTATTCATAGCCAACAAGTTTGGAGACCGGACTGGCTAAGGGAAGTTGTAGCCAGCATTGAAACTGTCCCTGGAACCCCGTCCTGTATGTGGGTGGACAATATTCTAGTTGGAAAATTGACCTATGCTGCTATGCTGGCTGTTTGCTTCATAGCGACATTTTACTCCCACCACACACAATTTCTCGCTTTAAAAGTGACAATAGCTAGCTGATTTACGATCTTCTTCATAACGCGCAGTACTTGAATTGTATCTGTTCGGATTATTTAACAAAATAAACAAAAACGAGACTTTGCAGTAATTTTGTTATGCAAAATGATAGTTAACTTTACTGAAAGTCATCATTGTCTATACTATATAGTATTATAAAGAGTTAATGTGAATTTGTTTATTTGTTTATGTGTAACGACTTATCTCGGTATCTACAGAGTCGATACTTGTGATTATTTCACTGTTAGAAAGCTACATTCTTCCAGATGGACACAGGCTATATTAAGTTCCGAAAAAATTCCTTGAGAAATTCCTAAATTTGCGATTCAAGTCGGAGAAAAATGAGCGTTCTAAGCATGCTTTACGAAAACCATTAAAGATAAATTGAAACAATGTTACAAGAAAATGTGTATCATAATATTATTTTAAAAAATTCTCATGTAGTCGCAAATAGTCGCAGGTAATCACGGGTAGTCGCAGATAGTCACGGGTAGTTGCAAGTGGTCACGGGTAGTCGCAAGTAGTCACGGGTAGTCGCAAGTAGTCGCAGGTAGTCGCAAGTAGTCGCAGGTAGTCACGGGTAGTCGAAAGTCGAAACTATTTGATAATTGCACTTTATATACTTTTGACCATAAAATTAATTTTTATTGTTTAGTCGTACAAGCTGTCCAACATGTCTCTTTATATACAAGGTATAATTAACGTACTCTGGAGTAAAATGCATGTAATTAGCGGTGGAAAATCGCATATATATATATATATACACACACACACACACATGGGGAAATTACCTTACGACGCGTACATCTATTCAACATTGTCTGAACAGCTAAGTGGAACGCCGGGCGGAAGAAACAATCCTTTAACACACTATATTCATTGACGTCAGCACGCTGTCATCGTCGTGTAATGAATAGGCATCAGCCTCTCATGATAAGAGTACTATGGTTCACGCCGCCTACCAGCAAGTGTCGAGAATTTTAGAGTTGAGGTTTCGGGTTCCAATCCTTCAGAGGATATTGGTAAAAAAAACAATTAACAAACCTAATACTCCGGGATATTTTTAATATAATGTTATTATACAATATGGGTAATGTCCCCTTACGCGTATGGAATTTTTCCTTACTTGTATCGTATTTCCCCCCACTTTTGTCAGGTACTCTTTCCAGTACGATTAGAGACTAGTACTTTACATGTTGTGTAAATTTACTCTACATTTAAGGAGTGATTTTACCTTGCATGTAGAGGTAATTAGCTTCCCTTACATGTAAGGGTTTATTACCTAAATATTTTTACAGTGTAACTCTATTACACTGTAAACAATTATAGTCTTTATATTAAATCCGGAACTGATTGGTTCAAATATTTTGAAAATTATGTTAATCGATTAATTTACCAAACCCAAAACGAGTTACGAACTAGGTATGTAGTTACAGTGAATATAAATTTATTGTATATTAATTTAATTTGGAGCCAATTATCATTAAAATATTGTATGCTGGAAGGATTAACAGCTCACCATTTACGTACTCACTCTATCCTAAAAATGTTAAATTAATTCAATACACTGCAAACTCTTAGCAAATTAATTACCTCCAATTATTATAAGTAAAGGAATAAATTTTCACAAGAATGACAGCTCTTGTAGTGTATGTTATGACTTACAAATGAACCATAACATAACAGCCTGCATGAAAGTAGCTTATATTTTAGCATTGCTCAAAACACGAATGAAAAACCTTTAAATTAGAATGCATTTAAGAGTAATTAAATGTCACAGAATTGTATATACTTCTCTAACGTTACGTGCGAAAAGAAATAAACCAGCGTAGGAAAAAATTATACATCAGATTCTGATTCCGAATATAACTAGAATATCGTTATGTAAGTTAATGGATGCTGAGCAACTATAAGTCAGGTTAAGTGTTAGTCAAGGATACGATGACTCTTTGGTAACAGTTAAGGCTCAACAGGGTGAAATCAAATGTTTATCGCATGTTAATATTAACAGTACGTGATTCGTACACTTGCTTTCCAGATGTAGTCTGCGGTTTGTCTGGCTGCTGAATTTTCTGTTTGTTTATTCTAAGGCCAGACCTATCCCTTATGCGTGAATATTTTCCTGCTAAATTAGTAGTTCTTCTAATTGGTAACTATGATAATTCCCGTACCGGTGTGTACAAAAACAGCGGCAGATTTATGGTGTCCACTGTAACCCGGAAGTAATCTACCACAAAATAATCTAGCATCGCATCGTGTGTAGGCTGTTCACGGTAGAATGATCACTTTTGAAAGCCCTGCTTAAGTGTACGAACTTTGTGTCTTCTTCTGCCTTGTGTAGAACTACCATTGCCACGGGCCTCGGCACTTCATTCATGCGTCGGTCAAGTGAAACTGTAAAATTGTTAGGAAAGTAAATATTTTTAAAATTTGCTCAATTTTACTCCTCTATGCATTAAAAGTTATCGCAGATGGTTATGTAACACGTTTAATTCTAAGTTAGGATATCGAACTATTCTCATCCGTCGTAACCAATAATACTGGGAGCACGACACTCAGTGCGCCCGTCAAAATATACGAAGTATATTCTAAGATTGATTTCAAAGGTTCTCACTTTATCGCGAATAGCCTTTGAATCCTTTTGTATTATAAAGAACATTTTATTGGGTCAATATCAGCTCGGCTCCCCATTGGCTGATGACCGGCCAGTATTGAATGCTATGAATAGGGATAGGAAAATTTCGCGAATTCATTTCGGGACAAGATAGACGTCAAACACGTGTATAGTGAAGTCCCCTTCGCAATTGGATCACAGTTTATTAGACACCCCCCCCCCCTTGTACGCCGCTGAGCCAGTAGCAGGCTTGCAATGAAACACCTTGCGAACACCATAACTGCCAGGTGTGGGGCAACAGCCAATGAACACACAGCTGAGGCTCCAGTATGCAGAGGACTGAGGAGTCTAGCTTACAGGTCACTGAACTCGCGAAATTTCCCTATCTCTAGCTATAAGGTACAGGGTAGTGTCCGGTTTGGTATGGACCAATAGGAAGATGGCGAGTTCTAACACAGACACCAACAGAACCGGTGTTCTTGCAGTAAAGGATATATATGACTCACTTCTAATTTTCTTAAGTGTCGGTAAATGTGTGCGGACCTCAGTGTGTTAAGCGGCGACTATAGGGTTTTAATACAGCAATCTGTTCAGATAAGACGCATGATTTCCGCTATAGTTTAAAACACTGTTTTGCAGAAGAATAAATTTATCAAATAGAGAGCAACTTACGGCAATTGTTGCTAAATTTGACACTTTTGAATGACCGCGTTTATGTTTCAATAACCAAATTTATGAATTAGCAACAAAACATAGACTTTCATTTCTGTTCTGAAAAAAAAAAAAAAAAAGATTATTAAAATTTTAAACCCGTACACAAGTGCTTACAACGGTGTTGAGATAGTATTGTCAGAACAGATGCAACGTGAAAGCGAGCTGCGCGCACAGAAGAACCCGCATTCGTCCTTGCTTTGCACATGCCTGGCCGAACAGTATACAGAGGTCGTATAACAGATCCCGCATCATGGAGTCGGGGATGTTTAACAGCTGGCTTGCTGCAAAGTATCTGAAGCTCAAGGCTGTTCACGGTAAAGTGACCCCTTTTGAAATAAACCTTAGAAAAAAAAGTCACTCCTCCTGTCTGCATGTATTGAAACGGACCCACTAGTGACATGCGTCCAATAAAGTTGGTAACGATGGAGGGAATGTAGTTCAATAACTTAACGTCAGATACGAAGTGGGGCAACATAGTACAATGGAACAAGCTGACGGACATCTTGAAGAGGAGAGGGATAGATTGGAAGGAGAGAAGACTAGTGCAGAATCTATATTTACAACAGAAAGTAAGGATAAAGATTAGAACTGAAATGTCGGAAAAAGCAGCATTGGGAGGGGCGGTAGACAAGGCTGTTACCTTTCTACCTTGTTCAATTTATGCAGAAGATTATTGGTAAATGCTTATATGGAGGAACAGGAGCACGTATTGGCGGAAAGAGAATATAATGTATAAGATTTGCCGATGATGTGGTTTTATTAGCAGAAAGTGAAAGAACGATAACTAAAATGCTAAAAGATCTGAATGAAACTTGCGAGGAGTATGGAATGAGAATCAATACATCAAAACAAAGAGTATGATAATCGGTAAAGGAAGGAAACCGGCAAATATTAAGATAGGACAAGTTAATATCAACCAAGTAAGAGCATTCAAATATCTTGGAAGTACGATAACTGAGGACTTGAAATGTCATCAGGAGGCGAAGACTCGTATTGCGGTAGCGAAGGAAGCGTTCAATAGGAAGAGGAGATTACTATGTGGAGAACTAGATAAAGCACCGAGGAAAAGACTTGGCAAGTGTATAGTACGGAGTGTTGCACTCTATGGGGCAGAGACCTGGACACAGACGTGAGGACGAAAAAAGGCTAGAAGCGTTTGAGATGTGGATGTGGAGGAGAATGGAAAGGATAAGCTGGGTGGAAAGAGTGAGTAATGAAGCAGTGCTGGAAAGAGTTGATGAGAGGAGAAAACTGCTGAAAGTCATAAGAGAAAGGAAGAATAACTGGATGGGACACTCGTTGGGACGGGAGTGCTTGCTAACAGACGCTATGCAAGGAATAGTTTGTGGGAAAAGACTGAAAGGAAGGAGAATATACAAGTTGACAGATGACATCACAAGAGAAGCGGAACGTATATGGACCTGAAGAGATTGGCATAAGACAGGAGAGCATGGAGAGATACCACGTGAAAACCTGCATCTTGGCAGAACACAAATGATGATGATGATAAATACGAAGTGTTAGGTAACCATTTGTGATAACTTAAAAATATTACTCTCTCTTCCTGTTTTTTTTTAATGCTTCGAAATATAAAAATGAGCAGAATTGTAAAATATTTACTCTTCTAATAATTTCACAGCTACACTCGACTGATGCATGAATAAAGAGATTAGGTTCATGGCAATGCTAATTTTACATAAGGCGGAAGAATACACAACGTGCATACAAGTAGATCTTAAGCAGGACTTTCAAAAGTACTCCTTTTACGGTGAACAACATATACTTTCATTTAGTTTATCATTGCCATAGTGTGACACTTATTGAATGTGTGCGTGTGTTTGAATATATGTATGAAAAGCATGGGAATTTCAGAGTTTTAATAAAATAAATTACCGGACACAAAAAAAAGATAATTGGATTCTTGCGCAGCTTAGAGTTTTATTGGGGAGTATATTTGAAATTGCGCATATGAGTTAGTATTTCAAAAATAATTAAGAAACTTCCCGCCTAATCTTATGAAAATCGCAATATTCGTAGAATTTCTGTAGACAACCCAATTCGGTACATCTGGCCATTTCGAATGCTCATTTTTTAATTCACATATTAAAAATTTCTTTGGTATATCTGCATATCTCAAAAACTATGTGACGATTGTGAGTCAAGCCTGAATTGCTAGAAGACCTAATGTGGAAATAAAATTCGCCAGGTATCCACCAAATTTAAGATTCAAGAATAGTTCCACTTTAGGTCACCATGGTTGATTAAATCTGATTCTATGATACTTATTTTCGAAATGACGCCTTTAAGGGTGTTTGACCCCAAAAAATTAATGATGTTATATCTGTACCAAACATTGTCCACCTTGTACGCATTGCATGTAATGATATTTTACTCTAATAAAAAATTCTACACTTTATATTTTTTGAATAATTTGATATCAAACACAAAATTATTCTGTTTCGTTGCACCCATAATAACAAATACTTACTAAGTTGTACGGATGAAAAAATTTACAAAGTAAACCAAATAACATACCATATATACAACAAAAATGTTAAATATAAAGATATTTTTGCATATTTTAATGTTTTTTTAAGCGTATTAAATGTAATTTAGTTATTACATATATGTCAAGCAATAGACCACGACATTAACGCATGTTGCAATTTTTTTTTATCTCCACAACTTGGTTAGTATTTGTTATTACGGCTACAAAAAAAAAAAAAACAGAAAAATGTTGCACTTGACATCAAAATATTAAAATAATATATAAAGTGTAAAACTTTTTTTTGTGGTAAATAGCTTCACATACAATGCGTAAGTGTTGAACAATATTTGGTTAAATTATAAAATAATAATTTTTTAGGGTCCAACGCCATTAATTTAAATAACTTGTGTTGCAACTCATATCTCCAGAAATATACCACCGATCTCGACGTGATGTTAGTGAACTACACTTAATTAAAATATAACTACCATATTAAACTTCCTTTCCTGGAGGTAGTGCTTCCTGTGAAATAATAAACACGTATACTTATGTGATGATTCCACCAAATTACACTAATTCGATAAACACCTACAATTATTAAAAAGATTAATGACTGAAATTCAATTTGTTTGCAAAAATTATATCCATGTTCTTGGAACCAACACACAGATTTTCATCATACTTGGAAGATTGGCAATTCTTAAGGTCGATTGGTCCCCGTCATCTAAATTTATGAGAATTTCGCCAAAACCCGAATCACGGATTTTATATTTTAATTAGCCTTATGTAACATTAACATTGCCACGGTACTGATCACTTTATTTATGCGTCGGTCAAGTGAAACTGGAAATTTTTAGAAAAGTAAACATTTTCATACTTGCTCATGTTTACACTTCGATGCATTAAAAAAAGCCTCCTGAAACGAAATAAATAATAAATGTTATTACAAATGGTTGCCTAACATTTGTTATTCGACGTTAAGGTATGAAACTACTTTCCCTCCATCGTTACCAACTTTACAGGGCGCATGTCACTCATCGCGCCCGTTATAATAAATGTTATTACAAATGGTTGCCTAACATTTGTTATTCGACGTTAAGGTATGAAACTACTTTCCCTCCATCGTTACCAACTTTACAGGGCGCATGTCACTCATCGCGCCCGTTATAATAAATGTTATTACAAATGGTTGCCTAACATTTGTTATTCGACGTTAAGGTATGAAACTACTTTCCCTCCATCGTTACCAACTTTACAGGGCGCATGTCACTCATCGCGCCCGTTAAAATAAATGCAGGTAGAGACAGTGACTTTTTCTAAGGTTGATTTCTAAAGAGTTCTCTTTATCGTGAACAGCCTTTAGAATCATTTCTGTAATCACCCGCAGTAAAAATTACTGATTTTTTGCCGGAAGTTTCTAGTAAAAAAAAAAATTTGTCAAATTTGCGCAGTTGTAATACATTCATAATGTTTGAGAAACTGTGTCGTGCGAAAAACTTCGTTGGACATTTAAAAATTTAAATTGTGGAATAAACGGATTAATCCAAGATGGTGGCCATTGAAAACCGTTAACGAGTACTTGGAATTTTAACCACTAAACTGATACTATCATGACTCAGAATACTAGCCGTTTATTGGAATAAAAATTTGTAAATTAATAATTATGGTTCTATATTATCTGTATGGTAAATTATCTTATATATGTGAAACCATCAAAAGTAGTCATTGTTTTTGGTTTAAAAGAAAAAAAAAATTGTAAAATGAAATTCTGTCTATGTATTCTACGAACTTGATAACATCTTTACCAAATTTTCTAAGCTATTGTATATAAAATTTTGCGGATATAGTCAACGATTATTCATTGTTTGTGTAAATTTTTTACGCTACCCTAGCGCTTTTAAAACGTCGTAATTAGTTCAATGGGCAAAGACATTTTACACATTTGTATCAATAATAATATTGTACTCCACAAAAGTCAGGTTATTTCTGAACATTTCTGAATTATTATAACACAAATGCATTACCGTACTGATTTGGGGTGTTTACTAATTTTATAAGAAGTTCTTCATAGATCAGTTCTAAAACATGAAAAACTGTTTTCTAATACAATATTACTTCCGCAAATTACCTAAAAATTTAAAAGTAAAAAAAATTCTAAAATTTGTTCGAATTTTCTCGCCCCCCCCCCCCCCCCCCCCCCGGTTCCTCCCTTACTGCCAGGTAGGAGTTCAATTTAACCAAACACTATGTGGGACACCAACATGGAAGTACTTCTTTTAAAAATATTAAAGTGGGATGTTTTCCAAATATTTTTCACAGGTGTAGAAAAATTTGATGGTAACCTGTTTAGAACTGCGAAAAATGACAGCGGAATGATTTCGCTCATTAGTCTACATGCCGTCGATGATCACCATTCGGACTTGAATTGTGGTCCAAATACATCATATCATACCACGGATGTGAGAGTATTGCTTACGTAATGCGAAAATGCGGGCCACTTTTACGAGAAATTGTATGATTTCCAAGCACTGTGAGTGTTACGTTTATTTCATATTTCGCAACGTGCGTTTATCCCACTACTACGACTACGTATACCTAATTTATTAAGGTGGCACTATCTGCCGAAATAACTAAGGAAGATTTTACCACTTAAAAAAAAAAAAAATTATTTCATTCGAAAAAATTTTATGCCGCATCTAATTTTCGGCGCTTTCTCGACATTTGATGCAGGCTCTGCTGCTCGCGTACAAAAGTGTCGGTTATTGTTTTGGTATGATTAGACTGTGTCCATTGGCGACCGTGAGACTAAATGATACAAAAATCGCATACTCGCAGAAATCAGCAAGGGGGAAAAACCGAAAGATCCAGTTCGGCTGTGTTGGGGACACGGCCGTTTGTTTCGCGTGAATACGTCTACGTTGACGCGCTCGGACGCCTTGAAGTTTATTTTACGTTCCCGGCACCGCTTCAACTCGATCATATGGGTTTTATGGACGTCACTGGATTGCTTTTGAGATGCTCTTTCCAACCGTATGCAATGTCTGTCGACTTGGCTTTTTGACGAGTATAAGACAGAATTGTGTTAAGTTTTCTTAAGTTTTTTTTTTTTTTTTACATTTAACGCAAACAATTTCACAATAGCCACGCTACACAGATGTTTTCATACACGCAATCGATTGATCTTGACGATAGCTGTCGATTGAAATCCAAACGAGCTTCGTAACTTTTCCTAGTCAAATGTTATACTACGCGGAAATTATGAGACGCGGCGAAATTAACTGAAAATTGCGCCGCCCCCCCCCTCTTTCCCCATTCCTTATCCGCCTGGATCGAAATGCTTCGCAGTCCCCACTGAATGTAACATATTCTTTGATCCTTTGGTAATCGGTTGGTGTAATTGAATTTTGAATGTAGACGATAGATCCGGAGCTGCAATGTCAAACGGTATCCCTCGATTTTGTTATAATTGGATTTTCTGGATTGCCTCCCCACTACGGTTGCAAATTTAAACACGCATTCACTTCAAAAACCTTTTACCACTCTTAGTGTCAGTGTTTCATCTTTGTTTTTTATTCACGTCGAGCTCAATTACCCGGCATTGCCCAGGCATGAAAGGGCAATGTCAGAAACACGTTCCTGTACTAGAATATTTCCAGCCCAACGGGGGACCAGAGTCAATTTTCGCTTACACAATATTTTAAGGCGGGCACTGAAGGGCATCCCTGCAAAATTTGGTCCAGACCAGTCGAACGGTGTAGAATTGAGATAAACGGGGTTTGGGAACTTTCTCAAGTTCCATATGTTATCTAAAAGCAATTAATCAAGCACTGTTGAGGGCATCGATTTGTTAATTCTTTCTCGTCACTTGATGATCTTCCAACGTATATAAAAAGTATGCTTTGACACGAATCGTATCACGGGCATCCGTACACTGTATGTGACAAAGTGATTACTGAGCATATAACGGATTCCTGTGAAGTCAGTTTCTAATATATTATTTATACGAAATGAGAGCAGCCAGTTGACGTGGCCATTAATTTATAATTTTGTTTAAAATGTAATTGAAATGCAGATTGGTCCCCTATTTCATTACGGAAGTATATTTATTATTGCAGATTGTGTAAGAGTCTTTCCACAAAACGGTTTTCAGCTCCGAGAGGATTCTTGGCGTCAAGTTAAACCACATGGTATACAATCATGGCATTTTCTATCCATACGATTTCGCTCAATTTTTTACGTTCTTGTATTTTATCGGGCGCTCGATGAATACCGGTCGGTCCACATGATCTACGCATTCATCACTAGTGCTAATGTTAATGAGCACGCGTTGTTTTATTTACCATCAATCGCCACTATAATTTAACGTATGCGTGTCAACCGGCTCACGCTGTGCATTATTTATAAATGTCACGTGTTCTATGATCGCTTAGCTGCGCACGTAGAGAAATTTTGATCGCTGATTTTATTTTACGAGAGTTAAATGTCAACAGATGTGTTGAAAACTGAATTTAAAAATAATAATTTTCTTTTGATATGCAGTCCGCTGTCGGAATTAAAACTTTTAAAATTTTAGTTACGTTCACTTTTAGCTCGTGTAGGCCGTCCAACACTGTAATATAATTACACAGTCTTTGAATGCTTGCCTTTTTTTTTTTTTTTGGGGGGGGGGGGGGGGGAATAAATGAATAATTTTTCTAACGATTATAGAAATTTGATTTTAAGATTATTTGTAAAACTAGTTACTTTCGTATTAATCATGGAAAAGAAATGTAAATATTTAAAAGTTCTTCTATTTATACTTTCCGGGAAGCGAAGGAACGATGTGTCACCTAAAGGTTCTGTTTTCCATTTGCGTTTCCCCGAATTCGCTAAGGATTGTTTACGAGTACAAGAGATGATAATAATTACCTGTGACTTTCTCTTGAAGAAAAAATAATTGGTTCGTGGGTGTGTTAAGGGGGGAGAGGCATGTAAACAATTTATTTATTTTTGTTAGACAGCAGTGAGAGACGTGAGACATAAAATAAATCTAACTGAAAATTGATGATGAAAGTTTTCGTTTAAAGTACCAGTTGAGGGCAACGGTGCATGAAAAACGTATATTTATATAATTTTTGTCAGAATTTGTTTTACAGGGATTTTTTTTTCGGAATTTTTGGTTAGACAAGACGTAAATAACAATTTTGAACATATTAGTACATGGTTAAAAATTCCCTACGTTCGTTATTCTCAGAGATCTGATTGAAGATAAGGAAAAAAATTCCTGTAATTTCTTCCAATCAGTGCTCCAAGAATTATGAAGGCAGTTGAAAACCTAACAACGTAAAATAGTGATGAGAGTTGTTATTTAAGTCTTGTCAAGCCAAAGATTTCAATAAACTCTTTGGAAAACTACTTAATCGAAAATCCGGTAAATATACAGCTTTCATGCACCATTCCACTCAAGGGAATTAGACGAAAAAATATCGGAGTATGGCTGTTCTGGGATACGATCGTATGTTTTACGCTAATACTGCACGTCCGCGGGTGATATATTCTTTGGGAGATAACAGCGAGATGAAGGAAATTAAGTGAATACTTGGATTAGACAGCTTAAATCGACATATCTAGACGAGGTCATTCGTTTGGCGACAAAACCAGCGCCTTACCACTTCGGAGTCGCGGAATGCAGTGCTCGGAAAATTCCCGCCCGCCCCCGAGTTTGCCACGCAGTCGCCGCGGGTCCCCACCCGCTACCTTGCGCGTGCGCGGTGCCAACTCAACACCATGCTTGCGTCGCAGTTGTGTACCCTATCTAACGAGACCACATTTATTTCGATCGTGTTATTAATCACGGAGATACAGTTTCGGAATGGTCCACCCTGAAAACGTTACATCGCAGTTTCCGTCCTGGTATAGGCTATTCAAGGTAAAGTGAGCACTTTTTGAAGCCCTCTCGTTTGGAATATTACCTAAAAAATATATTTTATTGTTGCCTTAGACATTAACTTTCGACTCCGGTGAATTATATGCACCGTGTTTATTACTTACATGGAAATATTTATTTTTAAAAGTTGTGGAAGGATAAAAAATGGCTGCTATAGCAAAAATTTAACTAGGGCCTCAAAAGTGCTCACTTTATCTTAAATAGCATATACTCCGTGTGTCGTCTGATTTTATAGACGTGTTCACGTCGAAAATCCTGCGTCTCGTTTGTGCAGCAGACAACTCCTGACTTGGAGTTACACAACAATTTTTCGCTATTGAATGCTGTTTACGATAAATTGAGCACTTTTGAAATCAACCTCGGAAAAAAGTCACTGCTCCTACCTGCATATATTATAACGGGCGCACTGAGTGACATGCGCCCCAGTAGAGTTGGTAACGACGGAGGGAAAGTAGTTCCATATCTTAACGTCGAATAAAAAGTGCTAGGTAACAATTTGCGATAACTTAAATTATTTCTTTTGCTTCCTGATTTTTATGCATCAAATTTTTAAAATGAGTAAATTTGTAAAATATTTAATTTTATTATAATTTTACAGTTCCACTTGAAAAAAAAAAATGCATGAATAAAGTAATGTGGCCCATGGCAATGTTAAATGTTCATAAGGCGGAAGAATACACAACGAGCATACAAGTAGATATTAAGCAGGGCTTTCGAAAGTGCTCACAGTTTATTGTGAACAGCCTATAGCATACTCAACAGACGAAATAGTCACACTGGAAAAAAAAAAAAATAGATTTGTTAGTGGCTACAAAATCTATTTGGTTGAAGCTTTCCAAGGCGAAATTTTACTGTTAAAAAGCGTATTGTGGTACCCATTAAAATGTAGATTGACTAGTACCAAAGCTATTTCGCGCTTATCAAATACATTTGTTAGTGTAAAAGAAACTTTTATTGGCTGCAACGAAGTATTTAGCTGGCAGCAACAGCTTTTATGTTATCCACAGTAAAACACTTTGTTGCGACTGCAATCATTACAGTCCATTATATTCTGCGCATGCTCTCTGGCGTATTCGAAGTGGCCGCTTTCTGTCTGGCCCCGACGCCATCTTTGTGTTCCACTATTGCCTTACAAACACACCGAATTTATTGGCAAACCACAAACGTCGTTTTGGCGGTTTCGCAAAATACTGGAATGACGAAAAGATTTTGTTGGCGCCACAAAGTATTTGTCGCGTCTATGTTAAAGGAATTTTGTGGTCGCCAAACAATTTTTTCTTGGTCACCGGGAAATCTGTTTTCACAGTACATGCGAGTGTGATAAAAAGTTCGCGCCATGACTTTTACGCCATAAAAAGAGACTTTATTTTTTTTCAGTGGACTTGCGATCGGGTAAGTTTTGACGACTTCATGTACCAGCAACTCTTGCGGCAGACATTGAACAAGCTGTGAAACTGAATTTATAATAACCCGACAATCCGACAAAACAGCCCCGACACAGACGAAAATTTTTCATCAGCCAATCAGGAACACGGTCGCCCCGACAAAATCGCAGCCCAACAGCCCGACAAAAATAGATTCTATTTCTACTTTCGTCGGGCGTCGAACTGGTCGGACTCGCTTGGTAGCAGGAGACAAACAAAACATAAACATAACTTTACAACACGAAATTTCGCTAGAATTTCACTACTGAGGTAAATTGCACACAACATTTTTATTTTATTTTATCTGTACATCCTGGTTATCTTGTAACAAAAAACTATTAAACTGACGTACATAAAAATTCGTTGGCAATAACTGCTCCAAAACCGTAAAATACTTTGTTTACAAATTTTACTGAAACCAAATAGTGTGCAATAATTTGTGATTTATTTGCGTTCCATAGCACGTTACTGGCCATTCTAGGATTTCCCGAAAGTCACCCAACACTTGTCCAATGGAAACACTGAACTAATGTTGGTGACGGAAATGGTCGGACTGAGAAGTCGTGCGTGTCGGACTGTCGGGACGAGTTCGTCGTGGCGGTGTAAATCCGGCGTGAGAGAACATACCACTTGTTTCTTGCTACGTTCGGGTGCAGCAATGTGGAGTGCAGCAATGTGACGCGGGTGCAGCAATGTGGCGGGTGCAGCAATAGCAATGTGACGCGGGTGGCAATTCAGGTGGTGTGATGTGCAGCAATGTGACGCGGGTGCAGCACATGTGGAGTGCAAATGCTCCACCAATCCGTGACGCGCGTTGCCATTACACTACTGTGGGTTAATAAATAATGTCCGTCTCTTGCGAAATATTGACGGTAAAAGTTCATCAGAAGTCTCCGCGAAATTGCGGACACATTGCTGTTCAATAATGGGCTTTCCTTAGAACTCACAGAACCTTCCGTAAAAAAAAAAAAAAAAACGAAGCTCTCCGTAAATTTCTTAGTTTTTCTGTGCTTCCGGATTAAAAAAAAAGAGAAATTTGGAATATCTTCAATTTTCGTTATGCGAGTGTTTCTCTGCATGTAAAAAAAAAATTAAAAAGTTAAAATATATTTATTTAGCAGCGAAAGATGGATACGAATTTAAAAGTTTTGGAATAGGTGACACCTACCACTCACCTATGACATTTTGGTAACTGTTGGATTTATAGATTATTTTAGAGCTGTCACTCAGTTTCTATTAACGTTGAAGTGTTTTACACGTTAACAGTTCCAGGTAAAGTGAGCACTTTGTATATCAACCTTTAATAATTCCACTGCCCCCACCTGCTTTGATTATAAAGGGTACGGTACACTGACTGTCAAACGACCATTTATGTTGGCAACAGGCAACGGAGAGAAAGTAGTGTCGCCTTTTAAGGTTAAATTACAAGTATTAGGGCCTAAGTAAAACATTTGTAAATAATAAAATATTTTATCTTTTTTTTTTTTTAATGCATATCTGTCTACTAATAAAAAAATTTACAATTGCCCTTGACCGACGCATGAATAACGTGATCAGGCCCATGGTAAAGTTCATTGTACATAAAGCGGAAGAATACATAATGTGCATACAAGTAGATGTCAAGCAAGGCTTTCAAAAGTGCTCATTTTACTCTGAATAAATTATAATGTGTATAGGAGTAGGTCTAAGTGGAGTGGGTCTCTTAACTGCCACAGAAACGATTACGTTCTGGCTTACAGTGGCGAAGAAACCTTCGTTTAGACTCGGCATTGTTCGTTCCCGAAACCCGAAGTTACAGGAAACATGGAGACTTTTCCTATTCTGTGTCGACGAAGCTCAGCTTCGCTTCACGTCGTTACTGATCGCATTTACGTATGATGACTGCATATTTCCGTAGAAAATTTCCGAGGAAATCGGGAAATTTTAAACGTTGTACCATAGCCAACTATTTCCACGGAGGTGGATGAGGAAGTGAATGACCTGTTAGAGTACATTCTGGTTACTTCCAACTTTCCTGAAGTCCTGCTGAAGTTCTACTTCACGGCTAATTCCTCCACCCCGTGCAGACAAATCTTAACTTAATCTGAAGTCTGTTCACGATGACGTGAGGAATTTTGAAAACAACCTCTGGAAAATGTCACTGCCCAAACCTGCATATATCTTAACGGGCGCGCTGAGTGGCATGCGGCCAGTGAGGTTTGTAACGTCGGAGGGAAAATAGTTCCAGGTCTTTACGTCGAAAAAAATGGTTAAGTAATCATTTGTGAATACTGAAATTATTTTACTTGTTTCCTGTTCTTTTTAATGCGTACATATGTAGTGATAAACTAATTGGTAAAAATATTTACTTTTCTAAATATTTCGCAGTTTCGCTGAACCGAAGCATGAATAAAGCGACGAGGCCTATGGCCATGTTCATTTACATAAGGTGTACGAATACACGACGTGCCTACAAGTAGATCTTAAGCAGGGCTTTCAAAAGTGCTCAGTTTATCGTGAACAGCCTATAGAAAAGTTACACCAAGGGGGACAACGTACCGCATTCGTGCACACTCAGTTTAATAATATTTTGCATGAGAAATATTTCTTACTAGCCATTACCAACACACGCATTTTCTCACTAAATGAAATTATATTTTATATATGTAAAATATAAGTAAAGTTTTGATTAAGTAAAAAAAAATTACATACTTTTAAGTTAACAGAAGTATAAAACGCTTGTGATACATGACATATTAAGGGAATAATCAAACACGTCTTACATGGGGTGATTTTTCAAAGGTTTGACTGAGAAACTGTAAAGATGCCGCGAATAGACTATAACATGCCTGCCCGCGCCCCGCACTTTTCGACTTCTACTGTGAAATTGGGTGAAGAGTGTCACCAGTAGACACGACAGAGGATCTTATGGGAAGAATAAAATTTGCCTGCGATGCAATACAAACTAATCCCGCCAAGTTCCAGAGCGGGCGACAGACTTGTATCGATGTTGCAAAGCAGGCATCGATTTAAGAGGGAAGACACGTCTCTAGCACCAGTATTAAGTAGGTATATCTGTGCAGAACCTTAAATGTTTAATTGTTTCCAATAGCTCGTAAACAAATCATTAAAAGTGTGTACTCTCAAGGCATCGATTTTTCCGAGGATTGTCTCGCTTCCCCGCCTTGCATTCATGCGCTGCTCCATTTCCACCTCATTTCGCCCTCATCGGATCTCAAGGCCTCGTTACGAGTAGCCCAAATCTCTCAACTCAACTCAACCCAAAGCATCGATAGGTCGCCCTAATAGTATTGACATTTTTTAGCCAAGAAAACGTTCAAGTGTAAGAACTGGACGATATTCCCTTCGTATATTTGGACATTGCGATTTATAATGTTTTGGAAATTATATTAATAGTCAGGGGTACATAATTTATAGCGTTAAGATTCTGGTCTTTCTGCGTCGTAAACCAAGGGCGTGGCAAGGTAGGATTTGCATAAAAATCTAGCAAAAACCAATCAGAACACAAGAATGGCAAAAGCCATGCGAAAAACCATTTTTCTGTACAGTGTAAGGGTAGTTAAATGTTTGCAACTATCTGTAATAGAAACAAAGAAGTGTGATCATATTTATTTTTGACATTTCTTTCAATTTTTTCTTTTCATTAACATTTCTTTTAAAAATATTGCACATGGAATACTTTCTTGGTTATCTTACATTTCATATTGAAGGGTAACATTATAATTTTCCTTTCCCATATAAAACAAATTTATATTTAAAAACATTTTCATAAAACCCAGGTTGCCCAAAATATAAATAAAATGCAACCAAATTCAGGTACCAATACTTTCGCTGAATTTCAGCTAAAACTTATACAGGTTATATTTACTGGCTATATTAATCAATTAATACAAACTGCATAAGGCCATCACAAAAAATATTTAGCAGGTGACCCCAATTTACCATAGTTACAAATGGCGGCTATATTTATTTCGCATCTACAATTACCATTGACATTATTACACCATGTTTAATTCCTATATTAGGAAAGACCCCATTTTGATAACAAATTACTGGTCGTCAAACAATAATTAAGTTTTAATTTACTCGCAATCCCAAGTGGATGGGAACAACTGATAAGCAACGCCAGCCTTAACTCCGCGAGTGAAGTGGATTTTTGGAACAAGCCCCAAACTTCATAAAGTGTCTATTTAAAAGTCATCAAATCAAGGAGTTTCGCATAGCTCCATTTAATACAAGAGGCTGAGACCGTAATCAACGATTATTGGCAAGTGTTTACAAATGTTCACCACAGTTTACAATAGTTTACAGATGTTTGAAAAATGTTATCAAGTGGTCGCAAAACTTTACCCATAGTTCCTAGTGGTTACCACCACTTTGCGTCTTGGTGACTTAAAAGACACTAAAACTCGGTTACAAAAGTAATAGTATTGGATTTCGGCTAAAAGGGCAACATTTCGAAAAATTGTAAAAAATTTTAAATTATTTTACGGCCATCATGGCCCCTGCCTAACGTCCAAGTAACGTAAATGACCTGTTCGCTTTAGGAGCATACATGGTGATTCCAAATAAAGTAATTCTTATCTCACGGTAAAAGCTTGCCCCTTCGAGGTCACCGAACTGACCTAGAGAGCAGAGCGGGCCCCCATTAAATACACCGTGTCGCCCACATGTGCTACCAATCAATTTGATTCTCCCCTAAGAAAACCCGGTTTTCTAAGAAATTGAGGGGGTGTTTGTTAAATTACTCATAGTAGGGCACACGCAATGCGCAGCCAAAGGCTGTTGATTTTACCATTTGTGGTGATCGACGCAAAGTACACCAATTCCCCTTAGGGGGTCTGACACAGTGCATTTTTAAAACAGCCAATAAGATTATAATGCTCTCTCCACTTCCGTCCTCTTGACCAAGATGCCGAAAGTAACGTAATGAAACGTCATGTGTTTGATCGGCGCACGCAACCGTCCCAGGCTGGTTAACATGGTGGTCACCGACTGCGCTGCGCCCGCACGACGAATCACTGCAACATCAGTCCGGTGCACAATCCTTCGCCAGACCTAGATGTTGCTGCACGTGAAAATTGGGCACGGGCAGTTTCAGTTATTTTTCAGTACCTCAGATATTTTTAAAGTGTTTTGTAGTGACGTGAGCTGACGAAAACATCGAAGTTAATTTTTATTAGTGTTTTAAACTACATCGAAAAGTTTTAAACCTCAAAACCATGTATGTGAAAGTTCGTGCATAGCGGGTCATACGCTACACAATTCAACAGGTTGCTAAGCAGACACAGTAAGTACTTTTTTTCCAAGGTAAATGGTGACGTGGTCCGACCAACTAATTTATTTTTAGAATGTTATTTGCAAGGTGTATTTTATTCACAGACGTGCGGTGACGGGATTTCCGTCACAAGATAATGTCGATAGTTATTATTTTAATGACATGGGATGTTATTTATATGTTCAGATATTGACAGTATTTTTTTAATGATACACTAATCGTATTCATTTCGTATGAGTAGTTTGAAGGTTTATAAATAAAATAAATTCCATATTCCATTTTCGAGGGCTAGTAGTTCCCTTAATAATGCTTTATGTTAAAAGTCCTACATCTATTTTTAAGCTTAATTTTTACATGGAATAACCCTCTAAAATATGCAGGACACAAACGAATAACATATGTAGGAATTAAAAACTATCTGGCTCTAGAACTTGAAAACCCGTATTTCACTCATAGATAGAGACCTGCAAAATTCACGTTATTTTTCTGCAGTAGACTAAACTCACAAGGTGTTATGCGTGCTACTGACGTCCCTCAATGGCTGAGAGTATTTGTGGCACGACGTGAAAGACTCTTTTAACCAATAGTAACAGTTCAACGTCAGAGTGACCAATCGCCTGGAACACAGTTACACAGGCACGTAACCTCGTATAGAAGCCGTCAGCCAACGAAAACACACGTCGTGCTCAGAAACGTATTGGGCAATGGCGTCTAGCTTGTCCCAAAATAATGACGCAAATTACGCGTGTCTCTACTGATGGGTATTTTATGCATTGCCTCACTACAGTGGAAGTAATCTTAATACGCTTTATGCAGTGTGATGTGATTTAAAGAAACTCATAGCCGAATATAATGACAAAATCCATAAAATCACATGTTCAGGATGCCTAATGGCCATATTACGCAGTACTAGATACCGTACTCCTTTTGCAAGTTCTGCCATAGCTAGAGACAGGAAAAATTCGCGAGTTCAATGACGTATAGGCTAGACTCCATAGTCGTTTGTATACGCACGCAGATAGCAACTGATTATTGGACGCTTCCTTCCACGGCGAGAGGCAGCGATTGCGATTATATTTCCCTGCCTATTTGTTATTGGCTCAGAGTTCTGTACAAGGTGTCAAATAGGTCGTGGGCCAATTGCAGAATTAATGTAAACCCACGTGCGCTTGAATTCTATCTTGTCCCAAAATGAGTCCGCGAATTTTTCAGGTCTCTAGCCATAGCAGCTATTGCGCCAGATACTGCGGTAGGCCATCATGGCGTTTGTTACTGGTATGGTTAAATTTTATACCAGGTTTGGTAATAGGATCTGTCCTATTTGCCATCGTTGCTTCTATACTAGCATTCATACATGACCTATATTTAGGGATAGGAAAATTTCGTGAGTTCAATCACCTGTAGGCTAGACTCCACAGTCCTGTGAACACGCGAACCTCAGATGTTTGTTCATTGGATGCTGGCCCAGAGAGTAGCCAGTGTTACTCTGCACCTGGCAGTATGGCACTCGCCACTTGTTTACTTTCCAGTCTGCTATTGGCTTAGAGTCATCTAGGGCTTGTCTAATGAACTGTGATAATGAATTGCAAATGTGACTTCGGTGTAAATGTGTTGTACGTCTATCTTGTTCTGAAATGAACTCGCGAATTTTTCCTATCCCTACCTATCTTATTACTAAGACACCTGAATAATTTGTGGATTCATTTCGGGACAAACTAGAATGCAAAACACGTGTGTTTATATAACTTTAGCCACTGGTCCACACGGTGTCTGACACCTCCTGGAGAACGCTGGTACAATCGTCGCCTTCATGTGTGACAGCAGACAACCATTGTGCAGTTGATCTCTGCATATGTGTAGGTAAGACTGTAAAGTCGAGCCTGCAGGTCATTAATTCGCGAATTTTTCAGGTTGAAAGTGTTCCAATAAAATGTTCTTTCTTACGTAGAATATTATACGATCCATCCTGTACATTTAATTTAATTTACACTTCAAGTGACTGACGAAATACTGCTGGGGAAGTAATATTTCTTCGCCCAAGTCCTCAAAGAATCTGGATGTCGTAATTTTATGGAAAACTCCATAGAATCCAGTTAAATTCACGCAACATGATATTACATCGGCTACACTCTAAGTTCTAAAACTTTACTGAAGAAGTCAAATAACTACCAAATCCGATAAAGTAAAATAATGTTTACCCGTGACACTGTTTGGTGTAAAAAAAAAAAAAACTAGAAGCTTCAAACCCAACTCGTAAGACGAGCATTTTAATACAAGCAGTATGTATTAATTTGTTCATTAAAAATATTTAAAGTGAGCACTTTTGAAATCAACCATAGAAAAAAGTCACCGACCCCGCATGCAAATATTTTAATAAGTCCAGATAAGTTGGTAACGATGGATGGGAAGTAGTTCCTTATCTTAACGTTGCATAAAAAGTGTTAAGTAACCATTTCTTATAAATTAAATGATTTCTTTCGATTTCTGTTTTTTTTTTAAATACATCAAATTGTAAAAATTAGCAAAATTATTTACATATTTACTTTTCCAATAAGTTCACAGTTTCACTTGACCGACGCATGGATAAAGTTCTGAGCCTCATGACAATGTTAAGTTTACATCTACGCTGTATGAATACGTAGTGGGCATACAAGTAGATCCTAAGCAGGGTTTAAAAAGTGCTCATTTTACTGAGAACAGCTTATAAACCTTTGTACACCGTTATATGGACGTAGTGCAGTGGCATTCCTTGCAAACTGCAGGAATATTCTTTGGAAGCGGGAATCTAGAACGCCATTAACTTGCTCTTTTTTTCCCAGTATTGATAATAGTTTAAAGTTAAGAAATATTATATTAAGGAACGCAAATGAGACAAATACGCAAATAAAATCCTTTGGTGCCATTAGCTTTATATGTTCGAAATGTGTCTCTGCAAATAAAACTATTTAAGTTCTCTATAGCAATCAAACAACGTCAAGATGCACGCAGTTGTAAAGATGCGGGTTAAAAGAAACGAATCCAGCGATTGCGGTCTCCTTTTACTGCACGCCATACTCTCACCTGCGTCCTTCTTGTTACGTTAATTATAGGCTGTTCTCGATAAAGTGAGCAATTTTGAAATGAACCTTAGAAAAAAAGCCACAGCCAGTGCCTGCGTACATTTAAACGGGCGCTTTGCGCGACATGCGCCCGGTAAAGTTGGTAACACGGGATGGAAAGTAGTTCCACATTTTAGCGTCGGATAAAATGTGTTAGGTAACCATTCGTGATATCTTAAATTATTTATTTCTGTTTTTGTTATTTTTTTAATGCATCTACCGGTAAAAATGATCAGATCTGTAAAATATTTTCTTTTCTAATAATTTCACAGTTTCACTTGACCAACGCATGAATAACGTGACGAGGCCCATGACAATGTTAATCTTAAATAAGGCGAAACAATACACAACGTGCATACAAGTATATTTTAAGCAGGGCTTTCAAAAGTGCTCATTTAACTGAGAATAGCCTATACTGCCGTGTTAGAGAAATTTTTCCATATTGGCTCTTATAGCTGCAGATACACATACTTGAGCCCCAGGCCTTCATAAAATCTTACATAAGAGCAATTACTACAACAGCAGGAATCACGTAATATCCTCTTGAGGAGTTTCCAAGAGAGTCCACTTAAACAGCGCAATAACAACGACGAGAAGCAACGAACTTGTAAAGGCTCTGTTTGGAAATTCACCTGACAGTAACAATCATTAGCAGAAATGCTATGCGATAGAAAAAAAAAAAGTAAATGAAAATTACCACGTAACCGGATTTTCTGACAAATAGAAACATCAAACCAACTTTCATCACATCTCGTGTTCTGAGCATGACAGCCATTAATTATCCTGTTGAACAAGCGGAGAACAATGCAGGTAGTTACCTTTTTTTTTTATCTCCTGTTGATGAAGCAACATTCACAACTGCAATTCTCATTGTCTGGAATGACACTGATTTACTTGTGATTGTAAACGACCTAGTTCAGAAAGGTTTCAAATAGTTTCGGTGGCACACACAATAAACAAAACCGCTCACCTAGCGTACTGACACACAAATATATAAGGCGATATTAAAAGACGGGCTAAGCTTGGGATATAGTGTTTACACACGTCATGTTTGGACGTGACAGTACACAGATGCTGTTTAATTAATCGATTCACGTCCAGTGTACACGATTGTGCGCATTACGCACGTGTCGGTAGGTTTTGGTCTGTGCTGCACGCTGAGAAGCTCAATGACCACTGATCTTGCCCGTGGGCTAATGATTCTCAGACCGCCTTACTGACCCAGGGCATAGTTGGTTCATATATCTGTAGCCGTACATATGGCTGCGACGACGAAACAAATATTGTGTCGACTTTAGTACAGCACGCGTCATAAAACTTTTGGTTTGCGAGTGAAACTGTACAATAAAGTGGGTCTGAAAATGGTAATGGAAAATTTATGGGAATTCAATTCATTCAAGGGTTTGAGATAAGAACATATAGGATTCGACCTCAAGTATGCCAGTAAATATGATATCAAATTTGCCGAAGAAAATACTTCTCTAAAAATAAAATGTATTGAAATAAGATTCCTTGGCTGAGCTGAGGTATTTGTAAGTCACCCTTATGAATCACTTCGATGACATCAAAACGAATGATAGTAAAAATGGTCACAATGAACTTTATTTTTAGCTTTAGTGTTATGGTCTTTGTGTAAGGCAAAGTATTTATTAATATACTCTTAAGAATTTAGAATGTTTACATAATGTATCATTATTTATATTATATGTATCAGATATTTATTTATATGGTTGTCAGTGTTTACTAGGACCATGGGCAGAAAATAATTGTGTAATTATTTTTAATAATACTTTTATAAAAATCATCATTGCACAAAACAATAAGGAGTTTTGCAAAGAAGCGTCAATAGAATTTATTTCCTCTTTGCCTGGGCAATTAGTTAATTAATGAGGCAGTTGCCCTCTGATTAACTGTTACAGAGGAGCAAACGAACTTTCAGTTTTTGGGTTAGAATACCAGATAACCCAAGTATCTGTCGCGGTTTCGAGAAGTAAGTTTGGGATACCTTTTAATGCATTATGTCACCCAATTCCGGGTTAACCTTTCCGATTAAAAGGGGGAGGGAGAAATGCTAAAAAAATAATACTTATTACCTCCGTAATCATAAGTAAACTGTAAAACAACTCGTCTTTGACCAAAATTATGTACTAGTGAGGTGTATTCACCACCGACCAGTATGCGAATCTAAAGGGGATTTGGGGGGAGGGGGGAATGGTACCTGCGAATTCCCCCTTTTATAAAATGTTTTCCTAGGCTCACGTAAGCGAAATTATTTACCTCCTAAGGAAATTACTTCCCTCCCTGAAGTATAATAACGCACGATGAGAATATTATACAATAGGTTTTCTTTAATTTTATTTGTCTGTCCAGGAAAGTTTGTACGGTCATCATTTCTGAATCTCCTTGCATCGCCTACCATAATTTGTACCGCTAAAAATATATCGTTAAAAATAACTTATACTCACTGGCTTTGTATTGGTTTCGAATACTTTAACTTAATGTGTATCCAGTGATATTATTTTACGTATCGTGTGCGATTTACATATTATGGTATCCATGCAGGGTTCGCACTCCTGTACAAAAGAAAAACTTTAGGACTTTGGAAGACTTCTTCAAATAACTGGATTTTAATGGACTCGTCAAACATTCTTAGAACAAAAATTAACCATGTATGCTACAATATGTATGTAGAACATACTATCTTTGAACTTATCAACTATAGCAACTAATATGAAAATGCCAATGTTGTGTGTGAATGCTAACATTCTTCTGCCACTAACGAACAGAATCACTAGCGGCAACTGAACAATGCACGTCAAATACAAGAATCAGTAGCTAAAACATTTCGTGTTGGCAAGACATGTCTTGTGACAAACCCGTACTTTTATCATGCTTTCAGCTGCTATTAAAAAATGAAGGCCTTTAAGGATCCTACGAAAAAAAAAAAAAAAGGACTTTTAAGGGCCATTTAAATTAATATAAGAAACTAAGGACTTTTTAAGGCTTCCGCCCACCTGGAGGTTGTTCCTGCGTTTGAGATGGAGAGGCGCAGGCGCGATAAGGGCGACATTGCCTCGCGCAATAAGTACGCCGTCGCCTCTGAGCGCAATGCCCTGAACTGACGAGCAGTCTTCTCGTCGCACTACGTGTATAGGCTGTTCACGGTAAACTGGGCACTTTTTAAAGCCCTACTTAAAATCTACTTGCATGCACCCTGTGTATTCTTCTGCCTTATCTAAAATTATCATTGCCATTTGCCCCACTTTATTCATACGTCGATCTAGTGAAACTGTGGCATTATGAGAAATCTAAATATTTTATAAATTTGTTCATTTGAACGCTTCGATGCATTGAAAAACCAGAAAGCAAAATAAATACTTTAAAAGTCTACACAAACTACTATCCCTTAATCGTTAGCAACATTACTGGGCGTGTTTCACCCAGTGCGCCCGTTAAAATATATGCAAGTACGAGCGGTGACATTTTTTCTAAGGTTGATTTCAAAAGTTCTCACTCTATCGTGAACAGCCTTTACCTATGGGACTTTCAGCGGTGACCTTGTTATTTTATTGGCGGAAAGTCCACAGGAAGTTGGAAGATTCAATCCAGGGCCGTTGAATGGTTTCTTATGTATCTGGCGCGTTTATTTCGTGATACGATGCTTTGAAAAAAAGTCGTTTATAGCCATGTTTGGAGTACTCGTAAATGGCGTTGTCTTGACGTCTTGAAGGCATTCGACAGCCCTAGTGAGAAGTGCCTTTTTCTTTTCGTAGATCAGCACGTTGGACCACACGTTTAATAATTTCGCGGGGAAAAAAAAAAAACGTGAATTACTAACACCATGTAACGTAGTTCAAGAGCCCTGCAGGTGGGAGCCTTGGGGACTTTTAGGGACCATACGAGCCATAGAATGTTACTTATGCCTTTAATCGAATGCCACGCCACAGTGTTTATATGCCAAATCGTTGAAAGTTTCGAGTTTACTAATAACCCCCTCCCCCTATACGCCGTCGTAAAACGAACCCTTTGAGTATGCAGGTATATACTCGGGCAACGTTTATCTGGAAATTTATTTTGCTCTTGAAGACGGATCTCACACTTATATGGTTTTTCTGTTTCGCTGGACTCTATGGGAAGTCAAGTAAACAATTACAACTAGTCAACATTTAAATTCATGAGTATAAAACTGTTAGTTTTAATAGTGGAATTTTTAAAGATTTTACATCTGGCACGACACATTGGTTGGCACATAGTCAACAAGCGACTCCATTGGCAGATGGACAGACAATAATAAACGTTGCGGAATATTGCAAGCGTGTCCGGTGTAGACAGGACCAATAGGAAGAGGGTAAGTAGAATACAGAGACCAACACAACTAGTATTGGTGTGGTGGAGAATATAGGCAGCTCACTTCAATCTTTCTTCAGTGACAGTAAATCTGTGCCTTCCTAATGGTTGTATTACACGGTACCAGATTTCGTAAAACCTTGTGCGAGGTCTGCCATAGCTGCCGTTATACCGGCCTGTACGGCACCCGTCATGGCGTTTTTCGCCTGGTCCGACCAGATTTCATCCCAGGTTCGGTAACTGGACCTGCGATATTTTCCGTGGCAGGTTCCGTACCGGCTTTCGTACCTGGCCAATCGCATTGCAAGTTAAAAGGCGTACAGCGCCCCGCGCAACAATCCGTGAAACCACACTACGGAAAATATTTCGTGTGTTTATAATGGCGGTCAACCGAAGATATCATCAGTTTATGCGGAAATTACAATAAGCACCCATGTCTCTTCAATTCAAAAGTCGATGTTAAGAGCCGCAATATCTGTCCGCTCCACTCCACTATTAAACCCGGGAACATCGTCACAAGCAAGCTGCAGCACCAAAGAACAACTTTCGCCGAGTGGAATCATATTTACCGTTTACCACCTACTCAATTTGCGCATCGACTGTGCTTTGTGCTAGTACGTCAACTGTTGTGTAATATAAATATTCCATACCAGCCTGCACAGCACCTGGTATACCGGCTCCAGTGTATAGGGTCTCGTACACTGTTAAAAAAAATTTCCTTCATTGTACGGAAAAGTGCTGGTAAAATTTTGTCCAGAAGTGTTCGTAAACTCTCCGTAAAATTACGGACACGTTGATTTTCAGAAACGGCACCTCTCCGTTAATTTCCAAGTTAGTTTTCTGTACTTTCCGTTTAAAATAAAAATACATAGTGAAAATGTCTTTAATTTTCGTTATGTGGGTGTTCTACCGCGTATAAAAAATTATATTAAAAAAATTAAAATATTTTGTACTTGAGCGAAGTTTGAACCCGAGTTAAAGAATTCCCAACCGACGACTTTAACTATTCGCCTACAACTATCATGTATTTGTTGTGGTATAACTTTGGTATTTTTATTTAAATTACAAATGCAAAAATTTAGTTTCTATAAAATTTAGTGTTGCCAAATATTACAGACGCCTGGTGCTATTTTTTAATGTTAAAAAGAATAGGTCATAGTCGCGTGGATAACCTTAACTGCCGCAGAAACGATAATTTTCTTGTTACAGTTGCGAAGAATGCTTCGTGTAGAATCAGCATTGTTCGTTCCCGTAACTTGAAGTCAAAGGGAATACGAAGACTTTACGTATTTTGTATTTACGGACTTAACTCCGTTTTCCGTCATTAATGATTGGCTTTCCATATATAAACTATACACATCCGTAAAACATTCCGTAAATATACGGAAATTTTTACAGTGATAGAAGCGTGTACAAGAACCAAGTACGGCAGCAGGTAACATTTAATATCCGTATAAAGGGTTAATTCGCAGGCTGGCACGGACACCAATGTTTCCGGGTGGACTGCATAGTTCGCGTTATTATTCTGGGACAAGCTAGACGTCATTGCCCTATAAGTTTCTGACTCGTGATTTCATTGGCTGATGTCTTCTATACGAGGTCATGTGCCTGTGTAACTGTGTTACAGGCGATTGGTCACTCTGACGTTGAACTGTTACTATTGGTTAAAAGAGACTTTCACGTCGTGGCACAAATACTCTCAGCCATCGAGGGACGTCAGTAGCACGCATAACACCTTGGAGTTTAGTCTGCTGCAGAAAAATAACGCGAATGTTGCAGGTCTGTAGCCATCCGGGATGGAGAGTTGCCCGGCGGCACGGGAATTCCTTGTACACGCGGCTCGGCCAATGTCAAAGCGGCGGTGGAACTCGGCGCGCTGCGTTGGTGCTGGTCAGCGGGTAGAACTGCGTGCTTAATCAAGCGTACGTCGCCGCTAACTCGCTGGCTCGCCGGTGCCGCTGGCTAACGATCCCCGCCCCCTCCATCCCCCCCCCCCGCTGCCTTTCCCACCTCACTCACTTCACCAGGCCACCCGTCGGCCGTCCACGCGTCGAGCTGCGCAAACAGATTTGGCGCCCCGGCGGGGTGGGACCTCGACTCTTCGGTCGACGGCGAGCTCGTTGGAGACGGACAAAGTTGGCTCGGATAGTCAGGGCCGAGGAAGGACCCGTGGCAAGGATGGCCGGACAGGGAATCGAACCCATGTCCCTTCCGGTTGCTAGTACGAAGATCAAACACTGCTCCACTGCACTCTGCAGATTATTATAGCTCAGTGGTTACGAACGCCCCTGGCCTTATACCAAACGTTAAACCTTTTAGGCTCACTTTATTGTACACTTTCTGGTGTTGTAAACATAAAATTGTATGATCACTACTGTACTTAAGTCGACACTACACGTGTTTCGTTGTCACAGACAATGAGCTGTAAGCTTTATGTCCAGCTACAGTAACATGGACCAATTATGACCTAGACCGAAAATTCCCTAAATTTGCGTAATGTACACCATTTTGTACACTAGGTCTGAATGGGTTAAAGAACACAGTACGACTTACGTGTTTAAGACGCCCGTTTACCTATGGAGGGGTGAGGCGATGAGGCCGAAAAGTGAGGTAAGTATGGAGCAACGCCAGAACGCAAGGGCGGGAAAGCGGGAGATCCTCGAAAAAAACCCCGCCGACCAGCGGTATCGTCCGGCATGATTCCCACACGCGTGAATCCGACAGACCCATCTATGAATGGAACCCGGTTCGGCTAGGTAGGAAGCGAGTAGTCTGGCCAATACACCACCGCGGCCCCTCTACCTACGTACAAATGAGAGCGGAGTGGGGAGAGTGTGACTGTTCTTAACATCGAGGTCATGAGAGCCGATGTTGGTGAGGTGAGTACGGGGCAGCTCCGTAATGAAAGGGCAGGGGATACGGGAGGCCCCCGAGAAAACCAGCCGAGTGGACAGATGCACGGGTAAAAGGGGGACAAGGAATGGCGGCAGTCACTCGTCCTCAAACAGCACAGCTCAACAGCAAAGAGATTCGGGTTGTGATTATGTAGGGGAGACAGCCATGGGCTTTCCGTGAACGCGACTGCGTTAGAGGGTAAAATGTTCTTTGAGATATGCGAATGAGACGAAAGTATACACTGTTCACGGTGAAACGAGTACATTTGAAATCCACCCTTTTGGAAAATGTCACTGTCCCGTATATGCATATATTATTATGGGTACAATGGCTGGAATCCGCACAGTAAAGTTGGTAACGACAAGGAGGAAATATTTTCATTTCTTTACATTGAAATAAAAGTGTTTTAAAGTTAACATTTGTAATTTCCGAAATAATTTCTTTTGTATTCTGATCATTAAAAAGTCATATGCGTATAAGAATTAGCAAATTTGTAAATTATTTAGCCTACTTTTAAAATAATGACACAGTTTCACCTGACCGGCGTATGAATAAAAAGATGAAGCCAATAGCAATGCTAATTCTACATATATTGGAGGAATACACAGTGTGAGTACAAGCAGAATTTTAAGCAGAGCTTTTAAAAGTGCTCAGTTTACCGTGAAAATCCATTAACGAAATTAACACTTTGCAGCAGACCATGCTCGAGTGTAGCTTGGTAATAGTTAATTTGAAAATGTATTTATTGTTCAGGACAAAACTCGCATGGATGTGCAGTCTTTGTTCGGCTAGTGTTTAATACGACATAGTAACAGCACAACAGCGCAGTAACAATAATATTGCTAACGATAGGGTCAGTATCAGCTCGGCTCCCCGTTGTTTGATGACCGGCTAATAATGAACGCCGTAAATTACAGGGTGGAGTCCGGTGTGGTATGGACCAATAGGACGATGGTTGTTCCAACAGAGACAGCAACAGAACCCGTGTCCTTGCAGTAGTGTATTTAGGTGACTCACTTCTAGTTTGCCTTAAGTGCCAGTAAACGTGTGCAGACCTCAAAGTGTTAACCTAACTTACCACTAACGACGCAATTTTAATAACTTTTTAATGTTGTGTATGCGGTAGGGGATTTCCTACCCATCCCTGTGTATAGGTTTCAAGACAAGTTATGTTGTCCTTTCCCTCTTGTCCTAACAAATGGCTAGTCTGTTTCTTTCCATGCATATGCCTGGTGATATGTCGCTAGTTTGAGAAATATAAGCACTAGAATAACCTCAGTCTGTACAGTCAAGCACAGCAGTTTTTTTTTAATGAACAGTGTGAAAACATTGACTTCAACATATACAGTAGCACAAGTGAAGTAGTAAACATCTTCGTGGCGTCTTTTGAAGCTAATTTAATGCCCAAGTGCAAGACAACAACATCTTTCGTTATCTTTCAGTGTCACCGGGCGGCAAGCCAAGTACACTCATTGCCATAAAAAGGTTTGCACCTAAATATTTGCAGTAAATTTAAAAAGCGATGAAAGATACATATGTGGACATTATAAAAAATTTATGTCTTGGATATTGGCACATACACATGGTTCGAACACGAGCACTGCATCGTTTTTCGATTGAAATATGTATCACAAATTATTGTGTAAGAGTTTTCCAAGAGGTAATTAAGGTATGTGGGAGGTTCCCGCAGTACGCGAATCACCGAAACATAAAATTAATTACAGAATTCGAACTAGCTAATTTATTTTGATTAGGTGGAATTTATTTATATGGTATTTGAATTATGGCAATTCTAATATACAGCAATAATTAACACAGTCTATACTTTTCCATTTAAAATTGCCAACTTTTTGCGAATAATTATAAATACATACCACAAAGATAGAAAATTTGCCAAAATTAATGTTTCAAAATCAAAAACATAATATTGAATACAATATTTTAACTTAGAGCTTTGACGATGCTGACATTACATGTCTTTTAAAAAATACATTCTTTTAGCAAAATCTTTTAACTGAAGCTTTTAAGAAAATTTAATTATATTGAAAATAATATTTGTTATTTTAATTTTGTTTTTAAATATTTTTACCTAATACCTATTTACAAAATTAAAAACTATTTATTTTGCATAAATGTACTGATTTTGTAGATTCTATGTGTTACCATTCGAAAGGCATTCAACAACTTTTTAGTCTAAAACTATGCTTTGTGTCAACTATTTCTGTATGTGATGGTTTTGTTTATCCCAAATAAATATTCACTTAAACCAACCCTATCGAAATACACACAGTAAGATTAGTTCAAATTCAATTCTTGGGTTAATATTTTGGAAATTCACAGCCCTTAGTGTGATATACCTTTTTAATTTTTTCACGTGAAGGTAAAGTTTTCGATATTCTTACTGTTTACTATGGAAGGTCTGCCCTTATTTAATTTCATTGTGCTTGTTTATCACAAGAGGTCCGAATTGTTACGAAACATAACCAATGTGCAAATAACGGCAGTATTTATTTAAACAATACTGCACGTTTGCTTTCCTGAAAGGGAATTTCAACAACATCCCAGTTTCCAACCGTACGATGTTTAAGTTGATATGGGCGTATTTAATAAATTTAATAATCTTTTAGAATTACATAAATTATGCCTCAGATAAACCTGAGGGCGAGAAGATGGGCTGTTAGCAAAAACCGAGTTCTAAGATGCACAGAGAAGGGCTGCAAAAGTTTTCTGATGGGCACGCACAGAATTTTGAAGCAACCTGGTTATGGGAAAAGATCATATATGACTGTATTTAAGAAATTAAAAGTCTGGCCTTATGCTATATTGTATCCAGGTATGATGCAAATGATACTTCGGAAAGTTGCCGATCGTTAAAAGAGGTTTACGATGGACGAGGTGATGTTTATCGCAGTTTAAATATAATTCAGGTCCGGTTTTTGTGAAAACCAAACCATATTTTTTCAGGATGGTTTTCTGCCATTAATAACATTTTTTTACGTAACCGTTTCACCGCGAATGCTTATGTATACGCAAAGGAACTGCCATGTTTTTTAAAAATGATTTTTACCCTTTTAAAATAATTGAAATTTTCCACAAAGACGCGTAGCTGTGAAAATTCTCAAACAGCAACTGTTTGAGAATTTTCACAACGAGTTAACACAACACTATTAAAAAAAAAAATTGTTTTGCAAAAAAAAAATTGGCAAAAACATCAAAAACCTGAATGCTTTCCGTTTTCCCGTTTGTATAAACGACTGTGTGTTGACACACGGTAACGCGTGTCCCACGCAATACGTGCCCAGTACTACGTGATTTTCTCGACGCAGTAGGCTACATTCTGACATGATCCGCTGCTGTATTCGAGCAGATATCGAATTAGGAAGGACCGGCGGCGGAAGTGCCTTCTGAAATTCCGCGTGGATGATTACATCAGGGTTTTAATCAAGCGCGTTTGTTGACACCGGATGCGCCCTTGGGAGGGCAGCTGTCGCGACCAAGCACTCAAACACGCGGATCCGCTACGGCGACGGGCAGCGGAGAGAGGCAACATCGTCCCTGGATGAGAGGGGGGGGGGGGGGGAGTGACTTGGGTGGATGGCGGAACACTCGCAAATCCTGACGGCAGAACTCGAGCGGCTTGCGCTGGGATGCAGTGCCCACTGTGCAACATGCAGGTTTCTTTAAAAGTAGTTCTCGCTATAGGCTGTTCGCGGCGAAATGAGCGCTTTTGAAAGCCCTGCTCGACATCTACTCACATGCACGCTGTGTATTCTTCCGCCTTGTGCAAAATTAACGTTGCCTCTATTCACGCGTCGGTCAAGCGAAACTGTAAAATTGTTGGCAAAGGAAAATTTCGCAAACCTGCTCAATTTTTTTCAATTCGATGCATTAGAATAAAACAGAAGGCGAAATAAATAATTGAAATCATTATAAATAGTTACCTAAATTTTTTATTCGCCGTTAAGATGTGGAGCTACTTTCTCTCCAGCGTTACCAACTTTACTGGGCGCATGCCACTCAGTGCGCCCGTTAAAATATATGCAGGAAGGGACAGTGACTTTTTTCGGAGGTTGGTTTCAAAAGTCCTCATTTTATCGTGAACAGCCTTTACCGAAGTTATCAGGGAACTACTATTTAAGTTGCGTGTGAAATACGGAAGCATATTCTTTGGTAACACTGAAAATCATTTCGTGATTCAGAAAGCACATTTCGGGAGAAAAAACACTTTTCCAAGCAAGACCATAATAATTACTATGATTGAAGCAATAAGATATCACTAACAATGTTTCCTTATATTTTTAATGATTGATTAATTAGCTATAAAAATGACGACTTTCATCACTGAAATTGATTAACTGTTTAAATAATTTGTAAAAAAATTATTATTAATTTAATTACATATAATCACATCGGGGAAAATAAGGGCGATGAACTGCTTTGTTGCTGAAAATACATTTTTTTTCGTTGTTTTCATCTGGTTGCCCCAAACTAATAGTTGGTTGGCGCGACTAAAGATTTGTTTGGCTCAAAGTACATTAGTCAGTTTTGATTAATATAAAATGAAATGTTCAAGCCCAACTGAGATTCAAGTGTATAGTAGATTGATTGCACCCGAATACTACGTCCTAACAATGCCAGCTTAAGTGAATACTGATGCAATTGGAATATTTTTAAACACACACACACACACACACACACACCATATATATATAAAATGAGTATTTCAAGTTTTACGGCTTTACTTTATATATTTCCTGTTGAACTTGTTTGTATCAAGAGGTCTATACCATAAATAAATGCACTAACAAGAAATGTTACTTTCCTAATCTCATCTTGAGCAGTTTTTTCGAACGAAGACAATCAAATCAGTGGCTAAATAAATATAAAAAAAGTTGATTCAACCTAATATTTTGTTGGAAGCATAATTTATTTAGGCCCAACACAACGGGTTTGTTTGTTCAGACGTCTATTTTGTAAGATGAACAAAATTAATTTTGTTGTTTTTTCAAGTTTCGTTTACTCAACAAAACATTTTGTTGGAGAAACTCAGTGGCGTGTGGTGAACTGTTGCAAGGTAATCTGTGTTTCGCTCCGTTCTATACCCAATCGTCTGCTAGTTTATACATCGGCCACTTTAAAGTAGTAGTGCAGTGACGTCACGGTACGTGTGTAATGGGCGCTCGTCGCTCTCTCGTGAGTGGCCGCAGTACATTCAGTTTCTCCCGGCTCTGCTCTGGTTACTGGTTCCTGCTGCGTGCACAGAGGTGTGCAGCACTGAGCACGCATCAGCCTACCTTGCAACACTTCTCCACACGCGACTGGGGAAACTTAGATGATTTTTTTTCACCGTATACAAATAAGTATTTTGTTTCCTGTAACAAACCGTTCAGTGCAGAGTAATTACTATGATTATCTTGCTTGTTGAAGGGTTTTTCGCAAAATGTACTTTCTGAAGCATTCAGAATGGAAATACGCTTAACCCAATGCACACAGTTGTGTATATTACAATCGTTTAGGTATTTTTTGTCTGCAACTCCACATGCGAAGCTGAGTGACCAATGATCTTGTCTGTTTATGAATGATTGCAAGCCGTCTTACTGCTATTGTCATAACTACTGATTCATATTATTGTATATGGCCTACAGCTCATTGGCTGTGACAACGAACTAGTGTTGTGGCGACTTAAGTACAGGACGCATTATAAATATTTTTGTTTGCACCACCTGAAGCCGTAAATTAAAATGGGTCAGAAGGGGTAAAATTTTGATTGAAAAGATCTTTTTAAACATTTAAATAAGTATATTTTGGCAAAAAAAATTTATTGATACAAAATGTATGCTTCCTTCGTCCTTACATTGTCATTTTCCGTCAATTTTGGTAGCATTTGTACAATTATTTAATGAACTCTGCTACATTGCACAGTCGTGTGTAGTGCTCTGTTAGAAGCATTTTCCTTATGATAGGCTGTTCCCCATAAAATGAGCACTTTTGAAGCCCTAGTTACTTTTTTCTTATCAGCCATTTTTTTGTCCTTCCGCCACTTATTAAAATGAAAATTGGCATGTGAAGTAATAAACACAGTGTATACATTCCACTTTGACTCGAAAGTTAAAGTCAAAGGTTACAATAACATATATTTATTGACAATAATCATTACATATGTGAAGGTTTCAAAACATGCTCACTTTACCGTCAGTAGCCTATACCTTAATATATAGTTATTTATCCCATGGTTCTGGTAATAGTCTGGAAAGTGGCCTGCCATACTAACTGGAACTCTCGTAACAAACCACTTATGTTAGTAGAGAGAGCGAGGCAGTTTCAGCATGCTAGGGAATCATTAGTGTCCTAAGTGACATTTGAACAACTGTAGACGAGTGTCGAGAGAGATAACACTAACTGCCGGCACCCTTTAACCTGGGGAACAGATAATCCCCCCCCCCCTGGGAGATGTGTTGTGGTTGGCTGAGGGTTCTCTCACCCCTTCTGAGGTGTACTGGGATTGGCCTTTGTTTGTGGGGGCAACCAAGAGACATTTGCTGGACTTTCAAATTTTTCGATGAAGTCTGGAGGGCGAGTGGCTAGGGACGGGCCAAGGGAGTGGTAAGCGTGGACCATGATGACCGAGGTTGTGTAATGCGTAATTGCATGACGAGTAATTGTGACAATGAGTAATGGTATAATGGAAAATTACATATACCGAACAATAATTACGTACCGAGAGTTAGTACAATGGTTTTTACCCGCAATGATAGCTTGAAGAGACAAAACAAGAAACATAAAGACAATGTTTGTTGTTCGTAAGAAAGTTAGTGCACTTACTGTTTCAATCAGGTAGACTGAGACGTTGTGTATATAGTTCAAACCCTCATATCCCCGCAGCCTACAATGAAATATATCTCAAAAAGATTACTGACATAGCAATACTCAACGCACGTTCATCGCAAATATTTGCAGTTTACCTAGCATTTATAAATACATACCAGTAGATACGTTCTTAGGCGATAGGAATTAAAAAAAACATAAGGTCGTTTTGTTTCTAATGTTTGTATTTATTCATATTATTAAACAATCCACACACGTACATTAAAATGCCTTTAACACTTTAAGGACTACGTTTGAGTGTAGCTAGAGCAAAAATAATTTAAAACAATTTTTTGTCATTGGAAAAGGAAACTAGCATTTTCAAGCAGTCGTTGTACAGCCTGTGTTTAACAGGATCTTACAAAAATTCTACAGCCAGTAACAATAAATTTTCTGACTACAAACATATTTTTGTTACATAACCGCGAAAGAACAGGTGTGATCGTAAAACATCTTACACGAATAAAGACATTTGATTGGGACAAAATCAACTCCGCGACTTAGTAACTGATGAACAGCCAGTAATGAACGTTGTAGAGCACAGTAAGCTTGATCCATTGTCATGTTAGGCCACTATAACGTAGTATGTGGAACACAGAGGCCAACAGAACCGGTGTTCCTGCAGTGGTCGATATAAGTAACTCACTTCTAACTTGTATTGGTTGTCTTGTAAACGTCAGCTGAACTGAAAGTGTTAATAAAGTCTCTAACTCTAAGTTCATCAATAATATAATTTATCTCTTCACTAACCGAAATATGCCCTCTTCTTTGAAATGGAACCGACACCTGCAGTTTATTAACCAAGACATTGGGTCTTCAGAATGCAAGTAGCTGGAGTCATTCCCGTCTCTGGAGGTATGGATGACTTGGGAGCAATCGCGCGAAATTTCTGGTCATCAATTCCCTTGGCGTGACTCGAGGTGCGAATAACATTCTGGGTAGGGTCACCTCGGCTATATACGTCGTGACATGCCTGTGTTTCGGCAGTCTTGAATGGCCATTGGTTCCGGGTGCGTGCAACGGCGGGAAATGGCGCAATGACCATAGATTGAAATGTGCGAGCATCGGGGGAGTAGAGACTCAGACTAACAAGCTGGACTGTAAAAAGTGTAACTGGTGAAAATGTATGGCAGTCGACATTTTGACAATATATATTTAAAATTGAGATTGCCATAAAAATTGGACTCACTGATAAGACTACCAAGTGTTAACAGCAGGGATATGCATTTGTATTTTGTTAACAGCAGTTGTGTGTATTTTATACCGTAGGAAATAAATTAACCCGTTCGGTCAAACATTAATAATGTCGGAGTTCAAGCGTTGCAGTCGCGTAATTTTTGTGGTGTGGTCTGTAATTGTGTTCAGTGCTGACTTGCAGCCACTGAACATCGTGCTGCTTGCTCTATGATACTGGCGTTAACCATAAATGTCAAAGACGTGTAGAAAATTCTACAGACCAAAATAGCCATAAGGAATACTAGGCGCTGGTGTCTTAACGTGTACAGTACAGGTCAAAATTATCATTTATGGGCAATATGTGTACGATGGTGGACACGGGCACTGAACTGGTTAAGAAATAAAAACTATTTATTTTATGATTATTAAGACTTCCTTCCCTCACCAACGCCCCAATGCAATTCGTTACAATAGTTACATCATGCTAATCTGTTTCAAACATGGTTTCTTTTTACGTACAGAATCCAAGAAGAAGTACACTAAACACAAGGAAGGAAAAATGGAGAAGACCTGGGTGTTATTAGGAACGATTACTAATTATGTTCTATAGTATAACGTAGAAGCAAAAGTAATTTATAAGCATGAAGAGATTTTTGTTGTTCAATAGATTGACTTGGCTAAATTGAATAAAACTTAATTGCAATGAAACTATTTGAATATAAACTACAACTCATTTAAACTTTTAAAACATTAAATAATTAAGGAAGGCAGTGGTTCACGTATGTTCCAAATTACATAAAAGTTGTTTAAAAGGGAAAATAGAGTTTCATTCAATTTTATTGTAAGTTATCATCAAGCCATCCAGTAGGCACATAGTCGGTGAGAGCAGCAATTTCAATAAATCACAAGATGTTTCATTTAACAACACTCCAGATAACATGTTATAAACATGCCATGCCTATAGCGAAAAACATCCCCGTAAATATTACGTTAATTGAAGAAAACAAATAGTATTAATCTAGAATCTAAGAAAATACAGAAGATAATATCCGAAAGTCTTACACGTCCTCGTTGAAAGAAAAAGCTATAATTTATAGAAAATGCGAACGACGCAATGTTACACCAAGACTTTGTAACGAAAATCTAAGCATTTTGAAAATTAAAATGAAAAAAGTAACGCCAGGTTACCGAACATTACCGAACTGTGATTACTAATGCAACCCTTATTGTAACTTTCACATCTGTTATGGATATGTAATATTTTTATTGTCACGTATCGTTTCGCCAGGGCGTGGAATAATGTAAAGAAGGTATTCATATTTAAATACATGTAGTTTCAAGGTTTATAGTTTATCATTTACATCGAAAATGTTAAAAAATAATTTCTTCACACAATAGAACGGTAATAAACCAATAAAACGGCTTTTGCTAAATACGTTGACGAATGAAGAGAAATTTAGAAGTATGAAAATATAATTCAAAACAAATACTGGTTTCTGTGGCATGGTTGGCTGTGATGTAAATTTTCCTCTCGGGTAGGGTACCGTTGTGTTTTCTGATTTTATATAAAAATTATTTTGTTTATTTTGATAAGCCTTTCCATTGAAATTAAATATTAAAATGTAAAAGTATTCATTTCTAAATAAGAAATAAATGTATAAAGGAATGAAACATTCCGTTTGACTGATTAATCCATTGTACGAAAACAATTAAAAACAAATATTTGAGCATATTTTTTTAACCTATTAAGAAATATTTTCGTTGGATTATGTTATCTAGCCCATTCAATACAAGCTTGCCGAAAATGGTTTATAATCTCCACTGAAAGCATTTCTCAATAAACATCGCGTTCGACTTTTCACCTCTTTATTGCATTTTTTACCACGGGGTTCCTTTTAACGTGCTCAGCGAATTTCGCGAATAAGGGATTTTTCTCTTTTCGGAGGATATTGAAACTTAAAAATCTCATGAGATTTAAAATCGCTGCTGCGTAAGCGTTTTTATACGTGTTAACCAGTCATCTTTTTTACTGACAATTTATTCCAGGATTTTCGCAGAACACTTCGAGATGCCAGGAATAGCACGAATGAATAGCAAATGAAGTTCTTCAGTTAATTGAAAGCTAATATTGGCAATATCTTTTGCAGTGTGTGAGTATAAATGTAAATAATGCGTGTAAGTTCTTAAGACCTTTACTACCTACGAATAGAAATGTTAAAATGTAAGGTTATTTTGTAAAAAGAACACTTTTGAGGCCCTAGTAACTTTTTCTTTTCAGCCATAATTTATCCTTTAAACCACATTTTAAAATATATATTGCCAGGCAAGTAATGAATACAGTCCGTATGTTCCACCGCACTTAGTTAATGTCTATTGCTGAAATAAAATATATTTACTGACCATTATTTCAAATGAGAGGCTTTCAGAAATGATCACGTAACTGTTTATAGTCTTTACCAAAGGAAACTATTCTGGAGTATTTGACATAGTTTCCAAGCCTGTAAATTAAATAGCGACTGTTGAAACGGCGAGGAAGAACTCAATACTTTTTATGTGGGATTTCCCATTTTGTAGCGAATGCCTCGCTCGTGGCTAGTCCGAATTCAATTTGCCCGTTCATTAGTGTAGTTGATTAGCGAAGATTATTTATTTAAACAGCTAACTGGTTCCCAGTCAATATCGCCACATCAGTTAGCTTACAGTTTACAGAGTGACGTTTGCTCCACAACTACCATTCTGTTTGCTTTTTAATGCTGTATATTAATTTACGGGGCTTAGCTATTGCCAATTATCAATTCCAGCCTCGCTCAAACATCTATGATTTATCTGTAATTCGAACCCAGGACACTTTGCGGTGTTAGGCTGGCGTTCCAGGCAAATAGATCACGGAGAGTGGCCACAAATTTTTTTCTTGGATTTTTTTTTTTAAAGCTATTGTCTGTTCACGTTCGTTATTCTATGGTAATAAGACAGCATAAGATCATGTTGTAACTTCATTAACAGAAGAACACATTTCATCAACACTTTGAGTAGTATGCACGTATTTACTCGGGCGAAGTTTATTAGAAATTCCTTTTCTCTCAAAGACAAATCTCACACTTGTATGGTTTTGTAGTTTCGCTGAACTCTATGGGAAACTAAGTAAAAACTAAAACTAGTAAACATTTAAATTCATAAGACTAAAACTGTAAATTTTAATATCATCTCAAATGAACACGATGGATTGTGAAACATGTTACATCTGTCAAGGCACATCGGTTGGCGCATAGTCAACAAGCGGATACGTTTGCCGATGGGCAGACAATAACTAGCATTGGTGTAGTGGAGAATATAGGCATCTCCCTTCAACCCTGTCTTCAGTGACACTAAACCTGTAACTTCCTGAAAGGTTAAAGGAAAAGAACTGACGGGACACAAAGAAAAACCACTGTTCTCTTGTTCCATGAGTTGAACTAGTTTCATACTTATCCATAGATACAGAACATTATGAGTAGAGACGTGCGAAGGTGTTAAGCGTGCTACTGACGTCCCTCAATGGCGAGAGTATTTGTGGCACGGCGTGAAAGACTCTTTTAACCAATAGTAACAGTTCAACGACAGAGTGACCAATCGCCTGTAACACAGTTACACAGGCACATGGCCTCGTATAGAAGCCATCAGCCAACGAAATCTCGGGTCGTGCTCAGAAACTTATAGGGCAATGACGTTTAGCTTGTCCCAAGATGATAACGCGAATTATTCAAGTCTCTGTATTATGAGAAATAAAACCTCTCACAAAGCTACAGATTTTGTAGACGTAAACTTCGTCCAAAATGGGCTTTGCAGGGATTTCCGGTTTTAGAAACTTTATATGAACCAAAGTGGTGAAGATCACTAGAAACCCGGAAATTTCGCGGGTTCATTTGGCCTCAAGGTAGAATCCACACTCCTTTGTGCATTCGAGTATCAGTTCGTAGTACAATTGGATGTTGCTCTACTTTAACCTCAGACCAGGTTACAAGGGATTCAGTTTTTATTTTCCTTGCAGATTCGTCATTGGTTGAACGTCGATCGGGGCGTATCTAACAAACTACGGCCCAATGAAAGCATAAGCACGTATGTATACGTGGATGCAGTTTTAACTTGTCCTCAGATGAATCCGTGAAATTTTCGGGTCTCTAAAGATCACAAATGTTGCACATAAATAATGTTACTAGTTTCAGGATATAGCAGACGGTATACTTTAGTTATCTTGTTAGTAAATAAGTAGCCGATATTTGTCTCAGTTAAGGTACGCAGGCACTTTATCTGATACTTTTGGAGGGCAAAGGAAAATCGAGTGGTACTTTTGCATTTCATGACCAGGTTACACTACACTATTGAATTTCACCTTATAGCATCCGCCTCCAATGATTTAGAAAATTATAAATACCTAAGTATCAAGTTAAGAACGGAATTGGAGAAAGTTTTTGATGCACGATTAATACATTTAACAAAGGTCGGGGAATTGCTTTATTAATCGGTACTAATTTATAATGTATATAATAAATTAGTACTGATTAATAAAGCAATTCCTCGACCTATATATATATATATATATATATATATATATATATATATATATATAGGTCGAGGAATTGCTTTATTAATCAGTACTAATTTATTATATACATTATAATATCTATATATATTTACATTATAATATTACATTATAATATCTATATATACTATATATATATATTATATAGATATATATGCATATATATTATAAAGGGGACGTTCCTGTGTGTTTCGTGAGTGGCTTTGCATTATTTGCGACAATACCTGTGGTAGGTCATATGAGACACTAGATTTTCTGAGCAATAAACAGTCAATAAGCATTCTTGTCTTTAGATGATCATACTCTCGCTAGCATTGCACACAATTCTATTAAAATCTGACAACCACCGGGGTTTACAAAAGGGGTGCGACGCAAGTGCTGTGTTAGATACTGCGCTTGGACTTAATAAACTTAATTCATTTTTCGACAACAATTATCCAATCACTTCTATTTATTTTACTCGGCGTCATGCCCGTGGAATTACAAGATTGAATTATTGCACCAGGTTTCAAATGAAAGATCCATATAAATAAATACATTCATAATTTTGAAGCTGCGTCAAATAACGATCGGAGGAAGGAATGTGAGCTTAAAAACAATGTATCCCATTAACGAGACATATTTTCATGAGGTCGCATTGCATTTGCTACGGTTTTTATATAACTGTTAGCTCGGTCGTTCTTTTGTTAATGGAAGACAAAAGAAGCTATAAAACTAGAGAGCGTTAGTACACCATCGTTACAGCCGAGCAAATACGAACGTTTCATAGCTTTTTTTTCGGACAAAAACCTATTTTAAGCTTCGTGTTGTACAGCGCACACCGGCGGCGTGATGACGAACGTGAACATCATAAGCCGAGATGACGGACAGCTGCCAGATACACAATAATCGAAGCAGGCGATTATAGGTCTCTGAGCTATTTGTATTCATCCCGTACAAGCGTCCGTCAAAGCTAAATTACGTCATTCTGCTAATGGGTTGCGTCCATAAACTCGCGCTGCAGGTAACAATGTGTGTACAGTTCTAACAGTGCAGACTTCCGGGGTTGTGTTTACCATGAGACGTTTTCATTATATTTGATTAATGAGTACTTACTTATGCTGTCGCTTCATTTAATTTTATTCCAAATTAAGCTTTCTTATGCGAGTTAACAGTGCAGTATTTGGTTTCGCTAATAGTTTATTGCCATAGAAATCATTTGTAAGTATACATCGTTTGTTTCTAGACAACATTATTATTAACCTCGTAAGGACTGCACAAATGTACCGGTGCTGAGAACAAGATCGAAGTGAGTTGTACATATGTTCCACTTCAGCAATATCAATTGTGTTGGCTGGTGTATTTTCACATACCGTCGTCCTATTGGTCCTAGATACACCGGGCAAGCTTACTGTGCCCTGCAACGTTTATTATTGGCCGGCCGTCGGCCAATGAAGTCGGGCGTTGACCGTGTGCCAATTTATGTGTCGCGACTGAGTTTGCATGTTTTTGCAATCCATCGTGTTCATTTGAAAAATTGCTAATAGTAACGTTTTAATTTTTACGAAATTAAATGTTGACTAATTGAAATCTTTTAAATTTGATTCTGATATAGTCCAGTGAATCGCTAAAACAATAAAAGTGTGAGTTTTGTCTTCAAGAACAAATACATTTCCACATAAAAATTGCCCCGTATATACACGCGCATACTCCTCAAAGGGTTAAGTTTTAATATTTTATTTGTAATTTTTCATTTCTTTCCTAGAGGGTAGTCAGCATTAAATGTTTATTAAACAAAATTGCTGAATAAAATTATCTTGGTTGTCTCTCGTCTCGCCATTGCTAATTGACGGGGAGATGTGTCACGGTCAGACGACAGACAATCGGAGGACAGGAGACAACATAAGTAAGGCAGATTTAAAATAGAACTAGTTTTTTCTTTAGTAGAATTCCCACCGTCTCCAACGATGGACGCGTGTCGTATAGCATGAAAGTTTTAATGATTTAAAATGTAGTAAGACTGCTGTAAGATGTTTTCTAAGATGAATAATCTATAATTGAATAATAAGGAAGATTGATTTTTGTTGTGTTTGAGAAGATAAAGGTAAATAAGTTGTTGAATTGTTTTTGGCGAAGACTAACTGAAAATTAAAAGATATTTCCAACACTGAGAATTTTAACGCGGTAATTTAAATCAAATGTTATGAACGGTGCCCAGCGTATTAACGGCAGAGTTGTGAAATTTCTCAAATATAATACAGTTAGCCTTTATGCTGTGGAGCATCTATTTCGTACAGCGTCTATTCAACCTGTTTTTCCATATCAACACGGATTTAATTAAATTTTATGGCCTGGTATGGACACTTACACGACAGTATCATCAAATTTGTTCATATATGTCTATCCGATAGTGTATTGAAGTTAAATTTTCTAACTATTTCACTCGCTTACCGCGTTATCTTCTTCATATATAAAATCCATTGTGCGTGACTAAACCGCATCATCATTGACAAACCGCTGGACCAGTTGAGACCATACGCACACCACACGTTACTGAGGTGGCGAGTAAGGTTTTTAGTTGTGTTTCATTCCGATAGGTGGCGCTGGAGTCTGACTTCTATATTTGTGGGCCGATTTTGCTCATACTTGCACGAAATGTTTGTTGATCTAAAAGAGAAAATTGTTAGCGGTACCACGGTCAAACATCGGCCGACGTACCTGACGTAATAGAGAGGACGCAATGAAAAGGCAAAGTAGAACGTGAACACGCGCTACACAAACTGAAGAGGTACGAACACTAAATCGAGAAGCACACAGCACCATCATAATAGAAGCACGTGCACGCCAAACTGATTCTAACAGACAATTGTGCTCAGAAACAACACAGTTCAAACCATACAAGACACACATAGATCATACGACGCTTTACAATATCCACTTATATTCTGGGAAGGAGAGGAATGGATATAATTTCAATTATAAACAAAGAAATCCAACAACAGGTGCTGAAACCGAAAAACTAAACTTCTATGCGTATCGAATAATTATACATGAGTTTTTTTTTTATCATTGTGCAACAAAAACGTATGAAAAATCATTTAATAAGCGGTGTTCAATGTTTAATTACAGATTCTTTATGCCAATTCAATGTAATTATAACATGTAAAATATAATACTTTTATATGTAAAAACAATTATCTGTACGAAACACAATACACATGACATTTGCGCCTGATTTACTATCGCACACAAGCGCACATGATATTTACACTTCATGTTTTAAATTTTGCATTTACAATTTAACTACAACAGAGGGCGTTATATGCATATTCATTATGGATTTTAAATATATATTAAAAAAAAGAGGCCGGAACGACGTTCGCCGATATCACCTAGTGTCATATAATTTCTCTATTTATTATGCATATGCCTTTTTTGGCGACTGACTGGCTTTTTAATTAATACAGCTTTAAAACGCTAGTTATGACCCAACCGAATTTTTACGTGTCTTACAAGGTGTAAGATTGTTTAGATTATTTGCAGTTTTTTTTTTATTTTCACCCTATGCTTATAATTAGAGACCTGAAAAATTTGCATTATTATTTGAGGTCACGTTAAACTTCAAACACGTGTACTTTCTAAACACGTTTGTCACTGGACCATAATTTATGTAACACGCCCAGGGTAACGCTGCGCCAATGAATGGACGCATAGAAATTGCGCGTCTCATTCACGTGCAGTTCAGTCAGAAAGGAAGTGAATTCTGGCTATGCAGCAGCCAATGGAGAAGAGCCGGCGGCTCTAGTGCATGCAGTTCAGCCTGAGGCCAAGTAATAACGCGAATTTTGCATATCCCTACTTATAACTAGGGCCACCTATTTTTAGAGAAAATATTTCAGGACAACTTGTACTCCAAAACGATAGAGCTCAGATCCAATTTTATAATTGGCTGAGTTTAACTGCCACGCGTTGTAGGCGCCTGCCAGCGAATCACGGACCCTTAGTGCTGGAGTGACCTAATTCTGATTGGTCCAGTCAGGTTAGGCACTGTCTCCCGACAAAGGTACGTGGCCAATAACCAAATGTAAACTGCACACATGCCGTAGGACATTGGAGTCTAGCCTTCAGGTAAATATTTTCGCAAAAAAACAGGTGACCCTACTTATAACTAATCTGATATTTTTATTTGGGGGAGAAGAATTTGTTCATTTTTTTTTGCATGATGTTCTTTAGGTTGGCTGCAAAATTATTCTAACATCCATTCAATGGTTTTTACCTGATGGCCAATTTTTGGACCTTTTCCTACGCTGTGTGATTTTGTCTAATTGGTGGGTTAAAAGTAATAAATAATAAACTTTCCATCCTAAGAATGGTTCACCTAAATATTGTAATTGATAAGTGGCGCTCTACGTAAAATTTAAAATACGTTTTTACTAATCGTTTTTAGCCGGATATATTATTTTAAAGACAATTTATAAAATTAAAGGCTTTCAGTTTACACGGGCACTTTTTTATTATTTCTTTGCATACACTGAGAAGCTATGGTAAAGGCTGTTCGTGATAAAGTTAGTACTTTTGAAATCAATCTCAGGAAAAATGTCACCGCTCCTACCTGCATATATTTTAAGGGGTGCACAAAGTGACATTGTGTGCAGTAAAGTAGTTCCATATCTTAACGTCGAATAAAAAGTGTCGGGTAACCATTTGTTAACTTAAATACATTTCTTTCGCTTTCTGTTTTTTTTTAAGTATCGAAGTGTAAAAATAAGCATAATTGTAACATATTTATTTTTCAAGTAATTTTAAATATTTCACTTGACCAACGCATGATAAAGCAATGAGGCCCATGGCAATGTTAACTTTGCATAAAGTGGATGAATATACAATATGCATACAAGTAGATCTTAAGCAGCGTTTTCAAAGGTGCTCAGTTTTCCATGAACAGCCTATAGTATTGTGAACAACCTACCATAACAATACGTACAAACTCTCAACTTATCTGGCTCGCGGAGCTAGAAATAAATAAGTGTCACAACGACTTTTCCACAGTTTTGATTATCTGGAAAATTTTCCATAACGGTGACAGTTAAACTACACATATGAGATTAAGGATAAGTATACAATTTCAGCGTTCTGATGTAATGGGATATTCTAAGTTCACCTTCAGATCGGGTGTTGTGATGTAAATTGAAAAACATTCTCCCGTAGTCACTGATAGTTTGGTTTTTTGTTCAAATATAATTCCAGGTAGAAATGATTATTTGAAAACAGACAATAGTTAGAGATGATGGTTGGGGACATGCAAAATTCGCGTTATTTCTAGGCATCAAGCTAAACCTTACAATACTGTATATACTTGAGTCGGCGTCGTTCCTTCATTGGCTGCTGCCCAGATGTGAAGTCGCTCCCTTTCTGAGTGAACTGTACGTGATTGGAGCACACGATTGTGAAGTGTTCATCTATTGGCGCAGAGTTACCCGGCGCGTGTCAAATCAAGTATGGTCTAATGACAAACGAATTGGAACAGTAAACATGTTTTAAGTTTAAAATGTCCTCAAATAATAATGCGAATTTTACAGGTCTATAATGATGGTTTAGCGCCGGAGAAGTAGACTATTTACTAGGACTCAACGTACTGTGCATATTATTGACAGTTTCCGTTCCGTCGTCTTGCATGTATGAAGCACTAACCCATTTAACTGCATGTATGAAGCACTAACCCATTTAACTGGGTCATTTACGATTCTTATACTCCAAAGCCAAACGTTTGTGATTGACTGGCCAAGAACTTAGACGAGTCAAATCTTGGTCACCCAATTGTAAAAAAGATAAAGCCGCTATAGTGTTATCGAAAATATGTTGGCTCAAAATATTTTCGCGATTTTCCATCATCCCTAAAAATAGTATAATTTACACTCTAAGAAATTATTTGTAATTTTGCCATATCAGTGTATACGTACAGTGATAAAGAGTGAATGGTAAATGATTTTCCCATGCATGCATGGTAACGTTCCCACAGTTGTTAAGGGAAAGAGTCAAACGTGTAGGAGAGTTCCCAACTTTGTATAGTAGTAATGTTAAATATTTCCCATATTTTCAGCCCGACATGTTGTATTATTTCCATACACCGTGTAGGTTAAAAACTTCCATTACAGTTTAGGAAGTTTACAAGGAATATTTTTACAGTGCGCTATTGTATTACAAATAGTAGGAAATATTTTACGCGTGGAACAATAATGAGGTAGAACGATTTTCATATTCTGATAATGTCCTTAAAATTTGCTAACGGATCGCCTTAATGATTCTAAAAATCACGTTTTCAAACAGTGACGTGCATTTCGATTATGTCTCGTTTTACAAGTCCGTACTTGTGCAAAAACAATATTACAGTGCGCAAAATGACTATAGTCCATTCGCAGCTACTTGCATCTTTTCTGAAGCCCTGCTTAAGTTATACTTCCAGGATATTCCTCAGCCTCGTGCAAAAAAAGCTCAAAAAGTGTAGAAAATCACACCAAAGGGCAAACATACTGCATTCGTGAGCACTCACGTTAGAAAAATTTTGCATAAGAACTATTCACTACCAGCCATTATCAGTACACTTATCATCTCCATCTCCAGTTTTCATTCATATTGATTACAAATGAAATATCTTACTTTATTGAAAACACTTAAGTAGAGAGCTGAAGAATTCGCGGATTCATTTTAAGTCAAGCTGGAAGTTCAAAACATGTGTGTTTATATAACTTTAGTCATTGGTCCACACGGTGTTTGACACCTCCTGGAGAACGCTGGCCCAATCGTCACCTTCCACTGTGACAGCAGACAGTCAATCTGCAGTTGATATCAGTATATTTGCACACAGGACTGTAGAGTCTAGCCTGCAGGTAATCGAAGTCACGAATTTTTCATGTCTCTACACATGTGAAAAAATTCAAAAATTTTATCGTGGCATACGGGCTTAGTTATAAATACCGCCCACACTCAACATGGCTACCGCAATTTCACACATGGAAGGTAGAACAGTATTTACAAAGCATTAAAGAGGTCAATGAGAAATTCATAACGATGCATGAGCTACGTTCTCGGCCCCTTAATATTCGCTAGTTGACAGCGCTCCTCACGCCGTCTCCGCAGCGCAACGCCCACGCTCGCAAAGAGTATCCTGCAATCTCTCACGTGGAGGCAGGTGTGGAGGGTGACACGCGACCAGCACTTTCCTTCCCCTAGGGGAAACCAGCTCTCCCGACCTGCAAAGGTCACCTATCGAAGCGAGGGAAATTCCCCGTTTCCAGCAAAACACATGCACATGCCGTTCACGGTAAAGTGAGCACTTTTTGAAGCTGTTCCAACAGACATAATAACGAATAGATACATTTCACGGTGGCCTCGGACTTTTGGATTCGTGTGTGGCGAGTGTATACACTGTGTTTATTACTCACGTGGCAAGGTTTACAATAACAAGTGGGGGAAGGATATAAATTGGTTGAAAAAAAAAAAAAGTAACCAGGAATTCACAAAGTGCTCACTTTATCCTGAACGGCCTATACTCCTTCATAATTCCAGGAAACGTTTACCGAAACAAACCGTTTTGAGATAATTCTAAGTATCGATGCAAATATTATGTTGTTCAATGAACAAAACTAAATATGTGAGAAAATCGGTTTTTCCAGATTTTAAACATTTTTTCTATACAAACATTTTACCAGCTAACATTCTTAAACGTACGTGTGCATATATTCTCTAAACATGTTGTCTTTACGAAACTAAAGCACTCTTCGTAACTAACAAGTTTGTTTTATAAAGGAAACCAACTAACATTTATACCAGAAATGTATATATTTAAGCGAATATTACTGCATTTCCATCGAAAATTAAACCTATTGTAATTCATATCGGAGTTATAGAGTTCCAATATTTTAAACCCCGCCAGGATATTTGAAACTAACTAAAGTATATATTTTTTCTACGAAACACAGATTGTGTTTGTAATAACGATATTATACAAATACCTCCATCCACTATTAGCAGAAATGTGCATATTTTGGACGAATGTGTATATTCATTATAACTTTTTCTCTTTTACAATTATGTTTCGGTTTCCGTAAGAAAAATTACTCTGATTAATAAAACACAGAAAATAAATACTGCATGGTTCTTGTGAACGAATGGTGAAAAATTCAATATCATATAAAAATAAGCGAAGTTTAACTACTAAGAATCATATATATATATACTATGAGAGTAATAAGTGAACTGATAGTTGTTAAGAGTAAAAAATATATAGTCCATCGCAATTTCAAGAAAATATATACTAAGGCGAATTCACACCTGAAGAAACAGCAGTTTTAAAGATGTCATGCTATCATTAAAAATAATGCTGAAACGCTGTATATTAATTTCACAGGGTAATTTGAAATGGGGTTTGACATGAAGCCCTAACAAGTTAAGTTAAAACAATCTCTAGCATCTAAAATTTAAGACTTCAGAGTGAACCTTCTTGTTTAAAACATTTTTACTACAAAACATCTACAGAACACGTTGCTGGCTTCCAAGCAACTTAAACTATATATAATATAATATATATATATATATATATATATATATATATATATATATATATATATATATATATATATAATATATATATATATACAACCTAAACGTCTTCCCCTGTTCCACCCCTCCAGAATCCTGCTAGAGGTCTCTTTCTTTCCCTCCCCCCTTCTCAACCAGGTCAGTCTGCTGGACCACTCCGCAGCGCACGAGCAAACGCGGAGAATGAGTAGTTCAGAGTTTCATCGCCAGAGGGCGCGCACCTCGCTCCCCCCCGCACGCCGAGCAAGACAAGAGGTGCGCACCCCCCTTCTCCCTTCGCCAAGCCAACCGCACCTCCCTAACGATGACTATATTTTTAATATGTTACGGCTCCAATATTACATTACCAAATACACAAGTAAGAAATACTCCCTAAAATCCTTAACAAATTTCCATATATTTCACAATATTACAAACATAACTGAAGGCGAGCACTGTAACCGCTTGTGATAGAGTGTATACATTTGAAAGAATGTTTAACGTGTGAACAGCATGAGGCAAAGCTGGGAAATAAGAATTTTATTCGTAGCCACCAAACTTACAGTTATCCGTAGCGCAGAGAACACCGTTTCAAGCCGAGGCTTGGGGAAGTAAGTATTCTTTTTGTGTCGTTGAAACCACAGCACTGTTCGCCCGCTCCCCGGCAAGGTCCCGCTACGCAGAGTAGAGCGTGGAATTCCTTTTTGTAGAACTGAAAGCGCGAGTAACTTTCCACAACTCCTGTCCCCATTCGCGTAGACCCGCTAACACAGTTCTAACACAACACAAATACACTAAAGTAGTTGTGTTACGTCGCCAACCTCCGTAGAGTAATTGCTTAATGCTATGAGATGCTCCGGGCTCGAATCCCGGGTAAGGCATTGACGATATCGATTCTGAGCTCGAACCCCGGATAGAACATGACAGCTTACTTTTGTAGGTTACAATCCTGGATAATATAAGCTGGGTTCGATTCCCCGGTAAGATATGGTTTAGTTTCTCGGGTAATATAATTTAGAATTCTTACACAAAAATAGACGGGACACTAGCACTCTGAATGCTTGTTACATAATTACAATTAATAGATATTTCAAAAACAGTACATATCGCATAATAAAATACGTACGAAATCGGCAAATAAATGTAAATTTAATTGCTCAAACCAAAGAAATATGCATATTTCACATTAAAATGTCAAATCAGTACAATCGTAAATGATAAAAAATTCAAATACCCGTTAAAACTCTTTTAATATTGCTTAAAATCATTTAAGGAAATCATATGTCCTTTGGTAAAAAAATATGTTATCAAATAAGATTATTTCCAGGTCTATATATTTGTATATTGCAAAATTCAGAAAATGCATTAATATATTCTAATTTCTCTTAAAATAATTTAATTTTGCATTAAATTTATATTTCATTTAGTAAAAATACGTTTTATTATCAAATCCGACCAATTGATTTGTTCATGTAGGTTCGCCGGGGCAGGGAGGGGGGGTAAGTATCACTTTTACATATACACGCGCAGGAGTGCCGCCCGCCATTCTTCAGCCAACTGCCCCCTCCGTCGACTGCTACAACACCTTGCCGCTGTGGGGCTAGCCGGCGAGGAGAGAAGAGATGCAGCGCACTGAAGTTTACTGTTGGCGAGCAGTTCTTGTTAGATATGCTCGCTTTCGTCAGTGGAAGATAGTGCCGATAGTTCTTTTTAGAACTTCCACACTAATCGAAAAGTTAGTTCCCTTTAGTTTAGTTAGGTTTAGATACAAAAAAATAAATAAACTTTCTTTAGTGGTAAGAGAACACAGAGCATAAGTCACCCCCTAACTCCCTGGACTTGTCTCCGATAGAAGGGAGAGGATAGGAGGGAGGGGCTCGGATGACGCACAAAAACCAACAGAGTAAGGTACACTGTAAACTTAGTGTTAATTAATAATGATGCGAATGGGTGATTATGGCGATGTGGTCCAGCCCATCACACACTTTCTTCGCGATTTCTTAAATTTTGAATTAAACTTATATGATGTAGTTAAAACTTTTAGATTGACTTAAAATCGATTAAATTTTATAATTCCTACTTAGTAATCGTAAAATCCTTTCCAATTTAGTAACTTTAACGATTTTTTTTTTGCAAATTGTTTAATGTTTTACTAACTTTTAATGCTTTTTCGCAATTATCTTAAATTTCATTAATTATCCTTCGAAATTCCTAAGAATTTGCTTAAAATCATTAATTTTTAGAATTTCTTCACGAATTGGATAGATTTTATTCAGATTGATATAAATGTTTATAATTTTGTTATTTTTACGTAGATTGAACTATTTTTTTAAAAAGTATTTTGAGAATTTTTACACGGATTCACTTATTTTTATATGGTTTTATGCATTTTAAGTAGTTTTAATAATATTTCATGGTTGAAGGGAGGGTTTTGGTTATGATTGTTGTGTTTGATGTAACAGAAAAGGGGGAGAACTAAGCCATACTATGCCAAGTGTGTTTGGGGGGGGGGGGCGCATGCCCTAGCTTCCAAGCTTGTTCAGAATGCTGTCGAATGGCGAAGGATGTCTGTATGATGGATTAATGAGCCTCGAGTACTTCTAATGAATGATATGTTTCAATGTGTGATGGGGGATGGGGCAACTTGACCATATAATGTTAGTTTTAAGTATTTTTTAGATGTTAAAGGGTGGGTTTGGTTATGAATGGGTGTCAATTATGGAATTAAGAAGAACAAAGAAAGAATAAGCCAATTATGTGCTGCACACTTGGGGAGAATATAGCTTCAGCCTGACTCTCAATTCTGAATGTGTTGTTTGAGTGAAGCATGTCTGTGTGATGTATGTTTGGACCTTGGGTAACTCTAATTAATGTGGAATGTATGGAACTGGGTGGCTTGGGTATATAATTTAATATTAAGTGGTTTTAAAAAAATTGGCGCATGGCTGTACATGGGGGAGAAGTCATGTAAATTTAATTCCAGATGTGATTTTTTCATGTAGTTACGAGTGTATTTAGCAGAGCTGAGAGGAGAGGTAGACCACCAGTAGACACATCCTTGCTCTATTCGGAAAGGGGCACGTGTCAATAACACTCACTTACAGCCTCTCTTCACTGTTTAAATATTCACAATCTATGTGAAATTGCATCTAGAATGCATGTCGAAGTACTCTGAGAAATATTTCGGTTAGGTAGTTGTGTGAGTTTGGGGGAAAAGTAATGCATATTTAATTACAGATGTCATTTTTTCATGTAGTTTTGAGTATATTTAGCAGAGCTGAGGGGAGAGGTAGACCACCAGTAAACACACCCTTGCTCTATTTTGAATAGGGCACATGTCAACAACACTTGCCTACAGCTTCTCTTCAATCTTTAAATATTCGCAAACTCTGTGAAATTGTATCTAGAATGCATGGCCAAGAACTCTGATAATTTTTTTTTGGTTATGTAGTTGTGTGAGTGCAGGAGAAAAGACATGTGAATTTAATTCCAGATGTTATTTTTTCATGTAGTGTTAAGTTTATTTAGCAGGGCTGAGAGGAGAGGTAGACCACCAAAAGAAGCACACTTGTTCTATTTGGAATGAAGTATGTGTAAATAACACTCACCTACCGCCTCTCTTCACTCATTAAATATTCACAAACTATGTGAAAATTCATCTGGAATGCATGACCAAGTACACTGAGAAATTTTGGTTAGATAGGTGCGAGTGTAGGGGAAAATTATGTTGTAGTTTTATTTTTAAATTTAGTTAGTTTTGTTTAAGAGACTTAAGGGTGGGCTGTTGTGTGTTTGGGTGTGAATTATGGAGCAATAAAAAGTAAGAGGTAACTATGCCAGGCTATGCACAACATGTCTGGAGGGTGCAAAGCCCTGTCCTATTCTCTGCTCAGAATGCTCTGGTTTGAATGAAAGATGTCTGTGTGAGGGATATTTAGACCTTGAGTAACTCTAACTATTGTGGAATGTATGTGATGGGGTGAGAACTTTTAAGTATGAAATTTAGTTGTAAAAATATAGATTTTCTAAATAATTTAAGAAAATTTTAAAAATTTCAACAACTGATTTAAATGTGTAGTAACAGGTTAATTTCTCCCCGAAAACTTTCTAGACAAAAATCGTTATTAAATTTATAAAAAAAAAGTTTGACTGTGTAAATTATTTTTATAGGGTAAATGATTTTTATGGTGTATCCTATAACATATTCTGTATGGTGCAATATTCATACATTTTTTACAGTGTAAATATTTTTTGATGGTGTACACAAGTTTATTTTTTAGTGTCGAATAATTCACATTATTTTTTTAACATTAATATTTAAAGTTTTGTCTTAAAAAAATTATTTTTGCTAGTCAAAATATAAGTATTAAATGTGTTGTAAACACAGCTTGCGTGTTACAAAGTGCGAAGACTGTGTGCACAGAGGTGTTTAGAATGAAATCTAGAACCATACAAAATGCCTTGCTATGTAGTGAACTGGTAAATATCGCACAACAGTCGACAGTCATATCTCCCGGCAAGTTGGGAGGTCGCCACAGGGCAGGAGAAGTGTCGTCATAATTCTCAGGGCAACACTTAGAACAGGCGTGGAAGGAATGGTTCATTGCATCATGAGAGGAAAGGGAAGCAGTGCTTAGTGCAGGCTTGGGTGGTCACATGGGGAAGGAGTTTGGAGGGAAACGCACATGCACAGACAGGCGGTCGGGCTGTGTTGTGGAACCACATAGGGTAAGGTCGCTGCCTGAAAGGAAGGGGGATGGTATTCGATATGGGGCGCTTGGCAGACAAGCACCCAAGCTCCCTCCCTCCTTCCTTCATCGCACTATTTGCTAGCGACACCATTTGTTTCATGCAACTCGCTTCACCCTCCCTCCTTCTTCACTCATTTCGCAACCATGCTTCTCCAACACTCTCGGCAGCTGGTGCTCAGTGGCTGTATCTGTA